>OZ024741.1:404059788-404134788 GCA_964016885.1 Eledone cirrhosa | reverse complement strand
TATATATATATTCACATTCATACACATACACACACATATATATGTGTATTATATATATATATATATATATATATATATATATATATATATATACATATACATAGATATATATATGTGTGTGGATATGTGTGCATGTGTTTGTGGTGTGTGTGTCAGGCTTCAGAAATGTAGATAAATCTTTAAACGTTGTTTTACTCATGGGAAACCTTGCATAAAATACTATTCTCTGCATATGTATATGTGTGTATGTGCAACATGCGTATGCTTGTGTGTGTGGGGGTTTGTGTTCGTGTGTATGTGTGTAGATATATATATGTGAAACATGTGTATGAACGTGGTGTGTGTGTGTGTGCAATATATGTACGTGTGTGTGCACACGTATATATATTGCACATATATTTATAATGAGTTTGTGTGTGTGCAACTTGTATTTGTACGTGTGTGAGTGTATATATATATATATATATATATGTGCAACATATTTATGTACGCGTGTGAATGTATATATATATATATACAACATATCTATGTGCGTTTGTGAGGGTATGTATATATATATATAAAACATGTATATGTACGTGGGTGAATGTATAGGTTTATAAAATCAAGGTTTTATCATTGTTATAGATTGATTTGTTAATGGCTAGTTTAGAATTTTCTCATTTGAAAAGATTTCAGGAGAATTTCATTGTTTTTTGGTTTATTATATATTTCAGGCGGTGGACTGGCAGTATCGGACACCATACTTTGCAGGAAAGAGTTACGGCCCTTTATGATCTGAGTTCAAATCCCGCCGAGGTTAACTTTGCCTTTCATCCTTACGGGGTCGATAAAATAAAGTACCAGTAATACACTGGGATAATTGCTGGCCTAGTGTCAAAAGTAGAAACAATTATTTCTTGGCAGTATCGGTAGAGGGTCTGACACCATGCTTTGCAGCAAAGAGTTACGGCCCTTTATGGTCTGAGTTCAAATCCCGCTGAGGTTAACTTTGCCTTTCATCCTTACAGGGTCGATAAAATAAAGTACCAGTAATGTACTGGGTTATTGCTGGCCTTGTGCCAAAAGTAGAAACAATTATTTTAAAAAGTAGAGCCATTATTTGTGTGAATGTAGGCTTTACGTTGTCACAATTGGTATGGACGCTGAGAAATGTTGAACAGTATTTCTGCTTTTTACCCTCTCAGTTCAAATTCCAAAGATGTCAACTTTGCTTTCACCCTTCTGGGGTCAATAAAATAAAGTACAATCATAAATCATTATTTGTGCGTTTATGTGTGTGTGTGTATGTGTGTTTATGTGTGTGTATGTGTGTATGTGTGTGTGTATGTATGTGTGTGTATGTGTGGCTAGATGAAGTCATTGAAGCCATAGACTCTGCGTATTCTCCAAGAGAAAGAAATATAGAGATAGATAGATAGATAGATAGATAGATAGAGAGAGAGAGAGAGAGAGAGAGAGAGAGAGAGAGAGAGAGAGAGAGAGACGACACACAGGGGGTATGTGTATGCGTGTGTAAAATAGAGTGAGTGATAAAGAAAGAGAAGAGATGTAGTTTTCGCATGACGGGATACGCAACTATTTTATTCTGCATTAAATCAACCAAAATCGTTTACGTGACTCTGTTTCAAGACAACATGATGGCTGCAACGGTATAATTAGTCAAATATGTTTTGCATAAGGCATTTTATACAACGAATTTCAGGCTTTCTTTTCTTCTTATTATATTTGTAATTATGGTAATAATTGTGATTATTAAATTTCACGGCCCACTCCCCTGCTTGGGTGTTTTCAGTTGATTTTACAGATTTCTTTAACGTAAAATTTAGTTATCTAAAAATCGTTAAAAATAATGTCTCTACTAATTCATTTCGCTGCAAAGTTTTAAATCTTAATTTTTATCCGTAAAATGAGCGTTCTAAACGGGTGAGGTTCTAGTTTAAGAGAATGCTAGAGCTGGCTATTGAAAAACATCATTTCCTCATTCGATCGACTTTCGTCAAATCGGAGAGAGAAAACAATGTTTCCATGGGTCTTTCCAATTGCTAATATTATCTATTGGTCGCAACTCCAGGTAGAAGGAGCAACGTGAAATAAAGTGTCTTGCCCAAGGACATAACACATCGCTCGGTCCAGGAATCGAACTCACAACCTCAAGATTGCGAATCCAATTCTCTAACCACTCAGCCACACGCCTTCACAAACATCATATTTACTCGTAATATACGAAGGTAGACTGAAACGTTCATTGATTGACTATGAAGGAATGATGCTAGAGCTGTGAAATCGTACATTCATTAATTTCAACTCTTCTTATTAATAACTACATTGTTTCTTTCCAGGGACTATGTTGAAAAATAAACCTCATTTGGTCATCTCATGAAAGTATGTTGGTCAGCCTTCAAAGGAATCATGATAGGGCTGTGAAATCTTGAATGCAATAATTTCAAATTTTCTAATTAATAATTGCATTGTTTTTTTCCAGGGACTATGTTGAAAAATAAACCTCATTTGGTCATTCCATGAGAGTATCTTGGTCAGTCTATGAAGGAGTGATGATACAGCTGTGAAATCTTGCAAGAATTAATTTAATGGATGAAAGGCAAATTTAACCACGGTGGGATTTGAACTCATTTGGTCATTCCACGAGAGTATTCCATATACTATCAGCATGATGGATCGCAGCCTGTGTTTACCTTAAAAATTCCATATCGTAAAAAATACCACGTACTCCAGAGGTAAGTGTGTTGGATATGCGATCATAATGTCATAATATGATTTTATATATATATATATATATATATATATATATATATATATATATATATATATATATATATATATATATATATATATATATATATATATATATATATATATATATATATATAGTAATAATAATAAATTTGAAGACTAAAATCCAAAGAGGGCTCGATAAGGATAAATATATATCAAATATATAAGAACTGTAGAGCAAATATTTATTAAAATAACAGATTAAAGTTTAAGCAAAGAATCGCTGCTTTCACCCTTAACGGGATCTTCTGAAACTCATATCTTATCTTCTGAAACTCAGATCTTCTGAGTTTTAGAAGATCCCGTTAAGGGTGAAAGCAGCGATTCTTTGCTTAAACTTTAATCTGTTATTTTAATAAATATATATATATAATATATATCATATTTACTACATTTTTACTACAGTTTAATAATATCATATTTACTACATTTATAAGCTTTATGGTTAGTTAATAACATTTTTAATTTTAATTTTAATCTTTTTAACTAAATTATTGACTATATTTAATCATTTAAATATACTCTTGATTACCCTTGGAGCTATGTTAAATTATCTTTTTCACTTTATATTTGTCTTAATTTTGATATAATACAATAATATAGGTTCTTTCAAATATTATAGTCGAAAAATTTCAAGTTATTTAACTAATTGATTATTTCTAATTAAATTAATATTTGAAAAAGAAAACGGTCACGCATCATATACCTTGATTCTCCTTCTCCTTATGTAATTATATGTTACCATACATATCTCCCTTTCTTTGTTTTTACTATCATCTCTCTTTCCTTTTCTCTCTCCTCCTGTTAGCCCTCTCCCTCTCTTATTTACTCCCTCCATAATACGGAGGTATACATATTTTATTATTTAAATGTTTAACAGTTATGTAGTTTTATGTTTATATTTATTACTTGCCTTTATATATACTTATTTATATATACTTATTATATTTATTATTATATATTTTTATACACCTTTTCCTACGTACCCTCTCTATTATATGTAGTTTTTCATGTTACAACTTATGGTATATAAATATTGAGTTTTGTCATAACTAATCACTGCCAAGACTGGAATTGAACCATCAGCACAGTTGAGGTATGTCAGACATCAATATATTTTATCTGATGAGGACGTACAGGTGAAATAGCTCAGTACCTCTGAAATATGTATAATAAAATATATTTGATCACATGAATGTCTATATTTATTAATATTTTGAAGTAATATATATACATATATATATATATATATATATATATATATATATATATATATGTGTGTGTGTGTGTGTGTGTGTGTGTGTGTGTGTGTGTGTGTGTGTGTGTGTGTGTGTGTGTGTGTGTGTGTGTGTGTGTGTTAGGTAATTCCGAAGGAAAAGCAAAGGAAAAAAGAGCTATTTAAACAGAGTTAACAACACAAAATATAACTACTCCATTACCAAAGATTTCTGGATCACAGACGATAATAATAAAATATACGTTTGGATCGGTCGTCAGACACATGTAATAGATGAAAGATATGAAATAAGATTTAAAATCTGTTAAAAGATTTTTTTTATGCATCATCAATACGCCTAGATTAGAAATATAATTTAAGACACGGTTGAAATTTTAAAGAAAATCTGGTGAATGTTATTACATATCTAGTCTTTATTTTCTTCTTATCTTTCTCAAAGTCAATAAAAATTATTTTCTTAATTTAAAAAACATTACAGCACTAATTATTCAACATTTCATGTAATTAGTCTACTAAAGTTGGATGATCTTCTTTCCTATTCATCTGAGTTCATGTACAACAACATTTATGAATAAATTAACAGGTCACCAATTTACACTTTAGTAATTTGTTCTCCATATAATTTCTTTATGGTCTTAGTTTATTGTTTTGTTTGCTTTTATTCTCAGCGGAAATTTTTGCAACTTTTAATGGCGTCCAAATAACATATTGTAAATTTCTATAGTCAGATTGAATCACTATTCCCTTTACAATGAATAGCTGACTGTTTGTAAATTTTTGCCAAGAGCAGGGAAATGATTGTTTTAATGAGATTGCATTTCTCTAGTTGCTGCAATCCAGCAGCCAGGTAGTTAGGAGATCAATGAAATCAAGTAATGAAGATACCCAGTAATTGCTATCTGTTTGCTGTCCTGGCAAGCGCAGTGGATTCCCCTCATCCTCCGCTTAAAAACAAAACAACACACAACAAAATACAACAACAGAATATAGAGAAGATGATTGGCTAAGAGTGAAAATTATATTAGAAGAGAAAAAGAGGAAAGATAAATTAATATTTAACATGATGGGGTAGTGACGTAATTCAAAGATGTGAGAATTATAACGCAAGCATATTTCAGGAAACAGTCTGCAAATTGCACATGTGAGTCAGAAGCAATTTTATCTTGGTTTCCGTTGAGAAAACAATATTTGTTTTATTTATTTTCTGTTGAAATACGAAGTATTTCATCGCTGCAAGATGACGCAAACAATGTTATGTAAATTAGACAAAAATAAATTTAAAATAAATAAAGTCACAGTTATCTCATACCTCATTATATAAGAGATATTTTTCAATCAAATTTTATTTCATCATTATTAATATGACAGTAAATGTTTCTTATTTTCAGGCATTCTTTATCCAGTCATCATGGTAGCTTTTGCATATCCAATTCTGATGTCAACAGAGATATGAAACATTGCATAGTTCAGAATATGCACACGGCATACATCACACTCTATTCCTTCAATCTTCGTTACTGCATATTTTTGTTTTGTCATTGCATTGTATATATATATGACAATATCAGACAGCGCTCTTTCAAGATTTGTTAATCTTTCATCATTGAGACCCACGCAACACCTACTTGCAGGGAAATAGACTTGTGTCTGTATAGAATTTAACATGATGAATATTTGTTAGAGATGGTCATCTGCATAAACCGAATAGAAACTATCGGCACATAGAAAATAAATGCTCATTATAGACACACGCACACACACACACACACACACACACACACACACACACACACACACACACACACACACACACACACACACACACACACACACACACACACACACACACACATATATATATATATATATATATATATAAAGAATTAGTATATCTACCAACATATATATACAGATGCATACCTATGCTAGCAAATATATAGGTTTTGTCTTAGTAACGTTGTGGTTCAATGCAAGGGGATGCAGAACAATTATATGAAAGACGTAAAATAAGAAAATTATAAAAATTAACTTACTTACTAAAATTTTACTCTAACTAATTAGTTTCTGAAAGGGAATAAACATGGTTTCCGAATAGAACAACATGGAGAATACCTTTCGTCATCAGGAAGTCAATTCTCAGCTAAGTTCCCAGGCAATGCGTGGGCACAGGGAACTTATACAAAAATAATTCAGTGGATGGAAAAAAGCAAGCGAGGACTAAATTCCAAGACATTGAAAAAATCACTGCCTACTTGGTCGGTGGCAAATTCAAAAGAATCAATCACGTGACATCGAGGTTAATCAGGGAGGAGTGGGATGTTAAGAAGACAGTAGCCGAACTATTGCTATGAACTATAGTAGCAGTTTATATATATATATATATTGTTACACTTTGGGAGGGTCATGCTGCCAATAAAAACACATGCACCTGTTGGTTTTCACTTCAATTTATTATAAATTTACGGCTGGTTGGTTGGTTCGATAACCGGATCGTAGTTTATATATTGTCAAAGTTCTTTCGTCACACACTCTGTGACCTCTTCAGTGCCTAGGTTTTTATCTTGTCTTCCTCCTTTGTTCTGTCCTACACCCTCTTGTTTTCGTGTGTTGTGTGTTGTGTGCTTAGTTTGCACATGCGCTACATCCAGTTATGTATGTGTGTGTTTTTATTTATTTATTTGTGTGTTTATTAACTTGTCACTAGTTGGTTCTATCTGTGTGTTTCTGATTTGCTTTATTGGTTTGTTTTTGTGTGTGTCTGTATGTCTTCATTTTGTCCTTAATTACTAGTTATGATGTTATTCCACTCATGTTTTCTGTTTAATTTTGGTTAGAGTTCGTTTATGTTTGTCGCTTCTGTGATTTTTTCTGAGCATTGCATCTTTTCTGTGTGTGGATATAATTTTTATCTCTATGCTCTCTAATGTGCCAGTATGTTCTATTTTGGTATGTTGGTGGAGAACGGAAATTTATAACAAATTGAAGTGAAAACCAACAGGTGCGTGTGTTTTCATTGGCAGCATGACCCTCCCAAATTATAACGATATCTGTCTGAACACACGTTTTCAGATAAGAAATCTTGCAAAACAAATGCAAAAACGAAGTATATATATATATATATATAGAGAGAGAGAGATATGGTAAAGTTTATATGCATTTTTTCTTCAAATTAACATTTTTAACTTACCTCCGTTTAATTGATTATTTGTCAGGTTAATTTCTATGGACTAAGAGGAAAGATTAGGTAAATTTTATCTGACTGTTCCTCACAGAAGAAAGTTTGTAACATTTATCTGTTATTTCTTCAAAGTTACATTTTAAACTTAGCTCCGTTTAAATGATTATTTATCTGGTTAATTTCTACGGACTAAGGAGAAGAACAATTGGATATATTTAGCCTTCAAACTTATAATTATATATATATATATATATATATATATATATATATATATATATATATATATATATATATATATGTGTGTGTGTGTGTGTGTGTGTGTGTGTGTGTGTGTGTGTGTGTGTGTGTGTGTGTGTATTATAAAGTTTTTGTATCAGTTTCTTGCAGTATATCGTAAAGTAAAATTTCTAAATCCATTATTTACCTTATTTCTACAATTCCTATTGTCAATATCCGGAGGAAGTTGGTTGTTTATTTAGAATCATGTGTTTCTGAACTTTGGAAATTCCGTTGGTAAAGTCAACATTCATCACATTGGCGTTATCTACAATAAAACGAAAGCAACATAAGACAATATCAACAACTCCATCCTGTAGATATGGCGATGATAAATATCTCATCTTTGCTCTTCTGGAGATAAAGTGTTAGGACCTTATATACTAAAATATGAAAATGAAACATAGAATAATAGAAGTAACGATAAAACATCACACACGCCGTACGTAGAAACACACAGATATACAGACACACACACACACACAAGGACATATGTACACATACACACACACCATTGTTTCTGCATTTATGGGCTTTTATGCTATTTTATAAGCTATTTTATAGTATATCTGCACATGAGCACAGCGCTCTTTTTATATATATATACCATTTATGTTAGGCTGTTTACCAATGGCTATAAATGGTGAGTCGGGTTGGTATGTGATGATGCAATATATATATATATATATATATATATATATATATATATATATATATATAGGAACCAGTAAGACCCCGACAGCTGAGCTCAAGCCGTTTCGACGGCTAATTCTGAATTAGCCGTCGAAACGGCTTGAGCTCAGCTGTCGGGGTCTTACTGGTTCCTATTACCCACACTACTACCTCAAGTATTGAGTACTTTGGTGCGTTATGGTCCACCTGGTTCCTTACCACTTTTCCTTCGTTATATATATATATATATATATATATATATATATTTAATATAGAAAAGCTGCTACAGGACTAGAACTGTTTCATTCGTGAGAAATCATCAGGAAGCTGACTGATGATTTCTCACGGATAATAGTCCTGTAGAAGCTTTTCTATATTAATTATATATACTCTACTTTGTATTGAGTACCTTACTTACTGTGGTTACCCCCGATTGAACCCGGGAGAACTATCTATGTGTATATATATATATATATGTGTGTGTGTGTGTGTGTGTGTGTGTGTGTGTGTGTGTGTGTGTGTGTGTGTGTGTGTGTGTGTGTGTGTGTGTGTGTGTGTGCGTGTGTGTGTGTGTGCGTGTGTGTGTGTGTGTGTTTCTTTTGGGGGGTTGTGTGCGTTTGTGTATATGTGCGTACATGTACGTATGTGCCTATGGGTGTGTGTTTGTGAGTGTATGTGGGGGAATATAAACGATATATAGTCAATTCTTGTACATTGTTTATTTAAAGATATGCAGTCGGTCGATACCCGCATAATCTAATCCGAACTAGCTTCTTCAATCTATATCAGACATTCTATAAACCTTTGATATTCCACTAGAAGGTACAGAACTTCCCACCTAATTTCTGACGGCCACCAGACTTATATATCGATAAGTAAATCAATGCTGAAAACCATTGCTATTGATTTGCAAGGGAAAGCTTTTTAACTGATTAAAACAGTCCAATGATTCCTTTGTAAATAATTAGCAAAGCAACGAAATATGTGTAATAAATAGCAGGATTGTTAACGCTAAGTAAAATAAATATTGACAAAATATATCTGAATGTGAAGCCATCGGCATGATAATCAAACTGCTGTGTAGGCGAAAATACATTTAATGATTTATACATTAAAATACCAGAGTATATTCATTCATGCGGTACTATTATATTTGATGATCTGTATCAAATTATTTACGTTTTTGGAACTAATTCCTATAGACATTTCATCCATTAGCTCGTCATGTTTATTACATTAATTGTTTATTTTTTTGTTAATTTTTGTTTGATAGGTTTTATAGAGGGGGTGTACTGCTCTATTATGTTGTCGTTTTGTCCATTCGTGGTCGATTAATAAAAAGTACAAATCCAGTACCAAACTTGATTCCTCCTTTATATCTGTTTCTAATTTCCTCCCTATCACCTTTTCCCTCTCTCTCCCCTCCATTGGAAAACATCAGTTGTGTTTAGACCGAGAGAGGGAATGGGCTTCACCACTTTAAATCTTCGAAGACACGTCGTATGCCCCGACGAAGCCATTACATCTCCATCATGAAATACGGGTCCATACATCCATACAAATTGTTTGGAAATTCGCTTCACATGTTTATGGTAACTGGTAGTATCAAGGCACATAGATAAAGTTTATTATATCATATCCTTGGCTGAATCAAATGGTTGTCAGTGGAATTTAGTGGACGGAAATGTATGCAAGACCATTGGAGTAAATTTACTTTAAGTGTAGACGTAAACCAACATCCAGTATGACAACACGAACATGACTGTACATGTAAGAACAATCATGGAATTTTCTAGATTGTCGTCCATCATGCAGAAAGACCAGCTAATTAGCTCCAACATCTACACTATACCATGCATGAAATAACCTCGATGGATAATTGATGAAGATAAAATTGAGATCTAGAGAGCAATAAAACTGTGGTGAAATATTGTCTGCGAGATTAAGGAATTTAGACTAAGTTTAGGTAAACTAATTAAATGCTTCAATGAAAATATTGATTGTCATTTTTGTTCTTGTTCTTGCTTTCGTTTTTACTATACCTGAATAACTTGTTTAAGACTTACATTGATAGCATGTTTCATTTGACCATCAGTAATGATTATTTTTAGCAGATTTTAAATAGTTTCTGACAATAAGAGATTCCCTTGTATTGTAGGCTAAATATTTTATTCTCTTTAACATCACTATTGTATATGGCTTGAAACGTAGAGTGAATGATTTAAAGAAATATTATTTCAAAAGTGGACATAGCGTTGTGTATTGTGTTTAATAGAGAGAAGGGGTTTGAGGCACGTTATCTCAAGACCAGGGCGAAAGGGGCTCTCTGTACTGGTAGTACCTTTAATGTTTGACAGATGCCTTCCTTGAGAATGGGCTGTATTAAGGGTTATCATCCCTCGCTTTTCAAGCTGTGGCACGCCCCCGAGGCTTTGCTCTTCCTCTCAACCACATCTTCTTCCGTATTCCCAATCTTTGTTCCCAAATACAGGAAGTCGTCAACCAATTCTAGCGGCTTCCCGCCTACATTAGTAATTTCACTGTCTTCTTAATATTCTCTACCAGATACTTCGTCCTAATCTCATTCATTCTCAGGCCCAAACACATCGATTTGGTCGAGAGGAAGAGCAAAGCCTGGGCGGCGTGCCACAGCTTGTGATCGGTGTGGAAATCGGACCTTCGTGAAGACCTGAAGATCCGTCTCTTCGTTGCTGTAGTGGTGTCTGTGCTGCTGTACGGTTCTGAGACTTGGACACTGACCAAGAAACTCACTCAGATGGTGGTGCTTCACGAGAATGCTGAGGATGGCTCTGAACATTAATCAGTATACTCTGAGGATGAAGAACTCAGAGCTGTATGGGAGCCTCCCAAAAGTCAGCTCGAATGTGACACAGAGGAGACTGGGCTTAGCTGGAGATGCTCACCGACATCCAGAGTTGACACTGCACTCAGTGCTCCTGTGGGAGCCCCTGCATGGACACACTGGAAGAGGAAGACCGAGGTTAACATATGTTGATGCCCTAAGGACAGACACTGGTCTCTTGGAGACGCAGGACATGGCAACGATAATGAGGGACAGAGACCGCTGGAGAGAACTCGTCCATGGATCTCGGGAATTTTACCTGACCTAGATAGATCCCTCCCTTAAACCTCCCCCGTCGGGCTCCTAATGCAACACATTTGTAGACTGCTATGGCTGGCGAGCTAAAGTAGGTGAAATGGAGATGTTGACACATCGCTGGGTGCATGACCTTCGCTGTCAATGCAATCAACGGTGTGTTTCCTAGCGAAAATCAGAGTTAACAAAAATCCGAAACTACGAAACCAGCTCTTTGTGTATCGAGAAATAACAATAGATGGATGATATAAATCAACAGAGCTTATAGAGAAAAAAATATTTCCAATACAAACATAGATCAAAATGAAACCTAATGTGAAACCAGTTAGAGCAAAATCTAATTAGATAATCATGAAATTTGTGATTACCTACTTATATCTTTAAATATATACATATAATATATTTTGTATGAACCTATTTCGTTTGAAAGAGACATGAAAACCTGCATATATAAAAGATTAGGCATATCTTCTATCTTTATTATTTTACCTGTATACATCCATGCATATATACAGATAATAAAATGACACAGATGAGACTGAGGTTAGCTGGACATGCTCACCGACATCCAGAGTTGACATTGCACTCAGTGCTCCTGTGGGAGCCCCTACATGGACACACTGGAAGAGGAAGACCAAGGTTAACGTATGTTGATGCCCTAAGGACAGACACTAGTCTGTTGGAGACGCAGGACATGGCAGCGATAATGAGGGACAGAGACCGCTGGAGAGAACTCGTCCATGGATCTCGGGAATTTTACCCGCCCTAGATATATATATATATATATATATATATATATAGACACATTATATATATATATATATATATATACCGAATATATATATATATATATATGTAAAAGGTAAAGAGAAATAACAACACAATCGGTACAGCATATGGAAGGGATACATTAGGTTAACGCTTGATATAGCAGGAAGAGGGTCTTAACTTTTCGGACGATAGTCCTTCATCAGAAAAAAGAATGAGAAATAGGTTAGATTGAGGGGACGGGTGGGTTGGAATTGGAAAAAAATGTCTTTAGAAAAAAATAACAGGTTCATTCATGTTGACATCTCTTGCGAAACCGTTGGTGCTGGCGTTTTGTGTATGATTTGTTTTTTAGAAAAGTGGATGATGGAGTGCGTCTACCTGAAATGGAAAAAGAACGTTTTGTAAAAAGAGCTATACTTGTGCACGTGCGTAGGCATGTGTGTGTGTAAAGTTTCGTGAAATAGTCTTTTTAAGACTATACAGAGCATTTGTAGTTTTTCCTAATTGTAGGATGAGTATTTAGACTTTATTTTATTCTGAATTAAGGCTCTATTGATTATTCCCTGGATTTCACAAAATTCTGTGAATTTTTTGAATTGAGTTTGAATTATTTTCCCACATCTTACGTTAACTATTTTTCCATTTTGACGTTATAGTCACTTATATATTATGAAATACTGTTGGCTTCACGCTCACAATAATTTCTATACTTTCATTTATATATATATATAAATATATATATATATATGTGTGTGTGTGTGTGTGTGTTATTATACGTCTGTACGAAGCTAATATGTATATATGCATATACGTATAAATGTATGTATGTATATGCATTCTCTTTTTGGGGGAGGGCAAGTGGAGTGAGAGACCCCCTAGTCTTCATTATGACATCTCTCTAGGAGAAGGTTACTCTGGCATAAAACCTGCGAATTCGTCTGCCTCCAATTACGTAGAGCAGTTCTACTTTTTAGCTAAATGCATTCCATGTTCAGAGAATAGGATTGGCTCCGTGTAAACTTTCCAAGCTTTTCCTCACTTAAAGCAGCTTCGAGCAGAGGCATCGCTTGATATCTGACATCTTAAGTATCAAGTGATAGCATTACTCAAAATCGAGTAACAGCCATCATATATGTATCTGTTTGTCTGTGTAAGTCTCTACGTGTGTGTAGATGTTTGTGTGAATGATATTATTGGTAATTTTGATAGAAAATCAACATCTTAAAAAAATGCAGGTAACTGAGATCGCTATCAGAGAGTAAATGGGAAGTAGACATACAGACCGTTATTCAGTTTATTTGAAAGAACACTTAACATACGAAATATACTGGTCTTTTGATTTAGGCACAAGGCCAACAATGTTTTGGGAGGAAAAGTTGATTAAATCGACCCTAGTGCATTACTGGTATTTTATTTATTGACCGCGTATGGATGAAAGGCAAAGCTAACCTCGTTAGGATTTAAACTCAGATCGTAAAAGGACGCCTTCACATACGAAATATATTGAATATACGTCAAGATGCTGCAATCATTGGAGACGAAGCTCAGACGTTAAATCGTTTCTTTCAAAATATACCAATACAAACCATTATTTTGTTTATTTGAAGAAAACTTAATATAGGAAATATAGTGAAACTACGTCAAAGTCGTATTTGAGGCAACCATTGGACTTGCAGCTCAGAAGAGATATCGTTTCTTTCCCAATTTATCAAATTTTCGGTTAAGGTTGTATTAATCGATACAATATCTCAGCTCCTTCTAACTATTATCTAAATATATTACTGAACCAGTCAATGAATATATCGATCAATCGATCAATGTAGCGTTGAATCAAGGCATGAATCAATCAATCTATGGATCTAGGAAACAATCAGTTTAATTCCTTAATGGTTCTAACATACATTTAATATGCATATATATATATATATATATATATATATATATATATATATATATATATATATATATATACATATATATATATAGAGAGAGAGAGAATTCACATGAATCAAAGTTCTGTTCAAACCATTTATTAGCTTACAATTGTTTCGTCCAAACCGAGGTTTGGAGTCTTCGGAGCAATTTTTCAGTGATTGTTTACATACATGACCTCCTTTCCAACACAAGAGACATACAGATACATATGTATATATTGATGCACAGTGGGGTGACATCCATTAAAATATTTTTGCATGGCAATTTCGTAAACTGCCGATGTTGTATTTTAACTTTAATTTTGTTCTAATATGATTTTAATTTTTGAATTTAAATTGCCATGCAAAAATATTATAATGGATGTCACCCCACTGTGCATCAATATATACATATGTATCTGTATGTCACTTGTGTTGGAAAGGAGGTCATGTATGTAAACAATCATTGAAAAATTGCTCCGAAGACACCAAACCTCGGTTTGGACGAAACAATTGTAAGCTAATAAATGGTTTGAACATTGATTCTGTCATTTTTATATAACTGCTCTGTAGAACAACTGATGTTATTACATTGAGCTATTTATCTTACTGGTGATAAGGTAGTAATAAATTACTGTCTTTCACTGTTCAGGGTTTAAAATATATATAACTATAAAAAGTTTTAGTATATACATAACCATAAATAGTATCCTTAATAATATATATATATATATATATATATATAAGTATAAGTATGAATATTTTGTATATCTATCGATATACGGTATGTTTGCAAACCTTTTGAAAACCTTTAGCTATGAATTTTGAAACTGATGACGTAGCGCCGTCTAGCGGATTCCAGCAGAAGTTAAGAGTTGGTAACTCTTGACGACGTCGTTTCTGACTCTGGTCGTTATCAAGACTGTGATTGTAAAGGAAATTGCTTAAGCACTCAGCCATGTCTAGTTTGAAATGTACAAGTAGTTTGATTATTGTAACAATTAGCAAAATGTTTAAATTATTCACTGTATGAAACAGCTATAGCTCGAAGGCAAACATCTATATAAATTATATTCCTGCCCGCAACGTGATGCAGCCAGGTTAATTAAACTAAATACAATTTGTTTAATAGCTATTAATTTTTTTCCTTGTCCAACGAATAAAGTCTTAGTTCCTTCAATATATTTGTAGTTGTCTTGCTTTGTATTGCTCTCCTTTCATTATGGTTTCATGCTCAGAGCTGAACATTTAATTAAAGACACGAAAGAGGTCTTTGAATAGCAAGTTCATTACTGTAAAGAAATATATAACAATTTAATATTACATTATTGTCCTATTTATTCGATCGTTTTCTGGCCAACGCTGGATTGATCACAGAATTGGCAACAAACAAAGAAATCCGAATATATATATCATCAGAAACGGAGAATCAGTGGTGCAACGAATTAAAATTTATTAGACATATTACAGTACGATTGTAATGTGTCTAATACATTTTAATTCGCCGTGAGGGAGAGAGAAAGAGAGAGAGAGAGTTAGTTCCACAACAAATTAGCAAACCATACTCAAAGACGTGCTTTTCAACCAACGGATTTTCAATCCTAGTATGTGTTGCTAATTTGAGGTGGAACTATCTCTATACCGAACTGGCCCCTTGAAAACTGTGTCCACTACTTACTACGAATAGAACCTTCCATTTTTTGTTTACCACTATATATATATATACAGACACACTTATATATATACATAAACAATGAGTTATATGATTTGTTGATTATCATTCAACAAAGTTAATGTTATAACAGATTTGAAGCACACTACAGTATTTATCCGGAGTATTATTAATATTAACAATTTTAGCGAGCTTATACTATTAAGTCTATGCGAAGGTATGTCAATATCTTAACACCAAATATTATATTTTATCTGATGAAAGCACACTAAACTTTTGTGTCCTTGAAATACGTATAATAACATAAATAAGGTATAAAGATATTTTTCATTTATTAATATTGTTAATATTAATACACACACAAACACACACACACACACACACACACACACACACACACACACACACACACACACACACACACACACACATATATATATATATATATATATTTATATATATATATATATATATATATATATATATATATATATATATATATATATAAATATATATATATATTATTTATAGTTATGTATACACTATATACAACCAAAAAGAGGAAAGGTCAGTCATTTATTACTACCTTATTGTCAGTAAGAAAAATTAGCTCAATGTAAATACATGAAATGTTTTGCTTTGCCTGATATGCTTATTTCATGTGATACCTTTGCCTTGCAAAAAATTATATATGCCTAATACCATTGCTTGTTTTCTTCCTATATATGACTAATGCATTTGCACTCTCTTAACGCTTGCATATGTACTGCTAGTGTCTTCGTTTTACGAGTAACTATCTACCTTAATGCCTCTTTAATTGTTATACTATTCCCTTATAATCTCTGTCGCTTGTATTCCACTCTGTACCTTTATCATTTTTGATTTTTAATTTGTAATTTTAATTATTGTACAATTCTCTTGTAATCTATGTCACATCCATTCCACCCTGTAAATACGAAACTGTTGTTGACATTAATATCCATGCATCTATATGATTGTTCAGTTGAATAGGAGGTTAATTATATGTACAAACATGGCTACTGCTCCGATGATTTCAAACGATAGTTTGGAAGAAACGATTGTCAGCAATAAAATGATTTGAACATAGCTTTGATTATTGTGTAATTTATATATATATATATATATATATATATATATATATATATACACTTATATATATATATGCGCATATGTATGTATATTATTATTAGTATTATTATCATTATCATTATTAAGTAGATAATAGCTATATCTAGTTTTCGATCACGAAATAAAAACGTGTGAACGTGAAGGAGTAAATATTTAAATCACAAACCATATGTACTCTAACATTCATCCAACTTTTTACTTCATGTTTCTTTTCTTTTTAATAACTACATCCCAATACATTCGCCTTTCTCTCAATGATATCAATAGACAGCTGTCATGTAAATTCTAAAATGATTTATTGAATTAATAATCTAACATCCTGGAGTATGTAGTTACAGCGAACCATTGCATTACACTCCTTAATATTTCGATGTTTTGTTCTGTTTTGTTTCCCCGATATTTTCGCATCAATTCCCGCCTGGTCAGTTTCACCTCTAAACTCTACGGCATTGATATATAAGAATTAATTGAATATTTGAGGCGATAGAAACATCTAAATGTATTAGTGGGCTAGTGTAAATAGGAAATATTTATTTTGTTGATAGTTTCCTACTTTAACAGAAACAATTGGTAACCAACTAAACAGTGGTAAGAAACTCTCAGGAGAGTCGGACAGCAGAAGGTTGTCAGAAAAGAACACTTTTCATGCAAGTGTTTCAGTCCTTAACCTGAGTTGTCTTTGACACAGATTTGAGTTTTGTATTTCATAAGAAACACAATTTTACTCTAATCGATGTAACTATACCTTTCCTCAAAATCTCTAATGCTAATATGAGTAATCCATCCATTTTTATACATTCAAAAGTCAACAATCCATCGAGATCAACTATACCAACTATTCATCCGGGTTCAATAAAATAAAGAACTAGTCATTACATGGACATTTTAATCATATAAAGGTAGGCTGAAAGAGTTTATATGCTGACACTGAAAGAGTGTTGCTCGAGCTGTGAAATCTTGTATGGTCAGTCTTTGAAGGAATGATGCTAGGGCTGTGGAATCTTGTATGGTCAGCCTTTTAAGAAATGATGCTAGGGCTGTGAAATCTTGCATGCATTAATTTTAACTCTTCTTATTAATAGCTGCATTGTTTCTTTCCAAGGACTGTGTGGAAGAATAAACCTCATTTGGTCATTCCATGAGAGTATCTTAGTCAGCCTATGAACTTTTCAGCTGAAATCAATATTATTACCCTTCTCTCTGCTAAAGGCATGGAAATGATAATATATCCTTTGTAAAAGGCATGGAGATGATAATATTACATTTTCCGCCATTTCCTTTACCTACATCAAGGAAGCTTCCTCGTGGACTCCTGGCTTACAAAGGACAGGAGTCATATCACAAATCAAATCCTACCATTTTTGTTCTATACAAGGGATGAACTGAAACAAAAAGAATGGCTGGTCACGGCTAAAATGTTTTCGACAACACCCCTGCACATACAGGACTATGAACAAAATTGAATAATATCGCAGAGGCGTGTTGCTTAGTGGTAAGAGAGTTGGATTTACTCTCATAATGTCGTGGGTTCGATTCCAGGACTGTGTTGTGTTCTTGAGCAAAACACTTCATTTTACATTGCTCCATTATACTCAGCTGAACTTAAGTACCAGTAATAACTAGAGATTTACCCTTACAATGGACTGGTCTCCTATCCAGGGGGTCGTAGTCTTGCGCTCTCAGTCACTTCAAGCCACGGAAACTGGGATGAGCATTGGACTGATGAGTCTCAGTGCTCTCGACAGACATTATCTTTGTGATCGACTTGCGTCCTGTCCAGGGAAGAGTCTTGTATTTTCTCTCACTTCACGCTATGGAAACCAGGATAAGCACTAGCCTGATGACCCTGTGGGCACTAGACAGACTTTAACACTGTGGTAACCTGGCGTCTAGTCGAGTGGGGAGTCTTGTACACTCAGTCACTTCATGCTAGGGAAACCGGGCTAAGCACCAGCCTGATGTGTCTCCAGGCTCCAGACAAACTGAACAAACAAACTAATCAGTAGTGTAGAGGTAATTTATTATTAGATTATTTAGTTATATATATTTATGTGTGTGTGTTCATATATTTCAACGGTTTACAAAAATATGGATGTCAGAATGGATGATAAAGACAATGATGATGATGAATCAATATTTTGAATCTAAGAATAATCAGTATTATATAATAAACACATTTCATCATGTTGCTCAGCAGCAGGTGTTGGATGCGGATCAAATATTGATATGAAACATGCTTTACTTTATACACCATCCGAAATATACAAAACGTTACAACAAAACATATTTTTAAAGCTTACACATTTCTCATTATTAAGTATAAAAGTAACTCCTATTTTTGAATATTTAGCAATATATGTTTAAATACAGGATATGATTGTGAAGCCCCTGCTATTTTGGTAGCAGATATCGAAACGTCTTCCAACAAATTACATGTTTATAATTTGGATTTCCACCAAGGAACGTAGTACGTCATTTTAGTTTAATAACAGTATTAATTATTTTAGTTATATAAGGTATTATTACATTGATTTTACTGCAGTTGAGTAACACAAACGGGGAGAGCCGAACTAAATACATTTATCCTGAGTTCAGATTTCATAGAGTAACACAAAGGGGGGGAGTTAAACTAAAAAAAATTTATCCTGAGTTCAGATTTCATTGATCACAACTTTGCCTTCCTTCTCAGGAAGATATATAACCATGCATGGTCCCGTAATTCCTGAGGGAGTCTTAGGGGCACCGTATTGACATATGGTGTTTCTGGGGATTTTTTTTAAATCTGGCGGAGACCATCTCCTCTCTAGGTCTGAAAATAACAGATTTCTTCCAGAGAATATATATATATATATATATATATATATATATATATATATATATATATATATATAGAGAGAGAGAGAGAGAGAGAGAGAGATTCGGCCCTAGTACTAGACTGATACTTTTTATCGACCTGGAAAGGATGAAAGGCAAAGTTTTCCAGGTACCAGTACTGCCTTATATTTTCCTGGTAATGAGAAGAACAATAAAGGTCGAAGAGGAAGGGACAAGTGCGGGAAAGATGTAGTGAAAGAGGAATTAATAGAGGCGGAAGTGCAAGTCAGACCTGAAGATGTGGAAAACACAATATGAAGGCGAAGTAAACGAACAGTCCAGAAAAATCTAAACTATAAAGTAAGGAGTGCGGGACAGCGTACGTTTATAAATTTTTTTCCATTAGTAAAATAAGCTGGATTACTTTGAATAAATAATGAATGAATATTACATAATCTATCTACTATATTTCGTGGCTGTTCATTAAATATATTTTATTACTTATTTAAAGATTCACTTCTTTAAAATGTTCAAATGTCAACACTTCCGGTTAGCGATCGCTTAAATAAACATTCATATATTTCCATCACTAATTTTCTCCTAATGCAGTTTATATATAATATCGTCTTTTTTTAATTTATCATGGATTACTTTGCTGATTACATAAGACAGTGTAACGCAGTCTTCGTTCAATTTCTGTGTATATTGTTAATTATGATTTTATTTGATGTATCATATCTACATACATATATACTTGCGTATAATATCAATATACACACTACATATGCCAGCAGAAAACCACATGAAGGGTGGTTTTTCTGCTAGTATCTTATAATGGCGAGAGGAATGATAAAGTGGAAATGTTATTAATGAGACGTTCTGATGGCCGAACATAAAATAGCTCCGGAACATACTAAACACTCAAGTGACAGACGTTTAGTAAAAATATTACCAGAATATTACCCAATGTTCGTGGGATTTGAGTTAATCTGTTTTACACAAAAGGTACTAAAGCCCTTGTGTGTACACCCTTACCTAGTACAAGCCATCTCTAGTGGATAGAGACATGGTGGGCTCTAACCAGACCAACACACTGGATTCTCAACCATATATGGGAGACAAATCTAAAGGTCTTTGTAAGCAGCATTTAAAAACACATAACTTGTTTTATTTATTGTGAAATACATTTCGAAAGACGAAAGAAGAGAGTTTCGAGCTAGACCTCTCTTAACATTTAGGTCTTACGATCTAAATAAACCTTAAATACTGAATTATGAGTTTTAAATATAGAAAATATTAATCTGACATGAAAATCGGAAGTTGTAAATTTTTTCTCTTGGAAAAATATGTTTATGATATAATAAGCAAGTTGACAGGTTTTTGTGTATGAGTATGAAAGCATAATTGAACATGACCACTTATCAAGCTTAATATGAATATGAACAGTGCTGAAACTTAGTAATATTCACTGCGTAACAGAGTTTCCCAGATACAGATAACATACATCATACAAGCAACGATAAACCTAATGAAATTATCTTTTCTTTAGTTTTTATTTCCAAAATTTTTAACACTACCAAAATCAATTTATCTGCCACTGTTTGACAGGTTTCTGATGTATTCGACTTTGAAACGTTTTCGATTTGTTTGGGTTTGCTTAAACTATATTTCTGCAGTTGTCAGATAGCTGGAATACTCAATAATATTCTTAAACTGACACAAATATCTGAATATATTTCACATGTTTTCTATTCAGGATTCAGTTGCGGTTTTCTTACAAATTCTCAATATAGTGTAATTAAAAGTTAGGGCTCAAATATATAGTAATTTTGTTATTAGTCTCAATATCTATATAATTTGGACAGGCATTTGAACTGATAAACGAACTGATAATTGAGAAATTAAATATTAAAATCCATGTGATTTTCTTTTAAGCTTTTCTCATTGGGAGATATATTGAAAAGACCATGTATACTGAATATGTATATATATATGAATATATATATATATATATATATATATATATATATATATATATATATATATATATATATATATATATATATGAAAAAGTAAGATCCCAACGGCAGAGCTCAAGCCGTTTCGACGGCTATTTCTGTCCATAAATAGCCGTCGAAACGGCTTGAGCTCTGACGTCGGGGTCTTACTTTTTCCTATTTCCCACTCTACTACCCTAAGTATTGAGTACTCTGGTGCGTTATGGTCCATCTGGTTCCTTACCACAATTCCTTTATTATATATATATATATATATAGTCCAGAAATAGCTGTCGAAACGGCTTGAGCTCTGCCGTCGGGGTCATAATTTTTCCTATATATATATATATATATATAAATATATTAGAAAGTGAGGTTTTTTTACAAAATGGAAAAAAGACGGGGTGTCCTATACGAGTGAAAGTATAAGGAAAAAAGATTAAATCGAAAATGCAAATGGAGTCTTTTTTAAAAAATATATTTATTTGGTTCCTTTACCGGTTTCGCAGTTCTTCTGCTTTTCAAAAGTAGAGTTGAGATAGAGGGTCTGTGGTTTCACAAACCCGCTGTTATTGCTGTTGTTGCTGTTGTTGTTGTTGTTGTTGTTGTTGTTGGTGGTGCTGCTGTTATTGTTACTGTTGTTATTGTCGTTGTTGTTGATGTTGTTGCTGTTGTTGTTGTTGCTGTTGTTGTTGTTGTTGTTGTTGTTGTTGTTGTTGTTGTTGGTGGTGTTGCTGTTGCTGTTGTTGTTGTCGTTGTTGCTGTTGTTGCTGTTGTTGCTGTTATTGTTGTTGCTCTTGTTGTTGTCGTTGTTGCTGTTGTTGCTGTTGTTGCTGTTGTTGTTGCTGTTGCTGCTTTTGTTGTTGTTGGTGTTGCTGTTGTTGTTATTGTTGTTGTTGTTGTTGTTGGTGGTGTTGTTGTTGTTGTTGTTGTTGTTGTTGTTGTTGATGTTGTTGCTGTTGTTGTTGTTGTTGCTGTTGTTGCTGTCGTTGTTGTTGTTGCCGTTGTTGTTGTTGTTGCTGTTGCTACTGCCGTTGTTGTTGTTGTTGCTGTTGTTTTTATTGTTGTTGTTGCTGTTGTTGTTCTTGTTGCTGTTGCTGCTGCTGTCGTTGCTGTTGTTGTTGTTGTTGTCGTTGTTGTTATCGTTGTTCTCGTTGTTGCTGCTGCTGCTGCTGCTGCTGCTGTTGTTGTTCTTGTTGCTGTTGTTATTGTTGTTGTTTCTTTCGTCCTAATATTTCGGGACTAACGTTCCCTTCTTCAGAGTTTAAGGAACTTTCAGAGAAAAATGTTCCGGTTTAATTGTTTTCGTTCCCTTCATCATATCGTCCATTTTGCATTGTTTAGCCTTCTATCACAATCCACATTATATATCATATACAATGATTCAGGCAAACTACAATATTTTATTAATTCAAGTAATGTTAATGGTTTCTGATTCAGGCACACGTATAACAGTTGTTTTAGGCAGGGGAGAGTCGCTTATATCGACCCTAGTCCGTTATTCGGACTTTATTTTATCACCCCCGTAAGATGAAAGGGAAACCTAACTTTGGTGAGATTTGAACTGAGAACGTAAAGGACGATAACTGTAGGCCACAGAGCAAGTTATCCAGCGTTCTACCGATTGCTGCCAAGGACGGTAACTCAATACCACAGAGCAAGTAGTCAGCGCTCTACCCATTAATGCCAATATACGGCCCTTGTTTTGTTTATAATCCCGAATATTCTTCGTTAATTTTGAACAATTTAAACAACAAAAGTAACTATAATAATAATAGAAGCTACACCACACACATCCTCACACACACACATACATCTACACACACACATACTCACACACACTCACACATAGACACACACACACATACACACAAATACATATACAATCAACACAAACATATAATACACTCATTACAGACAGTACACACACACACAACCCCCCACACACACTCACACAAACACCCACACTCACACAAACACTCCCTCCCACCCCACACGCACCCACACACACACTCACACTCACACACACACTCACACAAACACACACATACACACCCAAACACACACACACAAACATATAATACACACATTACAGACAGTACAACCCCCCCCACTTACACAACCCCCCACACACTCTCATACAAACACCCAAACACCCACACACGCACACATACACACTCACGCACACACACTCACACATACACACACACACTCACACACTCACACACTCACACACTCACACACTCACACACATGCCGCTAATTAAAGGCCTGAGTTCGAATTAAGAAGCAGGGAAGTCGTATCCAGTTTCTGCTTTTCTTTTACTGAATCTAGAGGTGGACCTTGTATTATCTGACAGGTTTTGACAAGATCTGCTCACCAGGGATGGATCACAAGATAAAGTGCATTTATACATCAAGCAATCATATAAAAGCAAGCATAAATGAACATATTTCTCCTCACCATTTCTAGGTATACTACGGCCTGACCCTCGCGTCAAGGCCCCACACCTAACCTGACTGAAACGCAGACTCATCCACATTTTGTGAAAGGAAAAGGTCCTGCTGGTCAGAAATCTATTTGCGCCCAACATCCTCTCCATGGTGACCTCGGGGTACCAACTCTTATGATAGACAGACATATGATACACTTAATATACCTGCAAAATGTCCTCGAGTACTGCAGCAACGATGACAACGATAGTGAAACCCAACTAGTATGGCCGCCTTTCGAGAGACATATGTTTCCGCCGCTCTTCTCCCTCACTGAGCTGCATTCCAGAGTGAAATGAAGACAAATTTGTGGTGACTGACATCTGGAGTGCTTCTAGACGCTTGCTGTACTTTACCTTCTGAAGAATGCGACAGGTGGCCACAAAAAAGGTTTGTTCTGTATAGTAGATTAGTAGATCAAATGAATGACGATAACCTCTGACCGACTCTGGATTTGAAGAGGAGAATTTGAAGAAACACTTTTTGGGACCTCTCAGGTCGGGGATTATAGATGATTTCCACACAATCTAGGAATCACAATGCTACAAAGGTACTGTAAATTCAAAACAAGCTCTAGAAACACAGAAGTACCAAGAGCCTGAGCTCTTCGTGATATACGTAGAGAGATGAAACCGTCCTGCATGATATCCCCCGGAGCACTTGCATTGCAGATTTATAGGCTTTTGTCAAAACATTGATATTACGTATAGTACAGATCTAGGTACCAGCCGGGTCTATAGGGAAAATTGAACCACCTACATCCTTTAGAAAGGAGGCGCCACAAGTCTTTCCCTGCTTGGATGATGTGGCAAAGGAAGCTTTTGGTGAACTCATCTAAATGTTTGAGGGCAGGGAACTTCCTGTCCGGTCAAGTCCTTCTTCAAGTACCACTGAAGGGGAGAGGTGAAGATAGAGAAAGAGGGGTTGCATATTAGTGAGCTTTTAAAAAGTTTGGTGAGATGACTAATTGTTTTCTAAATAGGAGAACCGAAAAAGGGACAGCGCATATTTAATACCCGTGGCGTGTCAGTGGAACCTAGGCGATTGTTTAGGGTTCTAAGTTTAAATTCTTGAAAAATAAAGTACCAGTAACGTACTTGGGTCGATTTAAAGTTGTTCGCATTGTGCTTAACTCACAAACAATCATCATTATCGCCATCATCACCATCGCCACCACCACGAACAACCACCTCAATCATCAATCATCATCATCATTATCATCGCAATCATCATCACCATCAACATCATCATCGTCGTCGTCGACGTCATCGTCGCCATCATCATCATGCCCACCACCACCACAATCATGACCACAATCGCCAACAACATTACCATCATCGTCATCATCATCATCTTCATCATCATTATCATCATCACCAACACCACCACAACCATCATCATCATCACCAGCACTATCATTCTCATCATCATCATCTTCACCACCACCACCATCATCATCATCATCATCATCATCATCGCCATCATCGCAATCATCATCACCATCATCGACACCATCATCATCACTACCACCACCACCACCATCACTACCACCACCATCACCACCACCACCATCATCATCATCACCACCACCAACCCCACCACCATCATCATCATCACCACCACCACCATCATCATCATCACCACCACCACCACCACCATCATCATCCCCACCAGCATCCCCACCACCATCATCATCATCACCACCACCACCATCACCACCACCACCACCACCACCACCACCATCCCCACCATCACCACCACCACCACCACCACCACCACCATCACCACCACCACCACCATCACCACCACCACCATCATCATCACCACCATCATCATCATCACCACCACCACCATCACCACCACCACCATCATCATCACCACCATCATCATCATCACCACCACCACCATCACCACTACCACCACCATCACCACCACCACCACCATCACCACCACCACCATCATCATCACCACCACCATCATCATCACCACCACCACCATCACCACCACCACCATCACCACCATCATCATCACCACCACCATCACCACCACCACCATCATCATCATCACCACCACCAACCCCACCACCATCATCATCATCACCACCACCAACCCCACCACCATCATCATCACCACCATAACACCACCACCACCATCATCATCATCACCACCACCACCACCACCATCACCACCACCACCATCACCACCATCATCATCATCACCACCACCACCACCATCACCACCACCACCATCACCACCACCACCATCATCACCACAACCACCATCATCACCATCACCATCATCACCATCACCACCACCATCACCACCACCACCACCACCATCACCACCACCACCACCATCATCACCACCACCATCATCATCACCACCACCACCATCATCACCACCACCACCATCACCACCACCACCACCACCACCACCACCACCACCACCACCACCACCACCACCACCATCATCACCACCACCATCATCGTCACCAACACCACCAGCACCAACACCGTCAACATCATCATCATCACCACCACCATCATCACTACCACCACCATCACCATCACCAACATCGTCATCACCACCACCATCATCATCATCATCATACACCGCTTCATCATCATCACCACCAGCAACATCACCATGAGAAATAAATAAATAAATAAATAAATATCTGACCAAACGGATAAAATATTTTTGATTCTTGCATTTTACCTAATTGTTCTCTCTCCTCTCTTCTGAATCATGTTTGACTGGTGTGTGTAGCCCTTACACCGGCTAGTGGCACCACTTGGCTAACTGGTGTGTGTAGCCCTTACACCGGCTAGTGGCTAGTGGCACCACTTGGCTAACTGGTGTGTGTAGCCCTTACACCGGCTAGTGGCACCACTTGGCTAACTGGTGTGTGTAGCCCTGACACCGGCTAGTAGCACCACTTGGCTAACTGGTGTGTGTAGCCCTGACACCGGCTAGTGGCACCACTTGGCTAACTGGTGTGTGTAGCCCTGACACCAGCTAGTAGCACCACTTGGCTAACTGGTGTGTGTAGCCCTTACACCGGCTAGTAGCACCACTTGGCTAACTGGTGTGTGTAGCCCTGACACCGGCTAGTGGCACCACTTGGCTAACTGGTGTGTGTAGCCCTTACACCGGCTAGTAGCACCACTTGGCTAACTGGTGTGTGTAGCCCTGACACCGGCTAGTGGCACCACTTGGCTAACTGGTGTGTGTAGCCCTGACACCAGCTAGTAGCACCACTTGGCTAACTAGTGTGTGTAGCCCTGACACCAGCTAGTAGCACCACTTGGCTAACTGGTGTGTGTAGCCCTTACACCGGCTAGTAGCACCACTTGGCTAACTGGTGTGTGTAGCCCTGACACCAGCTAGTAGCAACACTTGGCTAACTGGTGTGTGTAGCCCTTACACCGGCTAGTAGCACCACTTGGCTAACTGGTGTGTGTAGCCCTGACACCAGCTAGTAGCACCACTTGGCTAACTGGTGTGTGTAGCCCTTACACCGGCTAGTAGCACCACTTGGCTAACTGGTGTGTGTAGCCCTGACACCAGCTAGTAGCACCACTTGGCTAACTGGTGTGTGTAGCCCTTACACCGGCTAGTAGCACCACTTGGCTAACTGGTGTGTGTAGCCCTGACACCAGCTAGTAGCACCACTTGGCTAACTGGTGTGTGTAGCCCTTACACCGGCTAGTAGCACCACTTGGCTAACTGGTGTGTGTAGCCCTTACACCGGCTAGTAGCACCACTTGGCTAACTGGTGTGTGTAGCCCTGACACCAGCTAGTAGCACCACTTGGCTAACTGGTGTGTGTAGCCCTTACACCGGCTAGTAGCACCACTTGGCTAACTGGTGTGTGTAGCCCTTACACCGGCTAGTAGCACCACTTGGCTAACTGGTGTGTGTAGCCCTGACACCAGCTAGTAGCACCACTTGGCTAACTGGTGTGTGTAGCCCTGACACCAGCTAGTAGCACCACTTGGCTAACTGGTGTGTGTAGCCCTTACAACAGCTAGTAGCACCACTTGGCTAACTGGTGTGTGTAGCCCTGACACCAGCTAGTAGCACCACTTGGCTAACTGGTGTGTGTAGCCCTTACACCGGCTAGTAGCACCACTTGGCTAACTGGTGTGTGTAGCCCTGACACCAGCTAGTAGCACCACTTGGCTAACTGGTGTGTGTAGCCCTGACACCAGCTAGTAGCACCACTTGGCTAACTGGTGTGTGTAGCCCTGACACCAGCTAGTAGCACCACTTGGCTAACTGGCGTGTGTAGCCCTTACACCGGCTAGTAGCACCACTTGGCTAACTGGTGTGTGTAGCCCTGACACCGACTAGTGGCACCACTTGGCTGACTGGTGTGTGTAGCCCTTACACCGGCTAGTGGCACCACTTGGCTAACTGGTGTGTGTAGCCCTTACACCGGCTAGTAGCACCACTTGGCTAACTGGTGTGTGTAGCCCTGACACCGACTAGTGGCACCACTTGGCTGACTGGTGTGTGTAGCCCTTACACCGGCTAGTGGCACCACTAGGCTAACTGGTGTGTGTAGCCCTTACACCGGCTAGTAGCACCACTTGGCTAACTGGTGTGTGTAGCCCTTACACCAGCTAGTAGCACCACTTGGCTAACTGGTGTGTGTAGCCCTGACACCGACTAGTGGCACCACTTGGCTGACTGGTGTGTGTAGCCCTGACACCGGCTAGTGGCACCACTTGGCTAACTGGTGTGTGTAGCCCTGACACCGGCTAGTGGCTAGTAGCACCACTTGTCTAACTGGTGTGTGTAGCCCTTACACCGGCTAGTAGCACCACTTGGCTAACTGGTGTGTGTAGCCCTTACACCGGCTAGTGGCTAGTAGCACCACTTGTCTAACTGGTGTGTGTAGCCCTGACACCGGCTAGTGGCTAGTGGCACCACTTGGCTAACTGGTGTGTGTAGCCCTTACACCGGCTAGTAGCACCACTTGGCTAACTGGTGTGTGTAGCCCTGACACCAGCTAGTAGCACCACTTGGCTAACTGGTGTGTGTAGCCCTGACACCGGCTAGTGGCACCACATGGCTAACTGGTGTGTGTAGCCCTGACACCAGCTAGTAGCACCACTTGGCTAACTGGTGTGTGTAGCCCTGACACCGGCTAGTAGCACCACTTGGCTAACTGGTGTGTGTAGCCCTTACACCGGCTAGTAGCACCACTTGGCTAACTGGTGTGTGTAGCCCTGACACCAGCTAGTAGCACCACTTGGCTAACTGGTGTGTGTAGCCCTGACACCGGCTAGTGGCACCACATGGCTAACTGGTGTGTGTAGCCCTGACACCAGCTAGTAACACCACTTGGCTAACTGGTGTGTGTAGCCCTTACACCGGCTAGTGGCACCACATGGCTAACTGGTGTGTGTAGCCCTGACACCAGCTAGTAGCACCACTTGGCTAACTGGTGTGTGTAGCCCTGACACCGGCTAGTAGCACCACTTGGCTAACTGGTGTGTGTAGCCCTGACACCGGCTAGTGGCTAGTGGCACCACTTGGCTAACTGGTGTGTGTAGCCCTTACACCGGCTAGTGGCTAGTGGCACCACTTGGCTAACTGGTGTGTGCAGCCCTGACACCGGCTAGTGGCTAGTGGCACCACTTGGCTAACTGGTGTGTGTAGCCCTTACACCGGCTAGTGGCTAGTAACACCACTTGGCTGACTGGTGTGTGTAGCCCTTACACCGGCTAGTGGCTAGTGGCACCACTTGGCTGACTGGTGTGTGTAGCCCTTACACCGGCTAGTGGCTAGTGGCACCACTTGGCTAACTGGTGTGTGTAGCCCTTACACCGGCTAGTGGCACCACTTGGCTAACTGGTGTGTGTAGCCCTGACACCGGCTAGTGGCTAGTAGCACCACTTGGCTAACTGGTGTGTGTAGCCCTGACACCGCCTAGTGGCTAGTGGCACCACTTGGCTAACTGGTGTGTGTAGCCCTGACACCAGCTAGTGGCACCACTTGGCTAACTGGTGTGTGTAGCCCTTACACCGGCTAGTGGCTAGTAGCACCACTTGGCTAACTGGTGTGTGTAGCCCTGACACCGGCTAGTGGCTAGTGGCACCACTTGTCTAACTGGTGTGTGTAGCCCTTACACCGGCTAGTGGCTAGTGGCACCACTCGGCTAACTGGTGTGTGTAGCCCTGACACCGGCTAGTGGCTAGTGGCACCACTTGGCTAACTGGTGTGTGTAGCCCTGACACCGGCTAGTAGCACCATGTGGCTAACTGGTGTGTGTAGCCCTTACACCGGCTAGTGGCTAGTGGCACCACTTGGCTAACTGGTGTGTGTAGCCCTGACACCGGCTAGTGGCTAGTGGCACCACTTGTCTAACTGGTGTGTGTAGCCCTTACACCGGCTAGTGGCTAGTGGCACCACTTGGCTAACTGGTGTGTGTAGCCCTGACACCGGCTAGTAGCACCATGTGGCTAACTGGTGTGTGTAGCCCTTACACCGGCTAGTGGCTAGTGGCACCACTTGGCTAACTGGTGTGTGTAGCCCTGACACCGGCTAGTAGCACCATGTGGCTAACTGGTGTGTGTAGCCCTTACACCGGCTAGTGGCTAGTGGCACCACTTGGCTAACTGGTGTGTGTAGCCCTGACACTGGCTAGTGGCTAGTGGCACCACTTGTCTAACTGGTGTGTGTAGCCCTTACACCGGCTAGTGGCTAGTGGCACCACTTGGCTAACTGGTGTGTGTAGCCCTGACACCGGCTAGTGGCTAGTGGCACCACTTGTCTAACTGGTGTGTGTAGCCCTTACACCGGCTAGTGGCTAGTGGCACCACTCGGCTAACTGGTGTGTGTAGCCCTGACACCGGCTAGTGGCTAGTGGCACCACTTGTCTAACTGGTGTGTGTAGCCCTTACACCGGCTAGTAGCACCATGTGGCTAACTGGTGTGTGTAGCCCTTACACCGGCTAGTGGCTAGTGGCACCACTTGGCTAACTGGTGTGTGTAGCCCTGACACCGGCTAGTAGCACCACTTGGCTAACTGGTGTGTGAGCCCTGACACCGGCTAGTGTCACCACTTGGCTAACTGGTGTGTGTAGCCCTTACACCGGCTAGTGGCTAGTGGCACCACTTGGCTAACTGGTGTGTGTAGCCCTTACACCGGCTAGTAGCACCACTTGGCTAACTGGTGTGTGTAGCCCTGACACCGGCTAGTGGCTAGTGGCACCACTTGGCTAACTGGTGTGTGTAGCCCTTACACCGGCTAGTGGCTAGTGGCACCACTTGGCTAACTGGTGTGTGTAGCCCTTACACCGGCTAGTAGCACCACTTGGCTAACTGGTGTGTGTAGCCCTGACACCGGCTAGTGTCACCACTTGGCTAACTGGTGTGTGTAGCCCTTACACCGGCTAGTAGCACCACTTGGCTAACTGGTGTGTGTAGCCCTTACACCGGCTGGTAGCACCACTTGGCTAACTGGTGTGTGTAGCCCTTACACCGGCTGGTAGCACCACTTGGCTAACTGGTGTGTGTAGCCCTTACACCGGCTGGTAGCACCACTTGGCTAACTGGTGTGTGTAGCCCTGACACCGACTAGTGGCTAGTAGCACCACTCTGCTAACTGGTGTGTGTAGCCCATACACCGACTAGTGGCTAGTAGCACCACTTGGCTAACTGGTGTGTGTAGCCCTTACACCGACTAGTGGCTAGTAGCACCACTTGGCTAACTGGTGTGTGTAGCCCTGACACCGACTAGTGGCTAGTAGCACCACTTGGCTAACTGGTGTGTGTAGCCCTTACACCGACTAGTGGCTAGTAGCACCACTTGGCTAACTGGTGTGTGTAGCCCTTACACCGACTAGTGGCTAGTAGCACCACTTGGCTAACTGGTGTGTGTAGCCCTTACACCGACTAGTGGCTAGTAGCACCACTTGGCTAACTGGTGTGTGTAGCCCTTACACCGACTAGTGGCTAGTAGCACCACTTGGCTAACTGGTGTGTGTAGCCCTTACACCGACTAGTGGCTAGTAGCACCACTTGGCTAACTGGTGTGTGTAGCCCTTACACCGGCTAGTAGCACCACTTGGCTAACTGGTGTGTGTAGCCCTTACACCAGCTAGTAGCACCACTTGGCTAACTGGTGTGTGTAGCCCTTACACCGGCTAGTAGCACCACTTGGCTAACTGGTGTGTGTAGCCCTTACACCGGCTAGTAGCACCACTTGGCTAACTGGTGTGTGTAGCCCTGACACCGACTAGTGGCTAGTAGCACCACTTGGCTAACTGGTGTGTGTAGCCCTTACACCGGCTAGTAGCACCACTTGGCTAACTGGTGTGTGTAGCCCTTACACCGGCTAGTGGCACCACTTGGCTAACTGGTGTGTGTAGCCCTTACACCGGCTAGTGGCTAGTAGCACCACTTGGCTAACTGGTGTGTGTAGCCCTTACACCGGCTAGTAGCACCACTTGGCTAACTGGTGTGTGTAGCCCTTACACCGGCTAGTGGCTAGTGGCACCACTTGGCTAACTGGTGTGTGTAGCCCTTACACCGGCTAGTGGCTAGTGGCACCACTTGGCTAACTGGTGTGTGTAGCCCTTACACCGGCTAGTGGCTAGTGGCACCACTTGGCTAACTGGTGTGTGTAGCCCTTACACCGGCTAGTGGCTAGTGGCACCACTTGGCTAACTGGTGTGTGTAGCCCTTACACCGGCTAGTGGCTAGTGGCACCACTTGGCTAACTGGTGTGTGTAGCCCTTACACCGGCTAGTGGCTAGTGGCACCACTTGGCTAACTGGTGTGTGTAGCCCTGACACCGGCTAGTGGCTAGTGGCACCACTTGGCTAACTGGTGTGTGTAGCCCTTACACCGGCTAGTAGCACCACTTGGCTAACTGGTGTGTGTAGCCCTGACACCAGCTAGTGGCACCACCTGGCTAACTGGTGTGTGTAGCCCTTACACCCGCTAGTGGCTAGTGGCACCACTTGGCTAACTGGTGTGTGTAGCCCTTACACAGGCTAGTAGCACCAATTGGCTAACTGGTGTGTGTAGCCCTGACACCGACTAGTGGCACCACTTGGCTAACTGGTGTGTGTAGCCCTGACACCGGCTAGTAGCACCACTTGGCTAACTGGTGTGTGTAGCCCTTACACCGCCTAGTGGCTAGTGGCACCACTTGGCTAACTGGTGTGTGTAGCCCTTACACCGGCTAGTGACTAGTAGCACCACTTGGCTGACTGGTGTGTGTAGCCCTTACACCGCCTAGTGGCTAGTGGCACCACTTGGCTAACTGGTGTGTTTAACCCTGACACCGGCTAGTGGCTAGTAGCACCACTTGGCTAACTGGTGTGTGTAGCCCTGACACCGGCTAGTGGCTAGTGGCACCACTTGGCTAACTGGTGTGTGTAGCCCTGACACCGGCTAGTGGCTAGTGGCACCACTTGGCTGACTGGTGTGTGTAGCCCTGACACCGGCTAGTGGCTAGTGGCACCACTTGGCTGACTGGTGTGTGTAGCCCTGACACCGGCTAGTGGCTAGTGGCACCACTTGGCTGACTGGTGTGTGTAGCCCTGACACCGGCTAGTGGCTAGTGGCACCACTTGGCTAACTGGTGTGTGTAGCCCTTACACCGGCTAGTAGCACCACTTGGCTAACTGGTGTGTGTAGCCCTGACACCGGCTAGTGGCACCACTTGGCTGACTGGTGTGTGTAGCCCTGACACCGGCTAGTGGCTAGTGGCACCACTTGGCTAACTGGTGTGTGTAGCCCTGACACCGGCTAGTGGCTAGTGGCACCACTTGGCTGACTGGTGTGTGTAGCACTTACACCGGCTAGTGGCTAGTGGCACCACTTGGCTAACCGGTGTATGTAGCCCTTACACCGGCTAGTGGCACCACTTGGCTAACTGGTGTGTGTAGCCCTTACACCGGCTAGTGGCTAGTGGCACCACTTGGCTAACTGGTGTGTGTAGCCCTTACACCGGCTAGTGGCACCACTTGGCTAACTGGTGTGTGTAGCCCTGACACCGGCTAGTGGCTAGTGGCACCACTTGGCTAACTGGTGTGTGTAGCACTTACACCGGCTAGTGGCTAGTGGCACCACTTGGCTAACCGGTGTGTGTAGCCCTTACACCGGCTAGTGGCACCACTTGGCTAACTGGTGTGTGTAGCCCTTACACCGGCTAGTGGCTAGTGGCACCACTTGGCTAACTGGTGTGTGTAGCCCTTACACCGGCTAGTAGCACCACTTGGCTAACTGGTGTGTGTAGCCCTTACACCGGCTAGTGGCACCACTTGGCTAACTGGTGTGTGTAGCCCTGACACCGGCTAGTGGCACCACTTGGCTAACTGGTGTGTGTAGCCCTTACACCGGCTAGTGGCACCACTTGGCTAACTGGTGTGTGTAGCCCTGACACCGGCTAGTGGCACCACTTGGCTAACTGGTGTGTGTAGCCCTTACACCGGCTAGTGGCACCACTTGGCTAACTGGTGTGTGTAGCCCTGACACCGGCTAGTGGCACGACTTGGCTAACTGGTGTGTGTAGCCCTGACACCGGCTAGTGGCTAGTGGTACCACTTGGCTGACTGGTGTGTGTAGCCCTGACACCGGCTAGTGGCTAGTAGCACCACTTGGCTAACTGGTGTGTGTAGCCCTGACACCGGCTAGTGGCTGGTAGCACCACTTGGCTAACTGGTGTGTGTAGCCCTGACACCGGCTAGTGGCTAGTGGCACCACTTGGCTAACTGGTGTGTGTAGACCTGACACCGGCTAGTGGCTAGTGGCACCACTTGGCTAACTGGTGTGTGTAGCCCTGACACCGGCTAGTGGCTAGTGGCACCACTTGGCTAACTGGTGTGTGTAGCCCTGACACCGGCTAGTGGCTAGTGGCACCACTTGGCTAACTGGTGTGTGTAGCCCTGACACCGGCTAGTGGCTAGTGGCACCACTTGGCTAACTGGTGTGTGTAACCCTGACACCGGCTAGTGGCTAGTGGCACCACTTGGCTAACTGGTGTGTGTAGCCCTGACACCGGCTAGTGGCTAGTGGCACCACTTGGCTAACTGGTGTGTGTAGCCCTGACACCGGCTAGTGGCTAGTGGCACCACTTGGCTAACTGGTGTGTGTAGCCCTTACACCGCCTAGTGGCTAGTGGCACCACTTGGCTAACTGGTGTGTGTAGCCCTTACACTGGCTAGTGGCTAGTGGCACCACTCGGCTAACTGGTGTGTGTAGCCCTTACACCGGCTAGTGGCTAGTGGCACCACTTGGCTGACTGGTGTGTGTAGCCCTTACACCGGCTAGTGGCTAGTGGCACCACTTGGCTGACTGGTGTGTGTAGCCCTTACACCGGCTAGTGGCTAGTGGCACCACTTGGCTGACTGGTGTGTGTAGCCCTGACACCGCCTAGTGGCTAGTGGCACCACTTGGCTAACTGGTGTGTGTAGCCCTTACACCGGCTAGTGGCTAGTAGCACCACTTGGCTAACTGCTGTGTGTAGCCCTGACACCGGCTAGTGGCTAGTGGCACCACTTGGCTAACTGGTGTGTGTAGCCCTGACACCGGCTAGTGGCTAGTGGCACCACTTGTCTAACTGGTGTGTGTAGCCCTTACACCGGCTAGTGGCTAGTGGCACCACTTGGCTAACTGGTGTGTGTAGCCCTGACACCGGCTTGTGGCTAGTGGCACCACTTGGCTAACTGGTGTGTGTAGCCCTGACACCGGCTAGTGGCAACACTTGGCTAACTGGTGTGTGTAGCCCTTACACCGGCTAGTGGCTAGTGGCACCACTTGGCTAACTGGTGTGTGTAGCCCTGACACCGCCTAGTGGCTAGTGGCACCACTTGTCTAACTGGTGTGTGTAGCCCTTACACCGGCTAGTGGCTAGTGGCACCACTTGGCTAACTGGTGTGTGTAGCCCTGACACCGGCTAGTGGCTAGTGGCACCACTTGGCTAACTGGTGTGTGTAGCCCTGACACCGGCTAGTGGCACCACTTGGCTAACTGGTGTGTGTAGCCCTTACACCGGCTAGTGGCTAGTGGCACCAGTTGTCTAACTGGTGTGTGTAGCCCTTACACCGGCTAGTGGCTAGTGGCACCACTTGGCTAACTGGTGTGTGTAGCCCTGACACCGGCTAGTGGCTAGTGGCACCACTTGGCTAACTGGTGTGTGTAGCCCTTACACCGGCTAGTGGCACCACTTGGCTAACTGGTGTGTGTAGCCCTTACACCGGCTAGTGGCACCACTTGGCTAACTGGTGTGTGTAGCCCTTACACCGGCTAGTAGCACCACTTGGCTAACTGGTGTGTGTAGCCCTTACACCGGCTAGTGGCACCACTTGGCTAACTGGTGTGTGTAGCCCTTACACCGACTAGTGGCTAGTAGCACCACTTGGCTAACTGGTGTGTGTAGCCCTTACACCGGCTAGTGGCACCACTTGGCTAACTGGTGTGTGTAGCCCTGACACCGGCTAGTGCCACCACTTGGCTAACTGGTGTGTGTAGCCCTGACACCGGCTAGTGGCACCACTTGGCTAACTGGTGTGTGTAGCCCTTACACCGCCTAGTGGCTAGTAGCACCACTTGGCTAACTGGTGTGTGTAGCCCTTACACCGGCTAGTGGCACCACTTGGCTAACTGGTGTGTGTAGCCCTTACACCGGCTAGTGGCACCACTTGGCTAACTGGTGTGTGTAGCCCTTACACCGGTTAGTGGCACCACTTGGCTAACTGGTGTGTGTAGCCCTTACACCGGCTAGTAGCACCACTTGGCTAACTGGTGTGTGTAGCCCTTACACCGGCTAGTGGCACCACTTGGCTAACTGGTGTGTGTAGCCCTTACACCGACTAGTGGCTAGTAGCACCACTTGGCTAACTGGTGTGTGTAGCCCTTACACCGGCTAGTGGCTAGTAGCACCACTTGGCTAACTGGTGTGTGTAGCCCTGACACCGGCTAGTGGCTAGTTGCACCACTTGGCTGACTGGTGTGTGTAGCCCTGACACCGGCTAGTGGCTAGTAGCACCACTTGGCTAACTGGTGTGTGTAGCCCTGACACCGACTAGTGGCTAGTAGCACCACTTGGCTAACTGGTGTGTGAAACCCTGACACCGGCTAGTGGCACCACTTGGCTAACTGGTGTGTGTAGCCCTTACACCGACTAGTGGCTAGTAGCACCACTTGGCTAACTGGTGTGTGTAGCCCTTACACCGGCTAGTGGCTAGTAGCACCACTTGGCTAACTGGTGTGTGTAGCCCTTACACCGACTAGTGGCTAGTAGCACCACTTGGCTAACTGGTGTGTGTAGCCCTTACACCGACTAGTGGCTAGTAGCACCACTTGGCTAACTGGTGTGTGTAGCCCTTACACCGGCTAGTGGATAGTAGCACCACTTGGCTAACTGGTGTGTGTAGCCCTTACACCGACTAGTGGCTAGTAGCACCACTTGGCTAACTGGTGTGTGTAGCCCTTACACCGACTAGTGGCTAGTAGCACCACTTGGCTGACTGGTGTGTGTAGCCCTGACACCGGCTAGTGGCTAGTAGCACCACTTGGCTGACTGGTGTGTGTAGCCCTTACACCGGCTAGTGGCTAGTGGCACCACTTGGCTAACTGGTGTGTGTAGCCCTTACACCGGCTAGTAGCACCACTTGGCTAACTGGTGTGTGTAGCCCTTACACCAGCTAGTAGCACCACTTGGCTAACTGGTGTGTGTAGCCCTTACACCGGCTAGTAGCACCACTTGGCTAACTGGTGTGTGTAGCCCTGACACCGGCTAGTAGCACCACTTGGCTAACTGGTGTGTGTAGCCCTTACACCGGCTAGTAGCACCACTTGGCTAACTGGTGTGTGTAGCCCTTACACCGGCTAGTAGCACCACTTGGCTAACTGGTGTGTGTAGCCCTTACACCGGCTAGTAGCACCACTTGGCTAACTGGTGTGTGTAGCCCTTACACCGGCTAGTAGCACCACTTGGCTAACTGGTGTGTGTAGCCCTTACACCGGCTAGTAGCACCACTTGGCTAACTGGTGTGTGTAGCCCTTACACCGGCTAGTAGCACCACTTGGCTAACTGGTGTGTGTAGCCCTTACACCGGCTAGTAGCACCACTTGGCTAACTGGTGTGTGTAGCCCTTACACTAGCTAGTAGCACCACTTGGCTAACTGGTGTGTGTAGCCCTTACACCGGCTAGTAGCACCACTTGGCTAACTGGTGTGTGTAGCCCTTACACCGGCTAGTAGCACCACTTGGCTAACTGGTGTGTGTAGCCCTTACACCGGCTAGTGGCTAGTGGCACCACTTGGCTAACTGGTGTGTGTATCCCTGACACCAGCTAGTAGCACCACTTGGCTAACTGGTGTGTGTAGCCCTTACACCGGCTAGTGGCTAGTGGCACCACTTGGCTAACTGGTGTGTGTAGCCCTTACACCGGCTAGTGGCTAGTGGCACCACTTGGCTAACTGGTGTGTGTAGCCCTTACACCGGCTAGTGGCTAGTAGCACCACTTGGCTAACTGTTGTGTGTAGCCCTTACACCGGCTAGTAGCACCACCTGGCTAACTGGTGTGTGTAGCCCTTACACCGGCTAGTGGCTAGTGGCACCACTTGGCTAACTGGTGTGTGTAGCCCTTACACCGGCTAGTGGCTAGTGGCACCACTTGGCTAACTGGTGTGTGTAGCCCTTACACCGGCTAGTAGCACCACTTGGCTAACTGGTGTGTGTAGCCCTGACACCAGCTAGTGGCACCACCTGGCTAACTGGTGTGTGTAGCCCTTACACCCGCTAGTGGCTAGTGGCACCACTTGGCTAACTGGTGTGTGTAGCCCTTACACAGGCTAGTAGCACCAATTGGCTAACTGGTGTGTGTAGCCCTGACACCGACTAGTGGCACCACTTGGCTAACTGGTGTGTGTAGCCCTGACACCGGCTAGTAGCACCACTTGGCTAACTGGTGTGTGTAGCCCTTACACCGCCTAGTGGCTAGTGGCACCACTTGGCTAACTGGTGTGTGTAGCCCTTACACCGGCTAGTGACTAGTAGCACCACTTGGCTGACTGGTGTGTGTAGCCCTTACACCGCCTAGTGGCTAGTAGCACCACTTGGCTGACTGGTGTGTGTAGCCCTTACACCGCCTAGTGGCTAGTAGCACCACTTGGCTAACTGGTGTGTGTAGCCCTTACACCGGCTAGTGGCTAGTGGCACCACTTGGCTAACTGGTGTGTGTAGCCCTTACACCGGCTAGTGGCTAGTGGCACCACTCGGCTAACTGGTGTGTGTAGCCCTTACACCGGCTAGTGGCTAGTGGCACCACTTGGCTGACTGGTGTGTGTAGCCCTTACACCGGCTAGTGGCTAGTGGCACCACTTGGCTAACTGGTGTGTGTAGCCCTTACACCGGCTAGTGGCTAGTAGCACCACTTGGCTGACTGGTGTGTGTAGCCCTTACACCGGCTAGTGGCTAGTGGCACCACATGGCTGACTGGTGTGTGTAGCCCTTACACCGGCTAGTGGCTAGTAGCACCACTTGGCTAACTGGTGTGTGTAGCCCTGACACCAGCTAGTAGCACCACTTGGCTAACTGGTGTGTGTAGCCCTGACACCAGCTAGTAGCACCACTTGGCTAACTGGTGTGTGTAGCCCTGACACCGGCTAGTGGCACCACTTGGCTGACTGGTGTGTGTAGCCCTGACACCGGCTAGTGGCACCACTTGGCTAACTGGTGTGTGTAGCCCTTACACCGGCTAGTGGCACCACTTGGCTAACTGGTGTGTGTAGCCCTTACACCGGCTAGTAGCACCACTTGGCTAACTGGTGTGTGTAGCCCTGACACCGGCTAGTGGCTAGTGGCACCACTTGGCTAACTGGTGTGTGTAGCCCTTACACCGGCTAGTGGCACCACTTGGCTAACTGGTGTGTGTAGCCCTGACACCGGCTAGTAGCACCACTTGGCTAACTGGTGTGTGTAGCCCTGACACCGGCTAGTGGCTAGTGGCACCACTTGGCTAACTGGTGTGTGTAGCCCTTACACCGGCTAGTAGCACCACTTGGCTAACTGGTGTGTGTAGCCCTTACACCGGCTAGTGGCACCACTTGGCTGACTGGTGTGTGTAACCCTGACACCGGCTAGTGGCTAGTGGCACCACTTGGCTAACTGGTGTGTGTAGCCCTGACACCGGCTAGTGGCTAGTGGCACCACTTGGCTAACTGGTGTGTGTAGCCCTTACACCGGCTAGTGGCACCACTTGGCTAACTGGTGTGTGTAGCCCTGACACCGGCTAGTGGCACCACTTGGCTAACTGGTGTGTGTAGCCCTTACACCGGCTAGTGGCACCACTTGGCTAACTGGTGTGTGTAGCCCTTACACCGGCTAGTAGCACCACTTGGCTAACTGGTGTGTGTAGCCCTTACACCGGCTAGTGGCACCACTTGGCTAACTGGTGTGTGTAGCCCTGACACCGGCTAGTGGCACCACTTGGCTGACTGGTGTGTGTAGCCCTGACACCGGCTAGTGGCTAGTGGCACCACTTGGCTGACTGGTGTGTGTAGACCTGACACCGGCTAGTAGCACCACTTGGCTAACTGGTGTGTGTAGACCTGACACCGGCTAGTGGCTAGTAGCACCACTTGGCTAACTGGTGTGTGTAGCCCTGACACCGGCTAGTGGCACCACTTGGCTAACTGGTGTGTGTAGCCCTTACACCGCCTAGTGGCTAGTGGCACCACTTGGCTAACTGGTGTGTGTAGCCCTTACACCGGCTAGTGGCTAGTTGCACCACTTGGCTAACTGGTGTGTGTAGCCCTTACACCGCCTAGTGGCTAGTGGCACCACTTCGCTAACTGGTGTGTGTAGCCCTTACACCGGCTAGTAGCACCACTTGGCTAACTGGTGTGTGTAGCCCTGACACCGGCTAGTGGCTAGTGGCACCACTTGGCTAACTGGTGTGTGTAGCCCTTACACCGGCTAGTAGCACCACTTGGCTAACTGGTGTGTGTAGCCCTGACACCGGCTAGTGGCTAGTGGCACCACTTGGCTAACTGGTGTGTGTAGCCCTTACACCGCCTAGTGGCTAGTGGCACCACTTGGCTAACTGGTGTGTGTAGCCCTTACACCGCCTAGTGGCTAGTGGCACCACTTGTCTAACTGGTGTGTGTAGCCCTGACAGCGGCTAGTGGCTAGTGGCACCACTTGGCTAACTGGTGTGTGTAGCCCTGACACCGGCTAGTGGCTAGTGGCACCACTTGGCTGACTGGTGTGTGTAGCCCTGACACCGCCTAGTGGCTAGTGGCACCATTTGGCTAACTGGTGTGTGTAGCCCTGACACCGGCTAGTGGCTAGTGGCACCACTTGGCTAACTGGTGTGTGTAGCCCTGACACCGGCTAGTGGCTAGTAGCACCACTTGGCTAACTGGTGTGTGTAGCCCTGACACCACCTAGTGGCTAGTGGCACCACTTGGCTAACTGGTGTGTGTAGCCCTGACACCGGCTAGTGGCTAGTGGCACCACTTGGCTAACTGGTGTGTGTAGCCCTGACACCGGCTAGTGGCTAGTAGCACCACTTGGCTAACTGGTGTGTGTAGCCCTGACACCGGCTAGTGGCTGGTAGCACCACTTGGCTAACTGGTGTGTGTAGCCCTGACACCGGCTAGTGGCTAGTAGCACCACTTGGCTAACTGGTGTGTGTAGCCCTGACACCGGCTAGTGGCTGGTAGCACCACTTGGCTAACTGGTGTGTGTAGCCCTGACACCGGCTAGTGGCTAGTAGCACCACTTGGCTAACTGGTGTGTGTAGCCCTGACACCGGCTAGTGGCTAGTGGCACCACTTGGCTGACTGGTGTGTGTAGCCCTGACACCGGCTAGTGGCTAGTAGCACCACTTGGCTAACTGGTGTGTGTAGCCCTGACACCGGCTAGTGGCTAGTGGCACCACTTGGCTAACTGGTGTGTGTAGCCCTGACACCGGCTAGTGGCTAGTAGCACCACTTGGCTAACTGGTGTGTGTAGCCCTTACACCGCCTAGTGGCTAGTGGCACCACTTGGCTAACTGGTGTGTGTAGCCCTGACACCGGCTAGTGGCTAGTAGCACCACTTGGCTAACTGGTGTGTGTAGCCCTTACACCGGCTAGTGGCTAGTGGCACCACTTGGCTAACTGGTGTGTGTAGCCCTGACACCGGCTAGTGGCTAGTGGCACCACTTGGCTAACTGGGGTGTGTAGCCCTTACACCGCCTAGTGGCTAGTGGCACCACTTGGCTAACTGGTGTGTGTAGCCCTGACACCGGCTAGTGGCTAGTAGCACCACTTGGCTAACTGGTGTGTGTAGCCCTTACACCGCCTAGTGGCTAGTGGCACCACTTGGCTAACTGGTGTGTGTAGCCCTGACACCGGCTAGTGGCTAGTAGCACCACTTGGCTAACTGGTGTGTGTAGCCCTTACACCGCCTAGTGGCTAGTGGCACCACTTGGCTAACTGGTGTGTGTAGCCCTTACACCGGCTAGTGGCACCACTTGGCTAACTGGTGTGTGTAGCCCTTACACCGGCTAGTGGCACCACTTGGCTAACTGGTGTGTGTAGCCCTGACACCGCCTAGTGGCTAGTGGCACCACTTGGCTAACTGGTGTGTGTAGCCCTTACACCGGCTAGTGGCTAGTGGCACCACTTGGCTAACTGGTGTGTGTAGCCCTTACACCGGCTAGTGGCACCACTTGGCTAACTGGTGTGTGTAGCCCTTACACCGCCTAGTGGCTAGTGGCACCACTTGGCTAACTGGTGTGTGTAGCCCTTACACCGGCTAGTGGCACCACTTGGCTAACTGGTGTGTGTAGCCCTTACACCGGCTAGTGGCTAGTGGCACCACTTGGCTAACTGGTGTGTGTAGCCCTTACACCGGCTAGTGGCTAGTGGCAACACTTGGCTGACTGGTGTGTGTAGCCCTTACACCGGCTAGTGGCTAGTGGCACCACTTGGCTAACTGGTGTGTGTAGCCCTTACACCGGCTAGTGGCTAGTAGCACCACTTGGCTGACTGGTGTGTGTAGCCCTTACACCGGCTAGTGGCTAGTGGCACCACATGGCTGACTGGTGTGTGTAGCCCTTACACCGGCTAGTGGCTAGTAGCACCACTTGGCTAACTGGTGTGTGTAGCCCTGACACCAGCTAGTAGCACCACTTGGCTAACTGGTGTGTGTAGCCCTGACACCGGCTAGTGGCACCACTTGGCTGACTGGTGTGTGTAGCCCTGACACCGGCTAGTGGCACCACTTGGCTAACTGGTGTGTGTAGCCCTTACACCGGCTAGTGGCACCACTTGGCTAACTGGTGTGTGTAGCCCTTACACCGGCTAGTGGCACCACTTGGCTAACTGGTGTGTGTAGCCTTGACACCGGCTAGTGGCTAGTGGCACCACTTGGTTAACTGGTATGTGTAGCCCTGACACCGGCTAGTAGCACCACTTGGCTGACTGGTGTGTGTAGCCCTTACACCGGCTAGTGGCACCACTTGGCTAACTGGTGTGTGTAGCCCTTACACCGGCTAGTGGCTAGTGGCACCACTTGGCTGACTGGTGTGTGTAGCCCTTACACCGGCTAGTGGCACCACTTGGCTAACTGGTGTGTGTAGCCCTTACACCGGCTAGTGGCACCACTTGGCTAACTGGTGTGTGTAGCCCTGACACCGGCTAGTGGCTAGTGGCACCACTTGGCTGACTGGTGTGTGTAGCCCTGACACCGGCTAGTGGCTAGTGGCACCACTTGGCTAACTGGTGTGTGTAGCCCTTACACCGGCTAGTGGCTAGTGGCACCACTTGGCTAACTGGTGTGTGTAGCCCTTACACCGGCTAGTGGCTAGTGGCACCACTTGGCTAACTGGTGTGTGTAGCCCTTACACCGGCTAGTGGCTAGTGGCACCACTTGGCTAACTGGTGTGTGTAGCCCTTACACCGGCTAGTGGCTAGTGGCACCACTTGGCTAACTGGTGTGTGTAGCCCTTACACCGGCTAGTGGCTAGTGGCACCACTTGGCTAACTGGTGTGTGTAGCCCTGACACCGGCTAGTGGCACCACTTGGCTAACTGGTGTGTGTAGCCCTTACACCGGCTAGTGGCACCACTTGGCTAACTGGTGTGTGTAGCCCTTACACCGACTAGTGGCTAGTAGCACCACTTGGCTAACTGGTGTGTGTAGCCCTTACACCGGCTAGTAGCACCACTTGGCTAACTGGTGTGTGTAGCCCTGACACCAGCTAGTAGCTCCACTTGGCTGACTGGTGTGTGTAGCCCTGACACCACCTAGTGGCACCACTTGGCTAACTGGTGTGTGTAGCCCTTACACCGGCTAGTGGCACCACTTGGCTAACTGGTGTGTGTAGCCCTTACACCGGCTAGTAGCACCACTTGGCTAACTGGTGTGTGTAGCCCTGACACCAGCTAGTAGCTCCACTTGGCTGACTGGTGTGTGTAGCCCTTACACCGGCTAGTGGCACCACTTGGCTGACTGGTGTGTGTAGCCCTTACACCGGCTAGTGGGACCACTTGGCTGACTGTTGTGTGTAGCCCTGACACCGGCTAGTGGCTAGTGGCACCACTTGGCTAACTGGTGTGTGTAGCCCTTACACCGGCTAGTGGCACCACTTGGCTGACTGGTGTGTGTAGCCCTGACACCGGCTAGTGGCTAGTGGCACCACTTGACTGACTGGTGTGTGTAGCCCTTACACCGGCTAGTGGCACCACTTGGTTGACTGGTGTGTGTAGCCCTGACACCGGCTAGTGGCTAGTGGCACCACTTGGCTGACTGGTGTGTGTAGCCCTGACACCGGCTAGTGTCTAGTGGCACCACTTGGCTGACTGGTGTGTGTAGCCCTGACACCGGCTAGTGGCTAGTAGCACCACTTGGTTAACTGGTGTGTGTAGACCTGACACCGGCTAGTAGCACCACTTGGTTAACTGGTGTGTGTAGCCCTGACACCGGCTAGTGTCTAGTGGCACCACTTGGCTGACTGGTGTGTGTAGCCCTGACACCGGCTAGTGGCTAGTAGCACCACTTGGCTAACTGGTGTGTGTAGCCCTGACACCGGCTAGTGGCTAGTAGCACCACTTGGCTAACTGGTGTGTGTAGCCCTGACACCGGCTAGTGGCTAGTAGCACCACTTGGCTAACTGGTGTGTGTAGCCCTTACACCGGCTAGTGGCACCACTTGGCTAACTGGTGTGTGTAGCCCTGACACCGGCTAGTGGCTAGTGGCACCACTTGGCTAACTGGTGTGTGTAGCCCTGACACCGGCTAGTGGCTAGTGGCACCACTTGGCTAACTGGTGTGTGTAGCCCTTACACCGCCTAGTGGCTAGTGGCACCACTTGGCTAACTGGTGTGTGTAGCCCTGACACCGGCTAGTGGCACCACTTGGCTAACTGGTGTGTGTAGCCCTTACACCGGCTAGTGGCTAGTGGCACCACTTGGCTAACTGGTGTGTGTAGCCCTTACACCGGCTAGTGGCTAGTAGCACCACTTGGCTAACTGGTGTGTGTAGCCCTGACACCGGCTAGTGGCACCACTTGGCTAACTGGTGTGTGTAGCCCTGACACCGGCTAGTGGCTAGTGGCACCACTTGGCTGACTGGTGTGTGTAGCCCTGACACCGGCTAGTGGCACCACTTGGCTAACTGGTGTGTGTAGCCCTGACACCGGCTAGTGGCTAGTGGCACCACTTGGCTAACTGGTGTGTGTAGCCCTGACACCGGCTAGTGGCTAGTGGCACCACTTGGCTGACTGGTGTGTGTAGCCCTGACACCGGCTAGTGGCTAGTGGCACCACTTGGCTAACTGGTGTGTGTAGCCCTTACACCGGCTAGTGGCTAGTGGCACCACTTGGCTAACTGGTGTGTGTAGCCCTGACACCGGCTAGTGGCACCACTTGGCTAACTGGTGTGTGTAGCCCTGACACCGGCTAGTGGCTAGTGGCACCACTTGGCTGACTGGTGTGTGTAGCCCTGACACCGGCTAGTGGCACCACTTGGCTAACTGGTGTGTGTAGCCCTGACACCGGCTAGTGGCTAGTGGCACCACTTGGCTAACTGGTGTGTGTAGCCCTGACACCGGCTAGTGGCTAGTGGCACCACTTGGCTAACTGGTGTGTGTAGCCCTGACACCGGCTAGTGGCTAGTGGCACCACTTGGCTGACTGGTGTGTGTAGCCCTGACACCGGCTAGTGGCTAGTGGCACCACTTGGCTAACTGGTGTGTGTAGCCCTTACACCGGCTAGTGGCTAGTGGCACCACTTGGCTAACTGGTGTGTGTAGCCCTGACACCGGCTAGTAGCACCACTTGGCTAACTGGTGTGTGTAGCCCTGACACCGGCTAGTGGCACCACTTGGCTAACTGGTGTGTGTAGCCCTGACACCGGCTAGTGGCACCACTTGGCTAACTGGTGTGTGTAGCCCTTACACCGGCTAGTGGCTAGTGGCACCACTTGGCTAACTGGTGTGTGTAGCCCTGACACCGGCTAGTAGCACCACTTGGCTAACTGGTGTGTGTAGCCCTGACACCGGCTAGTGGCACCACTTGGCTAACTGGTGTGTGTAGCCCTTACACCGGCTAGTGGCACCACTTGGCTAACTGGTGTGTGTAGCCCTGACACCGGCTAGTAGCACCACTTGGCTAACTGGTGTGTGTAGCCCTTACACCGGCTAGTGGCACCACTTGGCTAACTGGTGTGTGTAGCCCTTACACCGGCTAGTAGCACCACTTGGCTAACTGGTGTGTGTAGCCCTTACACCGGCTAGTGGCACCACTTGGCTAACTGGTGTGTGTAGCCCTGACACCGGCTAGTAGCACCACTTGGCTAACTGGTGTGTGTAGCCCTTACACCGGCTAGTGGCACCACTTGGCTAACTGGTGTGTGTAGCCCTTACACCGGCTAGTAGCACCACTTGGCTAACTGGTGTGTGTAGCCCTTACACCGGCTAGTGGCACCACTTGGCTAACTGGTGTGTGTAGCCCTGACACCGGCTAGTAGCACCACTTGGCTGACTGGTGTGTGTAGCCCTTACACCGGCTAGTGGCACCACTTGGCTAACTGGTGTGTGTAGCCCTGACACCGGCTAGTAGCACCACTTGGCTAACTGGTGTGTGTAGCCCTTACACCGCCTAGTGGCTAGTGGCACCACTTGGCTAACTGGTGTGTGTAGCCCTGACACCAGTTAGTAGCTCCACTTGACTAACTGGTGTGTGTAGCCCTTACACCGGCTAGTGGCACCACTTGGCTAACTGGTGTGTGTAGCCCTGACACCAGTTAGTAGCACCACTTGGCTAACTGGTGTGTGTAGCCCTGACACCGGCTAGTGGCTAGTGGCACCACTTGGCTAACTGGTGTGTGTAGCCCTAACACCGCCTAGTGGCTAGTGGCACCACTTGTCTAACTGGTGTGTGTAGCCCTGACACCGGCTAGTGGCTAGTGGCACCACTTGGCTAACTGGTGTGTGTAGCCCTGACACCAGTTAGTAGCACCACTTGGCTAACTGGTGTGTGTAGCCCTGACACCGGCTAGTGGCTAGTGGCACCACTTGGCTAACTGGTGTGTGTAGCCCTTACACCGCCTAGTGGCTAGTGGCACCACTTGTCTAACTGGTGTGTGTAGCCCTTACACCGGCTAGTGGCTAGTGGCACCACTTGGCTAACTGGTGTGTGTAGCCCTTACACCGCCTAGTGGCTAGTGGCACCACTTGTCTAACTGGTGTGTGTAGCCCTGACACCGGCTAGTGGCTAGTGGCACCACTTGGCTAACTGGTGTGTGTAGCCCTTACACCGGCTAGTGGCTAGTGGCACCACTTGGCTAACTGGTGTGTGTAGCCCTTACACCGCCTAGTGGCTAGTGGCACCACTTGGCTAACTGCTGTGTGTAGCCCTTACACCGGCTAGTGGCTAGTGGCACCATTTGGCTAAATGGTGTGTGTAGCCCTTACACCGCCTAGTGGCTAGTGGCACCACTTGGCTAACTGGTGTGTGTAGCCCTTACACCGGCTATTGGCTAGTGGCACCACTTGTCTAACTGGTGTGTGTAGCCCTTACACCGGCTAGTGGCTAGTGGCACCACTTGGCTAACTGGTGTGTGTAGCCCTTACACCGGCTAGTGGCTAGTGGCACCACTTGGCTAACTGGTGTGTGTAGCCCTGACACCGGCTAGTGGCACCACTTGGCTAACTGGTGTGTGTAGCCCTTACACCGGCTAGTGGCTAGTGGCACCACTTGGCTAACTGGTGTGTGTAGCCCTTACACCGGCTAGTGGCACCACTTGGCTAACTGGTGTGTGTAGCCCTGACACCGACTAGTGGCTAGTAGCACCACTTGGCTAACTGGTGTGTGTAGCCCTGACACCGGCTAGTGGCACCACTTGTCTAACTGGTGTGTGTAGCCCTGACACCGGCTACTGGCTAGTGGCACCACTTGGCTAACTGGTGTGTGTAGCCCTGACACCGGCTAGTGGCTAGTGGCACCACTTGGCTAACTGGTGTGTGTAGCCCTTACACCGGCTAGTGGCACCACTTGGCTAACTGGTGTGTGTAGACCTGACACCGGCTAGTGGCTAGTGGCACCACTTGGCTAACTGGTGTGTGTAGCCCTTACACCGGCTAGTGGCACCACTTGGCTAACTGGTGTGTGTAGCCCTTACACCGGCTAGTGGCACCACTTGGCTAACTGGTGTGTGTAGCCCTTACACCGGCTAGTGGCACCACTTGGCTAACTGGTGTGTGTAGCCCTGACACCGGCTAGTGGCTAGTGGCACCACTTGGCTAACTGGTGTGTGTAGCCCTGACACCGGCTAGTGGCTAGTGGCACCACTTGGCTAACTGGTGTGTGTAGCCCTTACACCGGCTAGAGGCTAGTGGCACAACTTGGCTAACTGGTGTGTGTAGCCCTTACACCGGCTAGTGGCTAGTGGCACAACTTGGCTAACTGGTGTGTGTAGCCCTGACACCGGCTAGTGGCTAGTGGCACCACTTGGCTAACTGGTGTGTGTAGCCCTGACACCGGCTAGTGGCACCACTTGGCTAACTGGTGTGTGTAGCCCTGACACCAGCTAGTAGCACCACTTGGCTAACTGGTGTGTGTAGCCCTGACACCAGCTAGTGGCACCACTTGGCTAACTGGTGTGTGTAGCCCTGACACCGGCTAGTAGCACCACTTGGCTAACTGGTGTGTGTAGCCCTTACACCGGCTAGTGGCACCACTTGGCTAACTGGTGTGTGTAGCCCTTACACCGGCTAGTAGCACCACTTGGCTAACTGGTGTGTGTAGCCCTTACACCGGCTAGTAGCACCACTTGGCTAACTGGTGTGTGTAGCCCTGACACCGGCTAGTAGCACCACTTGGCTAACTGGTGTGTGTAGCCCTTACACCGGCTAGTAGCACCACTTGGCTAACTGGTGTGTGTAGCCCTGACACCAGCTAGTGGCACCACTTGGCTAACTGGTGTGTGTAGCCCTGACACCGGCTAGTAGCACCACTTGGCTAACTGGTGTGTGTAGCCCTTACACCGGCTAGTGGCACCACTTGGCTAACTGGTGTGTGTAGCCCTTACACCGGCTAGTAGCACCACTTGGCTAACTGGTGTGTGTAGCCCTTACACCGGCTAGTAGCACCACTTGGCTAACTGGTGTGTGTAGCCCTGACACCAGCTAGTGGCACCACTTGGCTAACTGGTGTGTGTAGCCCTGACACCGGCTAGTAGCACCACTTGGATAACTGGTGTGTGTAGCCCTGACACCAGCTAGTAGCACCACTTGGCTAACTGGTGTGTGTAGCCCTTACACCGGCTAGTGGCACCACTTGGCTAACTGGTGTGTGTAGCCCTGACACCGGCTAGTGGCACAACTTGGCTAACTGGTGTGTGTAGCCCTGAAACCGGCTAGTAGCACCACTTGGCTAACTGGTGTGTGTAGCCCTGACACCGGTTAGTAGCACCACTTGGCTAACTGGTGTGTGTAGCCCTGACACCGGCTATTAGCACCACTTGGCTAACTGGTGTGTGTAGCCCTGACACCGGTTAGTAGCACCACTTGGCTAACTGGTGTGTGTAGCCCTGACACCGGCTATTAGCACCACTTGGCTAACTGGTGTGTGTAGCCCTGACACCGGTTAGTAGCACCACTTGGCTAACTGGTGTGTGTAGCCCTGACACCGGCTATTAGCACCACTTGGCTAACTGGTGTGTGTAGCCCTGACACCAGTTAGTGGCACCACTTGGCTAACTGGTGTGTGTAGCCCTTACACCGGCTAGTGGCTAGTGGCACCACTTGGCTAACTGGTGTGTGTAGCCCTTACACCGGCTAGTGGCACCACTTGGCTAACTGGTGTGTGTAGCCCTTACACCGGCTAGTGGCTAGTGGCACCACTTGGCTGACTGGTGTGTGTAGCCCTGTCACCGGCTAGTGGCTAGTGGCACCACTTGGCTAACTGGTGTGTGTAGCCCTGACACCGGCTAGTGGCTAGTGGCACCACTTGGCTAACTGGTGTGTGTAGCCCTGACACCGGCTAGTAGCACCACTTGGCTAACTGGTGTGTGTAGCCCTGACACCAGCTAGTGGCACCACTTGGCTAACTGGTGTGTGTAGCCCTGACACCGGCTAGTGGCTAGTGGCACCACTTGGCTGACTGGTGTGTGTAGCCCTGACACCGGCTAGTGGCTAGTGGCACCACTTGGCTGACTGGTGTGTGTAGCCCTGACACCAGCTAGTAGCACCACTTGGCTGACTGGTGTGTGTAGCCCTGACACCGGCTAGTGGCTAGTGGCACCACTTGGCTGACTGGTGTGTGTAGCCCTTACACCGGCTAGTAGCACCACTTGGCTAACTGGTGTGTGTAGCCCTTACACCGGCTAGTGGCTAGTGGCACCACTTGGCTGACTGGTGTGTGTAGCCCTTACACCGGCTAGTGGCTAGTGGCACCACTTGGCTAACTGGTCTGTGTAGCCCTTACACCGGCTAGTGGCACCACTTGGCTAACTGGTGTGTGTAGCCCTGACACCGGCTAGTAGCACCACTTGGCTAACTGGTGTGTGTAGCCCTTACACCGGCTAGTGGCTAGTGGCACCACTTGGCTGACTGGTGTGTGTAGCCCTTACACCGGCTAGTGGCTAGTGGCACCACTTGGCTAACTGGTCTGTGTAGCCCTTACACCGGCTAGTGGCACCACTTGGCTAACTGGTGTGTGTAGCCCTGACACCGGCTAGTGGCTAGTGGCACCATTTGGCTGACTGGTGTGTGTAGCCCTGACACCGGCTAGTGGCTAGTGGCACCACTTGGCTAACTGGTGTGTGTAGCCCTGACACCGGCTAGTGGCTAGTGGCACCACTTGGCTAACTGGTGTGTGTAGCCCTGACACCGGCTAGTGGCTAGTAGCACCACTTGGCTAACTGGTGTGTGTAGCCCTGACACCGGCTAGTGGCTAGTGGCACCACTTGGCTAACTGGTGTGTGTAGCCCTGACACCGGCTAGTGGCTAGTGGCACCACTTGGCTAACTGGTGTGTGTAGCCCTTACACCGGCTAGTGGCTAGTAGCACCACTTGGCTAACTGGTGTGTGTAGCCCTGACACCGCCTAGTGGCTAGTAGCACCACTTGGCTAACTGGTGTGTGTAGCCCTGACACCGGCTAGTGGCTAGTAGCACCACTTGGTTAACGTATTTACTTTCAATAATTAAGTCCACTGCAGACAGCTGCCCATTGATTAAACTGTGGGTCACCTTCAAATACATAATATTTGAAACAGAGCTGAGAGAAGAGAGAGAGAGAGCTGGGGAGTTTGTTTAAGAGAGAGAGAGAGAGAGAGAGAGAGAGAGAGAGAGAGAGAGAGAGAGAGAGAGAGAGAGAGTAAGAAGCTGAGAGACGAGAGAGAGATACAGGAGTGTGTAAGAGAGAGAGAGAGAGATAGTAAGAGGCTGAGTAGAGAGAGAGAGAGGCAGGAGTGTGTGAGAGAGAGAGGGGGAGAGACTGGAGTGTGTGAGAGAGAGGGGGAGTAATAAATGATAGAGAGATAAGAGTGGGGGAGTAAGAGAAGAGTAAAAGAGAGATAGATGAGAAGTGGTGATATTGGTGGTAGTGGTGGCAGGGGTGGTACTGGTGGTAGGGGTGGTAGTGGTGGTAGTGGTGGTAGTGGTGGTAGTGGTGGTAGTGGTGGTAGAGGTGGTAGTGGTGGTAGTGGTGGTAGGGATGGTAGGGATGGTGTAATTTTGCATTATACAGCAGTAATTGCAAACTTCTCTCCTCTTGTCTCTATATATCAAGTTTGCTAAACATATATATATACTGTATATACACACACGCACATACACACACATACACGCTCACACCACCATATATATATCTTATACCTAACTTATTCATCTAGTATATATATATATATATATATATATATATATATATATATATATATATATATATATGTGTGTGTGTATACACACACATACATATATATATACATATATATATATATATATATATACATACATATGTATATATCTATACATATATGTATATATATATATATATATATTTATATATATATATATATAAATATATATATGTATGTATGTGTGTATACACACACATATATATATATATATATATATATACATATATATATATATATATATATATATATATATATATATATATATATATATATATATACATATATATATATATATATATATATATATATATATATATATATATATATATATATATATATTTATATACATATATATATTGTTATACTTGTGGAGGGTCATATTGTTTTAATAATATTGCCAGAAACAATAACAAATACATATATATATATATATATATAAAGATATATATATTATCTACGTGTATACAAATATACATGAAACATTCAACACAACCACGGTTACTTCGTAGACTGTTCCAGGTAATAAAATAACGGTATGAGCCTCCTCTTGAAAGCAACGTTCAAGTGGCTGAGTATTCCACAGACACTTTTAACATGGTTCTCAGGATGATTCAGAATGGCAAGGCTGGTATTTAGAATTACAGGTGATTGAACTGGAGCAACATGAAATATAGTGTCTTGCTCAAGGACGAAATGTGCTGCCACGAATTGAACTCATGCTCTGATGATTCTGAGCCGAATACTCTAACGATAGAACCACGTACCTTCAAACACACATACAGACACACATATATATATATATGTGTGTGTATATATGTCTGTGTAAACATTTATACATACTCCCAATCACCCACGATATATATATATATATATAGGAACGAGTAGGACCCCGACGGCTGAGCTCAAGCCGTTTCGACGGCTAATTCTGGACTAAATGAACATTTTTATCCTGGTATTTGAATAGCCGAGCTTCTCAGGGGGTAATTCCATATATGGTAAAAGTGATTGTCACAAGGATTGGTCAAAAGTTTGTTGTTGAGACATAATAATTCTATCATGGCAATTTGTAGAGGGAAGGGGTAGCTGAACCTGCCAGTAGAAGAAAGAGGGAGAGGGGGTGGAAGAAACCCAGTCGTGCGTTGATAGTGCCAACTACGGCTGGGCAGGAGGTCAAAGAATATACTAGGGGGGGGGGGGGAAGTCGAAACAATACGTAAAACAATATGGGGTAAATATATAGAAAAATACCGGGAGTGTTAAAAAACAATTAAGTGTAAAGAAAAAAACAATTTCTGGTTACTATAACCTAAGGACAGCTATCAGGTCTCTCACTGGTACTGCTAGACTAAAGAAAGGTTTACTAGGTGGGACGGAATTATAATGAGACCCTTTTAAGAGGTATAAGTAAACAACCTAATATATCTTACGGTGGCGGGTCAACAAGTGGTGGGGGGGGGGGCATACTAAAGAAACTACCACGAAATAATAAATCAGAGTCCCGAGACCAGTACGAAATAAAGGTTTCTACCACAGGCGCCAGGCCAGCAACCACCCAGTGCAAAAAAAAAAAAAAAAACTAATACGAAATAATAATTCAGAATCCCGAAAAAAAAAACTAATACTATCTCTAAGGGTGCCGCCACGCTACAAAAATTCTAGTGTAAACTACATAAATGCTCGTACGAAGTATATGTAAAATTTGATACGGAAAATTAATTCAAACCCACCCCCCAAAAAAAAAAAAAATAAATACTGATATAGGAGAAATTAAAGCAAAAATACCACTAAGAAATATAGAAAGTACGGAAAAGGTGTGGCCATCGGATAAGAAGGCTAGTATCCGGGGTCTAACACATCTGCTATAAAAAGCGGAGTCGGCCAAATCTATCATAGCTTAGGGGAAGGGGGTGGTGGTACTGAGGCTACAAGGGACCGAGGGGCTGCTTCGGGTGGGCGAGAAAGTAAAAGGACGACGACAAATGGATCCATCAGGACAGTTGCACCTCCTGGTCGGCTCTCCACTGCTATTTCGGTTATTTCTTCCATGGGGGTTGAGTTTTTTGTTGTTAGAGGAAACGATGTTTTGTGCAAAGTTTGGTGTGGTGCTGTAGGAGAGTTTGATGGTATTTTTGTTAATTATGTTGTGGTAGCTGTGTTATAGTGGGAAGTGTATTTCAATGAGCCTAAAGAAGATTTTCCCGATAGGAGTTGTCACCTCGGCGTTGTGGGGAGGATTGAACCATGTTACGTTGCATGAGCGGCGGTGTCGCCTGCTGGTTCCGCTAATGGAAGCTGGACAGTAGGATATTTCCTCCCGGAAACCACGCCGCTTGAGGGCCTGGTTGTAGTAAGGCGCATGTTCCTCGAATATCTGCTCATTAGCTGACAAACGAGATATGCGGAGGGAGATGTTTTTAACCAGGTTATTGGTGATGTTCAATGCTCCCCACAACGCCGAGGTGACAACTCCTATACATACATATACATGAATATATCCTCATATATCCTTGAATTAGAGGTGCCAACCTAAACCGATGTTGCTCTATGAATAACTGGGACAAAATAATCCGAATGGGTTCTACGGCGTTGATATAAGTACCCCCTCCGTCCCCGTGGCATTTTTTTCATGGTTGTAAGAGGCTTAGCTCTGTTTCTTGACCACTGTATCATGTGATTGACTCCCCCTCCGCCTTTCGGGATTCTATCTCGCGTCCTACGGACGTGTTTTGAAACTCTTAATGAGGTGTCTTTTTGATAAGTCGGCAGACCTCACAAAAATTCTATTGTTTTAGCATAATATGCCACGAAACTACGTAGTCGAAGAGTAAAGAAGGAATTTGGGTATGGTATATCTTATTAATTATATCTAATGTTTCTTCACTCTTTATAATGTATTATATAGCTCTGATACTGAATCAATATAATCCATTCGGATTATTTTGTCCTAATTCAAGGATATATGTAGATATATTCATGTGTCCGCATGTATGTGTGTTTCTGTATATTGATTATATATATATATATATATATATATATATATATATATATATATATATATATATATATATATAAAAGAATAGAGGTGTAACACACGAGTTATGATATATTGGTAAAAGGAAAAGAAAATGCTGACAAATTGTTCCCAGTGAAAAATAGTTTAATTAGAAATAAGTAAAAATTAGTAATAAGTATTGGTTAGTATTCAGTTTTGGTTTTAAGTTTTTACCGGTTGCGCATTTCTAATACTTTTCAAAAATAATTTTGAGATAGAGCGCCCGTGATTTTTGCTCTAATCTGATTAGTTTTGGAAATTTTACCTGTTTTATGTAAAAAAAAGTGGCTCCAGATGTATGAAAAAATTCTGGTGGTCAAAACAATTTTGATTGGTCGGTAGAGGTCATGTGAATGTTAAAAATTGATTTTGCGCCAAATGTAGGTTTGTCACGGCTGATTGAGAAGTCACTGAAAATAAGTCTTTCAAGACTTATTTCAAGCGCATCAGCAAGGAATCTCATGTTATTAACAAATACGGACCCCGTCTAAACACTTCTCCCTAAGACGAACCCACAACATACACACGTCAACATACATACCTACATCAGCATACATCCTACATACATCTCTATGCACATATAAACACAATGACATACGTGAACACACATGTTCTACGGTGCAACACAAATATACACAAATTTGCATACCTTTTGATGTCTATAGATCTAAACGTGCCGACACACACACATACATATACGCACACATCCATTGCACACTGATGGGCACATACATATTTGTACACAAGTATTCCAATACGGGAAGGCCTAATGGATTCCCCTTGCAGTACGTACAATCTGGACACTCACACACACCTTGGCATTATGCCAATACTATATATCATTTCACACCTTTTATTATTAAGGTTTTTGATGTTCTATTGAGAGAATCGTTTTTACTGAAAATATCGAATAATGTACACCATTTTTACCAGTATCACAAAAATACTGGTCCACCCACACACACACACACACACACATTCACACACATACACACACACATAAACACGCGTACATTAACATACAAAGAGACATATATACACACACACACACACACACTTCTCCGTATAAGACAAGAGCTGAAAAATATCTTTTAACATGTTAAAATATCCCCCACACACGTTAAGACACATTCCTACTGTCCGATCCCTCTACCACGAATTACTCTGCTACACACACACACACACACACACACACACACTTGTCTTAATAGGCATCTGAACTGTTGACCTGTCAACAGGCTGCGGTTCGCACACACATCCCTGCTGACCATTATCACAACAACGAACCTCTTTATAACTACTACACACACACACACATATTTGTCTTGAAAGACTTATTTTTCAGTGACTTCTCAATCAGCCGAGACAAACCTACATTTGGCGCAAAATCAATTTTTAACATTCACATGATCTCTAGCGACCAATCAAAATTGTTTTGACCACAAGAATTCTTTCATACATCTGGAGCCACTTTTTTTTTTACATAAAACAGGTAGAATTTCGAAAACTAATCAGATTAGAGCAAACATCACGGGCGGTCTATCTCAAATTTATTTTTTGAAAAGCATTAGAAATGCGCAACCGGTAAAAACTTAAAACCAAAACTGAATACTAACCAATACTATTACTAATTTTTACTTATTCCTAATTAAATTATTTTTCACTGGGAACAATTTGTCAGCATTTTCTTTTCCTTTTACCAATATATATATATATATATATATATATATATATATATATATATATAAAGAAAAAGAGATGAAATCGAAAATGCAACTGGAGTCTTATTTTTTAAAAAAATATATATATTTATTTGGTTCCTTTATCGGTTTCGCAGTTCTTCTGCTTTTCAAAAGGTGAGTTGAGATGGAGGGTCTGTGGTTTTTCTCACATCTGTTTAGTCTCTGAATGTTACTTGTTTTATATGGAAAAAGTGGCTCGAAATGCCAGGTTTTTCGAGAAGTAATTTGATTGGTTTGTCAATAATTATAATAAATTTCGCGCCAGTTCGCGTTACAATAGTTCTTCAAATAAGAGGGGGGGGGGTGTCACAGGTTGGTTTTTCATATATGAGTGTTTGAATTTCTTTTTACTTGAAAAAAGGAGGCTCACGAAGGCTTTTTTGGGGGTTGGTTATAAATGAAATTATGGCTGTCACGTGAACAAATTTTCATTAAATGTTTGTGCCCTTATTTGGAAATCCATTCTGTAGCCTTTTTAGAGAATTTTTTGATAAGTAAAAGATAATGGTCAAGAGAAAGGGATTGGAGAATTGTTCTGGTTCAGTGAATATGGTTAGTTCGCTAGGGTGTCAGAATTCAGATTTTCTATTGAATAAAGAAAGTAAAGATATGTGTGTTTATTTGTGTGCTTGTGTGTGTGTGTGCGTGTGTGTGTGTGTCTGTGTTTGAATTTCTTTACTTAAAAAAAAGGGTGGCTCACGAAGGCTTTTTTTAATAAACGTGATTTGATTGGTTATAAATGAAATTTGGCTGTCACGTGAACAAGTTTTCATTACATTTTTGCGCCCTTATTTGGAAAACTATTCTGTAGTCTTTATAGCGAATGTTATGACAATGGAAAGTTAGTGGTCAAGAGAAAAGGGATTGGGAGAATTGTTCTGGTTCAGTGAATATGGTTAGTTCGCTGGGGTGTCAGAATTCAGATTTTCTATTGAAGTGAAGATATGTATGTTTATTTGTGTGCTTGTGTGTGTATGTGTGTGTGTGTGTGTGTGTGTGTGTGTGTGTATGTGTATTGGAAGATGATTCTATTAGTAGAAATGGGGGAGGGAGTTGTGTGTGTGTGTATATGGGTGTTATGTGTGTGCGCGCGAGTATGTTAAGATGGAGAGAATATATATTTTGTGTGTGTGTATATATATGTGTGTAGGAAAGTGGTTCTATTAGTAGAAATGGGGAGGGAGTTGTGGGTGTGGGGGTTGTTATGTGTGTGTATGGGTGTTATGTGTGTGGGAGTATGGTTAGCATGTTAAGATGGAGAGAATATATATATATATATATATATTGTGTGCGTGTGTATGTGTGTGTGTAGGAAAGTGATTCCTTTAGTAGGAATATTTTTGAATGAACATATTTTCCTTACTTATTCGTGTTTGCTGTTGTATTGCCAGTGCAAACGTATGTTAAGGTTTATTTAGTTCGGGTTTTTATTTTCTAAAGTAGAAGGTGTTATGTGTGTGTGTGTATGTCATATTATGGTGTTGACATAATGTATATTAAACCTTATTTAATGTTGGTCTATATTTTTGAATAAACATATTTTCCTTATTTATTCGCATTTGTTCTGTTGTATTGTTAGCGCAAAGGTAAAATGGGAAGACTTGGAATTTGGGTGTCTTATTACTTGCGCAAATGTCTAGATATGCACTTAGTGGTATCTGTCTCGTGGTTGGATCTCGTAATTGTTGGCGATGAACTGTCATTCTGTTTCTGAGTGTGAGTTTAGTTTGTCCTATATAATCTTCATTGCATCCTTTACATTTAATGGCATAAAGTAGATTTTTTGATGAGCAAGTGAAGTGATTTTTTACAGTAAAATTGTGTCCTGATTTAAATGTATACGTGTTGCCTTCAATGAGGTGAGTGCAGGTTCCACAATTAGAGCGACCACATTTTTTGATACTTGGTTGTGGGTTTGTGGTAGGTAATTTGGCATTGGTGAGTAATGTTTTCAGTGATTTTGGTTGTCTTTTGCTTTTGATTATTTTGTGTGTTTCAAGGGCTTTTTTCATTCTTGGGTTTTGTTTTAGTAGTGGGATGTTATTGTGAATAGTGTTGTAAGCTTCCGCATTTCTTGGGTTGTGTGTTGAGATATATGATAGAATATTGGACGTACCTTGAATTTGTTTCTGTTTCCGTAATTCATCAATGCCTATTGCTTTAGCCCTTTCTATTCCATTATTTATTAGTAATAGTGGGTACTCTCTCTCGAGTAGAATTTCCTTTAATTCTTGAAGTCTTTTATTTCGCGTTTCATAATTGGAGACAATTGTGAACATTCTTCTTGCTAGGTTAAAAAGAATGTTCGTCTTCGTGTGCTTTGGATGGTTGGAGGTGAATAGCAGATATTGTTTGGAATCTGTTGGTTTGTAGTGTATGTCAGTTTCTATATTTGTGTCTTTTTTTAAGATTAAGATGTCCAGAAATGGGAGTTGATCTTGGCTGTATTCCATTGTGAATTGGATGTGGTTATTGATGCCGTTTATTAAGTTTTTGAAATCCTTCAGTTGGTCGAGTGTGTGGGACCAAAGAATGAGGCAATCATCCAAGTAGCGTTTCCAATTCTCTGATAAATATTTGTGGAAGTTCAATCCGTATTTTGATTTGGACTGTTCATATATCTGGACTTCTAAGTATGCCATGACTAAGTTGGCATAAGTTGGAGCGGCTTTTGTACCCATCGCAGTCCCCGATATTTGCTTGTAATTATTGCCATCGAAATCAAAAAAGTTGTTCTGTAGGATGAATTTTAACCCCTCGGTGATGAAGCTTTTTTCTATTCTGTCAGGTATCTTATTGGGATATTTCTTAAGCCAGAATCCTATTGCTTCTAGTCCGTATTGGTGTGGAATCGTTGTGTAGAGATTTACTACATCGAAAGACACAATAATAGTGTCGTTGTTGACATGTTTGGGGAGGTGGTTTAAGAGGTCCAGATCGTCTCTTACAAGGCTTGGTATGTGTTTCAGTATTGGTTTCAGTAGTATGTCTATAAAGTTGCTCAATCTGTGTGTTTCACATTGTGGGCCCGCTACAATTAGTCTTAATTTAAGGTCTGTGGGGTATTGTGTGTTCACGCAGGCTGAGGTGGATTGTTTACAGGCATCGTTGATTATTTTACACTTGTGGATCTTCGGAAGTCCGTAAAGGTTGCTGGTTTTGTATTCAAAATTTGTTAAATAATCGCGTTCCTTTTTAGTTAGGTCTTCCTGGTATCGATAAATCAGTGTGTTTAATTTGGTCATTATTTTTTATTGCTGGTAGTTTTTTACTCTTTCATAGTAATTAGTATTTTGTAAGAGAGAGAACATAGAATTTTTATATTTTTCAGCCTCCATAATGACAACAGTACTTCTCTTGTCCGCTTCCTTAATTATAATGTCCGTATTGTTTTTTAGTTCATGGATAATCTCCCATTCCCTTCGACTCGTGTTGGGTTTGGGTTTAGGTTGCGGTAGTTCATGGTATGGGAAGGTAGCTATGTGGTCACAAAATTTGTCCAGAACTCTGTTTCTACCTTTTGTTGGGTTGTAGCTGCTTTTATTCCGTACAATTGATTCGTCGTTATTCTCCTTGTCAAAGAATTCCTCTGTGAGACGTAATTTTCTACAGAAGTGTGAGATATCGTCATTTATCTCGTTGGGGTTAGGGTATTGTGGTGTTGGTGTGAATTTCAGACCTTTGGAGAGAATTTTTACTTGTTGGGCTGAGAGGTTTGTATTTGAAATGTTAATTATTTTCGGTTTTTCAAAATCGGTTTGTGCCACCGGGTGTCGTGAGTCCTGTAGCCTTGATATAAAAAATGATTTTTTTGGAATGTTTTTTCATTGGTATTATTATATCTAATGGTATTTCCTCTGTTGTTGTGTGGTCTTGTATAGGAGTTTCGGACGTATTGAGGTTCGGTTTGTTGATAGTCCGGGTTGTAGATTTGGTTCCTTTGTGTGGGTTGGGATCTACGGTTTTGGAACAGGCTCTGTGTGGGCAGGGGTCTACGGTTTTGGAATAGGTTTTGTGTGGGTTGTGATCTGCGGATCAGGTCCTGCCTTATGTTCGGGGATCTTTGGTTTTTGTTAGTAGGGTTATAGTTTTGTCTATGGTTTCTGGGATTATCGTTATAGTTTTGCTGGGGGTATGTTGGACGTTTTGTTACTTTTTTTGTTATTTGTTGTGCATGTGGTGTGTGAGTTTTAGTTTGTTTTAAAAATGGGTTACCTGTATGTTGTTCATTTTTGAAGTCCATTTCGTAGTTGTTGAACCAGGTGGCGTTTTTACTAACCATATTCACTGAACCAGAACAATTATCCCATCCCTTTCTCTTGACCATTATCTTTTACTTATCAAAAAAGTCCCTAAAAAGGCTACAGAATGGATTTCCAAATAAGGGCACAAACATTTAATGAAAATTTGTTCACGTGACAGCCATAATTTCATTTATAACCAACCCCAAAAAAGCCTTCGTGAGCCTCCTTTTTTCAAGTAAAAAGAAATTCAAACACTCATATATGAAAAAACAACCTGTGAACCCCCCCCCCCTCTTATTTGAAGAACTATTGTAACGCGAACTGGCGCGAAATTTATTATAATTATTGACAAACCAATCAAATTACTTCTCGAAAAACCTGGCATTTCGAGCCACTTTTTCCATATAAAACAAGTAACATTCATAGACCAACCAGATGTGAGAAAAACCACAGACCCTCCATCTCAACTCACCTTTTGAAAAGCAGAAGAACTGCGAAACCGGTAAAGGAACCAAATAAATATATATATTTTTTTAAAAAATAAGACTCCCGTTGCATTTTCGATTTCATCTCTTTTTCTTTATACTTTCACTCGTGTAGGACACCTCGGTTATTTTTCATTTTGTAAAAAAAACCTCACTTTCTAATATATATATATATATATATATATATATATATATATAGATTTTGAGTTTATGTTGGTTGTATGCCAACACCTCAGTATGCAGGCTGGAGCACTCGACGAAGTGCGCAGGTTGGTTTGGTTACTCCGGAGTAGTGTAAAATAAAGTTAAATAAAAGTCAAATGATTAAAATTTAGCTTCGTTTATTACTGCTATATATATTTCAGTGACAGCCATCTTTGGCTGTGACCTCTTCAGGCAGTTTGAATTAGTGTGGTATAGACAAGTACATATGTTGTTTAGGTGTATGATATTGTCAATACTCTGATATGCCCAGTTCCTTGCTGGGTTGTTATTTCACTGAGGAACTGGAGTCTCCAGTTCCACATATATATATATATATATATATATATATATATATATATATATGTGTGTTATAACTGTGTGGATGTGGCTGGGTGTGTGTAGGAGAATAATTTGGTGTATGTTTGTATGTGTCTGTATATGTGTGTGCTAGTGTATGTGTGTGTGAGAGAGAAAAAAGTTATGAGGGGAATAGAAGGGAAGTATTGTCGATTACAAAGAAATGAAATATTTAACTCATAACTATCTATCACTCTTGCTCTCTCTATATAGGCATCCATGCGTGTGTGTGTATATATATATAAATCAGGAAAGAAGAGTGACACGGTTTGCTATACAAAAAAAGGTTTTTAATCTCATTGCTGACAATTGTTTCTCTGAACTGGTAGGTCTAGAGATCGCTAACCGCTTATTTTCACGTTACTCGATCGCCAATACAAAATTATAACCAGTCAGTTCATCGGAGCTTGCGAGAATGAAGAGAATATACAGGCATGAAAAGAATATACAGGCTACTATATGTAGTAGTAATGGCATTCAGTTAGAACAATAACAACAATATCAACAATGTTAGCAATAAATTATTTGAAATAATCACAACATCAATCTAGGTGGGAAGTATAGTATATCTATGATGTGAGAAAAACCACAGACCCTCCATCTCAACTCTACTTTGAAAAGCAGAAGAACTGCGAAACCGGTAAAGGAACCAAATAAATATATATATTTAAAAAAAAAATAAGACTCCAGTTGCATTTTCGATTTCATCTTTTTTTCTTTATACTTTCACTCGTGTAGGACACCTCGGTTATTTTTCATTTCGTAAAAAAACCCTCACTTTCTAATATATATATATATATATATATATATATATATATATATATATTTCTTTCTTTCACTCTCATTCTCTTTCACCCCCTTTCTCTCTGGAAAACGTCATCACAGATCTGGTGAGGGGTAAGCTCCGACAGGTTTCCATTCTCAACACACATCATATCATATGATACGACACCTCTAACAGGAGCCGAATGCTTAAGACAGAAAGAAATATATATAAGTGTACACCTATAAAAATATAGGAATCTATAGATATTATGCAGATTCCCGAGTTATGTCGGAGGTTACCGATGTTAAAAAAGGTACTCAATACATGGCTAGAGTAAAGGCATCGTTTATATATATAGAAATAATTTCTACGGGACAAGAACTGTTTCATTCGTATGATATCACCAGGAAAATGTTAATGATTTCATTCGAATGAAACAATTCTATATATAATGAAGATTCCTATAAATATATAGTGTCTTCAATTCTGTTTACATGCCAACACAAGAGCAAGAAAGAAGGGTTCATTCTACTTACATAGCTTTAAAAATGAGGCTTCTTTGCATAATTGCAAACGAATCGAATGTTATTATTAATATTCGAAAAACTCAGATTACATTTATTGTATTTCAGCCATGTAGAGCGAAAATATTTTTTTAAATATAAATATATAGCTTTATATCTATAAATATATAGCTATATTCCTATAAATATATTGCTGTATATCTATAAATGTATAGCTATATATCTATAAATAAATAGCTATATTTCTATAAATATATAGCTATATATCTATAAATACATTGCTATATTTCTATAAATGCATATCTATATTTCTATAAATATATAGCTATATACCTATAAATATATAGCTACATACCTATATATATCTATATCTATATATGCGTGCGCTTAGAGCAACTCCCCGGCCATCATCACTCATATATTTAACGAATCTTATATATAACATAGCATTGTTCTATGATCACCAATCGTATTGTCCAGCTGGTAAAGTTTGCACCTGTTTATGTACATGTGTTTGTGGAAGGGTGGGTCTTAGTTATATAAATGAGTGAATTTTTCGGTTAGATTCCATAGCTGTATATCTTCAACAGATCATTTACAAGCGGATGGGCAGTATTCTACACATGTCTATATTTCTGGAACTATATATTGATGAACTCAACAATACAAAGAAAAGGGTCTGACTTAAAACAAATACTAAGCTACCACAGGTTATGTTTTAATACAATACAACAATTGACTTCATCAAAGTTAAACTTGATATTCTGTTATAATCCGTTCTGTATGATCCTAGTATTGGGGTTGAACCACAGGATTTTTCTGGTCCGATGCCTCTTGTTCTTATTATCTATACTAGTGTTACCTGTCTCCTTGGTTGCTACTGGTCTATTAGAACTGATAACTGCCTGTCGGTCGATGGTGTCCTGGGGCTGGGGTGTCCAGATGGTGTTCGGAATCGTCCCAAGTCTCCGTGGCGGTGTAGCCACCGTGCAGCTATTGGGATTACCCTCGATAGCCGGGGTTATATCCACTATGCGCCTACTACAATTATCCCTATTCCCTCTACCCGACCTCCGTTCCATTTTACGTTCAACGGTTGTTTTATCTGTTCTACAATTAAGGTTACAATTAGAGTTTCCGCTGGCAGTACGGCGCTCGGACCCCGTCTTTGTACCTGGGTGATTGTTTCCATTGGTACCATCGACATTGGGACTAGGAGACAATACAACATGAAGTCTATATTGATCCTCCCTCGCCTCCCGCCTGCTGTTAACTAAAGTGTCAGGGCGCTATTATATAATTCGAGATCCTATCAAAAGTATCTTCATTGGAAGATAGTCCTGAAGTTCTACTAGAGACGCTTTTAATAATACCGTAAGTGATTATTCTAGGGTGGTTCGATTTTGCGTTGACATAATTTAAGTTCTCGTTGGGTTTGTGGTAGGGTTGGAAGAGTCCTGAATTGAGGTTAAGAAAATTAGCTATCTAGAAAATTAGCTATCTTCAGGTTTTCTTCAAACACTATACTTAAGTCTATGTTGTTGAAGAATTTGCTTAGTTTTTTTCATCACCTTCTCTACAATACTATTATTATGGAACGACACAGTAAGCAAAACGTCGTCACGATGAGCGCCACCTCCCAAGTGAGGCAGTTCCCCTCCGAGACAGTCGAGGAAGTAGAGGCCCACCAGATCCGTCACCTGGGCCGAGTCCGTGGATCCCATGGTGATGTCGGAATTGTCCGAATTGTCTTCTAGTTCACAAGTCTCCGTTGAACTCAATTAAGGTTTTCCTAGCTAGGAGAATAATGTTTATTAATGTGTATACACACACACACACACACACACACACACACACACACACACACACACACACACACACACACACACACACACATATATATATATATATATATATATATATATATATATATATATATATATATATGTCCGTCCTTTTTTGGAAGCCATGAGATAACAGTGGCAGACAAGGACTGCTACTAAATCGCAAGTAGATCTTTGCGATAGAACATAATGGATCGATTTCCGTTGACAAGTCTCTGTATTAATCATCCTGGCTGCGTTCGGTTTTTCCCGATGATTCTGGAATTAATGCGTGGCTCCTGCGTACTGTCTGCAAATTGCACAACAGTGCATAAGACACAGAGAAGAAACCAACGATTTACGTTTGGACCTGGCTAAATTGTTTAATACCCACACATAGTCCCGAACTTAGCACTAATAACTAAATGTGTGCGCTCTGAATCACTGACAGGCATTTTAGAAACGCAAGTCCCTTGAAATCATCAAACGAATGGCGAATTTCGGCGTACTAACACAAACTCAGTTTGTCTAGTTCGATGCACTTATATATATATATATAATATGGAAAACGAAGAATCAGTGATGCATCGGAACATAAATTTATTACGTATTACAATTGTTTCTCCGGCGAACAGCTTCAGGTGTGATCGGTTATTATACTCTGCTCCGAAGGAGCATAGAGTGCTCAACCGGCAAACCGCATATGGACGCATCCAAGCAACCTTACTACAAATATATATATATATGTATATAACCCCCCCCCCCTCCTTTAATGTATTTTCACCCCCCCCCCCCCTCACACCGTCAGAACTCTTTTCCTTCACACTTTTCTCCTGATGACAGCTTATGCCCGAAATGTCGTCTCCCACCCTCCACTCTCAAGCGTGAACACTGTTTGTACTGCATTCTTCGTTAGTGTTTTTATTTTTTGATTTGACTCCTATATATATATATATATACATATATATATAATAGCTGCAAACTCTGCTAAGAGTATTGCAATCGCTTGTCAGATTCAGATGTGTGACGCTCGGATATGGCTTTCTAAGTCTGCTAGAGACTTACACTCCTTCGCACACTGATAACTGTACACACACACACATACACACACACACACACACACACACACACACACACACACACACACACACACACACACACACACACACACACACACACACACACACACACACACATATATATATATATATAACGAAGGAGAAATAGCCGTCGAAACGGCTTGAGCTCTGTCATACTTTTTCCTATTATATATATATATGTGTGTGCGTGTGTGTGTTTGGGCGTGTGTGTGTCTATGCATATATATATATATATATATATATATATATATATATATATATATATATATATGTGTGTGTGTGTGTGTGTGTGTGTGTGTGTGTGTGTACAGTTGTCAGTGTGCGAAGGAGTGTAAGTCTCTAGCAGACTTAGAAAGCCATATCCGAGCGTCACACATCTGAATCTGACAAGCGATTGCAATACTCTTAGCAGAGTTTGCAGCTATTATATATATATATCTATTTCTATTACTTCTGTATTGTATTTATTTACTTTGTTCTTAACTCTGTAGCGGAGATTCATTTGGTCTCCTAGTTAGAATTTTAGTCTACGACTTCTGCTATACCATTTACGTGGTTTTGTCTTTGCGTGCTATTGTTCTCCACGCTCTACATATGACTTACTATCTTCGTTTTTTCGTTCATTGCCAGAGAACGTCTCTATGCACCACCTAAGAGAACATTAGTCTACGACCTCTTTTATACCATAAACGTGGTTCTGTCTTTGCGCGTAATTGTTTTTCACCGCTCCTTTTAATGACGTATTATTCGTATTTTCCCGTTCATTGCCAGCGAACGTTACCACGAACCAAAGTATCGCCTTTCTGTCTTCCTCCGGTTGCAACGTTTTTTGAAATATCCAGTTCTGCGTTTACAGATTGACTTTGTTAGTTTCAGAAGATCCCGTTAAGGGTGAAAGCAGCGATTCTTTGCTTAAACTTTAATCTGTTATTTTAATAAATATTTGCTCTACGGTTCTTATATATTTGATATATATTTATCCTTATCGAGCCCTCTTTGGATTTTAGTCTTCAATTTTATTATTATTACTATATATATAAATATATATATATATATATATATATATATATATATATATATATATATATATATATATATATATATATATATATATATATATGTGTGTGTGTGTGTATATATATATAGATATATATATATATAATTATAAAATAACAGGTGGCTGGACTGGTGTAATTCCTTAAAGGTTTATTATACTATTAACATTTAAATGACCGGGTTCAGTAAGAAACAGGTGACATCATCAGGTATTCCGAAATTTATCCAACAAAGGAATATAATAGACACAATCCAAGGGGCTGAAAAGTAGAGAGAGATGCCCAAAACGAGAAGGCGGCCAAAAATTCAAGGTTGACTATACAGAATGACCAGTTCTATCCAGTGGTGAACCAACAACCCTACATATATATATATATATATATATATATATATATATATATATATATATATATATATATAAAGAAAGTAAGTCCATAGAATCACTTGATAAAATATATACAGTATTTCTTCTCCCAATCAGCATAATCAGCCACATAAAAAATCAATTAAACGGGCTATAAGTTTAAAATGTACCTATGAAGAAACAATAGATACATAAATGATATCTATTTTATCCGCGATCCACAGCCACAGAAGATTAACCTAGTATTTCTAATAGCCCGTAGAAATTAACTAGACATATAGCTAACCATACACAATTAGGTACAAAATCAAAGTTATGAGAAAAAATGTACAAAAACATACCAAAATTATGCTGATTATGCTGATTGGGAGAAGAAATACTGTATATATTTTATCAAATGATTCTATGGACTTACTTTCTTATACATTGCTCTGATTGTGGATTTTTTAATTAATTAATTCGTCATTGAGCCACACCGTGAATGGTTGCCAAAAACAGATATATATATATATATCTATGGCTCTGTCTAGTTTATGTATATGTAAACCTTTATATTTTATATATATATATGTAGAATATTTAAGTATAGTGATAGAGAAGAAGAGGTTTAAAGGGATAAGCGATACATATAGTTAGTTGCCAAAAGGTTGTGCAAAAGGGCTGCACCGTACAACTTCAAGAGGAAATGCGAGCTCTGTCTCATGGAACTTTACCATATCAAAAGAGCACCCCTCGAGTTCATCAACAGCAGAGCAGAATCGGTGATAAACCGCAGACAGAATACAGCAGTCTTTCATTGGGTGGAAATCGACTGAGACCGGAAAACCATAATCTGGGTCCCCGTGCAACAAACCATAGCACTCCGGTGGGTAGGCTGCGCAAATAAACATCTGTACACCAACTATGCATCTCAGACCCTGCCTGAATTGTCAATAGTAAAGTAGCACCCACAAATTAGTAATGGAAAACCACCATCATGTAAACGGGTTATAAGCCCTTATTCAAACACCGGACAAAGTTACTCCCCTTGCTCTGTGTCAATAACAACGTGTATGTTCGAAGTAAGAATGAACTTTGATGTATGTATCACTTTAAAACCCCCTCTGGGTCCTCTACTGAACACTCATATATATATATATATATATATATATATATATATATATATATATCAATAAAAATATGCAGAGATGAAGGTGGAGAAGCAGGAGAGAAAAAAATTAGCTGAGGTAAAAGGAGACTATTATTTTGGTTTTTATTTAAAATTTCCCTTGGTTGTTAAGGATTTTATTGGCAGTGCAGTTATTGTAGACTAGGGTCTGAGTCTATTGGACAACATCCAAGTATTTTGGCTGGTTAAATATTGCTCAATATCTCAATATTTTTATAGCTTCACCAAATCATGCATTGATGTTATCTGATTCACATTCAACCCCGCTTCCATACACACAGACACACACACACACACATATATATACACACACACGCACTACACATAACCCACTACCCACATTCATGTTTATTTACATGAAAACACAGACATACACGGACATATATATATATATAAATATATATATATATATATATAAATATATATATATATATATATATATATATATATATATATATATATATATATATATATATATATATATATATATATATATATGTGTGTGTGTGTAAATGAATAAATATATACATATATATATATGTAAATAAATAAATATATATGTATATATATATATATATATATATATATATATATATATATATATATATATATATATATATATATATATAAATCACTTCGGATCTAGTTGTTGAAACGGCAGGAGATCAGCCGTCGTGGTCTGGTCCCGAATTTTTCATACACACACACACACACACATATATATATATATATATATATATATATATATATATATATATGTGTGTGTGTGGTTTTACCTGTGTGTGTTGATAAATATTTATGTAATTTAATTGACTTCTCCGGGAATGTCTGTCAGTGACTACAAATTGCAGCTTCTCGAACCTTTATTAAGCTATCCTTAATCTTTTAGTTTAAAATCATTAATCGTAAACGAATATTTTGATTGCGATTAATCGACGTCGGTCACGTAGCAATATCAAGCCTCATTTCTTAATGAGATAAGAATATTAACTTATAATCCTCTTTGTTGTTTTCATAACTTGCCTTACAAAAACAACTATTGCATGATTAAATCTATTACACGTGAGAGTTGATCGTACATTGAGTTGGATTGTATACAGCGAGTATTTTTGAACACGTAATCTTTTAAGAGTTGTATCATGGACAAGTGTGTCTGGTGCGTACCAATCTTTTTCCAAACTATATTAAACCTTAAATATACAGCATGGAGTGCTCATGCATAGAGATGGTATGGGAGTGCTTCTAAGATAGGGTGAACACCCTTAAAGATTAATATGTAACCACAGGTGGCTACGAAGACGATAGCAACTTCATTTCCCGTCTTTAAGTGTTTTCACTATATTTTATAAGCTATTTTATAGCTTATTAGAACATGAGCTCTCCATTCTTTATATAAACTGTATTCCCTCAGCGCTTCATAAAAGTCCGAGAGATCGGCTTCATATACAACAATTATTGAACTTTACGTATCGATTATTTGAGTTACTCACTTAAACTCAGTACTGCAATCTGATTAAAAATATAGTGTTTCCGTTAATTATAACCTCATTCACCTGCTAATTATACAGTATAACCTTTTCAATTAGGAAATTATAATTCTGTAAATATAATTATATAATTATATTCATGGAATTGTAATTATATAGTTATAATTATAAGTTTATACACTAAAATTATTCAACTGTACAGAACATATGTCATTTATTTTCGGTATTATTGCGTTCAATTGTATCTACATATGACATCTTAATACAATGGAAATGTTTGAGTCACTAATGAGCAAAGAGTGCCAGTTGAGCCTGTATGAAAGATAAGCAACGCTAGAACATGAAACCTCTCTAAGATGAAGTAGTTCTTATTTGGCGGTGAATTGACGGTGTCGTTAGAACGTCGGATAAAATGCTTTGCGGTATTTGTGCAGATCCCGCCGAGGTCAACGATAAAAAAAGTACCAATCAAATACTGAGGTAAAATCCTCCTCTATATCCTTTTCTTATTTCTTTTCCTTCACTCTTCTCTGGAAAAATTCTGCCGTTTTCAGACTGCAGAGGAGATGGGCTCCCACAGGTTTTCAAAAATACCCAAGAAACGCCGTATGTGAATATGATGCCCCTACAAATCCATCAGAATTGTGTGTCCATACATAGCTAATCCTAAATAATTAAATGAATAAATAATTGTATATTAAATAATAGTTTCTGATTTAGGCACAAGGCCAACAATATTTGGGGAGGTGAAAATCAATTAAATCGACCGCTGTTTGTTACTGGTATTTTATTTTATCGACCTCGTAAGGAAGAAGGACAAAGTTAACCTCGGTGGGATTTGAAATCAGAACATAAAGAGACGTAACGCTATAACGAAAAACATGGTGTTTAAATATTAGATAATATGATTGATTCTGGCTCTCTGTACATCTTTATCTTGTTTTATATTTTGGATTGTCTGAGGCAAGCCGAGGAAATTACATAGCAGATTGATACAATGTAACATTGTTGTAGCTACAACGTTTCTCTAGTTCGTAATTTCTATATCTCCTAGCTATTCATTTCATCATTTTCCTGTTAAGTTATTTGTCTTTAATATATTGTTGATCAGCATTAACGTACATTACGCATATGAATGGGTCCATATAAAGAATAAACACGGAGACAATGGTAAGATGGTGAACAAATAACAGGCTATGTAACGAAGATATTTCACATTTTCAGATACAATTACATCAATCAGAGTTTGTAAGAAAGGAAAGTTTTTAGAAAATACGGGGTCTTTTATTATGGCTTTAGTTATTAAATTTAGCTAAGAAAAAAGACCCATATATATAATGGTGATGGACAGGATTGACATGTGTAACCGGGTTGGATGTGATAACAAGATTGGCGGGTGTAGGATCAGTCGGCTAGAATATACAGACGCTGTAGTAATTGTGTTCGGATAAATGCTGCGAACTCAAAACAATTCTGTGTGGCTATTGGACTCTACCAAGTATGGGTAGAATCCAATACCCACACTTGGTAGAGTCCAATACCCACATTGCTTATAATCTTCATTGACAGCATTGACATGCAGAGCTGAGTTGGGTGTGGTATGAAAACTAGCTGCAATTTGCAGACGACATGGAACTGCTGAACTCATCGGTAGGTGATCTCAGTCCTACACTTAATAGGTTTGTTGCCGAGTGCTGCATGGCTGGAATGAAGATCAGTCATCTTTTCAAGGAAGTTTCCGCAGTGCATTCAAATGTGAATGGGATTTCAACGAAGAAGATAGAGAGGTTCAACTATCTGGGAGCCGTGTTCCCGAGTGATGGATGGCATGTGGCTGAATTAACTGCAAGAATACCAAGAGTTGGTGCGGTATTGCCCCAGCATCAGCAAAAAGATGGAGAAGAAAAAATGTATGTATGTATCTATGTATGTATGTACGTATCTGTGTATGTATGTCAGGTCGCTCTCGAGTGCTACTGGTAACATGTAACCTAATACAACCTGTCTCGAGGTCGGGTCGTCGGCGACTAAACCGGCAAACCAGCCAAGCTTGGTCAGTGAGGAGGGTGATATTTGGGCACTCTGAGGGATGAAATACAAAACCAACGGCCATCCAAATAGTATTTTCTTTCGCTTGGGAGTGAAAGGCCCCCTATTGTTGTCACAACACCTTTCTAAGAGAGGGGGAACTCTAAAAAAAAAAAAAAAAAAAAAAAATTAAAACCTGCGGCTTCGGAAGCATCCGATGATGTTGACCAGTTCTCCTTTTCGGGTAGTGTTTTCGATGTTCAAAGTTGAGGATCTGTTACAAACGATTGCAATACTCTTAGCAGAGTTTGCAGCCTTAATGTACGCATGTATGTATATAAACATGTCAGTATACCCCCCCCCCCCCCCACACACACACGCACATATATATATATAATACATATATATATATATATATATATATATATATATATATATACAGGTTTGCTCAGTATATGCATGTGTGTGTGTGTGTATTCCAATGTATATATGCATGAACTTGCTAATTCAACAACAACAACAACAAAAAGGTTTCTAGCTCTATACCAAATTCCCAGTTAGAGTACTTAATGATAGTCAATGTACGAACTAATCATGGAAATTTGAGACTCCAACATTATGCATATGAAATAGTCATTGAGCAGCCATTTCATGATAGAAAGATATTTAATAATGACGAGAAAGCTGCACTGAAAATCAATATTGTAAAGTGTTCAGTGAAGTTGCCAGTAAATGGCCTTACTACAGTGCAGTGTCAATGGACCAATCATTATTGACCAAAGAACTCTACGCTCTCTCGTCTGTGTAACGTCTTTCACACTTCATACTTATTATAACCCAGTTTACAATATATATATATGTGTGTGTATGCATATGTGTGTGTATGCATATGTGTGTGAGCATGACTTACCTACACATGCCCCTGTCCAATACATATATATATATATATATATATATATATATACATATATATATATATATATACATATATATATATATACATATATATATATATATATACATATATATATATATATATACATATATATATATATATATATATATATATATATATATATATATATATATATATATACATATATATATATACATATATATATATATACATATATATATATATATATATATACATATAATTAAGTTAAAGATGTACATCCATATATGTATACTGAAATACTAGTATGTATATGAATACACACACGTATACATATGTAGATGTACCAAGTTTTTTCACTGGTCACTTTACTGTGAGTGGCCAGCTATTCTGTATGTAAACACACAGACAAACCGGTTTTTAGAGTCATACTGGTTTTTGAGGAAACACCTTTCCTCCATTCTCCAGAAAGCCAGACAAGGAATATTGAACTAGTTTCGTTGTTGTTACAACTCATCAGCAATATTTACCTATCTTCCGGCCTCTCTAGAGAATCGTAAAAGCACATATCGTTATATGCTTTTTCTATGAAAATAGTAGTGGGCAGACTAATTTGCATAGAGTGTGAGTAAGTACCGGTTCAACGGAGACGATAAAAACAAATAACGAAACGAAATTAAATTTCGCTTCGTTTGTAACTCACTTTTGTATGACTGACGCTTAAACAATTAAGTTAAAGATGTACATCCATATATGTATACTGAAATACTAGTATGTATATGAATACACACACGTATACATATGTAGATGTACCAAGTTTTTTCACTGGTCACTTTACTGTGAGTGGCCAGCTATTCTGTATGTAAACACACAGACAAACCGGTTTTTAGAGTCATACTGGTTTTTGAGGAAACACCTTTCCTCCATTCACCAGAAAGCCAGACAAGGAATATTGAACTAGTTTCGTTGTTGTTACAACTCATCAGCAATATTTACCTATCTTCCGGCCTCTCTAGAGAATCGTAAAAGCACATACCGTTATATGCTTTTTCTATGAAAATTAGTAGTGGGCAGACTAATTTGCATAGAGTGTGAGTAAGTACCGGTTCAACGGAGACGATAAAAACAAATAACGAAACGAAATTAAATTTCGCTTCGTTTGTAACTCACTTTTGTATGACTGACGCTTAAACAATTAAGTTAAAGATGTACATCCATATATGTATACTGAAATACTAGTAT
>OZ024741.1:404054500-404059588 GCA_964016885.1 Eledone cirrhosa | reverse complement strand
AAAGAAGTTTCACGACTCCGACGGCTGAGCTCCGGCCGTTCCGATAAGGTTGATCCGAACTCGAATCTACTTTGTCGAAACGGCCGGAGCTCAGCCGTCGGGGTCCTCAATCGTTTCATATTACCCACAATAGTACCCCAAGTATCGAGCACTCTGGTGGGTTATGGTGTACCTGGTTCTTACCACACCCTATCTGATATATATATATATATATATATATATATATATATGATGGCTGCCCCCTCGTTATCGAGTCATGGCCATTGCACGAGTAGAGAGAAAATAGAAAAAAAAAAAAAATAATAATAATAATAAATAAATAAAAATAAAATAAAAATAAAAAAAATAAAAAAATAAAAAAATATATTTATATATATATATATACATATACATACACATACACACACACACACACACACACACACACACTCACACACATACATTAATAACAATAATAATATACATAATACATATATATATACACACACACGCACCCACATAAGCATATCTACACACACACACACACACACGATGGCAACTAACAGTGCTGCGATCGAATGTGGCTTTTTAGCCCAGCCAATGATCTACAATGTCTTGCACAGAGTCGGCAACCAAAACATTCACTGGGAATAGTCGGCTGTGGTTGGAGTTCGTGTACTTTTGCATGTCGCTTGAGCCCTCCTGCTGATTTACATTCTCTACCACATGTTTGGGCAAGCATGATGAGTAGCATCTCCAACAGCAGCCTGGTAGTTAACCAATGGTCCTTACTTTATGACTGCGAAGATGACTTTCGAGTCCAGCTTTGCTTAGGCAGATTCTCGCACAGACGCTGCATGTCAGCACCATAGGACCCTCGCCGTTGGAAGTGCAATAGCAATGCCCTTCCTCACATCCCGCTTTACTTTCTCGTATGCGATTCGAGATGCCTCAAAGGCAACTTTTCCCTCATATACAGTCTTTCTCCATTTATTACGATCAGCAGCAATGTTCTCCCATGTATCAGCAGAGATGTTAGCGTCTTCCAGAGAGGCTTTCAAGGAATCCTTATACCTCTTTTTGGTTTATGTGGCGGTCGTTTTCCTTTAACCAACTCTCCATAAAAGAGTTGTTTTGGTATTCTAGAATCCTTCATTCTGGCAAGGTGACCACTCCAACGGAGTCGTTGCTTAAGCACAAGAGTTTCTATACTGTCAAACATAGAGCTTTCCAAAATCTCGACATCACTGATGTGGTCCCTCCAGTGAACGCCATGGATCCGTCTGAGACACATCTGATGGAAACGCTCCAATTGCTTAAGGTGGTGTCGATATGTGACACAGGTCTCGCAGCATAAAGAAAACAAGAAAGCACACATGCCCTGTACACCTTTACCTTTGTCCTCCTGCATATGTCCTCGCCGACCCCAGAGTCGCCTTTCTAGCTTTCCGAAAGCATCACTTGCTTTCCTAATCCTAAGTGAGATTTCACTGTCAAGGTTGCTGTATCGATTGACAGTGCTTCCCAGGTAGACAAACTGATCAACCACTCCAAGTCGTTAACCATACACATAGATGTTTGGTTCAGTGTACTGCTTACCAGGGGCAGGTTGGTACATGACGACGGTTTTCTTGAGACTGACAGTCAGACCTAGGGCAGTGCAAGCGTCAGCAAATGCATTCAAAATGTGCTGCATATCACTCTCTGTGTGCGCTACAAGATCGCAATCATCTGCATACAAGAGGGTCTCTTATGATTGATGTAAATACTTTTGTCTTCGCAGCAAAGCGCCTGATGTTAAATATGCTGCCTGAGGTTCGATATCGGATGTAAACACCATGCTCGCAATTCCTGAATGCAATACAGAAAACCATTGCAAAGTATATGGCAAACAGGGTCGGTGCTGGAATATCCCCCCTGTTTCACTCCATTTTTTTACTGAGATAGGCTCCGACATGTTTCCCCCGACATAACCCAAGCCTTCATGTCGTCATGGAAAGACCTAACTAAAGCAAGGAACTTATCAGGGCAACCAAGTTTCTGGAGAACCTTCCATAATGCATCTCTGTTAACAGTATCGAAAGCTTTTGTCAGATCGACAAAAACCTGATACAGATCCAAGCCTTGTTCCATGCACTTTTCTTCTTTTCGGTTATAGCTACTGTCGCTCAGAGAGTGGGATTGGCTCAGTGCACAGTCTTTCCTCACTTTAAAAAATATTCGTCACTCACAGGCATTGCACGAGTGCATTAATAATTATTAATAGTGTACTATTATTATTATTATATATATACATACTTACATACATACATATATATATATAATACATATATATACATACATACATATATATATATATATACATATATATACATACATACATACATACATACATACATACATACATACATACATACATACATACATACATACATACATACATACATACATACATACATACATACATATATATATATATATATATATATATATAATATATATATATATATATATATATATATATATATATATGCAGAGGTTATATTTAACTTGTTGGGATTCAACAAGCTTAAACATTTTTCTTATAACTGATATAAAGCACTCAACATTATAGACTATCCAGGAAGCTCGAACCGTTAAGGTTGTCTTTTTTCCGGGTATGTCAATATTTATTTATAAAACAAATCTCTATTTTATCTGATGAAAGCGCACCATAATTTGCCTTGGTTGCCCTTGAAATATTTATAATAAAATAAATATGGTTTTATAAATATAGTTTTCATTTAATTAATATATTGTATATATATATATATATATATATATATATATATATGTATATGTATATATATATATATATATATACACATATATATATATACCGTATATGCATGTAAGAGAAGTGTAGAAGACAGTAAATCAATGCAGTAGTTGTGGTCATACAAGAAACAATGACACAAAATATATTTAGAGAGGATTTAACGGAAACACAACACGAACACACGGTCACAAATGCGAGTATATATCTACTTTGTAACAGTAAGGTCTATATGACTACCTGCACTAACACGTGTGGTTGGATAGGTTTAAGAAGAAATATATGTGTCCATGTGTGTGTGTGAGAGAGAGAGAGAGAGAGAGAGAGAGAGAGAGAGAGAGTATGTATAGTTTATATATATATATATATATATATATATATATATTTCTAATTATAGTGTTTCTGAATTTATTCTACGGATAGGTACACAGATAGCTATATAAATAGATATATAGATACACACTCCACTCCCCACTCCCATATCTCTTACTCTCTCCCTCCTTCCCCCTTCTCACCCCCCCGCCCTCTCTATTTCTCTTTTAGATATATATGTGCATATATATATGCATCTAAATATACATATTTTATATGCATATGTAATATAGATATACACACGCAAATATATCTATACATATATACATACATACGTATAATATATCTATACATATATACATATATACACATTATAAATATATATATACATATATATATATATATATATATACATATATACACATTATAAATATATATATACATATATATATATATATATATATATATATATATATATATATATATATATATATATATATATATAAATATATATATACATATATATATATATATATATATATATATATATATATAATGGAAAACGAAAAATCAGTGGTGCATCGGAACTCAAATTATTGTGTGTTACAATTGTTCCCCCAGCGAACAGCTTGGGGTGCGATCTGTGTGTAGATCGACCTGACTCTAGGCTCGCATCTTAGCTACCATTAGACATATATATATACATATATATACATACATATATATATATATATATATATATATATATATATATATATATATATATATATATATATCCAGGGAGTGTAAGGGGTCTGACGAGCCGCGGATGACAGAGTCGGGCTAGATCGATACAGATCGAACCTTGAGCTGATCAATGGCGAAACGCGCGTCACCAACCAATAAACGTAATGAAGGAGTAACCAATCGTCCTTGTTTTATTTTATTTTACTATATATATATATATATATATATTTATAAAGGTAATGGCGAGCTGAAAGTACGCAGGTTTTTTCTCCTCCAAAATGTTCTACCTTCTCATGCTCCTCTATCATTCTATAGCCTGACGAAGGACTAGCGTCCGAAACATCGTCACTCTTTCCCTACTATATCAAGCTTTAAAGTAATATCTTCATTGTACTGCATATTTTGCTGTGTTGTTCTCGTTTACTTTTCGCACACACACACACACACACACACACACACACACACACACGACACACACACACACACATATATATATATATATATATATTATATATATATAGTCCAAACAGTGTACAGTTATAGGTAAACCGATGCGTACATATATATGTGATTGAGATGAAAGAATCGTATTTAACTAATGTAATGGTACGCGATGGGGCCCACCCACAGCCCCGGCGGACAGAATGGAGAAGGCGTTTCCCGGCGGACGGCAAGGGAGACGCGCTGGAAAAGCCACTCCAACTCGCGGGGCTCACACCTACGGCTGGCCAGCTCAGCGCTTATGGTGGTGAGTAAGGAGGTAGCCCTGGAGCCGAGGACTCCAGAAGTTTCCACTGCCAGGGGAACGACCGCAAACCTGTCGGAGAGCGACCGGTATTTGAGGAGTTTGGCCCCCTCAGCCCGACGTGCAGCAGAACCTGAGTCAGTCGCAGACTGCACCAGGTTGCGGCTGCAGAAAGTGTCGGTGCAAGTGGCATCCCAGACGAGGGGTTTGCCACCGCGGAACGGGAAGATGGTCATGCCATCTGGCCTTTTGCCGTCCCCTCGGTCCATCCCCACCTGCTTGAGCTGGGAAAGGAAGCCTGCAGCGTCCAAGCCATGGGCAGTATGGCGTGGAATGGCAGTTTAGGGCAGTATGGCGTGGAATGCAGCCGGCACTGTGGCGACAGGAAAGCGGGTGGAGGCCGAAAGGGTCCAGGGTGGACCGCAGCGACATTGGTGTGTGGCTGGCAGATCCGGAGGTCGAGCCTCAGGGAAACGCCGATTCGCAGGCTATGGTTGTCTAGCTGCGTGCC
>OZ024741.1:403989500-404044500 GCA_964016885.1 Eledone cirrhosa | reverse complement strand
AGAGTGCTATAGAGTGTGTGTGTGTGTGATAGAGAGAGTGCTATAGAGTGTGTGTGTGTGTGTGATAGAGAGAGTGCTATAGAGTGTGTGTGTGTGTGTGATAGAGAACAGTTGTGATATGTGTAAGTTTATTGGAACGGTGCCAACGAAATACTGCATTGCGGCTATCTTACTACCTGTAGTAGTGACTGTAGCAGTGGTGGTGGTAGTGGTGGTGCTGGTGACGTTGTGGTAGTGGTGGTAGTGGTGGTGTCGTTATTGTGGTAGTGGTGGTGATAATAGTGGTGGTAGAGGTGGTGGTTGTGGTGGTGCTGGTGACGTTGTGGTAGTGGTGGTAGTGGTGGTGTCGTTATTGTGGTAGTGGTGGTGATAGTAGAGGTGGTAGAGGTGGTGGTAGTGGTGGTGGTAGTGGTGGTGCTGGTGACGTTGTGGGAGTGGTGGTAGTGGTGGTAGTGGTGGTGTCGTTATTGTGGTAGTGGTGGTGATAGTAGTGGTGGTAGAGGTGGTGGTAGTGGTGGTGGTAGTGGTGGTAGTAGTGGCAGTGGTAACGGTGGTAATATTGACTGCAGTAGTGCTGGTAGTGGTGTTGTTGTGGTTGTGGTGGTAGTGGTGGTGGTGTTGGTGGTAGTAGTGGTGCTGGAGGTGTTGTTGTTGTGTAATAGTTGTAGTGGTGGCAGTAGTGGTGCTGGTGTCGTTGTTGTGTGTTAGTAGTAGTGGTGGTGGTGGTAGTAATGGTAGTGGTACTGGTGGTAGTGGTGGTAGTGGTGGTAGTGGTGGTAGTAGTAGTGGTGGTAGTAGTAGTGGTAGTGGTGGTGAGGGTGGTATTAGTAGTGGTAGGGTTGGTGGTGGTGGTGGTAGTGGTGGTGAGGGTGGATGTAGTAGTAGTAGTAGTAGTAGTACGTTTACGACCATTTTCATACAACTTCACCTTGTAAACTATTTCAAATAGCTTGACGACATAACTACTGCCACCACTACTACTACCACCACTACTACCACTGCTGCCACAACGACCACCACTACCATCACTACTACTACTACCACCACTAATATTAAAACCAGTACTACCACCACTACGAATACTACCACTACCACCAGTACCACCACTGCCACCACTACCACTACTACCACTAATACCACTACCACTACTACCACTAGCAACACTACCACCACTAACACTACTACCACTACCACCACTACCACTACTACCACTACCACTACCACTGCCACTACCACCTATACCACCACTACCACCATTACTACCACTACCATCGCTACCACTACTACCACTACCACTGCCACCACTACCACCATTACTACCACTACCATCACTACCACTACTGCCACTACCACTACCACTGCCACCATTACCACCACAACCAGTAATACCACTACTACCTCTACAACCACTACCACCAATACAAACACTACCACTCCACCCTGTTACACCACACCATCCCTCTCACTGACACTACAAACACCACTCCATCATGTATCACCACACCATCCCTCTCACTGACACTACAAACACCACTCCATCATGTATCACCACACCATCCCTCTCACTGACACTACAAACACCACTCCATCATGTATCACCACACTATCCCTCTCACTGACACTACAAACACCACTCCATCATGTATCACCACACCATCCCTCTCACTGACACTACAAACACCACTCCATCATGTATCACCACACCATCCCTCTCACTGACACTACAAACACCACTACACCATGTAACACCACACCATCCCTCTCACTGACACTACAAACACCACTCCACGCTGTAACACGACACAATCGCTCTCATTAACACTACAAACACCACTCCACCCTGTAACACGACACAATCCCTCTCATTAACACTACAAACACCACTACACCCTGTAACACCACACCATCCCTCTCACTGACACTACAAACACCACTCCACCCTGTACCACCACACCATCCCTCTCATTAACACTACAAACCCCACTCCACCCTGCACCACCACACCATCGCTCTCACTGACACTACAAACAACACTCCACCCTGTACCACCACACCATCCCTCTCACTGACACTACAAACACCACTCCACCCTGTACCACCACACCATCCCTCTCACTGACACTACAAACACCACTCCACCCTGTACCACCACACCATCCCTCTCATTAACACTACAAACACCACTCCACCCTGTACCACCACACCATCCCTCTCACTGACACTACAAACACCACTCCACCCTGTACCACCACACCATCCTTCTCACTGACACTACAAACACCACTCCACCGTGTAACACGACACCAACCCTCTCATTAACACTACAAACACCACTCCACCCTGTACCACCACACCATCCCTCTCATTAACACTACAAACACCACTCCACCCTGTAACACGACACAATCGCTCTCATTAACACTACAAACACCACTCCACCCTGTAACACGACACAATCCCTCTCATTAACACTACAAACACCACTACACCCTGTAACACCACACCATCCCTCTCACTGACACTACAAACACCACTCCACCCTGTACCACCACACCATCCCTCTCATTAACACTACAAACCCCACTCCACCCTGCACCACCACACCATCCCTCTCACTGACACTACAAACAACACTCCACCCTGTACCACCACACCATCCCTCTCACTGACACTACAAACACCACTCCACCCTGTACCACCACACCATCCCTCTCACTGACACTACAAACACCACTCCACCCTGTACCACCACACCATCCCTCTCATTAACACTACAAACACCACTCCACCCTGTACCACCACACCATCCCTCTCACTGACACTACAAACACCACTCCACCCTGTACCACCACACCATCCCTCTCACTGACACTACAAACACCACTCCACCCTGTACCACCACACCATCCCTCTCACTGACACTACAAACACCACTCCACCCTGTACCACCACACCATCCCTCTCATTAACACTACAAACACCACTCCACCCTGTACCACCACACCATCCCTCTCGATGACACTACAAACACCACTCCACCCTGTACCACCACACCATCCCTCTCACTGACACTACAAACACCACTCCACCCTGTACCACCACACCATCCCTCTCATTAACACTACAAACACCACTCCACCCTGTACCACCACACCATCCCTCTCACTGACACTACAAACACCACTCCACCCTGTACCACCACACCATCCCTCTCACTGACACTACAAACACCACTCCACCCTGTACCACCACACCATCCCTCTCATTAACACTACAAACACCACTCCACCCTGTACCACCGCACCATCCCTCTCGATGACACTACAAACACCACTCCACCCTGTACCACCACACCATCCCTCTCACTGACACTACAAACACCACTCCACCCTGTACCACCACACCATCCCTCTCATTAACACTACAAACACCACTCCACCCTGTACCACCACACCATCCCTCTCACTGACACTACAAACACCACTCCACCCTGTACCACCACACCATCCCTCTCATTAACACTACAAACACCACTCCACCCTGTACCACCACACCATCCCTCTCACTGACACTACAAACACCACTCCACCATGTAACACCACACCATCCCTCTCACTGACACTACAAACACCACTCCACGCTGTAACACGACACAATTCTCTCATTAACACTACAAACACCACTCCACCCTGTAACACGACACAATCCCTCTCATTAACACTACAAACACCACTACACCCTGTAACACCACACCATCCCTCTCACTGACACTACAAACACCACTCCACCCTGTACCACCACACCATCCCTCTCATTAACACTACAAACCCCACTCCACCCTGCACCACCACACCATCGCTCTCACTGACACTACAAACAACACTCCACCCTGTACCACCACACCATCCCTCTCACTGACACTACAAACACCACTCCACCCTGTACCACCACACCATCCCTCTCACTGACACTACAAACACCACTCCACCCTGTACCACCACACCATCCCTCTCATTAACACTACAAACACCACTCCACCCTGTACCACCACACCATCCCTCTCACTGACACTACAAACACCACTCCACCCTGTACCACCACACCATCCCTCTCACTGACACTACAAACACCACTCCACCGTGTAACACGACACCATCCCTCTCATTAACACTACAAACACCACTCCACCCTGTACCACCACACCATCCCTCTCATTAACACTACAAACACCACTCCACCCTGTAACACGACACAATCGCTCTCATTAACACTACAAACACCACTCCACCCTGTAACACGACACAATCCCTCTCATTAACACTACAAACACCACTACACCCTGTAACACCACACCATCCCTCTCACTGACACTACAAACACCACTCCACCCTGTACCACCACACCATCCCTCTCATTAACACTACAAACCCCACTCCACCCTGCACCACCACACCATCCCTCTCACTGACACTACAAACAACACTCCACCCTGTACCACCACACCATCCCTCTCACTGACACTACAAACACCACTCCACCCTGTACCACCACACCATCCCTCTCACTGACACTACAAACACCACTCCACCCTGTACCACCACACCATCCCTCTCATTAACACTACAAACACCACTCCACCCTGTACCACCACACCATCCCTCTCACTGACACTACAAACACCACTCCACCCTGTACCACCACACCATCCCTCTCACTGACACTACAAACACCACTCCACCCTGTACCACCACACCATCCCTCTCACTGACACTACAAACACCACTCCACCCTGTACCACCACACCATCCCTCTCATTAACACTACAAACACCACTCCACCCTGTACCACCACACCATCCCTCTCGATGACACTACAAACACCACTCCACCCTGTACCACCACACCATCCCTCTCACTGACACTACAAACACCACTCCACCCTGTACCACCACACCATCCCTCTCATTAACACTACAAACACCACTCCACCCTGTACCACCACACCATCCCTCTCACTGACACTACAAACACCACTCCACCCTGTACCACCACACCATCCCTCTCACTGACACTACAAACACCACTCCACCCTGTACCAGCACACCATCCCTCTCATTAACACTACAAACACCACTCCAACCTGTACCACCACACCATCCCTCTCGATGACACTACAAACACCACTCCACCCTGTACCACCACACCATCCCTCTCACTGACACTACAAACACCACTCCACCCTGTACCACCACACCATCCCTCTCATTAACACTACAAACACCACTCCACCCTGTACCACCACACCATCCCTCTCACTGACACTACAAACACCACTCCACCCTGTACCACCACACCATCCCTCTCATTAACACTACAAACACCACTCCACCCTGTACCACCACACCATCCCTCTCACTGACACTACAAACACCACTCCACCCTGTACCACCACACCATCCCTCTCACTGACACTACAAACACCACTGCACCGTGTAACACGACACCATCCCCCTCATTAACACTACAAACACCACTCCACCCTGTACCACCACACCATCCCTCTCGATGACACTACAAACACCACTCCACCCTGTACCACCACACCATCCCTCTCACTGACACTACAAACACCACTCCACCCTGTACCACCACACCATCCCTCTCATTAACACTACAAACACCACTCCACCCTGTACCACCACACCATCCCTCTCACTGACACTACAAACACCACTCCACCCTGTACCACCACACCATCCCTCTCATTAACACTACAAACACCACTCCACCCTGTACCACCACACCATCCCTCTCACTGACACTACAAACACCACTCCACCCTGTACCACCACACCATCCCTCTCACTGACACTACAAACACCACTCCACCGTGTAACACGACACCATCCCTCTCATTAACACTACAAACACCACTCCACCCTGTACCACCACACCATCCCTCTCATTAACACAACAAACACCACTCCACCCTGTAACACGACACCATCCCTCAAATTAACACTACAAACAACACTCCACCCTGTACCACCACACCATCCCTCTCATTAACACTACAAACACCACTCCACCCTGTACCACCACACCATCCCTATCACTGACACTACAAACACCACTCCACGCTGTAACACGACACAATCCCTCTCATTAACACTACAAACACCACTCCACACTGTATCACCACACCATCCCTCTCACTGACACTACAAACACCACTCCACCCTGTACAACCACACCATCCCTCTCATTAACACTACAAACACCACTCCACCCTGTACCACAACACCATCCCTCTCACTGACACTACAAACACCACTCCACCCTGCACCACCACACCATCCCTCTCACTGACACTACAAACACCACTCCACCCTGTAACACGACACCATCCGTCTCACTGACGCTACAAACACCACTCCACCCTGTAACACGACACCATCCGTCTCACTGACACTACAAACACCACTCCATCATGTATCACCACACCATCCCTCTCACTGACACTACAAACACCACTCCATCATGTATCACCACACTATCCCTCTCACTGACACTACAAACACCACTCCACCCTGTACCACCACACCATCCCTCTCACTGACACTACAAACACCACTCCACCCTGTAACACAACACCATCCCTCTCACTGACACTGCAAACACCACTCCACCCTGTACCACCACACCATCCCTCTCATTAACACTACAAACACCACTCCACCCTGTAACACGACACCATCCCTCTCACTGACACTACAAACACCACTCCACCCTGTACCACCACACCATCCCTCTCACTGACACTACAAAACCACTCCACCATGTATCAACACACCATCCCTCTAATTAACACTACAAACACCACTCCACCATGTATCACCACACCATCCCTCTCATTAACACTAGAAACACCACTCCACCCTGTAACACGACACCATCCCTCTCACTGACACTACAAACACCACTCCACCCTGTACCACCACACCATCCCTCTCACTGACACTACAAAACCACTCCACCATGTATCACCACACCATCCCTCTCATTAACACTACAAACACCACTCCACCCTGTAACAGGACACCATCCCTCTCGTTAACACTACAAACACCACTCCACCCTGTACCACCACACCATCCCTCTCGTTAACACTACAAACACCACTCCACCCTGTACCACCACACCATCCCTCTCATTAACACTACAAACACCACTCCACTCTGTACCACCACACCATCCCTCTCACTGACACTACAAACACCACTCCACCCTGTACCACCACACAATCCCTCTCATTAACACTACAAACACCACTCCACCCTGTATCACCACACCATCCCTCTCACTGACACTAAAAACACCACTCCACCCTGTAACACGACACCATCCCTCACACTGACACTACAAACACCACTCCACCCTGTACCACCACACCATCCCTCTCATTAACATAACAAACACCACTCCAACCTGTAACACGACACCATCCCTCTCACTGACACTACAAACACAACTCCACCCTATACCACCACACCATCCCTCTCATTAACACTACAAACACCACTCCACTCTGTACCACCACACCATCCCTCTCACTGACACTACAAACACCACTCAACCCTGTAACACGACACCATCCCTCTCATTAACACTACAAACACCACTCCACCCTGTACCACCACACCATCCCTCTCATTAACACTACAAACACCACTCCACCCTGTAACACCACACCATCCCTCTCACTGACATTACAAACACCACTCCACCCAGTACCACCACACCATCCTTCTCACTGACACTACAAACACCACTCCACCCTGTACCACCACACCATCCCTATCACTGACACTACAAACACCACTCCACCCTGTAACACGACACCATCCCTCTCATTAACACTACAAACACCACTCCACCCTGTACCACCACACCATCCCTCTCATTAACACTACAAACTCCACTCCACCCTGTACCACCACACCATCCCTCTCATTAACACTACAAACACCACTCCACCCTGTACCACCATACCATCCCTCTCACTGACACTACAAACACCACTCCACCCTGTACCACCACACCATCCCTCTCATTAACACTACAGACACCACCCTATACCACCACACCATCCCTCTCACTGACACTACAAACACCACTCCATCATGTACCACCACACCATCCCTCTCACTGACACTACAAACACCACTACACCCTGTACCACCACACCATCCCTCTCACTGACACTACAAACACCACTCCACCCTGTACCACCACACAATCCCTCTCACTGACACTACAAACACCAGTCCACCCTGTAACACCACACCATCCCTCACACTGACACTACAAACACCACTCCACCATGTATCACCACACCATCCCTCTCACTGACACTACAAACACCACTCCACCATGTATCACCACACCATCCCTCTCACTGACACTACAAACACCACTCCACCCTGTACCACGACACCATCCCTCTCACTGACACTACAAACACCACTCCACCCTGCACCACCACACCATCCCTCTCACTGACACTACAAACACCACTCCACCCTGTACCACCACACAATCCCTCTCACTGACACTACAAACACCACTCCACCCTGTACCACCACACCATCCCTCTCACTGACACTACAAACACCACTCCACCCTGCAACACCACACCATCCCTCTCACTGACACTACAAACAACACTCCACCCCGATCCATTGATACCCTAGTCGCCACTCAGTTGACTGACACCATAAAACCACATCGTCAACACGAGCGGTTGCCTGTATGTGGTGGGTCGACTTGCTAAATATAGCAGTTAAACCTCCCAAGCAATCTCGTCTTATAACATGACATGCTAAATGTGATCATGGATTCCTTACTTATGAGAAAAGTTGTGGTGGCTATGGTTGGAATAGCTTTCATCTTAAGCCTATTTGATCTAAGATGACTTACAACAGTAACAACAACAGTAACAACAACAGTAACAACAACAGTAACAACAACAGTAACAACAACAGTAACAACAGTAACAACAACAGCAACAACAACAGTAACAACAACAGTAAGAACAGTAACAACAACAGTAACAACAACAGTAACAACAACAGTAACAACAACAGTAACAACAACAGTAACAACAGTAACAACAAGAGCAACAACAACAGTAACAACAACAGTAACAACAACAGTAACAACAACAGTAACAACAACAGTCACAATAACAGTAACAACAACAGTAACAACAACATTAACAACAACAGTAACAACAACTGTAACAACAACAGTAACAACAGTAACAACTACAGTAACAACAACAGTAACAACAACAGCAACAACAACAGCAACAACAGTAACAACAACAGTAACAACTACAGTAACAACAACAGCAACAACAACAGCAACAACAGTAACAACAACAGCAACAACAACAGTAACAACAACAGTAACAGCAGTGACAACAACAGTAACAACAACAGTCACAACATCAGTCACAACAACAGCAACAACAACAGGAACAACAACAGTAACAACAATAGTAACAACAACAGTAACAACAACAGTAACAACAACAGTAACAACAACAGTAACAACAACAGTAACAACAGTAACAACAACAGCAACAACAACAGTAACAACAACAGTAACAACAGTAACAACAACAGTAAAAACAACAGTAACCACAACAGTAACAACAACAGTCACAACAGTAGTCACAACAACAGTAACAACAACAGTAACAACAACAGTAACATCAACAGTAACGACAACAGTAACAACAACAGTAACAACAACAGTAACAACAGTAACAACAACAGTAACAACAACAGTAACAACAGTAACAACAACAGTAACAACAACAGTAACAACAACAGTAACAACAACAGTAACAACTACAGTAACAACAACAGTAACAACAACAGTAACAACAACAGCAACAACAGTAACAACAACAGTAACAAAAACAGTAACAACTACAGTAACAACAACAGCAACAACAGTAACAACAACAGTAACAACAGTAACAACAACAGTAACAACAGTAACAACAACAGTAACAACAACTGTAACAACAACAGCAACAACAGTAACAACAACAGTAACAACAGTAACAACAACAGTAACAACAACAGTAACAACAACAGCAACAACAGTAACAACAGTAACAACAACAGTAACAACAGTAACAACAACAGTATCAAAAGTAACAACAACAGCAACAATAACAGTAACAACAACAGTAACAACAACAGTTACAACAGTAAAAACAACAGCAACAACAACAGTAACAACAACAGTAACAACAGTAACAACAGTAACAACAACAGCAACAACGACAGTAACAACAGTAACAACAACAGTAACAACAACAGTAACAACAACAGTAACAACGGTAACAACAGTAACAACAGTAACAACAACAGCAACAACAACAGTAACAACAGTAACAAGAACAGTAACAACAACAGTAACAACAGTAACAACAACAGTAACAACAGTAACAACAACAGTAACAACAACAGTAACAAGAACAGTAACAACAACAGTAACAACAGTAACAACAAGAGCAACAACAACAGTAACAACAACAGTAACAACAACAGTAACAACAACAGTCACAATAACAGTAACAACAACAGTAACAACAACATTAGAAACAACAGTAACAACAACTGTAACAACAACAGTAACAACAGTAACAACTACAGTAACAACAACAGTAACAGCAACAGCAACAACAACAGCAACAACAGTAACAACAACAGTAACAACAACAGTAACAACAACAGTAACAACAACGGCAACAACAGTAACAACAACAGCAACAACAACAGTAACAACAACAGTAACAGCAGTAACAACAACAGTAACAACAACAGTCACAACATCAGTCACAACAACAGCAACAACAACAGTAACAACAACAGTAACAACAATAGTAACAACAACAGTAACAACAACAGTAACAACAACAGTAACAACAACAGTAACAACAACAGTACCAACAACAGTAACAACAACAGTAACAACAACAGTCACAACAGCAGTCACAACAACAGTAACAACAACAGTAACAACAACAGTAACAACAACAGTAACAACAGTAACAACAACAGTAACAACAACAGTAACAACATCAGTAACAACAACAGTAACAACAGTAACAACAACAGTAACAACAACAGTAACAACAACAGTAACAACAACAGTAACAACAGTAACAACAACAGCAACAACAACAGTAACAACAACAGTAACAACAGAAACAACAACAGTAACAACAACAGTAACGACAATAGTAACAACAACAGTAACAACAACAGTAACAACAGTAACAACAACAGTAACAACAACAGTAACAACAGTAACAACAACAGTAACAACAACAGTAACAACAACAGTAACAACAACAGTAACAACAGTAACAACAACAGTAACAACAACAGTAACAACATCAGTAACAACAACAGTAACAACAGTAACAACAACAGTAACAACAACAGTAACAACAACAGTAACAACAACAGTAACAACAACAGTAACAGCAGTAACAACAACAGTAACAACAACAGTCACAACATCAGTCACAACAACAGCAACAACAACAGTAACAACAACAGTAACAACAACAGTAACAACAACAGTAACAACAACAGTAACAACAACAGTACCAACAACAGTAACAATAACAGTAACAACAACAGTAACAACAACAGTCACAACAGCAGTCACAACAACAGTAACAACAACAGTAACAACAACAGTAACAACAACAGTAACAACAGTAACAACAACAGTAACAACAACAGTAACAACATCAGTAACAACAACAGTAACAACAGTAACAACAACAGTAACGACAACAGTAACAACAACAGTAACAACAACAGTAACAACAACAGTAACAACAACAGTAACAACAGTAACAACAACAGCAACAACAACAGTAACAACAACAGTAACAACAGTAACAACAACAGTAAAAACAACAGTAACCACAACAGTAACAACAACAGTCACAACAGCAGTCACAACAACAGTAACAACAACAGTAACAACAACGGTAACAACAACAGTAACAACAGTAACGACAACAGTAACAACAACAGTAACAACAACAGTAACAACAGTAACAACAGTAACAACAACAGTAACAACAACAGTAACAACAGTAACAACAACAGTAACAACAACAGTAACAACAACAGTAACAACAACAGTAACAACAACAGTAACAACTACAGTAACAACAACAGTAACAACAACAGTAACAACAGCAACAACAGTAACAACAACAGTAACAAAAACAGTAACAACTACAGTAACAACAACAGCAACAACAGTAACAACAACAGTAACAACAGTAACAACAACAGTAACAACAGTAACAACAACAGTAACAACAACTGTAACAACAACAGCAACAACAGTAACAACAACAGTAACAACAATAGTAACAACAGTAACAACAACAGTAACAACAACAGTAACAACAACAGCAACAACAGTAACAACAACAGTAACAACAACAGTAACAACAGTAACAACAACAGTAACAAAAGTAACAACAACAGCAACAATAACAGTAACAACAACAGTAACAACAACAGTAACAACAGTAAAAACAACAGCAACAACAACAGTAACAACAACAGTAACAACAGTAACAACAGTAACAACAACAGCAACAACAACAGTAACAACAGTAACAACAACAGTAACAACAACAGTAACAACAACAGTAACAACGGTAACAACAGTAACAACAGTAACAACAACAGCAACAACAACAGTAACAACAGTAACAACAACAGTAACAACAACAGTAACAACAGTAACAACAACAGTAACAACAGTAACAACAACAGTAACAACAACAGTAACGACAACAGTAACAACAACAGTAACAACAACAGCAACAACAGTAACAACAACAGTAACAACAACAGTAACAACTACAGTAACAACAACAGTAACAACAACAGTAACAACAACAGTAACAACAACAGTAACAACTACAGTAACAACAATAGTAACAACAACAGTAACAACAGTAACAACAGTAACAACAACAGCAACAACAACAGTAACAACAGTAACAACAACAGTAAAAACAACAGTAACAACAACAGTAACAACAGTAACAACAGTATCAACAGTAACAACAACAGCAACAACAACAGTAACAACAGTAACAACAACAGTAACAACAACAGTAACAACAGTAACAACAGTAACAACAACAGCAACAACAACAGTGACAACATCAGTAACAACTACAGTAACAACAAGAGTAACAACAACAGCAACAACAGTAACAACAACAGCAACAACAGTAACAACAACAGTAACAACAACAGTAACAACTACAGTAACAACAACAGTAACAACAACAGTAACAACAACAGTAACAACTACAGTAACAACAACAGTAACAACAACAGTAACAACTACAGTAACAACAACAGTAACAACAACAGTAACAACAACAGCAACAACAGTAACAACAACAGTAACAACAACAGTAACAACAACAGCAACAACAGTAACAACAACAGTAACAACAACAGTAACAACAACAGTAACAACAACAGTAACAACAACAGTAACAACAACAGTAACAACAACAGTGACAACAGTAACAACAACAGCAACAACAACAGTAACAACAACAGTAACAACAGTAACAACAACAGTAACAACAACAGTAACAACAACAGTAACAACAACAGTAACAACAACAGTAACAACAGTAACAACAAGAGCAACAACAACAGTAACAACAACAGTAACAACAACAGTAACAACAACAGTAACAACAACAGTCACAATAACAGTAACAACAACAGTAACAACAACATTAACAACAACAGTAACAACAACTGTAACAACAACAGTAACAACAGTAACAACTACAGTAACAACAACAGTAACAACAACAGCAACAACAACAGCAACAACAGTAACAACAACAGTAACAACAACAGTAACAACAACAGCAACAACAACAGCAACAACAGTAACAACAACTGCAACAACAACAGTAACAACAACAGTAACAGCAGTAACAACAACAGTAACAACAACAGTCACAACATCAGTCACAACAACAGCAACAACAACAGTAACAACAACAGTAACAACAATAGTAACAACAACAGTAACAACAACAGTAACAACAACGGTAACAACAACAGTAACAACAACAGTAACAACAACAGTAACAACAGTAACAACAACAGCAACAACAACAGTAACAACAACAGTAACAACAGTAACAACAACAGTAAAAACAACAGTAACCACAACAGTAACAACAACAGTCACAACAGTAGTCACAACAACAGTAACAACAACAGTAACAACAACAGTAACAACAACAGTAACATCAACAGTAACGACAACAGTAACAACAACAGTAACAACAACAGTAACAACAGTAACAACAACAGTAACAACAACAGTAACAACAGTAACAACAACAGTAACAACAACAGTAACAACAACAGTAACAACAACAGTAACAACTACAGTAACAACAACAGTAACAACAACAGTAACAACAACAGCAACAACAGTAACAACAACAGTAACAAAAACAGTAACAACTACAGTAACAACAACAGCAACAACAGTAACAACAACAGTAACAACAGTAACAACAACAGTAACAACAGTAACAACAACAGTAACAACAACTGTAACAACAACAGCAACAACAGTAACAACAACAGTAACAACAACAGTAACAACAGTAACAACAACAGTAACAACAACAGTAACAACAACAGCAACAACAGTAACAACAACAGTAACAACAACAGTAACAACAGTAACAACAACAGTATCAAAAGTAACAACAACAGCAACAATAACAGTAACAACAACAGTAACAACAACAGTTACAACAGTAAAAACAACAGCAACAACAACAGTAACAACAACAGTAACAACAGTAACAACAGTAACAACAACAGCAACAACGACAGTAACAACAGTAACAACAACAGTAACAACAACAGTAACAACAACAGTAACAACGGTAACAACAGTAACAACAGTAACAACAACAGCAACAACAACAGTAACAACAGTAACAAGAACAGTAACAACAACAGTAACAACAGTAACAACAACAGTAACAACAGTAACAACAACAGTAACAACAACAGTAACAACAACAGTAACAACAACAGTAACAACAGTAACAACAAGAGCAACAACAACAGTAACAACAACAGTAACAACAACAGTAACAACAAGAGCAACAACAACAGTAACAACAACAGTAACAACAACAGTAACAACAACAGTAACAACAACAGTCACAATAACAGTAACAACAACAGTAACAACAACATTAACAACAACAGTAACAACAACTGTAACAACAACAGTAACAACAGTAACAACTACAGTAACAACAACAGTAACAGCAACAGCAACAACAACAGCAACAACAGTAACAACAACAGTAACAACAACAGTAACAACAACAGTAACAACAACGGCAACAACAGTAACAACAACAGCAACAACAACAGTAACAACAACAGTAACAGCAGTAACAACAACAGTAACAACAACAGTCACAACATCAGTCACAACAACAGCAACAACAACAGTAACAACAACAGTAACAACAATAGTAACAACAACAGTAACAACAACAGTAACAACAACAGTAACAACAACAGTAACAACAACAGTACCAACAACAGTAACAACAACAGTAACAACAACAGTAACAACAACAGTCACAACAGCAGTCACAACAACAGTAACAACAACAGTAACAACAACAGTAACAACAACAGTAACAACAGTAACAACAACAGTAACAACAACAGTAACAACATCAGTAACAACAACAGTAACAACAGTAACAACAACAGTAACAACAACAGTAACAACAACAGTAACAACAACAGTAACAACAACAGTAACAACAGTAACAACAACAGCAACAACAACAGTAACAACAACAGTAACAACAGAAACAACAACAGTAACAACAACAGTAACGACAACAGTAACAACAACAGTAACAACAACAGTAACAACAGTAACAACAACAGTAACAACAACAGTAACAACAGTAACAACAACAGTAACAACAACAGTAACAACAACAGTAACAACAACAGTAACAACAGTAACAACAACAGTAACAACAACAGTAACAACATCAGTAACAACAACAGTAACAACAGTAACAACAACAGTAACAACAACAGTAACAACAACAGTAACAACAACAGTAACAACAACAGTAACAGCAGTAACAACAACAGTAACAACAACAGTCACAACATCAGTCACAACAACAGCAACAACAACAGTAACAACAACAGTAACAACAACAGTAACAACAACAGTAACAACAACAGTAACAACAACAGTAACAACAACAGTACCAACAACAGTAACAATAACAGTAACAACAACAGTAACAACAACAGTCACAACAGCAGTCACAACAACAGTAACAACAACAGTAACAACAACAGTAACAACAACAGTAACAACAGTAACAACAACAGTAACAACAACAGTAACAACATCAGTAACAACAACAGTAACAACAGTAACAACAACAGTAACGACAACAGTAACAACAACAGTAACAACAACAGTAACAACAACAGTAACAACAACAGTAACAACAGTAACAACAACAGCAACAACAACAGTAACAACAACAGTAACAACAGTAACAACAACAGTAAAAACAACAGTAACCACAACAGTAACAACAACAGTCACAACAGCAGTCACAACAACAGTAACAACAACAGTAACAACAACAGTAACAACAGTAACGACAACAGTAACAACAACAGTAACAACAACAGTAACAACAGTAACAACAGTAACAACAACAGTAACAACAACAGTAACAACAGTAACAACAACAGTAACAACAACAGTAACAACAACAGTAACAACAACAGTAACAACAACAGTAACAACTACAGTAACAACAACAGTAACAACAACAGTAACAACAACAGCAACAACAGTAACAACAACAGTAACAAAAACAGTAACAACTACAGTAACAACAACAGCAACAACAGTAACAACAACAGTAACAACAGTAACAACAACAGTAACAACAGTAACAACAACAGTAACAACAACTGTAACAACAACAGCAACAACAGTAACAACAACAGTAACAACAATAGTAACAACAGTAACAACAACAGTAACAACAACAGTAACAACAACAGCAACAACAGTAACAACAACAGTAACAACAACAGTAACAACAGTTTCAACAACAGTAACAAAAGTAACAACAACAGCAACAATAACAGTAACAACAACAGTAACAACAACAGTAACAACAGTAAAAACAACAGCAACAACAACAGTAACAACAATAGTAACAACAGTAACAACAGTAACAACAACAGCAACAACAACAGTAACAACAGTAACAACAACAGTAACAACAACAGTAACAACAACAGTAACAACAACAGCAACAACAGTAACAACAACAGTAACAACAACAGTAACAACAGTTTCAACAACAGTAACAAAAGTAACAACAACAGCAACAATAACAGTAACAACAACAGCAACAACAACAGTAACAACAGTAACAACAACAGTAACAACAACAGTAACAACAGTAACAACAACAGTAACAACAGTAACAACAACAGTAACAACAACAGTAACGACAACAGTAACAACAACAGTAACAACAACAGCAACAACAGTAACAACAACAGTAACAACAACAGTAACAACTACAGTAACAACAACAGTAACAACAACAGTAACAACAACAGTAACAACTACAGTAACAACAACAGTAACAACAACAGTAACAACTACAGTAACAACAATAGTAACAACAACAGTAACAACAGTAACAACAGTAACAACAGTAACAACAACAGCAACAACAACAGTAACAACAGTAACAACAACAGTAACAACAACAGTAACAACAACAGTAACAACAGTAACAACAGTAACAACAGTAACAACAACAGCAACAACAACAGTAACAACAGTAACAACAACAGTAACAACAACAGTAACAACTGTAACAACAGTAACAACAGTAACAACAACAGCAACAACAACAGTGACAACATCAGTAACAACTACAGTAACAACAAGAGTAACAACAACAGCAACAACAGTAACAACAACAGCAACAACAGTAACAACAACAGTAACAACAACAGTAACAACTACAGTAACAACAACAGTAACAACAACAGTAACAACAACAGTAACAACTACAGTAACAACAACAGTAACAACAACAGTAACAACTACAGTAACAACAACAGTAACAACAACAGTAACAACAACAGCAACAACAACAGTAACAACAACAGCAACAACAACAGTAACAACAACAGTAACAACAACAGTAACAACAACAGTAACAACTACAGTAACAACAACAGTAACAACAACAGTAACAACAGTAACAACAACAGTAACAACAACAGTAACGACAACAGTAACAACAACAGTAACAACAACAGTAACAACAACAGCAACAACAGTAACAACAACAGCAACAACAGTAACAACAACAGTAACAACAACAGTAACAACAACAGTAACAACAACAGTAACAACAGTAACAACAACAGCAACAACAACAGTAACAACAACAGTAACAACAACAGTAACAACAGTAACAACAACAGTAACAACAACAGTAACGACAACAGTAACAACAACAGTAACAACAACAGTAACAACAGTAACAACAACAGTAACAACAACAGTAACAACAGTAACAACAACAGTAACAACAACAGTAACAACAACAGTAACAACAACAGTAACAACAGTAACAACAACAGTAACAACAACAGTAACAACATCAGTAACAACAACAGTAACAACAGTAACAACAACAGTAACAACAGTAACAACAACAGTAACAACAACAGTAACAACAACAGTAACAACAACAGTAACAACAACTGTAACAACAGTAACAACAACAGTAACAACAACAGTAACAACAACAGTAACAACAACAGCAACAACAGTAACAACAACAGTAACAAAAACAGTAACAACTACAGTAACAACAACAGCAACAACAGTAACAACAACAGTAACAACAGTAACAACAACAGTAACAACAGTAACAACAACAGTAACAACTACAGTAACAACAACAGTAACAACAACAGTAACAACAACAGCAACAACAGTAACAACAACAGTAACAAAAACAGTAACAACTACAGTAACAACAACAGCAACAACAGTAACAACAACAGTAACAACAGTAACAACAACAGTAACAACAGTAACAACAACAGTAACAACAACTGTAACAACAACAGCAACAACAGTAACAACAACAGTAACAACAATAGTAACAACAGTAACAACAACAGTAACAACAACAGTAACAACAACAGCAACAACAGTAACAACAACAGTAACAACAACAGTAACAACAGTTTCAACAACAGTAACAAAAGTAACAACAACAGCAACAATAACAGTAACAACAACAGTAACAACAACAGTAACAACAGTAAAAACAACAGCAACAACAACAGTAACAACAATAGTAACAACAGTAACAACAGTAACAACAACAGCAACAACAACAGTAACAACAGTAACAACAACAGTAACAACAACAGTAACAACAACAGTAACAACGGTAACAACAGTAACAACAGTAACAACAACAGCAACAACAACAGTAACAACAGTAACAACAACAGTAACAACAACAGTAACAACAGTAACAACAACAGTAACAACAGTAACAACAACAGTAACAACAACAGTAACGACAACAGTAACAACAACAGTAACAACAACAGCAACAACAGTAACAACAACAGTAACAACAACAGTAACAACTACAGTAACAACAACAGTAACAACAACAGTAACAACAACAGTAACAACTACAGTAACAACAACAGTAACAACAACAGTAACAACTACAGTAACAACAATAGTAACAACAACAGTAACAACAGTAACAACAGTAACAACAGTAACAACAACAGCAACAACAACAGTAACAACAGTAACAACAACAGTAACAACAACAGTAACAACAACAGTAACAACAGTAACAACAGTAACAACAGTAACAACAACAGCAACAACAACAGTAACAACAGTAACAACAACAGTAACAACAACAGTAACAACTGTAACAACAGTAACAACAGTAACAACAACAGCAACAACAACAGTGACAACATCAGTAACAACTACAGTAACAACAAGAGTAACAACAACAGCAACAACAGTAACAACAACAGCAACAACAGTAACAACAACAGTAACAACAACAGTAACAACTACAGTAACAACAACAGTAACAACAACAGTAACAACAACAGTAACAACTACAGTAACAACAACAGTAACAACAACAGTAACAACTACAGTAACAACAACAGTAACAACAACAGTAACAACAACAGCAACAACAGTAACAACAACAGTAACAACAACAGTAACAACAACAGCAACAACAGTAACAACAACAGTAACAACAACAGTAACAACAACAGTAACAACAACAGTAACAACAACAGTAACAACTACAGTAACAACAACAGTAACAAAAACAGTAACAACTACAGTAACAACAACAGTAACAACAACAGTAACAACAACAGTAACAACTACAGTAACAACAACAGTAACAACAACAGTAACAACAACAGCAACAACAACAGTAACAACAACAGTAACAACAACAGCAACAACAACAGTAACAACAACAGTAACAACAACAGTAACAACAACAGTAACAACTACAGTAACAACAACAGTAACAACAACAGTAACAACAGTAACAACAACAGTAACAACAACAGTAACGACAACAGTAACAACAACAGTAACAACAACAGTAACAACAACAGCAACAACAGTAACAACAACAGCAACAACAGTAACAACAACAGTAACAACAACAGTAACAACAACAGTAACAACAACAGTAACAACAGTAACAACAACAGCAACAACAACAGTAACAACAACAGTAACAACAACAGTAACAACAGTAACAACAACAGTAACAACAACAGTAACGACAACAGTAACAACAACAGTAACAACAACAGTAACAACAGTAACAACAACAGTAACAACAACAGTAACAACAGTAACAACAACAGTAACAACAACAGTAACAACAACAGTAACAACAACAGTAACAACAGTAACAACAACAGTAACAACAACAGTAACAACATCAGTAACAACAACAGTAACAACAGTAACAACAACAGTAACAACAGTAACAACAACAGTAACAACAACAGTAACAACAACAGTAACAACAACAGTAACAACAACTGTAACAACAGTAACAACAACAGCAACAACAGTAACAACAACAGTAACAACAACAGCAACAACAGTAACAACAACAGTAACAAAAACAGTAACAACTACAGTAACAACAAAAGCAACAACAGTAACAACAACAGTAACAACAGTAACAACAACAGTAACAACAGTAACAACAACAGTAACAACAACTGTAACAACAACAGCAACAACAGTAACAACAACAGTAACAACAACAGTAACAACAGTAACAACAACAGTAACAACAACAGTAACAACAACAGCAACAACAGTAACAACAACAGTAACAACAACAGTAACAACAGTAACAACAACAGTATCAAAAGTAACAACAACAGCAACAATAACAGTAACAACAACAGTAACAACAACAGTTACAACAGTAAAAACAACAGCAACAACAACAGTAACAACAACAGTAACAACAGTAACAACAGTAACAACAACAGCAACAACGACAGTAACAACAGTAACAACAACAGTAACAACAACAGTAACAACAACAGTAACAACGGTAACAACAGTAACAACAGTAACAGCAACAGCAACAACAACAGTAACAACAGTAACAAGAACAGTAACAACAACAGTAACAACAGTAACAACAACAGTAACAACAGTAACAACAACAGTAACAACAACAGTAACAACAACAGTAACAACAACAGTAACAACAGTAACAACAAGAGCAACAACAACAGTAACAACAACAGTAACAACAACAGTAACAACAACAGTAACAACAACAGTCACAATAACAGTAACAACAACAGTAACAACAACATTAACAACAACAGTAACAACAACTGTAACAACAACAGTAACAACAGTAACAACTACAGTAACAACAACAGTAACAGCAACAGCAACAACAACAGCAACAACAGTAACAACAACAGTAACAACAACAGTAACAACAACAGTAACAACAACGGCAACAACAGTAACAACAACAGCAACAACAACAGTAACAACAACAGTAACAGCAGTAACAACAACAGTAACAACAACAGTCACAACATCAGTCACAACAACAGCAACAACAACAGTAACAACAACAGTAACAACAATAGTAACAACAACAGTAACAACAACAGTAACAACAACAGTAACAACAACAGTAACAACAACAGTACCAACAACAGTAACAACAACAGTAACAACAACAGTAACAACAACAGTCACAACAGCAGTCACAACAACAGTAACAACAACAGTAACAACAACAGTAACAACAACAGTAACAACAGTAACAACAACAGTAACAACAACAGTAACAACATCAGTAACAACAACAGTAACAACAGTAACAACAGTAACAACAACAGTAACAACAACAGTAACAACAACAGTAACAACAACAGTAACAACAAAAGTAACAACAGTAACAACAACAGTAACAACAACAGTAACAACATCAGTAACAACAACAGTAACAACAGTAACAACAACAGTAACAACAACAGTAACAACAACAGTAACAACAACAGTAACAACAACAGTAACAACAACAGTAACAGCAGTAACAACAACAGTAACAACAACAGTCACAACATCAGTCACAACAACAGCAACAACAACAGTAACAACAACAGTAACAACAACAGTAACAACAACAGTAACAACAACAGTAACAACAACAGTAACAACAACAGTACCAACAACAGTAACAATAACAGTAACAACAACAGTAACAACAACAGTCACAACAGCAGTCACAACAACAGTAACAACAACAGTAACAACAACAGTAACAACAACAGTAACAACAGTAACAACAACAGTAACAACAACAGTAACAACATCAGTAACAACAACAGTAACAACAGTAACAACAACAGTAACGACAACAGTAACAACAACAGTAACAACAACAGTAACAACAACAGTAACAACAACAGTAACAACAGTAACAACAACAGCAACAACAACAGTAACAACAACAGTAACAACAGTAACAACAACAGTAAAAACAACAGTAACAACAACAGCAACAACAGTAACAACAACAGTAACAACAACAGTAACAACAACAGTAACAACAACAGTAACAACAACAGTAACAACTACAGTAACAACAACAGTAACAACAACAGTAACAACAACAGCAACAACAGTAACAACAACAGTAACAAAAACAGTAACAACTACAGTAACAACAACAGCAACAACAGTAACAACAACAGTAACAACAGTAACAACAACAGTAACAACAACTGTAACAACAACAGCAACAACAGTAACAACAACAGTAACAACAATAGTAACAACAGTAACAACAACAGTAACAACAACAGTAACAACAACAGCAACAACAGTAACAACAACAGTAACAACAACAGTAACAACAGTAACAACAACAGTAACAACAACAGTAACAACAACAGTAACAACGGTAACAACAGTAACAACAGTAACAACAACAGCAACAACAACAGTAACAACAGTAACAACAACAGTAACAACAACAGTAACAACAGTAACAACAACAGTAACAACAGTAACAACAACAGTAACAACAACAGTAACGACAACAGTAACAACAACAGTAACAACAACAGCAACAACAGTAACAACAACAGTAACAACAACAGTAACAACTACAGTAACAACAACAGTAACAACAACAGTAACAACAACAGTAACAACTACAGTAACAACAACAGTAACAACAACAGTAACAACAACAGTAACAACAATAGTAACAACAACAGTAACAACAGTAACAACAGTAACAACAGTAACAACAACAGCAACAACAACAGTAACAACAGTAACAACAACAGTAACAACAACAGTAACAACAACAGTAACAACAGTAACAACAGTAACAACAACAGCAACAACAACAGTAACAACAGTAACAACAACAGTAACAACAACAGTAACAACAGTAACAACAGTAACAACAGTAACAACAACAGCAACAACAACAGTGACAACATCAGTAACAACTACAGTAACAACAAGAGTAACAACAACAGCAACAACAGTAACAACAACAGCAACAACAGTAACAACAACAGTAACAACAACAGTAACAACTACAGTAACAACAACAGTAACAACTACAGTAACAACAACAGTAACAACAACAGTAACAACTACAGTAACAACAACAGTAACAACAACAGTAACAACAACAGCAACAACAGTAACAACAACAGTAACAACAACAGTAACAACAACAGCAACAACAGTAAAAACAACAGTAACAACAACAGTAACAACAACAGTAACAACAACAGTAACAACAACAGTAACAACTACAGTAACAACAACAGTAACAAAAACAGTAACAACTACAGTAACAACAACAGTAACAACAACAGTAACAACAACAGTAACAACTACAGTAACAACAACAGTAACAACAACAGTAACAACAACAGCAACAACAACAGTAACAACAACAGTAACAACAACAGCAACAACAACAGTAACAACAACAGTAACAACAACAGTAACAACAACAGTAACAACTACAGTAACAACAACAGTAACAACAACAGTAACAACAACAGTACCAACAACAGTAACAATAACAGTAACAACAACAGTAACAACAACAGTCACAACAGCAGTCACAACAACAGTAACAACAACAGTAACAACAACAGTAACAACAACAGTAACAACAGTAACAACAACAGTAACAACAACAGTAACAACATCAGTAACAACAACAGTAACAACAGTAACAACAACAGTAACGACAACAGTAACAACAACAGTAACAACAACAGTAACAACAACAGTAACAACAACAGTAACAACAGTAACAACAACAGCAACAACAACAGTAACAACAACAGTAACAACTACAGTAACAACAACAGTAACAAAAACAGTAACAACTACAGTAACAACAACAGTAACAACAACAGTAACAACAACAGTAACAACTACAGTAACAACAACAGTAACAACAACAGTAACAACAACAGCAACAACAACAGTAACAACAACAGTAACAACAACAGCAACAACAACAGTAACAACAACAGTAACAACAACAGTAACAACAACAGTAACAACTACAGTAACAACAACAGTAACAACAACAGTAACAACAACAGTACCAACAACAGTAACAATAACAGTAACAACAACAGTAACAACAACAGTCACAACAGCAGTCACAACAACAGTAACAACAACAGTAACAACAACAGTAACAACAACAGTAACAACAGTAACAACAACAGTAACAACAACAGTAACAACATCAGTAACAACAACAGTAACAACAGTAACGACAACAGTAACGACAACAGTAACAACAACAGTAACAACAACAGTAACAACAACAGTAACAACAACAGTAACAACAGTAACAACAACAGCAACAACAACAGTAACAACAACAGTAACAACAGTAACAACAACAGTAAAAACAACAGTAACCACAACAGTAACAACAACAGTCACAACAGCAGTCACAACAACAGTAACAACAACAGTAACAACAACGGTAACAACAACAGTAACAACAGTAACGACAACAGTAACAACAACAGTAACAACAACAGTAACAACAGTAACAACAGTAACAACAACAGTAACAACAACAGTAACAACAGTAACAACAACAGTAACAACAACAGTAACAACAACAGTAACAACAACAGTAACAACAACAGTAACAACTACAGTTACAACAACAGTAACAACAACAGTAACAACAACAGCAACAACAGTAACAACAACAGTAACAAAAACAGTAACAACTACAGTAACAACAACAGCAACAACAGTAACAACAACAGTAACAACAGTAACAACAACAGTAACAACAGTAACAACAACAGTAACAACAACTGTAACAACAACAGCAACAACAGTAACAACAACAGTAACAACAATAGTAACAACAGTAACAACAACAGTAACAACAACAGTAACAACAACAGCAACAACAGTAACAACAACAGTAACAACAACAGTAACAACAGTAACAACAACAGTAACAAAAGTAACAACAACAGCAACAATAACAGTAACAACAACAGTAACAACAACAGTAACAACAGTAAAAACAACAGCAACAACAACAGTAACAACAACAGTAACAACAGTAACAACAGTAACAACAACAGCAACAACAACAGTAACAACAGTAACAACAACAGTAACAACAACAGTAACAACAACAGTAACAACGGTAACAACAATAACAACAGTAACAACAACAGCAACAACAACAGTAACAACAGTAACAACAACAGTAACAACAACAGTAACAACAGTAACAACAACAGTAACAACAGTAACAACAACAGTAACAACAACAGTAACGACAACAGTAACAACAACAGTAACAACAACAGCAACAACAGTAACAACAACAGTAACAACAACAGTAACAACTACAGTAACAACAACAGTAACAACAACAGTAACAACAACAATAACAACTACAGTAACAACAACAGTAACAACAACAGTAACAACTACAGTAACAACAATAGTAACAACAACAGTAACAACAGTAACAACAGTAACAACAGTAACAACAACAGCAACAACAACAGTAACAACAACAGTAACAACAACAGTAACAACAACAGTAACAACAGTAACAACAGTAACAACAGTAACAACAACAGCAACAACAACAGTAACAACAGTAACAACAACAGTAACAACAACAGTAACAACAGTAACAACAGTAACAACAGTAACAACAACAGCAACAACAACAGTGACAACATCAGTAACAACTACAGTAACAACAAGAGTAACAACAACAGCAACAACAGTAACAACAACAGCAACAACAGTAACAACAACAGTAACAACAACAGTAACAACTACAGTAACAACAACAGTAACAACAACAGTAACAACTACAGTAACAACAACAGTAACAACAACAGTAACAACTACAGTAACAACAACAGTAACAACAACAGTAACAACAACAGCAACAACAGTAACAACAACAGTAACAACAACAGTAACAACAACAGCAACAACAGTAACAACAACAGTAACAACAACAGTAACAACAACAGTAACAACAACAGTAACAACAACAGTAACAACTACAGTAACAACAACAGTAACAAAAACAGTAACAACTACAGTAACAACAACAGTAACAACAACAGTAACAACAACAGTAACAACTACAGTAACAACAACAGTAACAACAACAGTAACAACAACAGCAACAACAACAGTAACAACAACAGTAACAACAGCAACAACAACAGTAACGACAACAGTAACAACAACAGTAACAACAACAGTAACAACTACAGTAACAACAACAGTAACAACAACAGTAACAACAACAGTAACGACAACAGTAACAACAACAGTAACAACAACAGTAACAACAACAGTAACAACAACAGCAACAACAGTAACAACAACAGCAACAACAGTAACAACAACAGTAACAACAACAGTAACAACAACAGTAAAAAACAACAGTAACAACAGTAACAACAACAGCAACAACAACAGTAACAACAACAGTAACAACAACAGTAACAACAGTAACAACAACAGTAACAACAACAGTAACGACAACAGTAACAACAACAGTAACAACAACAGTAACAACAGTAACAACAACAGTAACAACAACAGTAACAACAGTAACAACAACAGTAACAACAACAGTAACAACAACAGTAACAACATCAGTAACAACAACAGTAACAACAGTAACAACAACAGTAACAACAGTAACAACAACAGTAACAACAACAGTAACAACAACAGTAACAACAACAGTAACAACAACTGTAACAACAGTAACAACAACAGCAACAACAGTAACAACAACAGTAACAACAACAGTAACAACAGTAACAACAACAGTAACAACAACAGTAACAACAGTAACAACAACAGTAACAACAACAGTAACAACAACAGTAACAACAACAGCAACAACAGTAACAACAACAGTAACAACAACAGTAACAACAACAGTAACAACAGTAACAACAACAGTAACACAACAGTAACAACAGTAACAACAACAGTAACAACAACAGTAACAACAACAGTAACAACAGTAACAACAACAGTAACAACAGTAACAACAACAGTAACAACAACAGTAACAACAGTAACAACAACAGTAACCACAACAGTAACAACAACAGTAACAACAACAGTAACAACAGTGACAACAACAGTAACAACAGTGACAACAACAGTAACAACAGTAACAACAACAGTAACAACAACAGTAACAACAGTAACAACAACAGTAACAACAGTAACAACAACAGTAACAACAACAGTAACAACAGTAACAACAACAGTAACAACAACAGTAACAACAGTAACAACAACAGCAACAACAGTAACAACAACTGTAACAACAACAGCAACAACAGTAACAACAACAGTAACAACAGTAACAACAACAGTAACAACAGTAACAACAACAGTAACAACAACTGTAACAACAACAGCAACAACAGTAACAACAACAGTAACAACAACAGTAACAACAGTAACAACAACAGTAACAACAACAGTAACAACAACAGCAACAACAGTAACAACAACAGTAACAACAACAGTAACAACAGTAACAACAACAGTAACAACAACAGTAACAAAAGTAACAACAACAGCAACAATAACAGTAACAACAACAGTAACAACAACAGTAACAACAGTAAAAACAACAGCAACAACAACAGTAACAACAACAGTAACAACAGTAACAACAGTAACAACAACAGCAACAACAACAGTAACAACAGTAACAACAACAGTAACAACAACAGTAACAACAACAGTAACAACAGTAACAACACTAACAACAGTAACAACAACAGCAACAACAACAGTAACAACAACAGTAACAACAACAGTAACAACAACAGCAACAACAGTAACAACAACAGTAACAACAGTAACAACAACAGTAACAACAACAGTAACAACAACAGTAACAACAGTAACAACAACAGTAACAACAGTAACAACAGTAACAACAACAGTAACAACAACAGTAACAACAGTAACAACAACAGTAACAACAACAGTAACAACAGTAACAACAACAGTAACAACAGTAACAACAACAGTAACAACAGTAACAACAGTAACAACAGTAACAACAGTAACACCAACAGTAACAACAACAGTAACAACAGTAACAACAGTAACAACAGTAACAACAGTAACAACAACAGTAACAACAGTAACAACAACACTAACAACAGTAACAACAACAGTAACAACAACAGTAACAACAACAGTAACAACAACAGCAACAACACTAACAACAACAGTAACAACAGTAACAACAACAGTAACAACAACAGTAACAACAACAGCAACAACAACAGTAACAACAGTAACAACAACAGTAACAAAAACAGTAACAACAGTAACAACAACAGTAACAACAACAGTAACAACAGTAACAACAACAGTAACAACAACAGTAACAACAACAGTAACAACAACAGTAACAACAACAGTAACAACAGTAACAACAACAGTAACAACAACAGTAACAACAACAGTAACAACAACAGTAACAACAGTAACAACAACAGTAACAACAGTAACAACAACAGTAACAACAACAGTAACAACAGTAACAACAACAGTAACAACAACAGTAACAACAACAGTAACAACAACAGTAACAACAGTAACAACAACAGTAACAACAACAGTAACAACAACAGCAACAACAGTAACAACAACAGTAACAACAGTAACAACAACAGTAACAACAGTAACAACAGTAACAACAACAGTAACAACAACAGTAACAACAGTAACAACAACAGTAACAACAGTAACAACAACAGTAACAACAACAGTAACAACAGTAACAACAACAGTAACAACAACAGTAACAACAGTAACAACAACAGTAACAACAACAGTAACAACAGTAACAACAACAGTAACAACAACAGTAACAACAGTAACAACAGTAACAACAGTAACAACAGTAACAACAACAGTAACAACAACAGTAACAACAACAGCAACAACAGTAACAACAACAGTAACAACAACAGATACAACTGTAACAACAACACCAACAACAACAGTAACAACAACAGTAACAACAACAGTAACAACAACAGTAACAACAACAGTAACAACAGCAACAACAACAGCAACAACAACAACAACAACAACAACAGCAACAACAACAGCAACAACAACAGTAACAACAACAGTAACAACAACAGTAACAACAACAGTAACAACAGTAACAACAGTAACAACAACAGCAACAACAACAGCAACAACAACAGTAACAACAACAGTAGCAACAACAGTAACAACAACAGTAACAACAGTAACACAACAGCAACAACAACAGTAACAACAACAGCAACAACAACAGTAACAACAACAGTAACAACAACAGTAACAACAAAAGTAACAACAACAGAAACAACAGTAACAACAACAGTAACAACAACAGTAACAACAACAGTAACAACTGTAACAACAACAGCAACAACAACAGTAACAACAACAGTAACAACAACAGTAACAACAACAGTAACAACAACAGTAACAACAGTAACAACAACAGTAACAACAACAGCAACAACAACAGTAACAACAACAGCAACAACAACAGTAACAACAACAGTAACAACAACAGTAACAACAACAGTAACAACAACAGCAACAACTACAGTAACATCAACAGTAACAACAATAGTAACAACAACAGTAACAACAACAGTAACAACAACAGTAACAACAACAGTAACAACAACAGTAACAACAACAGTAACAACAACAGCAACAACAACAGTAACAACAACAGCAACAACAACAGTAACAACAACAGTAACAACAACAGTAACAACAACAGTAACAACAACAGCAACAACTACAGTAACATCAACAGTAACAACAATAGTAACAACAACAGTAACAACAACAGTAACCGCAAAAACAACAGTAACAACAACAGTAACAACAACAGTAACAACTGTAACAACAACAGCAACAACAACAGTAACAACAACAGTAACAACAACAGTAACAACAACAGTAACAACAGTAACAACAGTAACAACAACAGTAACAACAACAGTAACAACAACAGTAACAACAACAGTAAAAACAACAGCAACAACAACAGTAACAACAACAGCAACAACAACAGTAACATCAACAGTAACAACAATAGTAACAACAACAGTAACAACAACAGTAACAACAACAGTAACAACAACAGTAACAACAACAGTAACAACAACAGTAACAACAGTAACAACAACAGTAACAACAACAGTAACAACAACAGTAACAACAACAGTAACAACCGTAACAACAACAGTAACAACAGTAACAACAACAGTAACAACAACAGTAACAACAGTAACAACAACAGTAACAACAACAGTAACAACAACAGTAACAACAGTAACAACAACAGTAACAACAACAGTAACAACAGTAACAACAACAGTAACAACAACAGTAACAACATTAACAACAACCGCAACAACAACAGTAACAACAACAGCAACAACAACAGTAACATCAACAGTAACAACAACAGTAACAACAACAGTAACAACAACAGTAACAACAACAGTAACAACAACAGTAACAACAGTAACAACAACAGTAACAACAACAGTAACAACATCAGTAACAACAACAGTAACAACAGTAACAACAACAGTAACAACAACAGTAACAACAACAGTAACAACAACAGCAACAACAACAGCAACAACAACAGTAACAACAACAGTAACAACAACAGTAACAACTACAGTAACAACAACAGTAACAACAACAGTAACAACAACAGTAACAACAGTAAAAACAACAGCAACAACAACAGTAACAACAGTAACAACAACAGCAACAACAACAGTAACAACAACAGTAACAACTACAGTAACAACAACAGTAACAACAACAGTAACAACAACAGTAACAACAGTAACAACAACAGTAACAACAACAGTAACAACAACAGTCACAACAGCAGTCACAACAACAGCAACAACAGTAACAACAACAGTAACAACAATAGTAACAACAACAGTAACAACAACAGTAACAACAACAGTAACAACAACAGTAACAACAGTAACAACAGTAACAACAACAGCAACAACAACAGTAACAACAACAGTAACAACAACAGTAACAACAACAGCAACAACAACAGTAACAACAACAGCAACAACAACAGTAACATCAACAGTAACAACAACAGTAACAACAACAGTAACAACAACAGTAACAACAACAGTAACAACAACAGTAACAACAACAGTAACAACAGTAACAACAACAGTAACAACAACAGTAACAACAACAGTAACAACAAAAGTAACAACAGTAACAACAACAGTAACAACAGTAACAACAACAGTAACAACAACAGTAACAACAGTAACAACAGTAACAACAACAGTAACAACAACAGTAACAACAACAGTAACAACAGTAACAACAACAGTAACAACAACAGTAACAACAGTAACAACAACAGTAACAACAACAGTAACAACAGTAACAACAACAGTAACAACAGTAACAACAGTAGCAACAACAGTAACAACAACAGTAACAACAGTAACAACAACAGTAACAACAGTAACAACAACAGTAACAACAACAGTAACAACAGTAACAGCAACAGTAACAACAACAGTAACAACAGTAACAACACCAGTAACAACAACAGTAACAACAGTAACAACAACAGTAACAACAACAGTAACAACAGTAACAACAACAGTAACAACAACAGTAACAACAGTAACAACAGTAACAACAACAGTAACAACAACAGTAACAACAACAGTAACAACAACAGTAACAACTGTAACAACAACAGCAACAACAACAGTAACAACAACAGTAACAACAACAGTAACAACAACAGTAACAACAACAGTAACAACAGTAACAACAACAGCAACAACAACAGCAACAACAACAGCAACAACAACAGTAACAACAACAGTAACAACAACAGTAACAACAACAGTAACAACAGTAACAACAGTAACAACAACAGCAACAACAACAGTAACAACAACAGTAACAACAACAGTAGCAACAACAGTAGCAACAACAGTAACAACAACAGTAACAACAGTAACAACAACAGCAACAACAACAGTAACAACAACAGCAACAACAACAGTAACAACAACAGTAACAACAACAGTAACAACAACAGTAACAACAACAGTAACAACAGTAACAACAACAGTAACAACAACAGTAGCAACAACAGTAACAACTGTAACAACAACAGCAACAACAACAGTAACAACAACAGTAACAACAACAGTAACAACAACAGTAACAACAGTAACAACAACAGCAACAACAACAGTAACAACAACAGCAACCACAACAGTAACAACAACAGTAACAACAACAGTAACAACAACAGTAACAACAGTAACAACAGTAACAACAACAGCAACAACAACAGTAACAACAACAGTAACAACAACAGTAGCAACAACAGTAACAACAACAGTAACAACAGTAACAACAACAGCAACAACAACAGTAACAACAGCAACAACAACAGTAACAACAACAGTAACAACAACAGTAACAACAACAGTAACAACAGTAACAACAACAGTAACAACAACAGTAACAACAACAGTAACAACTGTAACAACAACAGCAACAACAACAGTAACAACAACAGTAACAACGGTAACAACAGTAACAACAGTAACAACAACAGCAACAACAACAGTAACAACAGTAACAACAACAGTAACAACAACAGTAACAACAGTAACAACAACAGTAACAACAGTAACAACAGTAACAACAACAGTAACAACAACAGTAACAACAGTAACAACAACAGCAACAACAACAGTAACAACAACAGTAACAACAACAGTAACAACAACAGTAACAACAACAGTAACAACAGCAGTAACAACAGTAACAACAACAGTAACAACAACAGCAACAACAACAGTAACAACTACAGTAACAACAACAGTAACAACAACAGTAACAACAAAAGTAACAACAGTAACAACAACAGTAACAACAACAGTAACAACAACAGTCACAACAGCAGTCACAACAACAGCAACAACAGTAACAACAACAGTAACAACAATAGTAACAACAATAGTAACAACAACAGTAACAACAATAGTAACAACAACAGTAACAGCAACAGTCACAACAACAGTAACAACAACAGTAACAACAACAGTAACAACAACAGTCACAACAGCAGTCACAACAACAGCAACAACAACAGTAACAACAACAGTAACAACAATAGTAACAACAACAGTAACAACAACAGTAACAACAACAGTAACAACAACAGTAACAACAACAGTAACAACAACAGTAACAACAACAGTAACAACAACAGTCACAACAGCAGTCATAACAACAGTAACAACAACAGTAACAACAACAGTAACAACAACAGTAACAACAGTAACAACAACAGTAACAACAACAGTAACAACATCAGTAACAACAACAGTAACAACAGTAACAACAACAGTAACGACAACAGTAACAACAACAGTAACAACAACAGTAACAACAACAGTAACAACAACAGTAACAACAGTAACAACAACAGCAACAACAACAGTAACAACAACAGTAACAACAGTAACAACAACAGTAACAACAACAGTAACAACAACGGTCACAACAGCAGTCACAACAACAGTAACAACAACAGTAACAACAACAGTAACAACAACAGTAACAACAACAGTAACGACAACAGTAACAACAACAGTAACAACAACAGTAACAACAGTAACAACAACAGTAACAACAACAGTAACAACAGTAACAACAACAGTAACAACAGTAACAACAACAGTAACAACAACAGTAACGACAACAGTAACAACAACAGTAACAACAACAGTAACAACAGTAACAACAGTAACAACAACAGCAACAACAACAGTAACAACAACAGCAACAACAGTAACAACAACAGCAACAACAGTAACAACAACAGTAACAACAACAGTAACAACAACAGTAACAACTACAGTAACAACAACAGTAACAACAACAGTAACAACTACAGTAACAACAACAGTAACAACAACAGTAACAACTACAGTAACAACAACAGTAACAACAACAGTAACAACAACAGCAACAACAGTAACAACAACAGTAACAACAACAGTAACAACAACAGCAACAACAGTAACAACAACAGTAACAACAACAGTAACAACAACAGTAACAACAACAGTAACAACAACAGTAACAAAAACAGTAACAACTACAGTAACAACAACAGTAACAACAACAGTAACAACAACAGTAACAACTACAGTAACAACAACAGTAACAACAACAGTAACAACAACAGCAACAACAACAGTAACAACAACAGCAACAACAACAGTAACAACAACAGTAACAACAACAGTAACAACAACAGTAACAACTACAGTAACAACAACAGTAACAACAACAGTAACAACACCAGTAACAACAACAGTACCGACAACAGTAACAACAACAGTAACAACAACAGTAACAACAACAGCAACAACAGTAACAACAACAGCAACAACAGTAACAACAACAGTAACAACAACAGTAACAACAACAGTAACAACAACAGTAACAACAACAGTAACAACAGTAACAACAACAGCAACAACAACAGTAACAACAGTAACAACAACAGTAACAACAACAGTAACGACAACAGTAACAACAACAGTAACAACAACAGTAACAACAGTAACAACAACAGTAACAACAACAGTAACAACAACAGTAACGACAACAGTAACAACAACAGTAACAACAACAGTAACAACAACAATAACAACAACAGTAACAACATCAGTAACAACAACAGTAACAACAGTAACAACAACAGTAACAACAGTAACAACAACAGTAACAACAACAGTATCAACATCAGTAACAACAACAGTAACAACAGTAACAACAACAGTAACAACAGTAACAACAACAGTAACAACAACAGTAACAACATCAGTAACAACAACAGTAACAACAGTAACAACAACAGTAACAACAACAGTAACAACAACAGTAACAACAACAGTAACAACAACAGTAACAACATCAGTAACAACAACAGTAACAACAACAGCAACAACAACAGTAACAACAGCAGTAACAACAACAGTAACAACTACAGTAACAACAACAGTAACAACAACAGTAACAACAACAGTAACAACAGTAACAACAACAGCAACAACAACAGTAACAACAGTAACAACAACAGCAACAACAACAGTAACAACAACAGTAACAACAACAGTCACAACAGCAGTCACAACAACAGTAACAACAACAGTAACAACAATAGTAACAACAACAGTAACAACAACAGTAACAACAACAGTAACAACAGTAACAACAACAGTAACAACAACAGTAACAACAGTAACAACAACAGTAACAACAGTAACAACAACAGTAACAACAACAGTAACGATAACAGTAACAACAACAGTAACAACAACAGTAACAACAGTAACAACAACAGTAACAACAACAGTAACGACAACAGTAACAACAACAGTAACAACAACAGTAACAACAGTAACAACAACAGTAACGACAACAGTAACGACAACAGTAACAACAACAGTAACACAACAGTAACAACTACAGTAACAACAACAGTAACAACAACAGCAACAACAGTAACAACAACAGTAACAACAACAGTAACAACTACAGTAACAACAACAGTAACAACAACAGTAACAACAACAGTAACAACTACAGTAACAACAACAGTAACAACTACAGTAACAACAACAGCAACAACAACAGTAACAACAACAGCAACAACAGTAACAACAACAGTAACAACAACAGCAACAACAGTAACAACAACAGTAACAACAACAGTAACAACTACAGTAACAACAACAGTAACAACAACAGTAACAACTACAGTAACAACAACAGTAACAACAACAGTAACAACAACAGCAACAACAGTAACAACAACAGTAACAAAAACAGTAACAACTACAGTAACAACAACAGTAACAACAACAGTAACAACAACAGTAACAACAACAGTAACGACAACAGTAACAACAACAGTAACAACTACAGTAACAACAACAGTAACAACTACAGTAACAACAACAGTAACAACAACAGTAACAACAACAGTAACGACAACAGTAACAACAACAGTAACAACTACAGTAACAACAACAGTAACAACAACAGCAACAACAACAGTAACAACAACAGCAACAACAACAGTAACAACAACAGTAACAACAACAGTAACAACTACAGTAACAACAACAGTAACAACAACAGTAACAACAACAGTAACAACAACAGTAACGACAACAGTAACAACAACAGTAACGACAACAGTAACAACAACAGTAACAACAGTAACAACAACAGTAACAACAACAGTAACAACAACAGCAACAACAGTAACAACAACAGTAACAACAGTAACAACAACAGTAACAACAGTAACAACAACAGTAACAACAACTGTAACAACAACAGCAACAACAGTAACAACAACAGTAACAACAACAGTAACAACAGTAACAACAACAGTAACAACAACAGTAACAACAACAGCAACAACAGTAACAACAACAGTAACAACAACAGTAACAACAGTAACAACAACAGTAACAACAACAGTAACAAAAGTAACAACAACAGCAACAATAACAGTAACAACAACAGTAACAACAACAGTAACAACAGTAAAAACAACAGCAACAACAACAGTAACAACAACAGTAACAACAGTAACAACAGTAACAACAACAGCAACAACAACAGTAACAACAGTAACAACAACAGTAACAACAACAGTAACAACAACAGTAACAACAGTAACAACACTAACAACAGTAACAACAACAGCAACAACAACAGTAACAACAGTAACAACAACAGTAACAACAACAGTAACAACAACAGCAACAACAGTAACAACAACAGTAACAACAGTAACAACAACAGTAACAACAACAGTAACAACAACAGTAACAACAGTAACAACAACAGTAACAACAGTAACAACAGTAACAACAACAGTAACAACAACAGTAACAACAGTAACAACAACAGTAACAACAACAGTAACAACAGTAACAACAACAGTAACAACAGTAACAACAACAGTAACAACAGTAACAACAGTAACAACAGTAACAACAGTAACACCAACAGTAACAACAACAGTAACAACAGTAACAACAGTAACAACAGTAACAACAGTAACAACAACAGTAACAACAGTAACAACAACACTAACAACAGTAACAACAACAGTAACAACAACAGTAACAACAACAGTAACAACAACAGCAACAACAGTAACAACAACAGTAACAACAGTAACAACAACAGTAACAACAACAGTAACAACAACAGCAACAACAACAGTAACAACAGTAACAACAACAGTAACAAAAACAGCAACAACAGTAACAACAACAGTAACAACAACAGTAACAACAGTAACAACAACAGTAACAACAACAGTAACAACAACAGTAACAACAACAGTAACAACAGTAACAACAACAGTAACAACAACAGTAACAACAACAGTAACAACAACAGTAACAACAGTAACAACAACAGTAACAACAGTAACAACAACAGTAACAACAACAGTAACAACAGTAACAACAACAGTAACAACAACAGTAACAACAACAGTAACAACAACAGTTACAACAGTAACAACAACAGTAACAACAACAGTAACAACAGTAACAACAACAGTAACAACAACAGTAACAACAGTAACAACAACAGTAACAACAGTAACAACAGTAACAACAACAGTAACAACAACAGTAACAACAGTAACAACAACAGTAACAACAACAGTAACAACAACAGCAACAACAGTAACAACAACAGTAACAACAGTAACAACAACAGTAACAACAGTAACAACAGTAACAACAACAGTAACAACAACAGTAACAACAGTAACAACAACAGTAACAACAGTAACAACAACAGTAACAACAACAGTAACAACAGTAACAACAACAGTAACAACAACAGTAACAACAGTAACAACAACAGTAACAACAACAGTAACAACAGTAACAACAACAGTAACAACAACAGTAACAACAGTAACAACAGTAACAACAGTAACAACAGTAACAACAACAGTAACAACAACAGTAACAACAACAGCAACAACAGTAACAACAACAGTAACAACAACAGATACAACTGTAACAACAACACCAACAACAACAGTAACAACAACAGTAACAACAACAGTAACAACAACAGTAACAACAACAGTAACAACAGCAACAACAACAGCAACAACAACAACAACAACAACAACAGCAACAACAACAGCAACAACAACAGTAACAACAAGAGTAACAACAACAGTAACAACAACAGTAACAACAGTAACAACAGTAACAACAACAGCAACAACAACAGCAACAACAACAGTAACAACAACAGTAGCAACAACAGTAACAACAACAGTAACAACAGTAACACAACAGCAACAACAACAGTAACAACAACAGCAACAACAACAGTAACAACAACAGTAACAACAACAGTAACAACAAAAGTAACAACAACAGAAACAACAGTAACAACAACAGTAACAACAACAGTAACAACAACAGTAACAACTGTAACAACAACAGCAACAACAACAGTAACAACAACAGTAACAACAACAGTAACAACAACAGTAACAACAACAGTAACAACAGTAACAACAACAGTAACAACAACAGCAACAACAACAGTAACAACAACAGCAACAACAACAGTAACAACAACAGTAACAACAACAGTAACAACAACAGTAACAACAACAGCAACAACTACAGTAACATCAACAGTAACAACAATAGTAACAACAACAGTAACAACAACAGTAACAACAACAGTAACAACAACAGTAACAACAACAGTAACAACAACAGTAACAACAACAGCAACAACAACAGTAACAACAACAGCAACAACAACAGTAACAACAACAGTAACAACAACAGTAACAACAACAGTAACAACAACAGCAACAACTACAGTAACATCAACAGTAACAACAATAGTAACAACAACAGTAACAACAACAGTAACCGCAAAAACAACAGTAACAACAACAGTAACAACAACAGTAACAACTGTAACAACAACAGCAACAACAACAGTAACAACAACAGTAACAACAACAGTAACAACAACAGTAACAACAGTAACAACAGTAACAACAACAGTAACAACAACAGTAACAACAACAGTAACAACAACAGTAAAAACAACAGCAACAACAACAGTAACAACAACAGCAACAACAACAGTAACATCAACAGTAACAACAATAGTAACAACAACAGTAACAACAACAGTAACAACAACAGTAACAACAACAGTAACAACAACAGTAACAACAACAGTAACAACAGTAACAACAACAGTAACAACAACAGTAACAACAACAGTAACAACAACAGTAACAACCGTAACAACAACAGTAACAACAGTAACAACAACAGTAACAACAACAGTAACAACAGTAACAACAACAGTAACAACAACAGTAACAACAACAGTAACAACAGTAACAACAACAGTAACAACAACAGTAACAACAGTAACAACAACAGTAACAACAACAGTAACAACATTAACAACAACCGCAACAACAACAGTAACAACAACAGCAACAACAACAGTAACATCAACAGTAACAACAACAGTAACAACAACAGTAACAACAACAGTAACAACAACAGTAACAACAACAGTAACAACAGTAACAACAACAGTAACAACAACAGTAACAACATCAGTAACAACAACAGTAACAACAGTAACAACAACAGTAACAACAACAGTAACAACAACAGTAACAACAACAGCAACAACAACAGCAACAACAACAGTAACAACAACAGTAACAACAACAGTAACAACTACAGTAACAACAACAGTAACAACAACAGTAACAACAACAGTAACAACAGTAACAACAACAGCAACAACAACAGTAACAACAGTAACAACAACAGCAACAACAACAGTAACAACAACAGTAACAACTACAGTAACAACAACAGTAACAACAACAGTAACAACAACAGTAACAACAGTAACAACAACAGTAACAACAACAGTAACAACAACAGTCACAACAGCAGTCACAACAACAGCAACAACAGTAACAACAACAGTAACAACAATAGTAACAACAACAGTAACAACAACAGTAACAACAACAGTAACAACAACAGTAACAACAGTAACAACAGTAACAACAACAGCAACAACAACAGTAACAACAACAGTAACAACAACAGTAACAACAACAGCAACAACAACAGTAACAACAACAGCAACAACAACAGTAACATCAACAGTAACAACAACAGTAACAACAACAGTAACAACAACAGTAACAACAACAGTAACAACAGTAACAACAACAGTAACAACAACAGTAACAACAACAGTCACAACAGCAGTCACAACAACAGCAACAACAGTAACAACAACAGTAACAACAATAGTAACAACAACAGTAACAACAACAGTAACAACAACAGCAACAACAACAGTAACAACAACAGCAACAACAACAGTAACAACAACAGTAACAACAACAGTAACAACTACAGTAACAACAACAGTAACAACAACAGTAACAACAACAGTAACAACAACAGTAACGACAACAGTAACAACAACAGTAACGACAACAGTAACAACAACAGTAACAACAGTAACAACAACAGTAACAACAACAGTAACAACAACAGCAACAACAGTAACAACAACAGTAACAACAGTAACAACAACAGTAACAACAGTAACAACAACAGTAACAACAACTGTAACAACAACAGCAACAACAGTAACAACAACAGTAACAACAACAGTAACAACAGTAACAACAACAGTAACAACAACAGTAACAACAACAGCAACAACAGTAACAACAACAGTAACAACAACAGTAACAACAGTAACAACAACAGTAACAACAACAGTAACAAAAGTAACAACAACAGCAACAATAACAGTAACAACAACAGTAACAACAACAGTAACAACAGTAAAAACAACAGCAACAACAACAGTAACAACAACAGTAACAACAGTAACAACAGTAACAACAACAGCAACAACAACAGTAACAACAGTAACAACAACAGTAACAACAACAGTAACAACAACAGTAACAACAGTAACAACACTAACAACAGTAACAACAACAGCAACAACAACAGTAACAACAGTAACAACAACAGTAACAACAACAGTAACAACAACAGCAACAACAGTAACAACAACAGTAACAACAGTAACAACAACAGTAACAACAACAGTAACAACAACAGTAACAACAGTAACAACAACAGTAACAACAGTAACAACAGTAACAACAACAGTAACAACAACAGTAACAACAGTAACAACAACAGTAACAACAACAGTAACAACAGTAACAACAACAGTAACAACAGTAACAACAACAGTAACAACAGTAACAACAGTAACAACAGTAACAACAGTAACACCAACAGTAACAACAACAGTAACAACAGTAACAACAGTAACAACAGTAACAACAGTAACAACAACAGTAACAACAGTAACAACAACACTAACAACAGTAACAACAACAGTAACAACAACAGTAACAACAACAGTAACAACAACAGCAACAACAGTAACAACAACAGTAACAACAGTAACAACAACAGTAACAACAACAGTAACAACAACAGCAACAACAACAGTAACAACAGTAACAACAACAGTAACAAAAACAGCAACAACAGTAACAACAACAGTAACAACAACAGTAACAACAGTAACAACAACAGTAACAACAACAGTAACAACAACAGTAACAACAACAGTAACAACAGTAACAACAACAGTAACAACAACAGTAACAACAACAGTAACAACAACAGTAACAACAGTAACAACAACAGTAACAACAGTAACAACAACAGTAACAACAACAGTAACAACAGTAACAACAACAGTAACAACAACAGTAACAACAACAGTAACAACAACAGTTACAACAGTAACAACAACAGTAACAACAACAGTAACAACAGTAACAACAACAGTAACAACAACAGTAACAACAGTAACAACAACAGTAACAACAGTAACAACAGTAACAACAACAGTAACAACAACAGTAACAACAGTAACAACAACAGTAACAACAACAGTAACAACAACAGCAACAACAGTAACAACAACAGTAACAACAGTAACAACAACAGTAACAACAGTAACAACAGTAACAACAACAGTAACAACAACAGTAACAACAGTAACAACAACAGTAACAACAGTAACAACAACAGTAACAACAACAGTAACAACAGTAACAACAACAGTAACAACAACAGTAACAACAGTAACAACAACAGTAACAACAACAGTAACAACAGTAACAACAACAGTAACAACAACAGTAACAACAGTAACAACAGTAACAACAGTAACAACAGTAACAACAACAGTAACAACAACAGTAACAACAACAGCAACAACAGTAACAACAACAGTAACAACAACAGATACAACTGTAACAACAACACCAACAACAACAGTAACAACAACAGTAACAACAACAGTAACAACAACAGTAACAACAACAGTAACAACAGCAACAACAACAGCAACAACAACAACAACAACAACAACAGCAACAACAACAGCAACAACAACAGTAACAACAAGAGTAACAACAACAGTAACAACAACAGTAACAACAGTAACAACAGTAACAACAACAGCAACAACAACAGCAACAACAACAGTAACAACAACAGTAGCAACAACAGTAACAACAACAGTAACAACAGTAACACAACAGCAACAACAACAGTAACAACAACAGCAACAACAACAGTAACAACAACAGTAACAACAACAGTAACAACAAAAGTAACAACAACAGAAACAACAGTAACAACAACAGTAACAACAACAGTAACAACAACAGTAACAACTGTAACAACAACAGCAACAACAACAGTAACAACAACAGTAACAACAACAGTAACAACAACAGTAACAACAACAGTAACAACAGTAACAACAACAGTAACAACAACAGCAACAACAACAGTAACAACAACAGCAACAACAACAGTAACAACAACAGTAACAACAACAGTAACAACAACAGTAACAACAACAGCAACAACTACAGTAACATCAACAGTAACAACAATAGTAACAACAACAGTAACAACAACAGTAACAACAACAGTAACAACAACAGTAACAACAACAGTAACAACAACAGTAACAACAACAGCAACAACAACAGTAACAACAACAGCAACAACAACAGTAACAACAACAGTAACAACAACAGTAACAACAACAGTAACAACAACAGCAACAACTACAGTAACATCAACAGTAACAACAATAGTAACAACAACAGTAACAACAACAGTAACCGCAAAAACAACAGTAACAACAACAGTAACAACAACAGTAACAACTGTAACAACAACAGCAACAACAACAGTAACAACAACAGTAACAACAACAGTAACAACAACAGTAACAACAGTAACAACAGTAACAACAACAGTAACAACAACAGTAACAACAACAGTAACAACAACAGTAAAAACAACAGCAACAACAACAGTAACAACAACAGCAACAACAACAGTAACATCAACAGTAACAACAATAGTAACAACAACAGTAACAACAACAGTAACAACAACAGTAACAACAACAGTAACAACAACAGTAACAACAACAGTAACAACAGTAACAACAACAGTAACAACAACAGTAACAACAACAGTAACAACAACAGTAACAACCGTAACAACAACAGTAACAACAGTAACAACAACAGTAACAACAACAGTAACAACAGTAACAACAACAGTAACAACAACAGTAACAACAACAGTAACAACAGTAACAACAACAGTAACAACAACAGTAACAACAGTAACAACAACAGTAACAACAACAGTAACAACATTAACAACAACCGCAACAACAACAGTAACAACAACAGCAACAACAACAGTAACATCAACAGTAACAACAACAGTAACAACAACAGTAACAACAACAGTAACAACAACAGTAACAACAACAGTAACAACAGTAACAACAACAGTAACAACAACAGTAACAACATCAGTAACAACAACAGTAACAACAGTAACAACAACAGTAACAACAACAGTAACAACAACAGTAACAACAACAGCAACAACAACAGCAACAACAACAGTAACAACAACAGTAACAACAACAGTAACAACTACAGTAACAACAACAGTAACAACAACAGTAACAACAACAGTAACAACAGTAACAACAACAGCAACAACAACAGTAACAACAGTAACAACAACAGCAACAACAACAGTAACAACAACAGTAACAACTACAGTAACAACAACAGTAACAACAACAGTAACAACAACAGTAACAACAGTAACAACAACAGTAACAACAACAGTAACAACAACAGTCACAACAGCAGTCACAACAACAGCAACAACAGTAACAACAACAGTAACAACAATAGTAACAAAACAGTAACAACAACAGTAACAACAACAGTAACAACAACAGTAACAACAGTAACAACAGTAACAACAACAGCAACAACAACAGTAACAACAACAGTAACAACAACAGTAACAACAACAGCAACAACAACAGTAACAACAACAGCAACAACAACAGTAACATCAACAGTAACAACAACAGTAACAACAACAGTAACAACAACAGTAACAACAACAGTAACAACAACTGTAACAACAACAGTAACAACAGTAACAACAACAGTAACAACAACAGTAACAACAACAGTAACAACAAAAGTAACAACAGTAACAACAACAGTAACAACAGTAACAACAACAGTAACAACAACAGTAACAACAGTAACAACAGTAACAACAACAGTAACAACAACAGTAACAACAACAGTAACAACAGTAACAACAACAGTAACAACAACAGTAACAACAGTAACAACAACAGTAACAACAACAGTAACAACAGTAACAACAACAGTAACAACAGTAACAACAGTAGCAACAACAGTAACAACAACAGTAACAACAGTAACAACAACAGTAACAACAGTAACAACAACAGTAACAACAACAGTAACAACAGTAACAACAACAGTAACAACAACAGTAACAACAGTAACAACACCAGTAACAACAACAGTAACAACAGTAACAACAACAGTAACAACAACAGTAACAACAGTAACAACAACAGTAACAACAACAGTAACAACAGTAACAACAGTAACAACAACAGTAACAACAACAGTAACAACAACAGTAACAACAACAGTAACAACTGTAACAACAACAGCAACAACAACAGTAACAACAACAGTAACAACAACAGTAACAACAACAGTAACAACAACAGTAACAACAGTAACAACAACAGCAACAACAACAACAACAGCAACAACAACAGTAACAACAACAGTAACAACAACAGTAACAACAACAGTAACAACAGTAACAACAGTAACAACAACAGCAACAACAACAGTAACAACAACAGTAACAACAACAGTAGCAACAACAGTAGCAACAACAGTAACAACAACAGTAACAACAGTAACAACAACAGCAACAACAACAGTAACAACAACAGCAACAACAACAGTAACAACAACAGTAACAACAACAGTAACAACAACAGTAACAACAACAGTAACAACAGTAACAACAACAGTAACAACAACAGTAGCAACAACAGTAACAACTGTAACAACAACAGCAACAACAACAGTAACAACAACAGTAACAACAACAGTAACAACAACAGTAACAACAGTAACAACAACAGCAACAACAACAGTAACAACAACAGCAACCACAACAGTAACAACAACAGTAACAACAACAGTAACAACAACAGTAACAACAGTAACAACAGTAACAACAACAGCAACAACAACAGTAACAACAACAGTAACAACAACAGTAGCAACAACAGTAACAACAACAGTAACAACAGTAACAACAACAGCAACAACAACAGTAACAACAGCAACAACAACAGTAACAACAACAGTAACAACAACAGTAACAACAACAGTAACAACAGTAACAACAACAGTAACAACAACAGTAACAACAACAGTAACAACTGTAACAACAACAGCAACAACAACAGTAACAACAACAGTAACAACAACAGTAACAACGGTAACAACAGTAACAACAGTAACAACAACAGCAACAACAACAGTAACAACAGTAACAACAACAGTAACAACAACAGTAACAACAGTAACAACAACAGTAACAACAGTAACAACAGTAACAACAACAGTAACAACAACAGTAACAACAGTAACAACAACAGCAACAACAACAGTAACAACAACAGTAACAACAACAGTAACAACAACAGTAACAACAACAGTAACAACAGCAGTAACAACAGTAACAACAACAGTAACAACAACAGCAACAACAACAGTAACAACTACAGTAACAACAACAGTAACAACAACAGTAACAACAAAAGTAACAACAGTAACAACAACAGTAACAACAACAGTAACAACAACAGTCACAACAGCAGTCACAACAACAGCAACAACAGTAACAACAACAGTAACAACAATAGTAACAACAATAGTAACAACAACAGTAACAACAATAGTAACAACAACAGTAACAGCAACAGTCACAACAACAGTAACAACAACAGTAACAACAACAGTAACAACAACAGTCACAACAGCAGTCACAACAACAGCAACAACAACAGTAACAACAACAGTAACAACAATAGTAACAACAACAGTAACAACAACAGTAACAACAACAGTAACAACAACAGTAACAACAACAGTAACAACAACAGTAACAACAACAGTAACAACAACAGTCACAACAGCAGTCACAACAACAGTAACAACAACAGTAACAACAACAGTAACAACAACAGTAACAACAGTAACAACAACAGTAACAACAACAGTAACAACATCAGTAACAACAACAGTAACAACAGTAACAACAACAGTAACGACAACAGTAACAACAACAGTAACAACAACAGTAACAACAACAGTAACAACAACAGTAACAACAGTAACAACAACAGCAACAACAACAGTAACAACAACAGTAACAACAGTAACAACAACAGTAACAACAACAGTAACAACAACGGTCACAACAGCAGTCACAACAACAGTAACAACAACAGTAACAACAACAGTAACAACAACAGTAACAACAACAGTAACGACAACAGTAACAACAACAGTAACAACAACAGTAACAACAGTAACAACAACAGTAACAACAACAGTAACAAAAGTAACAACAACAGTAACAACAGTAACAACAACAGTAACAACAACAGTAACGACAACAGTAACAACAACAGTAACAACAACAGTAACAACAGTAACAACAGTAACAACAACAGCAACAACAACAGTAACAACAACAGCAACAACAGTAACAACAACAGCAACAACAGTAACAACAACAGTAACAACAACAGTAACAACAACAGTAACAACTACAGTAACAACAACAGTAACAACAACAGTAACAACTACAGTAACAACAACAGTAACAACAACAGTAACAACTACAGTAACAACAACAGTAACAACAACAGTAACAACAACAGCAACAACAGTAACAACAACAGTAACAACAACAGTAACAACAACAGCAACAACAGTAACAACAACAGTAACAACAACAGTAACAACAACAGTAACAACAACAGTAACAACAACAGTAACAAAAACAGTAACAACTACAGTAACAACAACAGTAACAACAACAGTAACAACAACAGTAACAACTACAGTAACAACAACAGTAACAACAACAGTAACAACAACAGCAACAACAACAGTAACAACAACAGCAACAACAACAGTAACAACAACAGTAACAACAACAGTAACAACAACAGTAACAACTACAGTAACAACAACAGTAACAACAACAGTAACAACACCAGTAACAACAACAGTACCGACAACAGTAACAACAACAGTAACAACAACAGTAACAACAACAGCAACAACAGTAACAACAACAGCAACAACAGTAACAACAACAGTAACAACAACAGTAACAACAACAGTAACAACAACAGTAACAACAGTAACAACAACAGCAACAACAACAGTAACAACAGTAACAACAACAGTAACAACAACAGTAACGACAACAGTAACAACAACAGTAACAACAACAGTAACAACAGTAACAACAACAGTAACAACAACAGTAACAACAACAGTAACGACAACAGTAACAACAACAGTAACAACAACAGTAACAACAACAATAACAACAACAGTAACAACATCAGTAACAACAACAGTAACAACAGTAACAACAACAGTAACAACAGTAACAACAACAGTAACAACAACAGTATCAACATCAGTAACAACAACAGTAACAACAGTAACAACAACAGTAACAACAGTAACAACAACAGTAACAACAACAGTAACAACATCAGTAACAACAACAGTAACAACAGTAACAACAACAGTAACAACAACAGTAACAACAACAGTAACAACAACAGTAACAACAACAGTAACAACATCAGTAACAACAACAGTAACAACAACAGCAACAACAACAGTAACAACAGCAGTAACAACAACAGTAACAACTACAGTAACAACAACAGTAACAACAACAGTAACAACAGTAACAACAACAGCAACAACAACAGTAACAACAGTAACAACAACAGCAACAACAACAGTAACAACAACAGTAACAACAACAGTCACAACAGCAGTCACAACAACAGTAACAACAACAGTAACAACAATAGTAACAACAACAGTAACAACAACAGTAACGACAACAGTAACAACAACAGTAACAACAACAGTAACAACAGTAACAACAACAGTAACAACAACAGTAACAACAGTAACAACAGTAACAACAACAGTAACAACAACAGTAACGACAACAGTAACAACAACAGTAACAACAACAGTAACAACAGTAACAACAACAGTAACAACAACAGTAACGACAACAGTAACAACAACAGTAACAACAACAGTAACAACAGTAACAACAACAGTAACGACAACAGTAACGACAACAGTAACAACAACAGTAACAACAACAGTAACAACTACAGTAACAACAACAGTAACAACAACAGCAACAACAGTAACAACAACAGTAACAACAACAGTAACAACTACAGTAACAACAACAGTAACAACAACAGTAACAACAACAGTAACAACTACAGTAACAACAACAGTAACAACTACAGTAACAACAACAGCAACAACAACAGTAACAACAACAGCAACAACAGTAACAACAACAGTAACAACAACAGCAACAACAGTAACAACAACAGTAACAAAAACAGTAACAACTACAGTAACAACAACAGTAACAACAACAGTAACAACAACAGTAACAACAACAGTAACGACAACAGTAACAACAACAGTAACAACTACAGTAACAACAACAGTAACAACTACAGTAACAACAACAGTAACAACAACAGTAACAACAACAGTAACGACAACAGTAACAACAACAGTAACAACTACAGTAACAACAACAGTAACAACAACAGCAACAACAACAGTAACAACAACAGCAACAACAACAGTAACAACAACAGTAACAACAACAGTAACAACTACAGTAACAACAACAGTAACAACAACAGTAACAACAACAGTAACAACAACAGTAACGACAACAGTAACAACAACAGTAACGACAACAGTAACAACAACAGTAACAACAGTAACAACAACAGTAACAACAACAGTAACAACAGTAACGACAACAGTAACAACAACAGTAACAACAGTAACAACAACAGTAACAACAACAGTAACAACAACAGTAACAACAACAGTAACAACAGTAACGACAACAGTAACGACAACAGTAACAAGAACAGTAACAACAACAGTAACAACAACAGCAACAACAACAGTAACAACAGTAACAACAACAGTAACAACAGTAACAACAACAGTAACAACAACAGTAACAACAACAGTAACAACAACAGTAACAACAGTAACGACAACAGTAACGACAACAGTAACAAGAACAGTAACAACAGTAACAACAACAGTAACGACAACAGTAACAAGAACAGTAACAACAACAGTAACAACAACAGCAACAACAACAGTAACAACAGTAACAACAACAGTAACAACAACAGTAACAACAACAGTAACAACAACAGTAACAACAGTAACAACAACAGTAACAACAACAGTAACAACAGTAACAACAACAGCAACAACAACAGTAACAACTACAGTAACAACAACAGTAACAACTGTAACAACAACAGTAACAACAACAGTAACAACAACAGTAACAACAACAGTAACAACATCAGTAACAACAACAGTAACAACAGTAACAACAACAGTAACAACAACAGTAACAACAACAGTAACAACATCAGTAACAACAACAGTAACAACAACAGCAACAACAACAGTAACAACAGCAGTAACAACAACAGTAACAACTACAGTAACAACAACAGTAACAACAACAGTAACAACAACAGTAACAACAGTAACAACAACAGCAACAACAACAGTAACAACAGTAACAACAACAGCAACAACAACAGTAACAACAACAGTAACAACAACAGTAACAACAGTAACAACAACAGTAACAACAACAGTCACAACAGCAGTCACAACAACAGTAACAACAACAGTAACAACAATAGTAACAACAACAGTAACAACAACAGTAACGACAACAGTAACAACAACAGTAACAACAACAGTAACAACAGTAACAACAACAGTAACAACAACAGTAACAACAGTAACAACAACAGTAACAACAACAGTAACGACAACAGTAACAACAACAGTAACAACGACAGTAACAACAGTAACAACAACAGTAACAACAACAGTAACGACAACAGTAACAACAACAGTAACAACAACAGTAACAACTATAGTAACAACAACAGTAACAACAACAGCAACAACAGTAACAACAACAGTAACAACAACAGTAACAACAACAGTAACAACAACAGTAACAACTACAGTAACAACAACAGTAACAACAACAGTAACAACTACAGTAACAACAACAGCAACAACAACAGTAACAACAACAGCAACAACAGTAACAACAACAGTAACAACAACAGCAACAACAGTAACAACAACAGTAACAACAACAGTAACAACTACAGTAACAACAACAGTAACAACAACAGTAACAACTACAGTAACAACAACAGTAACAACAACAGTAACAACAACAGCAACAACAGTAACAACAACAGTAACAAAAACAGTAACAACTACAGTAACAACAACAGTAACAACAACAGTAACAACAACAGTAACAACAACAGTAACGACAACAGTAACAACAACAGTAACAACTACAGTAACAACAACAGTAACAACTACAGTAACAACAACAGTAACAACAACAGTAACAACAACAGTAACGACAACAGTAACAACAACAGTAACAACTACAGTAACAACAACAGTAACAACAACAGCAACAACAACAGTAACAACAACAGCAACAACAACAGTAACAACAACAGTAACAACAACAGTAACAACTACAGTAACAACAACAGTAACAACAACAGTAACAACAACAGTAACAACAACAGTAACAACAGTAACAACAACAGTAACAACATCAGTAACAACAACAGTAACAACAGTAACAACAACAGTAACGACAACAGTAACAAGAACAGTAACAACAACAGTAACAACAACAGCAACAACAACAGTAACAACAGTAACAACAACAGTAACAACAACAGTAACAACAACAGTAACAACAACAGTAACAACAGTAACAACAACAGTAACAACAACAGTAACAACAGTAACAACAACAGCAACAACAACAGTAACAACTACAGTAACAACAACAGTAACATCAGTAACAACAACAGCAACAACAACAGTAACAACAACAGTAACAACAACAGTAACATCAGTAACAACAACAGTAACAACAACAGTAACAACAACAGTAACATCAGTAACAACAACAGTAACAACAACAGTAACAACAACAGTAACAACTACAGTAACAACAACAGTAACATCAGTAACAACAACAGTAACAACAACAGCAACAACAACAGTAACAACTACAGTAACAACAACAGTAACATCAGTAACAACAACAGCAACAACAACAGTAACAACAACAGTAACAACAACAGTAACATCAGTAACAACAACAGTAACAACAACAGTAACAACAACAGTAACAACAACAGTAACAACAACAGTAACATCAGTAACAACAACAGTAACAACAACAGTAACAACAACAGTAACAACAACAGTAACAACAACAGTAACAACAGTCACAACAGCACTACCAATCTTGTAACCAACATCACAATCTTGTAATCAACACCATAAACAACATCACTAACAACAGCAATACCTACATCAACAACAAGCCAGTCCCTAGATATGACAACACATTGGATAATGTAGTTCAAGGTACATTATACCTTTAAAGTCAGAAAATGAGATTGTCAGCGCTGGATTACTTGACTTGAATAAAACTTACATCTACAAAACTAACAATAGGAACTTATATACACATCTCCATCAAATCTATCTCTACTACCAGTAACATACTACTAGTAACAACACCCGTAACCCTTACACATTCACTCATGAAGCCTTGATCGCAGATTCTATTGCTCAAGTTTGAGCTACAGTTAAATAACAGGAAAATAACTGAAACAAGTTAATATCGTCTGTTTGTTTACCTCTCTCTTTTACCTCTTTAGTACAGTATCTACCCCTTCTGAACTATATATAATATTCTGGTGTCCTCGGCCCTAAGGCTACCTCCCTACTCATCACCATAGGCGCTGAGCTGGCCAGCCGCAGGTGTGAGCCTCGCGAGTTGGAATGGTTCTTCCAGCGCGTCTCCCTTGCCGTCATCCGGGGAAACGCCTTCTCCATTCTCTCCGCCAGGGTTGTGGGCAGGCCATCAATATAATTGACTGACTTGACATAGGGGAGGGCGGCAACATTAAGAAACTAGTAGTACAACAAAATCTACTAGTACCTGTCGTATGATGAAGGAATTCATGCTTAACCCTGCTTAAAGAAACATCTATCTAACATCCTGTGGCAAAATTATACATATATTTCCTCTCTCTACTTCCCCTTCAGTACAGCCTCTACCCCTTCTCAACTATATACCATATCTATCTAACTATATCTAGTAATATCATCTACATCCCTTCCTCTCTCTACTTCCCCTTCAGTACAGCCTCTACCCCTTCTCAACTATATACCATATCTATCTAACTATATCTAGTAATATCATCTACATCCCTTCCTCTCTCTACTTCCCCTTCAGTACAGTCTCTACCCCTTCTCAACTATATACCATATCTATCTAACTATATCTAGTAATATCATCTACATCCCTTCCTCTCTCTACTTCCCCTTCAGTACAGTCTCTACCCCTTCTCAACTATATACCATATCTATCTAACTATATCTAGTAATATCATCT
>OZ024741.1:403979500-403982000 GCA_964016885.1 Eledone cirrhosa | reverse complement strand
CTATTATTATAGAAAGTCATATCTAGTGTATAAACATATAAGACAGAAATTTGCAAACGTTGGTGTAAAAAGGTAACATTATATGCATTTAAAAAAAGAAAAAGTCGTTTTCAAACGATGGTTACAGTATAGAGAACGTTCAATTTTGCTGTTCAAAAGTTTGTTTACCGACGTTAAAATGCAGTATATCTCTAAATTGCATAACTTGCAGAATCGATGATTTTGCTGATATGCAGGCGCAGCTGTAATAATTTGCCAATCAAGGGAGAACGCTTGATTGTTCCTCCGAAGCTGCCAGGCTTTATCGGCGAGGGTTGTTACGGAGCGCATTTTCTCGTGCCTGATCGAAGATCGATGTTGGTATAGGCGAGCCTTGAAAGAAGTTGCGGTACATCCGACGTAATACCATTTGTTGGTCCCGGAATTTATTGTACACCGGTAGACAATATTGCGTGCTAGGCACTGGTTATTCAGTGGGCACGTACCTGGTTTGGTGCAGTTACAACTATTTTTATGTTTTGCAGTAGAATCCTGGATAGTTTGGTGGGGTTGTGGTTGCGTGTTAGTGCGTTGCATGTTGCTATGCTGGTGCGCTGAGTCATTAGGGGTGTACTTATTCAGTATTGCTGAGTTGAGTTTTCTAATTAGTTGTTCTATGTTAGGTGCAGTGGAGTATGAGAGTCTAATGGTGCGCGAGTTAAAGATTTTATAGTATTTATGTGAAGTTGTAAAGTGTTTATTGATTAGTGTATAGAATTGTGAGATAATCTTAGTGCTAATAGAAGAATTGTACACGGGGTTATACCATATGTACTCTCTACGTCTGACTCTATTTGCTGGTTTGCACCTGTTAGTATGCCTATTGATGTGTGTGTGTGGTGCAATACTAGTTCGACTTAGATGTGTTTTATTCATAGTACTTATGTGGTTATCGTCTAGATATTCAATTTTCTCGCAGTAACCAGCTTTTCTTGTGTATTATTCAAATAGCGAGGTATAGGTAACTCATACACTATAGAAACAATTGTTACCTAATAAATTCTATATACCCGCATTTCCATTTCGTAAATTTTTTCTCCATATTTTCTCCGGATTTTAAAACACACTTTATTATACGTTGAGCAATCTCTGACGTCAGTTGACTCCATCCAATGCAACTACTTAGTAACATTGGAATACAAATTATCTAATTCTTCACACTCCTTTACAGTCGAGCAACCTTTCAACCCACGTCTTTGAAATGGAAAAACATCATTGTGGTATGTCCTTAAAAAACATACCCATTCAGGGTAAAAAGGATTACATTCTTGGTATATATATATATATATATATATATATATATATATATATATATATATATATATATATATATATATAATATGTAGTTCAGTAGATTCGTGGTTTTCTGAGGAAGGTACCCAAGTCAGCAATCTATTGTTAGGCAGAATGTAGATATTGAAAACAGTCAGGTTTCACAATAAGATCTTTATTGCTGATACACAGTTACGACTGTTTCACAAATGTCTGGCTCGGGGTCTATATAAATGCTATAGGTCTGACATCAACCGAATATTCTCATTAGACTTATTAATCAAACAAAACCAAAATTGTGTATAATCAATAAAGACCTTAATATGAAACCTTGCTTTGTTTTTAATATATACACTCTGTGTTAGAATAGAGTGGTGATGTGGTACCTTCTTGTGACTAAATAGTGACAGAAGACACGGTTGGTCATGTATCTCCTTGATCAGAACTGACTTAGGGCTAAACATCAACAATTAATATCTCTAACGTCAATATTAACAACAACAACATTCTCACGAATCACTGAACCGATGTCTACGTGGTAACTCGACATGCTAGAAATAGCTGTAAAAATCCCCTGAATTACATTGTAGTAACATAACAAATGGAAGGACACGTTGGATGATATAGTCCCTGAAAGGCAATGTCTGGTAGAAGAACGAGGTGGTCACGGCTGGAATGACTTTGATCATAGGTTTGCTCGGTGAGGGTTGATTGAGGGCTAAGAAGCCACTACCTGTATGAATGTCAGGCACCAAGATTTCTAACATCACCAAAACAACTACCACAAGTACCACCACTACCTCAAGTACCACCACTACTACAACCACGACTGCGACACCTACCACCACTACTACCACCACTACTACCACCACTACCACAAATACCACCACTACTACCAACACTAACAACACTACTACCACCACCACTGCCACAACTACCACCACTACCACCACCACTACCACTTCCACCACTAACACCACTAATACCACCACCACTGTCACAACTACCACCACTACTACCACTACTACCACAAGTACCACCACTACTACCACCACTAACACTACTACTACCACCACCACTGCCACAACTACCACCTCTACCACCTCCACTACCACTTCCACCACTAACACCACTAATACCACCACCACTGCCACAACTACCACCACTACTACCATTACTACTACCACTA
>OZ024741.1:403917000-403977000 GCA_964016885.1 Eledone cirrhosa | reverse complement strand
TTCGAGATGCCTCAAAGGCAACTTTTCCCTCATATACAGTCTTTCTCCATTTATTACGATCAGCAGCAATATTTTCCCATGTATCAGCAGAGATGTTAGCGTCTTTCAGGGAGGTTTTCAAGGAATCCTTATACCTCTTTTTTGGTTTATGTGGCGGTCGTTTTCCTTTAACCAACTCTCCATAAAAGAGTTGTTTTGGTATTCTAGAATCCTTCATCCTGGCAAGGTGACCACTCCAACGGAGTCGCTGCTGAAGTACAAGAGCTTCTATACTGTCACACATAGAGCTTTCCAAAATCTCGACATCACTGATGTGGTCCCTCCAGTGAACGCCATGGATCCGTCTGAGACACATCTGATGGAAACGCTCCAATTGTTTAAGGTGGTGTCGATATGTGACCCAGGTCTCGCAGGCATAAAGAAGACAAGAGAGCACACATGCCCTGTACACACCTTTACTTTTGTCCTCCTGCATATGTCTCGCCGACCCCAGAGTCGCCTTTCTAGCTTTCCGAAAGCATCACTTGCTTTCCTAATCCTAAGTGAGATTTCACTGTCAAGGTTGCCGTATCGATTGACAGTGCTTCCCAGGTAGACAAACTGATCAACCACTCCAAGTCGTTTGCCATACACATAGATGTTTGGTTCAGTGTACTGCTTACCAGGGGCAGGTTGGTACATGACGACGGTTCTCTTGAGACTGACAGTCAATACTAGGGCAGTGCAAGCGTCAGAAAATGCATTCAAAATGTGCTGCATATCACTCTCTGTGTGCGCTACAAGATCGCAATCATCTGCATACAAGAGGTCTCTTATGATTGATGTAAATACTTTTGTCTTCGCAGCAAAGCGCCTGATGTTAAATATGCTGCCTGAGGTTCGATATCGGATGTAAACACCATGCTCGCAATTCCTGAATGCAATACAGAAAACCATTGCAAAGTATATGGCAAACAGGGTCGGTGCTGGAATATCCCCCTGTTTCACTCCATTTTTTACTGAGATAGGCTCCGACATGTTACCCCCGACATTAACCCAATACATACATACATACATACATGCGTGTGGATTCGCAATCGTAAGGATGTGAGTTCGATTCCTGGACCAGGCGATGCGTTATGTCCTTGAGTAAAACACTTTATTTCACGTTGCTCCTTCTACCTGGAGTTGCGACCGATAGATAGTATTAGCAATTGGAAAGACCAACGGAAACATTGTTCCCTCGGTCCGATTTGACGAAAGTCGATCGTTCCTATATACATACATACATACATACACGGTGGCTGCCAACTCGTTTTCGAGTACGGCCACTACTTTATATCCATGTAGGAGAACCCCTACCGATGCGCTGAACGAGTGTGACTTTTTAGTCCAGCGAGTGACTTGAAAACTCTGGTACAAACACTACACTTGTGACAATTATTGACACATAGTGCTGGGCCCATTGTACCCTGTGATGACAAGTGCAGAGGGATCTCCAGATATAAAGCAATGCCTGTGCCGTGAAGCTTTTATAGTGAGCAAAAGCACTGCACAAAGCCAGTCCCACTCTCTTAACCAAGATGATATTTACCAAAAAGAAGAACAAGTTAACATAATTGGATACCATCAGAGTTGCAGGTGTTATATCAGAGTTTTCCTTCTCCTAGAATTCATACATACATACATACATACATACATACATACATACATACATACATACATACATACATACATACATACATAGGAAGACCTAACAAAAAAGTTAAAGAGACGATTTGGAGATACAAAATTTAAAACTTTGAACTCCATATTACACCAGTTGAAACAACAACTCACAGCTACAACAGAAAGACTAAAATATAAGTCAACAGCACATCAACAAGTGCTAAATACATTGTTTGCCAGAGATCCTAAATCAGTTTATCGCAGCTTCGGTGGCAAAAGCTCAATCCCTGTAAATGACACCCCTTCAAAAGAACAGGTTGAGACCTACTGGAGATCTGTATGGGAAACGGATGACGGATTCAACAGACAAACTAATTGGCTAAAAGAACTGGAACAGGACTACTGCCAACATGTCCAGACAAAACAATATGACAGACATAGATGGGTCAATACTGGAAACAGCTCTACAGAAAATGTCGAATAGGAAATCACCAGGCCCAGACCTCATTACAGGATACTGGTTGAAGAATTTCACTTTCTATCGGCAAGATCTCATACGGCTGTTTACAGAAACCATTAAAGGCACACAAGAACTGCCCAGATGGTTATCAACTGCCACTACTCTCCTCATTCCCCAAAATAGCCAAACCACCCTTGCTAAAAATTACCGCCCAATATCCTGCCTAAACAACATTTATAAATTATATACTGGGTGCCTTAACCTGTTCTTACAGGATCACTGTGCTACCAACAACATCATAACACCTGAACAAGCTGGTGGAAAGAGGGAGGTGTGGGGTTGCGTAGATCACCTACTAACTAATAAAATGATTCAGGAAAAAACAACAAAGAATCGCAGAAACATGACTGTCGTGTGGCTGGACTATCAAAAAGCATTTGATAGTGTACCTCATGGGTGGATTGTTAAGGCTTTACAGTTAGCCAAAGTCCCACAACCATTGGTAGCTGCTGTTGGACGTCTGACCAAGAACTGGTACACCAATTTGATCCTTAGAGGTGAGAAGGAGCAAGTTAAGACTGATAAGATACATTACCAGAAGGGCATATTTCAGGGTGATAGCTTGTCTGTGCTACTCTTCGTTCTCTCACTAAATCCACTATCTTACCTACTCAGGAAACAAGGTGGACAAAGAAGTGGGTCCAGAAGTATCTCCCATCTTTTCTTTGTTGATGACCTGAAGTTGTATGCGCCAAATATCAATGACATCAAGAAACAATTGGACCTCATTACACCATTTTCAACAGACATCAAAATGAAATTTGGTGAGTCCAAGTGTGCATATTTGGCAGTAAAACGTGGAAGAGCTGTGCCCTCCTCTAGAAATCTAGAGATGAACGGCCTGACAATACAACCTCTACAGTCAGGTGACAACTACAGATATCTTGGACAGGATGAGAATGTCAGATATGATGGACCCATAAATAAGGAGAGAACCAGAACTGAATACCTCAGAAGAGTAAAGAAAATATGGTCATCAGAACTGTCAGCGTACAACAAATACATTGCCCACAATACTTATGCTGTGCCAATTCTAACGCCAACATTTGGCCTGCTGAACTGGTCATTGCAAGAACTAAGTGAGATGGATGTTAGAACTCGCAAACTTCTGTGTTACTGGGAACTTTAACATCAATGGTGATGTAGATAGGCTATACTTCTCACGCAAGGAAGGTGGCCGGGGTCTAAAATCCATATTAACAACATATAAGACCCGGATAGTAACACTGAAGCAACACATTCAACAGAGGAAAAAGGTTGGCAACCATCTTGCCCAGGTTTATGAGCATGAAAAAAAAATATCATTAGAATAGCGACTGATCTGGAGGAGAGATATGGAATAAAGCCTGATATAAATCTCTCACCCAGAGAAATCGGAAGATCCTATTCAATGTTCAAACAAGATGAAAATATTGACCAATTTACAGAAAAAGTTGTGCATGGATACTTGAGGGGATAAACCACTCAAAAAGCCTGGCATGGAGTTCCGACAAGTTTATGACATCACACCTTGAGGGATATCTCTATGCAATACAGGAACAAGAACTCCCTACCAAATATCTGCTGCACAAAAGGGGAGGGCCAGCAGCTGACAATAAATGTAGGCTATGTAAAACAAAGATCGAGGATGTAAGCCACATTGTTGCCAGCTGCGAAAGAATGTCATCTCGCTAATACCTCGCCATGAGACACGATGGGATAGCTAGAATCATCTGGAACGAACTTCGGAAAACAAAATTAACAACAAACGAGGAAGAATATATTGAGACAGATGGCACTAAGGAATACTGGTGGAACCTGAAAATAAAAACTGTCACCAAATTAAAGCACAACCGGCCTGATATTGTTGTTTGGGACCACACATTGAAAACGTGTTCTGTTGTGGAGATCAGCTGCCCACTTGGTGTAAACGTTGTCAGAAAAATACAGGAGAAGAAGGACATCTACGGACCATTGATGAGGAGTTTACAAATCCAGTATCCAAGATTCACCTTTAGCTTCATACCCATTTTTATTGGAGATACGGGTTATAAACCAACCCGCTTGGACCAAAGTATGACTGAACTTGGATTTGCGGACAAAAAGCGCAGCTCCCTAATTCATAGTCTACAAATGGCTGCGATAGCTGGCACCTTCAAAATTTGCAAAACATTCTTGCGATTCAAGGGATAACGATTTCTTTTCTTTTACAACCTTGCCACCAGGAAGGTGGCCGGTCAAAAAAAATATACTCGAAATTAAGAGAAAGAGATAACATACATACATACATACATACATACATACATACATACATACATACATACATACATACATACATACATACATACATACATACATACATATACGACTTTCTACTGTTAGACAACTCTGGCCGATGTTGCGGGCGTCACACAACCCAAATTTTAAATAGTGATAGTTGTTAATTTTGGTAGAAATAAAAGTCAGAAATGTTGAATGTGTGGTTATTGGATACATTTGAAAGTGTTGGTAGTGGTGTGGATGTTATTGTGAGCGGACAGGTCTGACAACTATGTCTATGGCTATTGGGTACAATGTAGTGTTGGTGATGGTATAGGTGTTGTTGTTGGTGATGGTATTTGTGTTGTTATTGGTGATGGTATTGGTGTTGGTGTTGATAATGGTATTGGTGTTGGTTATGGTGATGGTATTGGTGTTGGTGATGGTGATGGTATTGGTGTTGTTGTTGGTGATGGTATTGGTGTTGGTAATGGTGATGGTATGGTGTTGGTGATGGTGACGGTTTTGGTATTGGTGTTGGTGATGGTATTGGTGTTGTTGTTGGTGATGGTATTGGTGTTGGTGATGGTATTGGTGTTGTTGTTGGTGATGGTATTGGTGATGGTATTGGTATTGGTGTTGGTGTTGGTGATGGTGTTGGTGTTGGTGTTGGTGTTGGTTATGGTATCGGTGTTGGTGATGGTGATGGTATTGGTGTTGGTGTTGGTGTTGGTGATGGTATTGGTGTTGGTGATGGTATTGGTGTTGGTGTTGGTGATGGTATTGGTGTTGGTGTTGGTGTTGGTGTTGGTATTGGTATTGGTGTTGGGGATGGTATTGGTGTTGGTGTTGGTGTTGTTGGTGTTGGTGATGGTATTGGTGTTGGTGTGGGTGTTGGTGATGGTGTTGGTATTGGTATTGGTGTTGGTGATGGTATTGGTGTTGGTGTTGGTGTTGTTGGTGTTGGTGATGTTACTAGTGTTGGTGTTGGTATTGGTGTTGGTGTTGGTATTGGTGTTGGTGATGGTATTGGTGTTGGTGTTGGTGTTGGTGATCATATTGGTGTTGGTATTGGTGTTGGTGTTGGTGTTAGTGTTGGTGATGCTATTGGTGTTGGTGATGGTATTGGTGTTGGTGATGGTATTGGTGTTGGTGATGGTGTTGGTGTTGGTGTTGGTATTGGTGTTGGTGTTGGTGATGGTATTGGTGTTGGTGTTGGTGATAGTATTGGTGTTGGTGTTGGTGTTGGTTATGGTATTGGTGTTGGTAATGGTGATGGTATTGGTGTTGGTGATGGTGTTGGTGTTGGTGATGGTATTGGTGTGGTGATGGTATTGGTGTTGGTGTTGGTGTTGTTGTTGGTGATGGTATTGGTATTGGTGTTGGTGATGGTATTGGTGTTGGTGATGGTATTGGTGTTGGTGTTGGTTATGGTATTGGTGTTAGTGATGGTGATGGTATTGGTGTGGTGATGGTATTGGTGTTGGTGTTGGTTATGGTATTGGTGTTAGTGATGGTGATGGTATTGGTGTGGTGATGGTATTGGTGTTGGTGTTGGTGTTGGTGTTGGTGTTGGTGATGGTATTGGTATTGGTGTTGGTGATGGTATTGGTGTTGGTGATAGTATTGGCGTTGGTGTTGGTGTTGTTGTTGGTGTTGGTATTGGTATTGGTGTTGGTGATTGTATTCATGTTGGTGATGGTATTGGTGTTGGTGTTGGTGATGCTATGGTTGTTGGTGTTGGTATTGGTGTTGGTGATGGTGTTGGTGTTGGTGTTGGTATTGGTGATGGTGATGGTATTGGTGTTGGTGTTGGTGTTGTTGTTGGTGTTGGTGATGGTATTGGTGTTGGTGATGGTGACGGTGTTGGTGATGGTATTGGTGTTGGTGTTGGTGATCGTGATGGTGTTGGTATTGGTGTTGGTGATGGTATTGGTGTTGGTGTTGTTGGTGTTGGTGATGGTATTGGTGTTGGTGTGGGTGTTGGTGATGGTGTTGGTATTGGTATTGGTGTTGGTGATGGTATTGGTGGTGGGGTTGGTGTTGTTGGTGTTGGTGATGTTATTGGTGTTGGTGATGGTATTGTTGTTGGTGATGGTATTGGTGTTGGTGTTGGTGTTGGTGTTGGTGATGGTATTGGTGTTGGTGATGGTATTGGTGTTGGTGTTTGTATTGTTGTTGGTGTTGGTGATGGTATTGGTGTTGGTGATGGTGTTGGTGTTGGTGTTGGTGTTGGTGATGGTATTGGTGTTGGTATTGGTGTTGTTGTTGGTGTTGGTATTGGTGTTGTTGTTGGTGATGGTATTGGTGTTGGTGATGGTGATGGTATTGGTGTTGGTGATGGTGATGGTATTGGTGTTGGTGTTGGTGTTGTTGTTGGTGAAGGTATTGGTGTTGGTGTTGGTGATGGTATTGGTGTGGTGATGGTATTGGTGTTGGTGTTGGTGATGGTATTGGTGTTGGTGTTGCTGATGGTATTGGTGTTGGTGATGGTATTGGTGTTGGTGTTGGTGATGGTATTGGTGTTGGTGATGGTGATGGTATTGGTGATGGTATTGGTGTTGTTGTTGGTGATGGTATTGGTGTTGTTGTTGGTGTTGGTGTTGTTGATAGTGATGGTATTGGTGTTGTTGTTGGTGATGGTATTGGTATTGGTGATGGTATTGGTATTGGTGTTGGTGTTGGTGATGGTGTTGGTATTGGTGTTGGTGTTGGTGTTGGTTATGGTATTGGTGTTGGTGATGGTGATGGTATTGGTGTTGGTGTTGGTGATGGTATTGGTGTTGGTGATGGTATTGGTGTTGGTGTTGGTGTTGGTGATGGTGTTGGTATTGGTATTGGTGTTGGTGATGGTATTGGTGTTGGTGTTGGTGATGGTATTGGTGTTGGTGTTTGTGTTCTGGTTGGTGTTGGTGATGGTATTGGTGTTGGTGTTGGTGATGGTGTTGCTGTTGGTGTTGTTAATGGTGTTGGTGTTGGTTTTGTTGTTGGTGATGGTATTGGTATTGGTGTTGGTGATGGTATTGGTGTTGGTGATGGTGTTGATGTTGGTGTTGGTGATGGTATTGGTGTTGGCGTTGGTGTTGGTATTGGTGTTGGTGTTGGTGATGGTATTGGTGTTGGTGATGGTATTGGTGTTGGTGTGGTTGAAGGTATTGGTGTTGGTGTTGGTCTTGGTGATGGTATTGGTGTTGGTGATGGTATTGGTGTTGGTGTTGATGATGGTATTGGTGTTGGTATTAGTGTTGGTGTTGGTGTTGGTTATGGTATTGGTGTTAGTGATGGTGATGTTATTGGTGTGGTGATGGTATTGGTGTTGGTGTTGGTGTTGGTGTTGTTGTTGGTGATGTTATTGGTGTTGGTGATGGTATTGGTGTTAGTGATGGTGATGTTATTGGTGTTGGTGATGGTGTTGCTGATGGTGATGGTATTGGTGTTGGTGATGTTATTCGTGTTGGTGTTGGTGTTGGTGATGGTATTGGTGTTGGTGTTGGTGATGGTATTGGTGTTGTTGATGGTATTGTTGTTGGTGTTGGTGATGGTATTGGTGTTGGTGATGGTATTGGTGTTGGTGATGGTATTGGTGTTGGTGTTGGTGATGGTATTGGTGTTGGTGATGGTATTGCTGTTGGTGTTGGTGTTGGTGATGGTGATGGTGATGGTATTGCTGTTGGTGTTGGTGTTGGTGATGGTGTTGGTGATGGTATTGGTGTTGGTGTTGGTGATGGTATTGGTGTTGTTGATGGTATTGGTGTTGGTGATGGTATTGGTGTTGGTGATGGTATTGGTGTAGGTGTTGGTGATGGTATTGGTGTTGGTGTTGGTGATGGTATTGGTGTTGGTGTTGGTGATGGTATTGGTGTTGTTGATGGTATTGGTGTTGGTGTTGGTGATGGTATTGGTGTTGGTGTTGGTGATGGTATTGGTGTTGGTGTTGGTGATGGTATTGGTGTTGGTGTTGGTGATGGCATTGGTGTTGGTGATGGTATTGGTGTTGGTGATGGTATTGGTGTTGTTGATGGTATTGGTGTTGGTGTTGGTGATGGTATTGGTGTTGGTGTTGGTGATGGCATTGGTGTTGGTGATGGTATTGGTGTTGGTGATGGTATTGGTGTTGGTGTTGGTGATGGCATTGGTGTTGGTGATGGTATTGGTGTTGGTGTTGGTGTTGGTGATGGCATTGGTGTTGGTGATGGTATTGGTGTTGTTGATAGTATTGGTGTTGGTGTTGGTGATGGTATTGCTGTTGGTGTTGGTGTTGGTGATGGTGATGGTATTGGTGTTGGTGATGGTATTGGTGTTGTTGATAGTATTGGTGTTGGTGTTGGTGATGGTATTGCTGTTGGTGTTGGTGTTGGTGATGGTGATGGTATTGGTGTTGGTGATGGTATTGGTGTTGGTGATGGTGTTGGTGTTGGTGATGGTATTGGTGTTGGTGTTGGTGATGGTATTGGTGTTGTTGATGGTATTGGTGTTGGTGTTGGTGATGGTATTGGTGTTGGTGATGGTATTGGTGTTGGTGTTGGTGTTGGTGATGGTATTGGTGTCGGTGTTGGTGATGGCATTGGTGTTGCTGATGGTATTGGTGTTGGTGATGGTATTGGTGTTGTTGATGGTATTGGTGTTGGTGTTGGTGATGGTATTGGTGTTGGTGTTGGTGATGGCATTGGTGTTGGTGATGGTATTGGTGTTGGTGATGGTATTGGTGTTGGTGTTGGTGATGGCATTGGTGTTGGTGTTGGTGTTGGTGATGGTATTGCTGTTGGTGTTGGTGTCGGTGATGGTGATGGTGTTGGTGTTGGTGATGGTATTGGTGTTGGTGTTGGTGATGGTATTGGTGTTTTTGATGGTATTGGTGTTGGTGTTGGTGATGGTATTGGTGTTGGTGATGGTGTTGGTGTTGGTGATGGTATTGGTGTTGGTGTTGGTGTTGGTGATGGTGATGGTATTGGTGTTGGTGATGGTATTGGTGTTGGTGATGGTATTGGTGTTGGTGTTGGTGATGGTATTGGTGTTGGTGTTGGTGATGGTATTGGTGTTGGTGTTGGTGATGGCATTGGTGTTGGTGTTGGTGATAGTATTGGTGTTGGTGATGGTATTGGTGTTGGTGTTGGTGATGGTATTGGTGTTGGTGATGGTATTGGTGTTGGTGTTTGTGATGGTAGTGTTGTTGGTGTTGGTGTTGTTGGTGTTGGTGATGGTGTTGGTATTGGTGTTGGTGTTGGTGTTGGTGATGGTGTTGCTGTTGGTGATGTTGATGGTAATGGTGTTGGTGTTGGTGATGGTATTGGTGTTGGTGATGGTATTGGTGTTGGTGTTGGTGATGGTATTGGTGTTGTTGATGGTATTGGTATTGGTGTTGGTGATGCTATTGGTGTTGGTGTTGGTGATGGCATTGGTGTTGGTGTTGGTGATGGTATTGGTGTTGGTGATGGTATTGGTGTTGGTGTTGGTGATGGTATTGGTGTTGGTGATGGTATTGGTGTTGGTGTTGGTGATGGTATTGGTGTTGGTGTTGGTGATGGTATTGGTGTTGGTGATGGTATTGGTGTTGGTGTTGGTGATGGTATTGGTGTTGGTGATGGTATTGGTGTTGGTGTTGGTGATGGTATTGGTGTTGTTGATGGTATTGGTATTGGTGTTGGTGATGGTATTGGTGTTGGTGTTGGTGATGGCATTGGTGTTGGTGATGGTATTGGTGTTGGTGATGGTATTGGTGTTGGTGTTGGTGATGGTATTGGTGTTGGTGTTGGTGATGGTATTGGTGTTGGTGTTGGTGATGGTATTGGTGTTGGTGATGGTATTGGTGTTGGTGTTGGTGATGGTATTGGTGTTGGTGATGGTATTGGTGTTGGTGTTTGTGATGGTAGTGTTGTTGGTGTTGGTGTTGTTGGTGTTGGTGATGGTGTTGGTATTGGTGTTGGTGTTGGTGTTGGTGATGGTGTTGCTGTTGGTGATGTTGATGGTAATGGTGTTGGTGTTGGTGATGGTATTGGTGTTGGTGATGGTATTGGTGTTGGTGTTGGTGATGGTATTGGTGTTGTTGATGGTATTGGTATTGGTGTTGGTGATGGTATTGGTGTTGGTGTTGGTGATGGCATTGGTGTTGGTGTTGGTGATGGTATTGGTGTTGGTGATGGTATTGGTGTTGGTGTTGGTGATGGTATTGGTGTTGGTGATGGTATTGGTGTTGGTGTTGGTGATGGTATTGGTGTTGGTGTTGGTGATGGTATTGGTGTTGGTGATGGTATTGGTGTTGGTGTTGGTGATGGTATTGGTGTTGGTGATGGTATTGGTGTTGGTGTTGGTGATGGTATTGGTGTTGTTGATGGTATTGGTATTGGTGTTGGTGATGGTATTGGTGTTGGTGTTGGTGATGGCATTGGTGTTGGTGATGGTATTGGTGTTGGTGATGGTATTGGTGTTGGTGTTGGTGATGGTATTGGTGTTGGTGTTGGTGATGGTATTGGTGTTGGTGTTGGTGATGGCATTGGTGTTGGTGATGGTGTTGGTGATGGTGATGGTATTGTGTTGGTGATGGTATTGGTGTTGGTGTTGGTGATGGTATTGGTGTTGGTGATGGTATTGGTGTTGGTGTTGGTGATGGTATGGGTGTTGGTGATGGTATTGGTGTTGGTGTTGGTGATGGTAGTGTTGTTGGTGTTGGTGTTGGTGGTGTTGGTGATGGTGTTGGTATTGGTGTTGGTGTTGGTGTTGGTGATGGTGTTGCTGTTGGTGATGTTGATGGTAATGGTGTTGGTGATGGTATTGGTGTTGGTGTAGGTGTTGGTGTTGTTGTTGGTGATGGTATTGGTGTTGGTGTTGGTGATGGTATTGGTGTTGGCGATGGTATTGGTGTTGGTGTTGGTGATGGTATTGGTGTTGGTGTTGGTATTGGTGTTGGTGATGGTGTTGGTGATGGTGATGGTATTGGTGTGGTGATGGTATTGGTGTTGGTGTTGGTGATGGTATTGGTGTTGGTATTGGTGTTGGTGTTGGTGATGGTATTGGTGTTGGCGATGGTATTGGTGTTGGTGTTGGTGATGGTATTGGTGTTGGTGTTGGTATTGGTGTTGGTGATGGTGTTGGTGATGGTGATGGTATTGGTGTGGTGATGGTATTGGTGTTGGTGTTGGTGATGGTATTGGTGTTGGTGATGGTATTGGTGTTGGTGTTGGTGATGGTATTGGTGTTGGTGATGGTATTGGTGTTGGTGATGGTATTGGTGTTGGTTATGGTATTGGTGTTGGTGATGGTATTGGTGTTGGTGATGGTATTGGTGTTGGTTATGGTATTGGTGTTGTTGATGGTGATGGTATTGGTGTGGTGATGGTATTGGTGTTGGTGTTGGTGATGGTATTGGTATTAGTGTTGGTGATGGTATTGGTGCTGTTGAATGGTATTGGTGTTGGTATTGGTGATGGTATTGATGTTGGTGTTGGTGTTGTTGTTGTTGTTGGTGATGGTATTGGTATTGGTGTTGGTGATGGTATTGGTGTTGGTGTTGGTTATGCCATGGTTGTTGGTGTTGGTGTTGTTGTTGGTGATGGTATTGGTATTGGTGTTGGTGATGGTATTGGTGTTGGTGATGGTATTGGTGTTGGTGTTGGTGATGGTATTGGTGATGGTGTTGGTGTTCTTGTTAGGTGTTGGTGATGGCATTGGTGTTGGTGATGGTATTGGTGTTGGTGTTGGTGATGGTAGTGGTGTTGGTGTTGGTTATGCTATGGTTGTTGGTATTGGTGTTGGTGTTGGTGTTAGTGTTAGTGTTGGTGATGGTATTGGTGTTGGTGATGGTATTGGTGTTGGTGTTGGTGATGGTATTGGTGTGGTGTTGGTGATGGTATTGGTGTTGGTGTTGGTGATGGTATTGGTGATGGTGTTGGTGTTCTTGTTAGGTGTTGGTGATGGCATTGGTGTTGGTGATGGTATTGGTGTTGGTGTTGGTGATGGTAGTGGTGTTGGTGTTGGTGTTATTGTTGGTGTTGGTTTTGTTGTTGGTGATAGTATTGGTGTTGGTGATGGTATTGGTGTTGGTGTTGGTGATGGTATTGGTGTTGTTGATGGTATTGGTGTTGGTGTTGGTGATGGTATTGGTGTTGGTGTTGGTGATGGTATTGGTGTTGGTGTTGGTGATGGTATTGGTGTTGGTGTTGGTGATGGCATTGGTGTTGGTGATGGTATTGGTGTTGGTGATGGTATTGGTGTTGTTGATGGTATTGGTGTTGGTGTTGGTGATGGTATTGGTGTTGGTGTTGGTGATGGCATTGGTGTTGGTGATGGTATTGGTGTTGGTGATGGTATTGGTGTTGGTGTTGGTGATGGCATTGGTGTTGGTGATGGTATTGGTGTTGGTGTTGGTGTTGGTGATGGCATTGGTGTTGGTGATGGTATTGGTGTTGTTGATAGTATTGGTGTTGGTGTTGGTGATGGTATTGCTGTTGGTGTTGGTGTTGGTGATGGTGATGGTATTGGTGTTGGTGATGGTATTGGTGTTGTTGATAGTATTGGTGTTGGTGTTGGTGATGGTATTGCTGTTGGTGTTGGTGTTGGTGATGGTGATGGTATTGGTGTTGGTGATGGTATTGGTGTTGGTGATGGTGTTGGTGTTGGTGATGGTATTGGTGTTGGTGTTGGTGATGGTATTGGTGTTGTTGATGGTATTGGTGTTGGTGTTGGTGATGGTATTGGTGTTGGTGATGGTATTGGTGTTGGTGTTGGTGTTGGTGATGGTATTGGTGTCGGTGTTGGTGATGGCATTGGTGTTGCTGATGGTATTGGTGTTGGTGATGGTATTGGTGTTGTTGATGGTATTGGTGTTGGTGTTGGTGATGGTATTGGTGTTGGTGTTGGTGATGGCATTGGTGTTGGTGATGGTATTGGTGTTGGTGATGGTATTGGTGTTGGTGTTGGTGATGGCATTGGTGTTGGTGTTGGTGTTGGTGATGGTATTGCTGTTGGTGTTGGTGTCGGTGATGGTGATGGTGTTGGTGTTGGTGATGGTATTGGTGTTGGTGTTGGTGATGGTATTGGTGTTTTTGATGGTATTGGTGTTGGTGTTGGTGATGGTATTGGTGTTGGTGATGGTGTTGGTGTTGGTGATGGTATTGGTGTTGGTGTTGGTGTTGGTGATGGTGATGGTATTGGTGTTGGTGATGGTATTGGTGTTGGTGATGGTATTGGTGTTGGTGTTGGTGATGGTATTGGTGTTGGTGTTGGTGATGGTATTGGTGTTGGTGTTGGTGATGGCATTGGTGTTGGTGTTGGTGATAGTATTGGTGTTGGTGATGGTATTGGTGTTGGTGTTGGTGATGGTATTGGTGTTGGTGATGGTATTGGTGTTGGTGTTTGTGATGGTAGTGTTGTTGGTGTTGGTGTTGTTGGTGTTGGTGATGGTGTTGGTATTGGTGTTGGTGTTGGTGTTGGTGATGGTGTTGCTGTTGGTGATGTTGATGGTAATGGTGTTGGTGTTGGTGATGGTATTGGTGTTGGTGATGGTATTGGTGTTGGTGTTGGTGATGGTATTGGTGTTGTTGATGGTATTGGTATTGGTGTTGGTGATGCTATTGGTGTTGGTGTTGGTGATGGCATTGGTGTTGGTGTTGGTGATGGTATTGGTGTTGGTGATGGTATTGGTGTTGGTGTTGGTGATGGTATTGGTGTTGGTGATGGTATTGGTGTTGGTGTTGGTGATGGTATTGGTGTTGGTGTTGGTGATGGTATTGGTGTTGGTGATGGTATTGGTGTTGGTGTTGGTGATGGTATTGGTGTTGGTGATGGTATTGGTGTTGGTGTTGGTGATGGTATTGGTGTTGTTGATGGTATTGGTATTGGTGTTGGTGATGGTATTGGTGTTGGTGTTGGTGATGGCATTGGTGTTGGTGATGGTATTGGTGTTGGTGATGGTATTGGTGTTGGTGTTGGTGATGGTATTGGTGTTGGTGTTGGTGATGGTATTGGTGTTGGTGTTGGTGATGGTATTGGTGTTGGTGATGGTATTGGTGTTGGTGTTGGTGATGGTATTGGTGTTGGTGATGGTATTGGTGTTGGTGTTTGTGATGGTAGTGTTGTTGGTGTTGGTGTTGTTGGTGTTGGTGATGGTGTTGGTATTGGTGTTGGTGTTGGTGTTGGTGATGGTGTTGCTGTTGGTGATGTTGATGGTAATGGTGTTGGTGTTGGTGATGGTATTGGTGTTGGTGATGGTATTGGTGTTGGTGTTGGTGATGGTATTGGTGTTGTTGATGGTATTGGTATTGGTGTTGGTGATGGTATTGGTGTTGGTGTTGGTGATGGCATTGGTGTTGGTGTTGGTGATGGTATTGGTGTTGGTGATGGTATTGGTGTTGGTGTTGGTGATGGTATTGGTGTTGGTGATGGTATTGGTGTTGGTGTTGGTGATGGTATTGGTGTTGGTGTTGGTGATGGTATTGGTGTTGGTGATGGTATTGGTGTTGGTGTTGGTGATGGTATTGGTGTTGGTGATGGTATTGGTGTTGGTGTTGGTGATGGTATTGGTGTTGTTGATGGTATTGGTATTGGTGTTGGTGATGGTATTGGTGTTGGTGTTGGTGATGGCATTGGTGTTGGTGATGGTATTGGTGTTGGTGATGGTATTGGTGTTGGTGTTGGTGATGGTATTGGTGTTGGTGTTGGTGATGGTATTGGTGTTGGTGTTGGTGATGGCATTGGTGTTGGTGATGGTGTTGGTGATGGTGATGGTATTGGTGTTGGTGATGGTATTGGTGTTGGTGTTGGTGATGGTATTGGTGTTGGTGATGGTATTGGTGTTGGTGTTGGTGATGGTATGGGTGTTGGTGATGGTATTGGTGTTGGTGTTGGTGATGGTAGTGTTGTTGGTGTTGGTGTTGGTGGTGTTGGTGATGGTGTTGGTATTGGTGTTGGTGTTGGTGTTGGTGATGGTGTTGCTGTTGGTGATGTTGATGGTAATGGTGTTGGTGATGGTATTGGTGTTGGTGTAGGTGTTGGTGTTGTTGTTGGTGATGGTATTGGTGTTGGTGTTGGTGATGGTATTGGTGTTGGCGATGGTATTGGTGTTGGTGTTGGTGATGGTATTGGTGTTGGTGTTGGTATTGGTGTTGGTGATGGTGATGGTGATGGTATTGGTGTGGTGATGGTATTGGTGTTGGTGTTGGTGATGGTATTGGTGTTGGTATTGGTGTTGGTGTTGGTGATGGTATTGGTGTTGGCGATGGTATTGGTGTTGGTGTTGGTGATGGTATTGGTGTTGGTGTTGGTATTGGTGTTGGTGATGGTGTTGGTGATGGTGATGGTATTGGTGTGGTGATGGTATTGGTGTTGGTGTTGGTGATGGTATTGGTGTTGGTGATGGTATTGGTGTTGGTGTTGGTGATGGTATTGGTGTTGGTGATGGTATTGGTGTTGGTGATGGTATTGGTGTTGGTTATGGTATTGGTGTTGGTGATGGTATTGGTGTTGGTGATGGTATTGGTGTTGGTTATGGTATTGGTGTTGTTGATGGTGATGGTATTGGTGTGGTGATGGTATTGGTGTTGGTGTTGGTGATGGTATTGGTATTAGTGTTGGTGATGGTATTGGTGCTGTTGAATGGTATTGGTGTTGGTATTGGTGATGGTATTGATGTTGGTGTTGGTGTTGTTGTTGTTGTTGGTGATGGTATTGGTATTGGTGTTGGTGATGGTATTGGTGTTGGTGTTGGTTATGCCATGGTTGTTGGTGTTGGTGTTGTTGGTGATGGTATTGGTATTGGTGTTGGTGATGGTATTGGTGTTGGTGATGGTATTGGTGTTGGTGTTGGTGATGGTATTGGTGATGGTGTTGGTGTTCTTGTTAGGTGTTGGTGATGGCATTGGTGTTGGTGATGGTATTGGTGTTGGTGTTGGTGATGGTAGTGGTGTTGGTGTTGGTTATGCTATGGTTGTTGGTATTGGTGTTGGTGTTGGTGTTAGTGTTAGTGTTGGTGATGGTATTGGTGTTGGTGATGGTATTGGTGTTGGTGTTGGTGATGGTATTGGTGTGGTGTTGGTGATGGTATTGGTGTTGGTGTTGGTGATGGTATTGGTGATGGTGTTGGTGTTCTTGTTAGGTGTTGGTGATGGCATTGGTGTTGGTGATGGTATTGGTGTTGGTGTTGGTGATGGTAGTGGTGTTGGTGTTGGTGTTATTGTTGGTGTTGGTTTTGTTGTTGGTGATAGTATTGGTGTTGGTGATGGTATTGGTGTTGGTGTTGGTGATGGTATTGGTGTTATTGTTGGTATTGGTATTGGTGTTGCTGATGGCATTGGTGTTGGTATTGGTGTTGGTGAAGGTATTGGTGTCGGTGTTGGTGTTGTTGGTGTTGGTGATGGTATTGGTGTTGGTGATGGTATTGGAGTTGGTGTTGGTGTTGGTGATGGTTATGGTATTGGTGATGGTGATGGTATTGGTGTTGGTATTGGTGTTGGTATTGGTGTTGGTGTTGGTGTTGTTGTTGCTGATGGTATTGGTGTTGGTGTTGGTGATGGTATTGGTGTGGTGATGGTATTGGTGATGGTATTGGTGTCGGTGTTGGTGTTGTTGGTGTTGGCGATGGTATTGGTGTTGGTGATGGTATTGATGTTGGTGATGGTATTGGTGTTGGTGTTGGTGTTGTTGGTGATGGTATTGGTGTTGGTATTGGTGTTGGTGTTGGTGATGGTATTGGTGTTGGTGATGGTATTGGTGTTGGTGTTGGTGATGGTATTGGTGTTGGTGTTGGTGTTGGTGTTGGTTATGGTATTAGTGTTGGTAATGGTGATGGTATTGGTGTTGGTGATGGTATTGGTGTTGGTGTTGGTGATGGTATTGGTGTTGGTGTAGGTGTTGGTGTTGTTGTTGGTGATGGTATTGGTATTGGTGTTGGTGATGGTATTGGTGTTGGTGATGGTTATGGTATTGGTGTGGTGATGATATTGGTGTTGGTGTTGGTGTTGGTGATGGTATTGGTGTTGGTGTTGGTGATGGTATTGGTGTTGGTGATGGTGATGGTATTGGTGTGGTGATGATATTGGTGTTGGTGTTGGTGTTGGTGATGGTATTGGTGTTGGTGTTGGTGTTGGAGTTGGTGTTGGTGTTGGTGATGGTATTGGTGTTTTTGTTGGTGTTGGTGTTGGTGATGGTATTGGTGTTGGTGTTGGTGTTTGTGTTGGTGATGGTATTGGAGTTGATGTTGGTGTTGAAGTTGCTGTTGGTGTTGGTGATGGTATTGGTGTTGGTGTTGGTGTTTGTGTTGGTGATGGTGTTGGTGTTGGTGTTGGTGTTGGTGTTGGTGATGGTATTGGTGTTGGTGTTGGTGTTGGTGTTTATGTTGGTGATGGTATTGGAGTTGGTGTTGGTGTTGGTGTTGGAGTTGGTGTTGGTGTTGGTGTTGGTGATGGTATTGGTGTTGCTGATGGTATTGGTATTGGTGTTGCTGATGGCATTGGTGTTGGTATTGGTGTTGGTGAAGGTATTGGTGTCGGTGTTGGTGTTGTTGGTGTTGGTGATGGTATTGGTGTTGGTGATGGTATTGGTGTTGGTGTTGGTTTTGGTATTGGTGTTGGTGTTGGTGATGGTATTGGTGTTGGTGTTGGTGATGGTATTGGTGTTGGTGTTTGTGTTGGTGTTTGTGTTGGTTATGGTATTAGTGTTGGTAATGGTGATGGTATTGGTGTTGGTGATGGTATTGGTGTTGGTGTTGGTGATGGTATTGGTATTGGTGTTGGTGATGGTATTGGTGTTGGTGATGGTATTGGTGTTGGTGTTGGTGTTGGTTATGGTATTGGTGTTGGTGTTGGTGTTGGTGTTGGTGTTGGAGTTGGTGTTGGTGTTGGTGATGGTATTGGTGTTTTTGTTGGTGTTGGTGTTGGTGATGGTATTGGTGTTGGTGTTGGTGTTTGTGTTGGTGATGGTATTGGAGTTGATGTTGGTGTTGGAGTTGGTGTTGGTGTTGGTGATGGTATTGGAGTTGGTGTTGGTGTTGGTGTTGGAGTTGGTGTTGGTGTTGGTGTTGGTGTTGGAGTTGGTGTTGGTGTTGGTGATGGTATTGGTGTTGGGGTTGGTCTTGGTGATGGTGATGGTATTGGTGTTGGTGATGGTATTGGTGTTGGTTTATGGTGTTGGTGTTGGTGATGGTATTGGTGTTGGTGTTGGTGATGGTATTGCTGTTGGTGTTGGTGTTGGTGATGGTATTGGGGTTGGTGATGATATTGGTGTTGGTGATGGTGTTGGTGTTGGTGATGGTATTGGTGTTGGTGTTGGTGATGGTATTGGTGTTGTTGATGGTATTGTTGTTGGTGTTGGTGATGGTATTGGTGTTGGTGATGGTATTGGTGTTGGTGTTGGTGATGGTATTGGTGTTGGTGATGGTATTGCTGTTGGTGTTGGTGTTGGTGATGGTGATGGTATTAGTGTTGGTGATGGTATTGGTGTTGGTGTTGGTGATGGTATTGGTGTTGGTGATGGTATTGGTGTTGGTGTTGGTGATGGTATTGGTGTTGGTGTTGGTGATGGTATTGGTGTTGGTGTTGGTGATGGTATTGGTGTTGGTGTTGGTGATGGTATTGGTGTTGTTGATGGTATTGTTGTTGGTGTTGGTGATGGTATTGGTGTTGGTGATGGTATTGGTGTTGGTGTTGGTGATGGTATTGGTGTTGGTGATGGTATTGCTGTTGGTGTTGGTGTTGGTGATGGTGATGGTATTAGTGTTGGTGATGGTATTGGTGTTGGTGTTGTGATGGTATTGGTGTTGGTGATGGTATTGGTGTTGGTGTTGGTGATGGTATTGGTGTTGGTGATGGTATTGGTGTTGGTGTTGGTGATGGTATTGGTGTTGTTGATGGTATTGGTGTTGGTGTTGGTGATGGTATTGGTGTAGGTGTTGGTGATGGTATTGGTGTTGGTGTTGGTGATGGTATTGGTGTTGGTGTTGGTGATGGTATTGGTGTTGTTAATGGTATTGGTGTTGGTGTTGGTGATGGTATTGGTGTTGGTGTTGGTGATGGTATTGGTGTTGGTGTTGGTGATGGTATTGGTGTTGGTGTTGGTGATGGCATTGGTGTTGGTGATGGTATTGGTGTTGGTGATGGTATTGGTGTTGGTGATGGTATTGGTGTTGGTGATGGTATTGGTGTTGGTGATGGTATTGGTGTTGGTGATGGTATTGGTGTTGGTGATGGTATTGGTGTTGGTGTTGGTAATGGTATTGGTGTTGGTGTTGGTGATGGTATTGGTGTTGGTGTTGGTGATGGCATTGGTGTTGGTGATGGTATTGGTGTTGGTGATGGTATTGGTGTTGTTGATGGTATTGGTGTTGGTGTTGGTGATGGTATTGGTGTTGGTGTTGGTGATGGTATTGGTGTTGGTGATGGTATTGGTGTTGGTGTTGGTGTTGGTGATGGTATTGGTGTCGGTGTTGGTGATGGCATTGGTGTTGCTGATGGTATTGGTGTTGGTGATGGTATTGGTGTTGTTGATGGTATTGGTGTTGGTGTTGGTGATGGTATTGGTGTTGGTGTTGGTGATGGCATTGGTGTTGGTGATGGTATTGGTGTTGGTGATGGCATTGGTGTTGGTGTTGGTGTTGGTGATGGTATTGCTGTTGGTGTTGGTGTTGGTGATGGTGATGGTGTTGGTGTTGGTGATGGTATTGGTGTTGGTGTTGGTGATGGTATTGGTGTTGTTGATAGTATTGGTGTTGGTGTTGGTGTTGGTGATGGTATTGGTGTTGTTGATAGTATTGGTGTTGGTGTTGGTGTTGGTGATGGTATTGGTGTTGGTGATGGTATTGGTGTTGGTGTTGGTGATGGTATTGCTGTTGGTGTTGGTGTTGGTGATGGTGATGGTATTGGTGTTGGTGATGTTATTGGTGTTGGTGTTGGTGATGGTATTGGTGTTGGTGATGGTATTGGTGTTGGTGTTGGTGATGGTATTGGTGTTGGTGATGGTGATGGTATTGGAGTTGGTGTTGGTGTTGGTGTTGGAGTTGGTGTTGGTGTTGGTGTTGGTGTTGGAGTTGGTGTTGGTGTTGGTGATGGTATTGGTGTTGGTGTTGGTGTTGGTGATGGTGATGGTATTGGTGTTGGTGATGGTATTGGTGTTGGTGATGGTGTTGGTGTTGGTGATGGTATTGGTGTTGGTGTTGGTGATGGTATTGGTGTTGTTGATGGTATTGTTGTTGGTGTTGGTGATGGTATTGGTGTTGGTGATGGTATTGGTGTTGGTGATGGTATTGGTGTTGGTGTTGGTGATGGTATTGGTGTTGGTGATGGTATTGCTGTTGGTGTTGGTGATGGTATTGGTGTTGGTGATGGTATTGGTGTTGGTGTTGGTGATGGTATTGGTGTTGGTGTTGGTGATGGTATTGGTGTTGGTGATGGTATTGGTGTTGGTGTTGGTGATGGCATTGGTGTTGGTGATGGTATTGGTGTTGGTGTTGGTGATGGTATTGGTGTTGGTGATGGTATTGGTGTTGGTGTTGGTGATGGTATTGGTGTTGGTGATGGTATTGGTGTTGGTGTTGGTGATGGTATTGGTGTTGTTGATGGTATTGGTGTTGGTGTTGGTGATGGTATTGGTGTAGGTGTTGGTGATGGTATTGGTGTTGGTGTTGGTGATGGTATTGGTGTTGGTGTTGGTGATGGTATTGGTGTTGTTGATGGTATTGGTGTTGGTGTTGGTGATGGTATTGGTGTTGGTGTTGGTGATGGTATTGGTGTTGGTGATGGTATTGGTGTTGGTGTTGGTGATGGCATTGGTGTTGGTGATGGTATTGGTGATGGTGATGGTATTGGTGTTGGTGATGGTATTGGTGTTGGTGTTGGTGATGGTATTGGTGTTGGTGTTGGTGATGGCATTGGTGTTGGTGTTGGTGATGTTATTGGTGTTGTTGATGGTATTGGTGTTGGTGATGGTATTGGTGTTGGTGATGGTATTGGTGTTGGTGATGGTATTGGTGTTGGTGATGGTATTGGTGTTGGTGATGGTATTCGTGTTGGTGATGGTATTGGTGTTGTTGATGGTATTGGTGTTGGTGTTGGTGATGGTATTGGTGTTGGTGTTGGTGATGTTATTGATGTTGTTGATGGTATTGGTGTTGGTGATGGTATTGGTGTTGGTGATGGTATTGGTGTTGGTGATGGTATTGGTGTTGTTGATGGTATTGGTGTTGGTGTTGGTGATGGTATTGGTGTTGGTGTTGGTGATGGTATTGGTGTTGGTGTTGGTGATGGTATTGGTGTTGGTGTTGGTGATGGCATTGGTGTTGGTGATGGTATTGGTGTTGGTGATGGTATTGGTGTTGTTGATGGTATTGGTGTTGGTGTTGGTGATGGTATTGGTGTTGGTGTTGGTGATGGCATTGGTGTTGGTGATGGTATTGGTGTTGGTGATGGTATTGGTGTTGGTGATGGTATTGGTGTTGGTGTTGGTGATGGTGTTGGTGTTGGTGATGGCATTGGTGTTGGTGATGGTGTTGGTGATGGTGATGGTATTGGTGTTGGTGATGGTATTGGTGTTGTTGATAGTATTGGTGTTGGTGTTGGTGATGGTATTGCTGTTGGTGTTGGTGTTGGTGATGGTGATGGTATTGGTGTTGGTGTTGGTATTGGTGTTGGTGTTGGTGATGGTATTGGTGTTGTTGATGGTATTGGTGTTGGTGTTGGTGATGGTATTGGTGTTGTTGTTGTTGTTGTTGATGGTATTGGTGTTGTTGTTGTTGTTTGTGATGGTATTGATGTTGTTGTTGTTCGTGATGGTATTGGTGTTGGTGTAGGTGTTGGTGTTGTTGTTGGTGATGGTATTGGTGTTGTTGATGGTATTAGTGTTGGTGATGGTGTTGGTGTTGGTGATGCTATGGTTGTTGGTGTTGGTATTGGTGTTGGTGATGGTGTGGGTGTTGGTGTTGGTATTGGTGTTGGTGATGGTATTGGTGTTGATGATGTTATTGGTGTTGGTGTTGGTGATGGCATTGGTGTTGGTGTTGGTGTTGGTCATGGTATTGCTGTTGGTGTTGGTGTTGGTGATGGTGATGGTGTTGGTGTTGGTGATGGTATTGGTGTTGGTGTTGGTGATGGTATTGGTGTTGTTGATAGTATTGGTGTTGGTGTTCGTGATGGTATTGGTGTTGGTGTTGGTGTTGGTGATGGTGATGGTATTGGTGTTGATGATGTTATTGGTGTTGGTGTTGGTATTGTTGTTGGTAATGGTATTGGTATTGGTGTTGGTGATGGTGTTGTTCTTGTTGATGGTATTGGTGTTGGTGATGGTATTGGTGTTGGTGTTGTTGTTGGTGAAGGTATTGGTGTTGGTGAGTGTATTGGTGTTGTTGTTGGTTTTGGTGTTTGGTGTTGGTGATGGTATTGGTGTTGGTGATGGTGATGGTGATAGTGATGGTATTGGTGTTGTTGTTGTTGTTGTTGTTGATGGTATTGGTGTTGTTGTTGTTGTTTGTGATGGTATTGATGTTGTTGTTGTTCGTGATGGTATTGGTGTTGGTGTAGGTGTTGGTGTTGTTGTTGGTGATGGTATTGGTATTGGTGTTGTTGATGGTATTAGTGTTGGTGATGGTGTTGGTGTTGGTGATGCTATTGTTGTTGGTGTTGGTATTGGTGTTGGTGATGGTGTGGGTGTTGGTGTTGGTATTGGTGTTGGTGATGGTATTGGTGTTGGTGTTGGTGTTTGTGTTGGTGATGGTATTGGAGTTGGTATTGGTGATGGTATTGGTGTTGTTGATAGTATTGGTGTTGGTGTTCGTGATGGTATTGGTGTTGGTGATGGTATTGGTGTTGGTGTTGGTGATGGTATTGGTGTTGGTGATGGTGTTGGTGTTGGTGATGGTATTGGTGTTGGTGATGGTATTGCTGTTGGTGTTGGTGTTGGTGATGGTGATGGTATTGGTGTTGGTGATGGTATTGGTGTTGGTGTTGGTGATGGTATTGGTGTTGGTGATGGTATTGGTGTTGGTGTTGGTGATGGTATTGGTGTTGGTGATGGTATTGGTGTTGGTGTTGGTGATGGTATTGGTGTTGGTGATGGTATTGGTGTTGGTGTTGGTGATGGTATTGGTGCTGTTGATGGTATTGGTGTTGGTGTTGGTGATGGTATTGGTGTAGGTGTTGGTGATGGTATTGGTGTTGGTGATGGTATTGGTGTTGGTGTTGGTGATGGTATTGGTGTTGTTGATGGTATTGGTGTTGGTGTTGGTGATGGTATTGGTGTTGGTGTTGGTGATGGTATTGGTGTTGGTGTTGGTGATGGCATTGGTGTTGGTGATGGTATTGGTGTTGGTGATGGTATTGGTGTTGGTGTTGGTGATGGTATTGGTGTTGTTGATGGTATTGGTGTTGGTGTTGGTGATGGTATTGGTGTTGGTGTTGATGATGGTATTGGTGTTGGTGTTGGTGATGGCATTGGTGTTGGTGATGGTATTGGTGTTGGTGATGGTATTGGTGTTGTTGATAGTATTGGTGTTGGTGTTGGTGATGGTATTGCTGTTGGTGTTGGTGTTGGTGATGGTGATGGTATTGGTGTTGGTGATGGTATTGGTGTTGGTGTTGGTGATGGTATTGGTGTTGTTGATGGTATTGGTGTTGGTGTTGGTGATGGTATTGGTGTTGGTGATGGTATTGGTGTTGGTGATGGTATTGGTGTTGTTGATAGTATTGGTGTTGGTGTTGGTGATGGTATTGCTGTTGGTGTTGGTGTTGGTGATGGTGATGGTATTGGTGTTGTTGATGGTATTGGTGTTGGTGTTGGTGTTGGTGTTGGTGATGGTGTTGGTGTTGGTTATGGTATTGGTGTTGGTGTTGGTGCTGGTATTGGTGTTGGTAATGGTATTGGTGTTGGTGATGGCATTGGTGTTGGTGTTGGTGTTGGTGATGGTGATGGTGTTGGTGTTGGTTATGGTATTGGTGATGGTATTGGTGTTGGTGATGGTGATGGTATTGGTGTTGTTGATGATATTGGTGTTGGTGTTGGTGTTGGTGATGGTATTGGTGTTGTTGATGGTATTGGTGTTGGTGTTGTTGATGGTATTGGTGTTGGTGTTGGTGATGGTATTGGTGTTGGTGATGGTGTTGGTGTTGGTGATGGTATTGGTGTTGGTGATGGTATTGCTGTTGGTGTTGGTGTTGGTGATGGTGATGGTATTGGTGTTGGTGATGGTATTGGTGTTGGTGTTGGTGATGGTATTGGTGTTGGTGATGGTATTGGTGTTGGTGTTGGTGATGGTATTGGTGTTGGTGATGGTATTGGAGTTGGTGTTGGTGATGGTATTGGTGTTGGTGATGGTATTGGTGTTGGTGTTGGTGATGGTTGTGGTGTTGGTGATGGTATTGGTATTGGTGTTGGTGATGGTATTGGTGTTGGTGTTGGTGATGGCATTGGTGTTGGTGATGGTATTGGTGTTGGTGATGGTATTGGTGTTGGTGTTGGTGATGGTATTGGTGTTGGTGATGGTATTGGTGTTGTTGATGGTATTGGTGTTGGTGTTGTGATGGCATTGGTGTTGGTGATGGTATTGGTGTTGGTGATGGCATTGGTGTTGGTGTTGGTGATGGCATTGGTGTTGGTGATGGTGTTGGTGATGGTGATGGTATTGGTGTTGGTGATGGTATTGGTGTTGGTGATGATGTTAGTGTTGGTGTTGGTATTGGTGTTGGTGTTGGTGATGGTATTGGTATTGGTGTTGGTGTTGGTGTTGGTGATGGTCTTGGTATTGGTGTTGGTGATGGTGTTGCTGTTGTTGTTGGTGATGGTATTGGTGTGGTGATGGTATTGGTGTTGGTGATGGTATTGGTGTTGTTTATGGTATTGGTTTTGGTGATTGTATTGGTGTTGGTTATGGTATTTGTGTTGTTGATGGTGATGGTATTGGTGTGGTGATGGTATTGGTGTTGGTGTTGGTGATGGTATTGGTATTGGTGTTGTTGTTGGCGATGGTATTGGTATTAGTGTTGGTGATGGTATTGGTGCTGTTGAATGGTATTGGTGTTGATATTGGTGATGGTATTGATGTTGGTGTTGGTGTTGTTGTTGTTGTTGGTGATGGTATTGGTATTGGTGTTGGTGATGGTATTGGTGTTGGTGTTGGTGATGGTATTGGTGTTGGTGTTGTTGTTGGCGATGGTATTGGTATTAGTGTTGGTGATGGTATTGGTGCTGTTGAATGGTATTGGTGTTGGTGATGGTATTGGTGTTGGTGATGGTATTGGTGTTGGTGTTGGTGATGGTATTGGTGTTGTTGATGGTATTGGTGTTGGTGTTGGTGATGGTATTGGTGTAGGTGTTGGTGATGGTATTGGTGTTGGTGTTGGTGATGGTATTGGTGTTGTTGATGGTATTGGTGTTGGTGATGGTATTGGTGTTGGTGATGGTATTGGTGTTGGTGTTGGTGATGGTATTGGTGTTGTTGATGGTATTGGTGTTGGTGTTGGTGATGGTATTGGTGTAGGTGTTGGTGATGGTATTGGTGTTGGTGTTGGTGATGGTATTGGTGTTGTTGATGGTATTGGTGTTGGTGATGGTATTGGTGTTGGTGATGGTATTGGTGTTGGTGTTGGTGATGGTATTGGTGTTGTTGATGGTATTGGTGTTGGTGTTGGTGATGGTATTGGTGTAGGTGTTGGTGATGGTATTGGTGTTGGTGTTGGTGATGGTGTTGGTGTTGGTGATGGTATTGGTGTTGTTGATGGTATTGGTGTTGGTGTTGGTGATAGTATTGGTGTTGGTGATGGTGTTGGTGATGGTATTGGTGTTGGTGTTGGTGATGGTATTGGTGTTGGTGATGGTGTTGGTGATGGTATTGGTGTTGGTGTTGGTGATAGTATTGGTGTTGGTGATGGTGTTGGTGATGGTATTGGTGTTAGTGTTGGTGATGGTATTGGTGTTGGTGATGGTGTTGGTGATGGTATTGGTGTTGGTGTTGGTGATGGCATTGGTGTTGGTGATGGTATTGGTGTTGTTGATGGTATTGGTGTTGGTGTTGGTGATGGTATTGGTGTTGGTGTTGGTGATGGTATTGGTGTTGGTGTTGATGATGGCATTGGTGTTGGTGATGGTATTGGTGTTGGTGTTGGTGATGGTATTGGTGATGGTGTTGGTGATGGTATTGGTGTTGGTGATGGTATTGGTGTTGTTGATGGTATTGGTGTTGGTGTTGGTGATGGTATTGGTGTTGGTGTTGGTGATGGTATTGGTGTTGGTGATGGTATTGGTGTTGTTGATGGTATTGGTGTTGGTGTTGGTGATGGGATTGGTGTTGGTGTTGGTGATGGTATTGGTGTTGGTGTTGATGATGGTATTGGTGTTGGTGTTGGTGATGGCATTGGTGTTGGTGATGGTATTGGTGTTGGTGATGGTATTGGTGTTGTTGATGGTGTTGGTGATGGTGATGGTATTGGTGTTGGTGATGGTATTGGTGTTGTTGATAGTATTGGTGTTGGTGTTGGTGATGGTATTGCTGTTGGTGTTGGTGTTGGTGATGGTGATGGTTTTGGTGTTGGTGATGGTATTGGTGTTGTTGATAGTATTGGTGTTGGTGTTGGTGATGGTATTGCTGTTGGTGTTGGTGTTGGTGATGGTGATGGTATTGGTGTTGGTGATGGTATTGGTGTTGGTGATGGTGTTGGTGTTGGTGATGGTATTGGTGTTGTTGTTGGTGATGGTATTGGTGTTGGTGTTGGTGATGGTATTGGTGTTGTTGATGGTATTGGTGTTGGTGTTGGTGATGGTATTGGTGTTGGTGATGGTATTGGTGTTGGTGTTGGTGTTGGTGATGGTATTGGTGTCGGTGTTGGTGATGGCATTGGTGTTGCTGATGGTATTGGTGTTGGTGATGGTATTGGTGTTGTTGATGGTATTGGTGTTGGTGTTGGTGTTGGTGTTGGTGATGGTGATGGTGTTGGTGTTGGTTATGGTATTGGTGTTGGTGTTGGTGATGGTATTGGTGTTGGTGATGGTATTGGTGTTGGTGTTGGTGATGGCATTGGTGTTGGTGTTGGTGTTGGTGATGGTGATGGTGTTGGTGTTGGTTATGGTATTGTTGTTGGTGTTGGTGATGGTATTGGTGTTGTTGATGGTATTGGTGTTGGTGTTGGTGTTGGTGATGGTATTGGTGTTGTTGATGGTGTTGGTGTTGGTGATGGTATTGGTGTTGGTGTTGGTGATGGTATTGTTTTTGGTGATGGTGTTGGTGTTGGTGATGGTATTGGTGTTGGTGATGGTATTGCTGTTGGTGTTGGTGTTGGTGATGGTGATGGTATTGGTGTTGGTGATGGTATTGGTGTTGGTGTTGGTGATGGTATTGGTGTTGGTGATGGTATTGGAGTTGGTGTTGGTGATGGTATTGGTGTTGGTGATGGTATTGGTGTTGTTGTTGGTGATGGTATTGGTGTTGTTGATGGTATTGGTATTGGTGTTGGTATTGGTGTTGGTGTTGGTGATGGTATTGGTGTTGTTATGGTATTGGTGTTGGTGTTGGTGATGGTATTGGTATTAGTGTTGGTGATGGTATTGGTGTTGGTGTTGTTGTTGGCGATGGTATTGGTATTAGTGTTGGTGATGGTATTGGTGCTGTTGAATGGTATTGGTGTTGGTATTGGTGATGGTATTTATGTTGGTGTTGGTGTTGTTGTTGTTGTTGGTGATGGTATTGGTATTGGTGTTGGTGATGGTATTGGTGTTGGTGTTGGTGATGCTATGGTTGTTGGTGTTGGTATTGGTGTTGGTGTTGGTGATGGTGTTGGTGTTGGTGTTGGTGATGGTATTGGTATTGGTGTTGTTAATGGTATTGGTGTTGGTGATGGTATTGGTGTGGTGATGGTATTAGTGTTGGTGTTGGTGTTGGTGTTGTTGTTGGTGATGGTATTGGTATTGGTGTTGGTGATGGTATTGGTGTTGGTGATGGTAATGATGTTGGTGATGCTGTGGGTGTTGGTGTTGGTATTTGTGTTGGTGATGGTATTGGTGTTGGTGATGGTATTGGAGTTGGTGTTGGTGTTGGTGATGGTATTGGTGTTGGTGATGGTTATGGTATTGGTGTTGGTGATGGTATTGGTATTGGTGTTGGTGATGGTATTGGTGTTGGTGATGGTAATGATGTTGGTGATGCTGTGGGTGTTGGTGTTGGTATTTGTGTTGGTGATGGTATTGGTGTTGGTGATGGTATTGGAGTTGGTGTTGGTGTTGGTGATGGTGTTGGTGTTGGTGATGGTTATGGTATTGGTGTTGTTGATGGTATTGGTGTTGGTATTGGTGTTGGTGATGGTATTGGTATCAGTGTTGGTGTTGTTGGTGTTGGTGATGGTGTTGGTGTTGGTGATGGTTATGGTATTGGTGTTGGTGATGTTATTGGTGTTGGTGTTGGTGTTGTTGTTGCTGATGGTATTGGTGTTGGTGTTGGTGATGGTATTGGTGTGGTGATGGTATTGGTGATGGTATAGGTGTCGGTGTTGGTGTAGTTGGTGTTGGCGATGGTATTGGTGCTGGTGATGGTATTGGTGTTGGTGATGGTATTGGTGTTGGTGTTGGTGTTGTTGTTGGTGATGGTATTGGTGTTGGTATTGGTGTTGGTGTTGGTGTTAGTGTTGGTGATGGTAATGGTGTTGGTGATGGTATTGGTGTTGGTGATGGTATTGGTGTTGCTGTTGGTGTTGGTGTTGGTATTGGTGTTGGTATTGGTGTTGGTGTTGGAGGTTAGTGTTGGTGATGGTATTGGTGTTGGTGATGTTATTGGCGTTGGTGATGGTATTGGTGTTGGTTATGGTGTTAGTGTTGGTGATGGTATTGGTGATGGTGTTGGTGTTGGTGATGGTATTGGTGTTGGTGATGGTATTGGTGTTGGTGATGGTATTGGTGATGGTGTTGGTGTTCTTGTTAGGTGTTGGTGATGGCATTGGTGTTGGTGATGGTATTGGTGATGGTGTTGGTGTTCTTGTTAGGTGTTGGTGATGGCATTGGTGTTGGTGATGGTAGTGGTGTTGGTGTTGGTGTTATTGTTGGTGTTTGTGTTGGTTTTGTTGTTGGTGATAGTATTGGTATTGGTGTTGGTGATGGTATTGGTGTTGGTATTGGTGTTGGTGTTTGTTATGGTATTAGTGTTGGTAATGGTGATGGTATTGGTGTGGTGATGATATTGGTGTTGGTGTTGGTGTTGGTGTTGTTGATGGTATTGGTGTTGGTGTTGGTGTTGGTGTTGGTGTTGGTGTTGTTGATGGTATTGGTGTTGGTGTTGGTGTTGGAGTTGGTGTTGGTATTGGTGATGGTACTGGTGTTGGTGTTGGTGTTGTTGTTGTTGTTGGTGATGGTATTGGTATTGGTGTTGGTGATGGTATTGATGTTGGTGATGGTATTGGTGTTGGTGTTGGTGATGCTATGGTTGTTGGTGTTGGTATTGGTGTTGGTGATGGTGTTGGTGTTGGTGTTGGTGATGGTATTGGTATTGGTGTTGTTAATGGTATTGGTGTTGGTGACGGTATTGGTGTTGGTATTGGTGATGGTATTGGTGTGGTGATGGTATTAGTGTTGGTGTTGGTGTTGGTGTTGTTGTTGGTGATGGTATCGGTATTGGTGTTGGTGATGGTATTGGTGTTGGTGATGGTGATGGTGTGGGTGTTGGTGTTGGTATTGGTGTTGGTGATGGTATTGGAGTTGGTGTTGGTGTTGGTGATGGTATTGGTGTTGGTGATGGTATTGGAGTTGGTGTTGGTGATGGTTATGGTTTTGGTGTTGGTGATGGTATTGGTGATGGTATTGGTGTTGGTGTTGGTGATGGTATTGGTGATGGTGTTGGTGTTCTTGTTAGGTGTTGGTGATGGTATTGGTGTTGGTGATGGTATTGGTGTTGGTGATGGTATTGGTGATGGTGTTGGTGTTATTGTTGGTGTTGGTGTTGGTTTTGTTGGTGTTGGTGATGGTATTGGTGTTGGTGATGGTATTGGTGTTGGTGATGGTATTGGTGTTGGTGTTGGTTTTGGTATTGGTGTTGGTGTTGGTGATGGTATTGGTGTTGGTGTTGGTTATGGTATTAGTGTTTGTAATGGTGATGGTATTGGTGTTGGTGATGGTATTGGTGTTGGTGTTGGTAATGGAATTGGTGTTGGTGCTGGTGTTGGTGTTGTTGTTGGTGATGGTATTGGTGTTGGTGATGATATTGGTGTTGGTGTTGGTGTTGGTGTTGGTGATGGTATTGGTGTTGGTGTTGGAGTTGGTGTTGGTGTTGGTGATGGTATTGGTTTTTTTTGTTGGTGTTGGTGTTGGTGATGGTATTGGTGTTGGTGTTGGTGTTTGTGTTGGTGATGGTATTGGTGTTGGTGTTGGTGTTGGTGTTGGAGTTGGTGTTGGTGTTTGTGTTGGTGATGGTATTGGAGTTGGTGTTGGTGTTGGTGTTGGTGATGGTATTGGTGTTGGTGTTGGTGTTGGTGTTGGAGTTGGTGTTGGTGTTGGTGTTGGAGTTGGTGTTGGTGTTTGTGTTGGTGATGGTATTGGAGTTGGTGTTGGTGTTGGTGTTGGAGTTGGTGTTGGTGTTGGTGTTGGAGTTGGTGTTGGTGTTTGTGTTGGTGATGGTATTGGAGTTGGTGTTGGTGTTGGTGTTGGTGATGGTATTGGTGTTGGTGTTGGTGTTGGTGTTTGTGTTGGTGATGGTATTGGAGTTGGTGTTGGTGTTGGTGTTGGTGATGGTATTGGTGTTGGTGTTGCTGATGGTATTTGTGTTGGTATTGGTGTTGGTTATGGTATTGGTGTCAGTGTTGGTGTTGTTGGTGTTGGTGATGGTGTTGGTGTTGGTGATGGTATCGGTGTTGGTGTTGGTGTTAGTGTTGGTGATGGTATTGGTGTTGGTGTTGCTGATGTTATTGGTGTTGGTATTGGTGTTGGTGATGGTATTGGTGTCAGTGTTGGTGTTGTTGGTGTTGGTGATGGTGTTGGTGTTGGTGATGGTATTGGTGTTGGTGATGGCATTGGTGTTGGTGTTGGTGTTGTTGTTGGTGATGGTATTGGTGTTGGTATTGGTGTTTGTGTTGGTGTTAGTGTTGGTGATGGTATTGGTGTTGGTGATGGTATTGGTGTTGGTGATGGTATTGGTGTTGGTGTTGGTGATGGTATTGGTGTTGGTGTTGGTGTTGGTGATGGTATTGGTGTTGGTGATGGTATTGGTGTTGGTGTTGATGATGGTATTCGTGTTGGTGTTGGTGTTGTTGTTGGTGATGGTATTGGTATTGGTGTTGGTGATGGTATTGGTGTTGGTGTTGGTGATGCTATGGTTGTTGGTGTTGGTATTGGTGTTGGTGATGGTGTTGGTGTTGGAGTTGGTGATGGTATTGTTATTGGTGTTGTTGATGGTATTGGTGTTGGTGATGGTATTGGTGTTGGTATTGGTGATGGTATTGATGTGGTGATGGTATAGGTGTTGGTGATGGTGTTGGTGATGGTATTGGTGTTGGTGTTGGTGATGGTATTGGTGTTGGTGTTGGTGATGGTATTGGTGTTGGTGATGGTATTGGTGTTGGTGTTGATGATGGTATTCGTGTTGGTGTTGGTGTTGTTGTTGGTGATGGTATTGGTATTGGTGTTGGTGATGGTATTGGTGTTGGTGTTGGTGATGCTATGGTTGTTGGTGTTGGTATTGGTGTTGGTGATGGTGTTGGAGTTGGTGATGGTATTGTTATTGGTGTTGTTGATGGTATTGGTGTTGGTGATGGTATTGGTGTTGGTATTGGTGATGGTATTGATGTGGTGATGGTATAGGTGTTGGTGTTGGTGTTGGTGTTGGTGTTGGTGATGGTATTGGAGTTGGTGTTGGTGTTGGTGATGGTGTTGTTGTTGGTGATGGTATTGGTATTGGTGTTGGTGATGGTGTTGGTGATGGTATTGGTGTTGGTGTTGGTGATGGTGATGGTATTGGTGTTGGTGATGGTATTGGTGTTGGTGATGGTATTGGTGTTGGTGTATGTATTGGTGTTGGTGTTGGTGTTGGTGTTGGTATTGGTGTTGGTGTTGGTATTGGTGTTGGTGATGGTATTGGTGTTGGTGTTGGTGATGGTATTGGTGTTGGTGTTGGTGTTGGTGTTGGTGTTGGTATTGGTGTGGTGATGGTATTGGTGTTGGTGGAGGTGTTGGTGTTGTTGTTGGTGATGGTATTGGTATTGGTGTTGGTATTGGTGTTGGTGATCGTATTGATGTTGGTGTTGGTGATGCTATGGTTGTTGGTGTTGGTATTGGTGTTGGTGATGGTGTGGGTCTTGGTGCTGGTATTGGTGTTGGTGATGGTATTGGAGTTGGTGTTGGTGTTGGTGATGGTATTGGTGTTGGTGTTGGTGTTGGTGATGGTATTGGTGTTGGTGTTGGTGTTGGTGATGGTTATGGTATTGGTGTTGGTGATGGTATTGGAGTTGGTGTTGGTGTTGGTGATGGTATTGGTGTTGGTGTTGGTGATGGTTATGGTATTGGTGTTGGTGATGGTATTGGAGTTGGTGTTGGTGTTGGTGATGATATTGGTGTTGGTGATGTTATTGGTGTTGGTGTTGGTGATGGTATTGGTGTTGCTGATGGTATAGTGTTGGTGATGGTATTGGTGTTGGTGTTGGTGTTGTTGTTGGTGATGGTATAGGTGTTGGTATTGGTGTTGGTGTTGGTGTTAGTGTTGGTGATGTTATTGGTGTTGGTGATGGTATTGGTGTTGGTGTTGGTGATGGTGTTCTTGTTAGGTGTTGAAGATGGTATTGGTGTTGGTGATGGTATTGGTGTTGGTGTTGGTGAGGGTAGTGGTGTTGGTGTTGGTGTTATTGTTGGTGTTGGTGTTGGTTTTGTTGTTGGTGATGGTATTGGTATTGGTGTTGGTGATGGTATTGGTGTTGGTATTGGTGTTGGTGAAGGTATTGGTGTCGGTGTTGGTGTTGTTGGTGTTGGTGATGTTATTGGTGTTGGTGATGGTATTGGTGTTGGTGATGGTATTGGTGTTGGTGTTGGTGATGGTATTGGTGTTGGTATTGGTGTTCGTGTTGGTGTTAGTGTTGGTGATGGTATTGGTGTTGGTGATGGTATTGGTGTTGGTGATGGTATTGGTGTTGGTGTTGGTGTTGGTGATGGTATTGGTGTTGGTGAGGGTATTGGTGTTGGTATTGGTGTTGGTGATGGTATTGGAGTTGGTGTTGGTGTTGGTGATGGTATTGGTGTTGGTGTTGGTGATGGTTATGGTATTGGTGTTGGTGATGGTATTGGTGTTGGTATTGGTGTTGGTGATGGTATTGGTATCAGTGTTGGTGTTGTTGGTGTTGGTGATGGTATTGATGTTGGTGATGGTATTGGTGTTGGTGATGTTATTGGTGTTGGTGTTGGTGTTGTTGTTGCTGATGGTATTGGTGTTGGTGTTGGTGATGGTATTGGTGTGGTGATGGTATTGGTGATGGTATTGGTGTCGGTGTTGGTGTAGTTGGTGTTGGCGATGGTATTGGTGTTGGTGATGGTATTGGTGTTGGTGATGGTATTGGTGTTGGTGTTGGTGTTGGTGATGGTATTGGTGTTGGTATTGGTGTTGGTGTTGGTGATGGTATTGGTGTTGGTGTTGGTGATGGTATTGGTGTTGGTGTTGGTGTTGGTGTTGGTGTTGGTTATGGTATTAGTGTTGGTAATGGTGATGGTATTGGTGTTGGTGATGGTATTGGTGTTGGTGTTGGTGATGGTATTGGTGTGGTGATGGTATTGGTGTTGGTGTAGGTGTTGGTGTTGTTGTAGGTGATGGTATTGGTATTGGTGTTGGTGATGGTATTGGTGTTGGTGATGGTATTGGTGTTGGTGTTGCTGTTGGTTATGGTATTGGTGTTGGTGATGGTGATGGTATTGGTGTTGGTGTTGATGTTGGTGTTGTTGTTGTTGTTGGTGATGCTATTGGTATTAGTGTTGGTGATGGTATTGGTGTTGGTGTTGGTGTTGGTGTTGTTGTTGGTGATGGTATTGGTATTGGTGTTGGTGATGGTATTGGTGTTGGTGATGGTAATGATGTTGGTGATGCTGTGGGTGTTGGTGTTGGTATTTGTGTTGGTGATGGTATTGGTGTTGGTGATGGTATTGGAGTTGGTGTTGGTGTTGGTGATGGTTATGGTATTGGTGTTGGTGATGGTATTGGTGTTGGTATTGGTGTTGGTGATGGTATTGGTATCAGTGTTGGTGTTGTTGGTGTTGGTGATGGTATTGGTGCTGGTGATGGTATTGGTGTTGGTGATGGTATTGGTGTTGGTGTTGGTGTTGTTGTTGCTGATGGTATTGGTGTTGGTGTTGGTGATGGTATTGGTGTGGTGATGGTATTGGTGATGGTATTGGTGTCGGTGTTGGTGTTGTTGGTGTTGGCGATGGTATTGGTGTTGGTGATGGTGTTGGTGTTGGTGTTGGTGATGGTGTTGGAGATGGTGTTGGTGATGGTATTGGTGTTGGTGTTGTTGTTGGTGATGGTATTGGTATTTGTGTTGGTGATGGTATTGGTGTTGGTGATGGTATTGGTGTTGGTGTTGGTGATGGTATTGGTGTTGGTGATGGTGATGGTATTGGTGTTGGTGATGGTATTGGTATTGGTGATGGTATTGGTGTTGGTGTTGGTGATGGTATTGGTATTGGTGATGGTATTGGTGTTGGTGTTGGTGATGGTATTGGTATTGGTGATGGTATTGGTGTTGGTGTTGGTGTTGGTGATGGTGATGGTATTGGTGTTGGTGATGGTATTGGTGTTGGTGTTGGTGATGGTATTGGTGTTGGTGATGGTATTGGTGTTGGTGATGGTATTGGAGTTGGTGTTGGTGATGGTATTGGTGTTGGTGATGGTATTGGTGTTGGTGTTGGTGATGGTAGTGGTGTTGGTGATGGTATTGGTATTGGTGTTGGTGATGGTATTGGTGTTGGTGTTGGTGATGGCATTGGTGTTGGTGATGGTATTGGTGTTGGTGATGGTATTGGTGTTGGTGTTGGTGATGGTATTGGTGTTGGTGTTGGTGATGGTATTGGTGTTGTTGATGGTATTGGTGTTGGTGTTGTGATGGCATTGGTGTTGGTGATGGTATTGGTGTTGGTGATGGCATTGGTGTTGTTGTTGGTGATGGCATTGGTGTTGGTGATGGTGTTGGTGATGGTGATGGTATTGGTGTTGGTGATGGTATTGGTGTTGGTGATGATGTTAGTGTTGGTGTTGGTATTGGTGTTGGTGTTGGTGATGGTATTGGTATTGGTGTTGGTGTTGGTGTTGGTGATGGTCTTGGTATTGGTGTTGGTGATGGTGTTGCTGTTGTTGTTGGTGATGGTATTGGTGTGGTGATGGTATTGGTGTTGGTGATGGTATTGGTGTTGTTTATGGTATTGGTTTTGGTGATGGTATTGGTGTTGGTTATGGTATTGGTGTTGTTGATGGTGATGGTATTGGTGTGGTGATGGTATTGGTGTTGGTGTTGGTGATGGTATTGGTATTGGTGTTGTTGTTGGCGATGGTATTGGTATTAGTGTTGGTGATGGTATTGGTGCTGTTGATTGGTATTGGTGTTGGTATTGGTGATGGTATTGATGTTGGTGTTGGTGTTGTTGTTGTTGTTGGTGATGGTATTGGTATTGGTGTTGGTGATGGTATTGGTGTTGGTGTTGGTGATGGTATTGCTGTTGGTGTTGTTGTTGGCGATGGTATTGGTATTAGTGTTGGTGATGGTATTGGTGCTGTTGAATGGTATTGGTGTTGGTGATGGTATTGGTGTTGGTGATGGTATTGGTGTTGGTGTTGGTGATGGTATTGGTGTTGTTGATGGTATTGGTGTTGGTGTTGGTGATGGTATTGGTGTAGGTGTTGGTGATGGTATTGGTGTTGGTGTTGGTGATGGTATTGGTGTTGTTGATGGTATTGGTGTTGGTGATGGTATTGGTGTTGGTGATGGTATTGGTGTTGGTGTTGGTGATGGTATTGGTGTTGTTGATGGTATTGGTGTTGGTGTTGGTGATGGTATTGGTGTAGGTGTTGGTGATGGTATTGGTGTTGGTGTTGGTGATGGTATTGGTGTTGTTGATGGTATTGGTGTTGGTGATGGTATTGGTGTTGGTGATGGTATTGGTGTTGGTGTTGGTGATGGTATTGGTGTTGTTGATGGTATTGGTGTTGGTGTTGGTGATGGTATTGGTGTAGGTGTTGGTGATGGTATTGGTGTTGGTGTTGGTGATGGTATTGGTGTTGGTGTTGGTGATGGTATTGGTGTTGTTGATGGTATTGGTGTTGGTGTTGGTGATAGTATTGGTGTTGGTGATGGTGTTGGTGATGGTATTGGTGTTGGTGTTGGTGATGGTATTGGTGTTGGTGATGGTGTTGGTGATGGTATTGGTGTTGGTGTTGGTGATAGTATTGGTGTTGGTGATGGTGTTGGTGATGGTATTGGTGTTAGTGTTGGTGATGGTATTGGTGTTGGTGATGGTGTTGGTGATGGTATTGGTGTTGGTGTTGGTGATGGCATTGGTGTTGGTGATGGTATTGGTGTTGTTGATGTTATTGCTGTTGGTGTTGGTGATGGTATTGGTGTTGGTGTTGGTGATGGTATTGGTGTTGGTGTTGATGATGGCATTGGTGTTGGTGATGGTATTGGTGTTGGTGTTGGTGATGGTATTGGTGTTGGTGTTGGTGATGGTATTGGTGTTGGTGATGGTATTGGTGTTGTTGATGGTATTGGTGTTGGTGTTGGTGATGGTATTGGTGTTGGTGTTGGTGATGGTATTGGTGTTGGTGATGGTATTGGTGTTGTTGATGGTATTGGTGTTGGTGTTGGTGATGGGATTGGTGTTGGTGTTGGTGATGGTATTGGTGTTGGTGTTGATGATGGTATTGGTGTTGGTGTTGGTGATGGCATTGGTGTTGGTGATGGTATTGGTGTTGGTGATGGTATTGGTGTTGTTGATGGTGTTGGTGATGGTGATGGTATTGGTGTTGGTGATGGTATTGGTGTTGTTGATAGTATTGGTGTTGGTGTTGGTGATGGTATTGCTGTTGGTGTTGGTGTTGGTGATGGTGATGGTATTGGTGTTGGTGATGGTATTGGTGTTGTTGATAGTATTGGTGTTGGTGTTGGTGATGGTATTGTTGTTGGTGTTGGTGTTGGTGTTGGTGATGGCATTGGTGTTGGTGATGGTATTGGTGTTGGTGATGGTATTGGTGTTGTTGATGGTGTTGGTGATGGTGATGGTATTGGTGTTGGTGATGGTATTGGTGTTGTTGATAGTATTGGTGTTGGTGTTGGTGATGGTATTGCTGTTGGTGTTGGTGTTGGTGATGGTGATGGTATTGGTGTTGGTGATGGTATTGGTGTTGGTGTTGGTGATGGTATTGGTGTTGGTGTTGGTGATGGTATTGGTGTTGTTGATGGTATTGGTGTTGGTGTTGGTGATGGTATTGGTGTTGGTGATGGTATTGGTGTTGGTGTTGGTGTTGGTGATGGTATTGGTGTCGGTGTTGGTGATGGCATTGGTGTTGCTGATGGTATTGGTGTTGGTGATGTTATTGGTGTTGTTGATGGTATTGGTGTTGGTGTTGGTGTTGGTGTTGGTGATGGTGATGGTGTTGGTGTTGGTTATGGTATTGGTGTTGGTGTTGGTGATGGTATTGGTGTTGGTGATGGTATTGGTGTTGGTGTTGGTGATGGCATTGGTGTTGGTGTTGGTGTTGGTGATGGTGATGGCGTTGGTGTTGGTTATGGTATTGGTGTTGGTGTTGGTGATGGTATTGGTGTTGTTGATGGTATTGGTGTTGGTGTTGGTGTTGGTGATGGTATTGGTGTTGTTGATGGTATTGGTGTTGGTGTTGGTGATGGTATTGGTGTTGGTGTTGGTGATGGTATTGGTGTTGGTGATGGTGTTGGTGTTGTTGATGGTATTGGTGTTGGTGATGGTATTGCTGTTGGTGTTGGTGTTGGTGATGGTGATGGTATTGGTGTTGGTGATGGTATTGGTGTTGGTGTTGGTGATGGTATTGGTGTTGGTGATGGTATTGGAGTTGGTGTTGGTGATGGTATTGGTGTAGGTGATGGTATTGGTGTTGTTGTTGGTGATGGTATTGGTGTTGTTGATGGTATTGGTATTGGTGTTGGTGATGGTATTGGTGTTGGTGTTGGTGATGGCATTGGTGTTGGTGATGGTATTGGTGTTGGTGTTGGTGATGGTATTGGTGTTGGTGTTGGTGATGGTATTGGTGTTGTTGATGGTATTGGTGTTGGTGTTGGTGATGGCATTGGTGTTGGTGATGGTATTGGTGTTGGTGATGGCATTGGTGTTGGTGTTGTTGATGGCATTGGTGTTGGTGTTGGTGATGGTATTGGTGTTGTTGATGGTATTGGTGTTGGTGTTGGTGATGGCATTGGTGTTGGTGATGGTATTGGTGTTGGTGATGGCATTGGTGTTGGTGTTGGTGATGGCATTGGTGTTGGTGATGGTGTTGGTGATGGTGATGGTATTGGTGTTGGTGTTGGTGTTGGTGATGGTGTTGGTATTGGTGTTGGTGATGGTGTTGGTGTTGGTGTTGATGATGGTATTCGTGTTGGTGTTGGTGTTGTTGTTGGTGATGGTATTGGTATTGGTGTTGGTGATGGTATTGGTGTTGGTGTTGGTGATGCTATGGTTGTTGGTGTTGGTATTGGTGTTGGTGATGGTGTTGGTGTTGTTGATGGTATTGGTGTTGGTGATGTTGATGGTAATGGTGTTGGTGATGGTATTGGTGTTGGTGATGGTATTGGTGTTGGTGTAGGTGTTGGTGTTGTTGTTGGTGATGGTATTGGTGTTGGTGTTGGTGATGGTATTGGTGTTGGCGATGGTATTGGTGTTGGTGTTGGTGATGGTATTGGTGTTGGTGTTGGTATTGGTGTTGGTGATGGTGTTGGTGATGGTGATGGTATTGGTGTGGTGATGGTATTGGTGTTGGTGCTGGTGTTGGTGATGGTATTGGTGTTGGTGATGGTATTGGTGTTGGTGTTGGTGATGGTATTGGTGTTGGTGATGGTATTGGTGTTGGTGATGGTGTTGCTGTTGTTGTTGGTGATGGTATTGGTGTGGTGATGGTATTGGTGTTGGTGATGGTATTGGTGTTGTTTATGGTATTGGTGTTGGTGATGGTATTGGTGTTGGTGATGGTATTGGTGTTGGTTATGGTATTGGTGTTGTTGATGGTGATGGTATTGGTGTTGTTATGGTATTGGTGTTGGTGTTGGTGATGGTATTGGTATTAGTGTTGGTGATGGTATTGGTGTTGGTGTTGTTGTTGGCGATGGTATTGGTATTAGTGTTGGTGATGGTATTGGTGCTGTTGAATGGTATTGGTGTTGGTATTGGTGATGGTATTTATGTTGGTGTTGGTGTTGTTGTTGTTGTTGGTGATGGTATTGGTATTTGTGTTGGTGATGGTATTGGTGTTGGTGTTGGTGATGCTATGGTTGTTGGTGTTGGTATTGGTGTTGGTGTTGGTGATGGTGTTGGTGTTGGTGTTGGTGATGGTATTGGTATTGGTGTTGTTAATGGTATTGGTGTGGTGATGGTAATGATGTTGGTGATGCTGTGGGTGTTGGTGTTGGTATTTGTGTTGGTGATGGTATTGGTGTTGGTGATGGTATTGGAGTTGGTGTTGGTGTTGGTGATGGTATTGGTGTTGGTGATGGTTATGGTATTGGTGTTGGTGATGGTATTGGTATTGGTGTTGGTGATGGTATTGGTGTTGGTGATGGTAATGATGTTGGTGATGCTGTGGGTGTTGGTGTTGGTATTTGTGTTGGTGATGGTATTGGTGTTGGTGATGGTATTGGAGTTGGTGTTGGTGTTGGTGATGGTGTTGGTGTTGGTGATGGTTATGGTATTGGTGTTGGTGATGGTATTGGTGTTGGTATTGGTGTTGGTGATGGTATTGGTATCAGTGTTGGTGTTGTTGGTGTTGGTGATGGTGTTGGTGTTGGTGATGGTTATGGTATTGGTGTTGGTGATGTTATTGGTGTTGGTGTTGGTGTTGTTGTTGCTGATGGTATTGGTGTTGGTGTTGGTGATGGTATTGGTGTGGTGATGGTATTGGTGATGGTATTGGTGTCGGTGTTGGTGTAGTTGGTGTTGGCGATGGTATTGGTGCTGGTGATGGTATTGGTGTTGGTGATGGTATTGGTGTTGGTGTTGGTGTTGTTGTTGGTGATGGTATTGGTGTTGGTATTGGTGTTGGTGTTGGTGTTAGTGTTGGTGATGGTAATGGTGTTGGTGATGGTATTGGTGTTGGTGATGGTATTGGTGTTGCTGTTGGTGTTGGTGTTGGTATTGGTGTTGGTATTGGTGTTGGTTTTGGAGGTTAGTGTTGGTGATGGTATTGGTGTTGGTGATGTTATTGGTGTTGGTTATGGTGTTAGTGTTGGTGATGGTATTGGTGATGGTGTTGGTGTTGGTGATGGTATTGGTGTTGGTGATGGTATTGGTGTTGGTGATGGTATTGGTGATGGTGTTGGTGTTCTTGTTAGGTGTTGGTGATGGCATTGGTGTTGGTGATGGTATTGGTGATGGTGTTGGTGTTCTTGTTAGGTGTTGGTGATGGCATTGGTGTTGGTGATGGTAGTGGTGTTGGTGTTGGTGTTATTGTTGGTGTTGGTGTTGGTTTTGTTGTTGGTGATAATATTGGTATTGGTGTTGGTGATGGTATTGGTGTTGGTATTGGTGTTGGTGTTTGTTATGGTATTAGTGTTGGTAATGGTGATGGTATTGGTGTGGTGATGATATTGGTGTTGGTGTTGGTGTTGGTGTTGTTGATGGTATTGGTGTTGGTGTTGGTGTTGGTGTTGGTGTTGTTGATGGTATTGGTGTTGGTGTTGGTGTTGGAGTTGGTGTTGGTATTGGTGATGGTACTGGTGTTGGTGTTGGTGTTGTTGTTGTTGTTGGTGATGGTATTGGTATTGGTGTTGGTGATGGTATTGATGTTGGTGATGGTATTGGTGTTGGTGTTGGTGATGCTATGGTTGTTGGTGTTGGTATTGGTGTTGGTGATGGTGTTGGTGTTGGTGTTGGTGATGGTATTGGTATTGGTGTTGTTAATGGTATTGGTGTTGGTGACGGTATTGGTGTTGGTATTGGTGATGGTATTGGTGTGGTGATGGTATTAGTGTTGGTGTTGGTGTTGGTGTTGTTGTTGGTGATGGTATCGGTATTGGTGTTGGTCATGGTATTGGTGTTGGTGATGGTGATGGTGTGGGTGTTGGTGTTGGTATTGGTGTTGGTGATGGTATTGGAGTTGGTGTTGGTGTTGGTGATGGTATTGGTGTTGGTGATGGTATTGGAGTTGGTGTTGGTGATGGTTATGGTTTTGGTGTTGGTGATGGTATTGGTGATGGTATTGGTGTTGGTGTTGGTGATGGTATTGGTGATGGTGTTGGTGTTCTTGTTAGGTGTTGGTGATGGTATTGGTGTTGGTGATGGTATTGGTGTTGGTGATGGTATTGGTGATGGTGTTGGTGTTATTGTTGGTGTTGGTGTTGGTTTTGTTGGTGTTGGTGATGGTATTGGTGTTGGTGATGGTATTGGTGTTGGTGATGGTATTGGTGTTGGTGTTGGTTTTGGTATTGGTGTTGGTGTTGGTGATGGTATTGGTGTTGGTGTTGGTTATGGTATTAGTGTTTGTAATGGTGATGGTATTGGTGTTGGTGATGGTATTGGTGTTGGTGTTGGTGATGGAATTGGTGTTGGTGTTGGTGTTGGTGTTGTTGTTGGTGATGGTATTGGTGTTGGTGATGATATTGGTCTTGGTGTTGGTGTTGGTGATGGTATTGGTGTTGGTGTTGGAGTTGGTGTTGGTGTTGGTGATGGTATTGGTTTTTTTGTTGGTGTTGGTGTTGGTGATATTATTGGTGTTGGTGTTGGTGTTTGTATGGTGATGGTATTGGTGTTGGTGTTGGTGTTGGTGTTGGAGTTGGTGTTGGTGTTTGTGTTGGTGATGGTATTGGAGTTGGTGTTGGTGTTGGTGTTGGTGATGGTATTGGTGTTGGTGTTGGTGTTGGTGTTGGAGTTGGTGTTGGTGTTGGTGTTGGAGTTGGTGTTGGTGTTTGTGTTGGTGATGGTATTGGAGTTGGTGTTGGTGTTGGTGTTGGAGTTGGTGTTGGTGTTGGTGTTGGAGTTGGTGTTGGAGTTGGTGTTGGTGATGGTATTGGAGTTGGTGTTGGTGTTGGTGTTGGTGATGGTATTGGTGTTGGTGTTGGTGTTGGTGTTTGTGTTGGTGATGGTATTGGAGTTGGTGTTGGTGTTGGTGTTGGTGATGGTATTGGTGTTGGTGTTGCTGATGGTATTTGTGTTGGTATTGGTGTTGGTTATGGTATTGGTGTCAGTGTTGGTGTTGTTGGTGTTGGTGATGGTGTTGGTGTTGGTGATGGTATCGGTGTTGGTGTTGGTGTTAGTGTTGGTGATGGTATTGGTGTTGGTGTTGCTGATGGTATTGGTGTTGGTATTGGTGTTGGTGATGGTATTGTTGTCAGTGTTGGTGTTGTTGGTGTTGGTGATGGTGTTGGTGTTGGTGATGGTATTGGTGTTGGTGATGGCATTGGTGTTGGTGTTGGTGTTGTTGTTGGTGATGGTATTGGTGTTGGTATTGGTGTTTGTGTTGGTGTTAGTGTTGGTGATGGTATTGGTGTTGGTGATGGTATTGGTGTTGGTGATGGTATTGGTGTTGGTGTTGGTGATGGTATTGGTGTTGGTGTTGGTGTTGGTGATGGTATTGGTGTTGGTGATGGTATTGGTGTTGGTGTTGATGATGGTATTCGTGTTGGTGTTGGTGTTGTTGTTGGTGATGGTATTGGTATTGGTGTTGGTGATGGTATTGGTGTTGGTGTTGGTGATGGTATTGGTGTTGGTGTTGGTGATGCTATGGTTGTTGGTGTTGGTATTGGTGTTGGTGATGGTGTTGGTGTTGGAGTTGGTGATGGTATTGTTATTGGTGTTGTTGATGGTATTGGTGTTGGTGATGGTATTGGTGTTGGTATTGGTGATGGTATTGATGTGGTGATGGTATAGGTGTTGGTGATGGTGTTGGTGATGGTATTGGTGTTGGTGTTGGTGATGGTATTGGTGTTGGTGTTGGTGTTGGTGATGGTATTGGTGTTGGTGATGGTATTGGTGTTGGTGTTGATGATGGTATTCGTGTTGGTGTTGGTGTTGTTGTTGGTGATGGTATTGGTATTGGTGTTGGTGATGGTATTGGTGTTGGTGTTGGTGATGCTATGGTTGTTGGTGTTGGTATTGGTGTTGGTGATGGTGTTGGTGTTGGAGTTGGTGATGGTATTGTTATTGGTGTTGTTGATGGTATTGGTGTTGGTGATGGTATTGGTGTTGGTATTGGTGATGGTATTGATGTGGTGATGGTATAGGTGTTGGTGTTGGTGTTGGTGTTGGTGTTGGTGATGGTATTGGAGTTGGTGTTGGTGTTGGTGATGGTGTTGTTGTTGGTGATGGTATTGGTATTGGTGTTGGTGATGGTGTTGGTGATGGTATTGGTGTTGGTGTTGGTGTTGGTGATGGTGATGGTATTGGTGTTGGTGATGGTATTGGTGTTGGTGATGGTATTGGTGTTGGTGTATGTATTGGTGTTGGTGTTGGTGTTGGTGTTGGTATTGGTGTTGGTGGTGGTATTGGTGTTGGTGATGGTATTGGTGTTGGTGTTGGTGATGGTATTGGTGTTGGTGTTGGTGTTGGTGTTGGTATTGGTGTGGTGATGGTATTGGTGTTGGTGTAGGTGTTGGTGTTGTTGTTGGTGATGGTATTGGTATTGGTGTTGGTATTGGTGTTGGTGATCGTATTGATGTTGGTGTTGGTGATGCTATGGTTGTTGGTGTTGGTATTGGTGTTGGTGATGGTGTGGGTCTTGGTGCTGGTATTGGTGTTGGTGATGGTATTGGAGTTGGTGTTGGTGTTGGTGATGGTATTGGTGTTGGTGTTGGTGTTGGTGATGGTATTGGTGTTGGTGTTGGTGTTGGTGATGGTTATGGTATTGGTGTTGGTGATGGTATTGGAGTCGGTGTTGGTGTTGGTGATGGTATTGGTGTTGGTGTTGGTGTTGGTGATGGTTATGGTATTGGTGTTGGTGATGGTATTGGAGTTGGTGTTGGTGATGGTATTGGTGTTGGTGTTGGTGTTGGTGATGGTTATGGTATTGGTGTTGGTGATGGTATTGGAGTTGGTGTTGGTGTTGGTGATGGTATTGGTGTTGGTGATGTTATTGGTGTTGGTGTTGGTGATGGTATTGGTGTTGGTGTTGGTGTTGTTGTTGGTGATGGTATAGGTGTTGGTATTGGTGTTGGTGTTGGTGTTAGTGTTGGTGATGTTATTGGTGTTGGTGATGGTATTGGTGTTGGTGATGGTATTGGTGTTGGTGTTGGTGATGGTGTTCTTGTTAGGTGTTGAAGATGGTATTGGTGTTGGTGATGGTATTGGTATTGGTGTTGGTGAGGGTAGTGGTGTTGGTGTTGGTGTTATTGTTGGTGTTGGTGTTGGTGTTGTTGTTGGTGATGGTATTGGTATTGGTGTTGGTGATGGTATTGGTGTTGGTATTGGTGTTGGTGAAGGTATTGGTGTCGGTGTTGGTGTTGTTGGTGTTGGTGATGTTATTGGTGTTGGTTATGGTATTGGTGTTGGTGATGGTATTGGTGTTGGTGTTGGTGATGGTATTGGTGTTGGTATTGGTGTTCGTGTTGGTGTTAGTGTTGGTGATGGTATTGGTGTTGGTGATGGTATTGGTGTTGGTGATGGTATTGGTGTTGGTGTTGGTGTTGGTGATGGTATTGGTGTTGGTGTTGGTGAGGGTATTGGTGTTGGTATTGGTGTTGGTGATGGTATTGGAGTTGGTGTTGGTGTTGGTGATGGTATTGGTGTTGGTGTTGGTGTTGGTGATGGTTATGGTATTGGTGTTGGTGATGGTATTGGTGTTGGTATTGGTGTTGGTGATGGTATTGGTATCAGTGTTGGTGTTGTTGGTGTTGGTGATGGTATTGATGTTGGTGATGGTATTGGTGTTGGTGATGTTATTGGTGTTGGTGTTGGTGTTGTTGTTGCTGATGGTATTGGTGTTGGTGTTGGTGATGGTATTGGTGTGGTGATGGTATTGGTGATGGTATTGGTGTCGGTGTTGGTGTAGTTGGTGTTGGCGATGGTATTGGTGTTGGTGATGGTATTGGTGTTGGTGATGGTATTGGTGTTGGTGTTGGTGTTGGTGATGGTATTGGTGTTGGTATTGGTGTTGGTGTTGGTGATGGTATTGGTGTTGGTGTTGGTGATGGTATTGGTGTTGGTGTTGGTGTTGGTGTTGGTGTTGGTTATGGTATTAGTGTTGGTAATGGTGATGGTATTGGTGTTGGTGATGGTATTGGTGTTGGTGTTGGTGATGGTATTGGTGTGGTGATGGTATTGGTGTTGGTGTAGGTGTTGGTGTTGTTGTAGGTGATGGTATTGGTATTGGTGTTGGTGATGGTATTGGTGTTGGTGATGGTATTGGTGTTGGTGTTGCTGTTGGTTATGGTATTGGTGTTGGTGATGGTGATGGTATTGGTGTTGGTGTTGATGTTGGTGTTGTTGTTGTTGTTGGTGATGCTATTGGTATTAGTGTTGGTGATGGTATTGGTGTTGGTGTTGGTGTTGTTGTTGGTGATGGTATTGGTATTGGTGTTGGTGATGGTATTGGTGTTGGTGATGGTAATGATGTTGGTGATGCTGTGGGTGTTGGTGTTGGTATTTGTGTTGGTGATGGTATTGGTGTTGGTGATGGTATTGGAGTTGGTGTTGGTGTTGGTGATGGTTATGGTATTGGTGTTGGTGATGGTATTGGTGTTGGTATTGGTGTTGGTGATGGTATTGGTATCAGTGTTGGTGTTGTTGGTGTTGGTGATGGTATTGGTGTTGGTGATGGTATTGGTGTTGGTGATGGTATTGGTGTTGGTGTTGGTGTTGTTGTTGCTGATGGTATTGGTGTTGGTGTTGGTGATGGTATTGGTGTGGTGATGGTATTGGTGATGGTATTGGTGTCGGTGTTGGTGTTGTTGGTGTTGGCGATGGTATTGGTGTTGGTGATGGTGTTGGTGTTGGTGTTGGTGATGGTGTTGGAGATGGTGTTGGTGATGGTATTGGTGTTGGTGTTGGTGTTGTTGTTGGTGATGGTATTGGTATTTGTGTTGGTGATGGTATTGGTGTTGGTGATGGTATTGGTGTTGGTGTTGGTGATGGTATTGGTGTTGGTGATGGTATTGGTGTTGGTGATGGTATTGGTATTGGTGATGGTATTGGTGTTGGTGTTGGTGATGGTATTGGTATTGGTGATGGTATTGGTGTTGGTGTTGGTGATGGTATTGGTATTGGTGATGGTATTGGTGTTGGTGTTGGTGATGGTATTGGTATTGGTGATGGTATTGGTGTTGGTGTTGGTGATGGTATTGGTATTGGTGATGGTATTGGTGTTGTTGTTGGTGATGGTATTGGTGTTGGTGTTGCTGTTGTTGGTGTTGGTGATGGTATTGTTGTTGGTGATGGTATTTGTGTTGGTGATGTTATTGGTGTTGGTGTTGGTATTGTTGTTGGTGTTGGTGATGGTATTGGTGTTGGTGATGGTGTTGGTGATGGTATTGGTGTTGGTGTTGTTGTTGGTGTTGGTATTGGTGTTGGTGATGGTGATGGTATTGGTGTTGGTGATGGTGATGGTATTGGTGTTGGTGATGGTGATGGTATTGGTGTTGGTGTTGGTGTTGGTGATGGTATTGGTGTTGGTGATGGTGTTGGTGATGGTATTGGTGTTGGTGTTGGTGTTGTTGTTGGTGTTGGTATTGGTGTTGGTGATGGTGATGGTATTGGTGTTGGTGTTGGTGTTGGTGATGGTATTGGTGTTGGTGATGGTGATGGTATTGGTGTTGGTGTTGGTGTTGGTGATGGTATTGGTGTTGGTGATGGTGTTGGTGATGGTATTGGTGATGGTGATGGTATTGGTGTTGGTGATGGTGATGGTATTGGTGTTGGTGATGGTGATGGTATTGGTGTTGGTGTTGGTGTTGGTGATGGTATTGGTGTTGGTGTTGGTGTTGTTGTTGGTGTTGGTATTGGTGTTGGTGATGGTGATGGTATTGGTGTTGGTGATGGTGATGGTATTGGTGTTGGTGTTGGTGTTGTTGTTGGTGATGGTATTGGTATTGGTGTTGGTGATGGTATTGGTGTTGGTGATGGTGATGGTATTGGTGATGGTATTAGGGTTGTTGTTGGTGATGGTATTGGTGTTGTTGTTGGTGTTGGTGTTGTTGATAGTGATGGTATTGGTGTTGTTGTTGGTGATGGTATTGGTATTGGTGATGGTATTGGTGTTGGTGTTGGTGATGGTGTTGGTATTGGTGTTGGTGTTGGTGTTGGTTATGGTGTTGGTGATGGTGTTGATGATGGTATTGGTGTTGGTATTGGTGTTGGTGTTGGTGATGGTATTGGTGTTGGTGTTGGTGTTGTTGTTGGTGATGGTATAGGTGTTGGTATTGGTGTTGGTGTTGGTGTTAGTGTTGGTGATGTTATTGGTGTTGGTGATGGTATTGGTGTTGGTGATGGTATTGGTGTTGGTGTTGGTGATGGTGTTCTTGTTAGGTGTTGAAGATGGTATTGGTGTTGGTGATGGTATTGGTGTTGGTGTTGGTGAGGGTAGTGGTGTTGGTGTTGGTGTTATTGTTGGTGTTGGTGTTGGTTTTGTTGTTGGTGATGGTATTGGTATTGGTGTTGGTGATGGTATTGGTGTTGGTATTGGTGTTGGTGAAGGTATTGGTGTCGGTGTTGGTGTTGTTGGTGTTGGTGATGTTATTGGTGTTGGTTATGGTATTGGTGTTGGTGATGGTATTGGTGTTGGTGTTGGTGATGGTATTGGTGTTGGTATTGGTGTTCGTGTTGGTGTTAGTGTTGGTGATGGTATTGGTGTTGGTGATGGTATTGGTGTTGGTGATGGTATTGGTGTTGGTGTTGGTGTTGGTGATGGTATTGGTGTTGGTGTTGGTGAGGGTATTGGTGTTGGTATTGGTGTTGGTGATGGTATTGGAGTTGGTGTTGGTGATGGTATTGGTGTTGGTGTTGGTGTTGGTGATGGTTATGGTATTGGTGTTGGTGATGGTATTGGTGTTGGTATTGGTGTTGGTGATGGTATTGGTATCAGTGTTGGTGTTGTTGGTGTTGGTGATGGTATTGATGTTGGTGATGGTATTGGTGTTGGTGATGTTATTGGTGTTGGTGTTGGTGTTGTTGTTGCTGATGGTATTGGTGTTGGTGTTGGTGATGGTATTGGTGTGGTGATGGTATTGGTGATGGTATTGGTGTCGGTGTTGGTGTAGTTGGTGTTGGCGATGGTATTGGTGTTGGTGTTGGTGATGGTATTGGTGTTGGTGTTGGTGTTGGTGTTGGTGTTGGTTATGGTATTAGTGTTGGTAATGGTGATGGTATTGGTGTTGGTGATGGTATTGGTGTTGGTGTTGGTGATGGTATTGGTGTGGTGATGGTATTGGTGTTGGTGTAGGTGTTGGTGTAGGTGATGGTATTGGTATTGGTGTTGGTGATGGTATTGGTGTTGGTGATGGTATTGGTGTTGGTGTTGCTGTTGGTTATGGTATTGGTGTTGGTGATGGTGATGGTATTGGTGTTGGTGTTGATGTTGGTGTTGTTGTTGTTGTTGGTGATGCTATTGGTATTAGTGTTGGTGATGGTATTGGTGTTGGTGTTGGTGTTGGTGTTGTTGTTGGTGATGGTATTGGTATTGGTGTTGGTGATGGTATTGGTGTTGGTGATGGTAATGATGTTGGTGATGCTCTGGGTGTTGGTGTTGGTATTTGTGTTGGTGATGGTATTGGTGTTGGTGATGGTATTGGAGTTGGTGTTGGTGTTGGTGATGGTTATGGTATTGGTGTTGGTGATGGTATTGGTGTTGGTATTGGTGTAGGTGATGGTATTGGTATCAGTGTTGGTGTTGTTGGTGTTGGTGATGGTATTGGTGTTGGTGATGGTATTGGTGTTGGTGATGGTATTGGTGTTGGTGTTGGTGTTGTTGTTGCTGATGGTATTGGTGTTGGTGTTGGTGATGGTATTGGTGTGGTGATGGTATTGGTGATGGTATTGGTGTCGGTGTTGGTGTTGTTGGTGTTGGCGATGGTATTGGTGTTGGTGATGGTGTTGGTGTTGGTGTTGGTGATGGTGTTGGAGATGGTGTTGGTGATGGTATTGGTGTTGGTGTTGGTGTTGTTGTTGGTGATGGTATTGGTATTTGTGTTGGTGATGGTATTGGTGTTGGTGATGGTATTGGTGTTGGTGTTGGTGATGGTATTGGTGTTGGTGTTGGTGATGGTATTGGTGTTGGTGATGGTATTGGTATTGGTGATGGTATTGGTGTTGGTGTTGGTGATGGTATTGGTATTGGTGATGGTATTGTTGTTGGTGTTGGTGATGGTATTGGTATTGGTGATGGTATTGGTGTTGCTGTTGGTGATGGTATTGGTATTGGTGATGGTATTGGTGTTGGTGTTGGTGATGGTATTGGTATTGGTGATGGTATTGGTGTTGTTGTTGGTGATGGTATTGGTGTTGGTGTTGCTGTTGTTGGTGTTGGTGATGGTATTGTTGTTGGTGATGGTATTTGTGTTGGTGATGTTATTGGTGTTGGTGTTGGTATTGTTGTTGGTGTTGGTGATGGTATTGGTGTTGGTGATGGTGTTGGTGATGGTATTGGTGTTGGTGTTGTTGTTGGTGTTGGTATTGGTGTTGGTGATGGTGATGGTATTGGTGTTGGTGATGGTGATGGTATTGGTGTTGGTGATGGTGATGGTATTGGTGTTGGTGTTGGTGTTGGTGATGGTATTGGTGTTGGTGATGGTGTTGGTGATGGTATTGGTGTTGGTGTTGGTGTTGTTGTTGGTGTTGGTATTGGTGTTGGTGATGGTGATGGTATTGGTGTTGGTGTTGGTGTTGGTGATGGTATTGGTGTTGGTGATGGTGATGGTATTGGTGTTGGTGTTGGTGTTGGTGATGGTATTGGTGTTGGTGATGGTGTTGGTGATGGTAATGGTGTTGGTGTTGGTGTTGTTGTTGGTGTTGGTATTGGTGTTGGTGATGGTGATGGTATTGGTGTTGGTGATGGTGATGGTATTGGTGTTGGTGATGGTGATGGTATTGGTGTTGGTGTTGGTGTTGGTGATGGTATTGGTGTTGGTGTTGGTGTTGTTGTTGGTGTTGGTATTGGTGTTGGTGATGGTGATGGTATTGGTGTTGGTGATGGTGATGGTATTGGTGTTGGTGTTGGTGTTGTTGTTGGTGATGGTATTGGTATTGGTGTTGGTGATGGTATTGGTGTTGGTGATGGTGATGGTATTGGTGATGGTATTGGGGTTGTTGTTGGTGATGGTATTGGTGTTGTTGTTGGTGTTGGTGTTGTTGATAGTGATGGTATTGGTGTTGTTGTTGGTGATGGTATTGGTATTGGTGATGGTATTGGTGTTGGTGTTGGTGATGGTGTTGGTATTGGTGTTGGTGTTGGTTATGGTGTTGGTGATGGTGTTGATGATGGTATTGGTGTTGGTATTGGTGTTGGTGTTGGTGATGGTATTGGTGTTGGTGTTGGTGTTGGTGATGGTGTTGGTATTGGCATTGGTGTTGGTGATGGTATTGGTGTTGGTGTTGGTGATGGTATTGGTGTTGGTGTTGGTTTTGTTGTTGGTGTTGGTGATGGTATTGGTGTTGGTGATGGTATTGGTGTTGGTGTGGTTGATGGTATTGGTGTTGGTGTTGGTCTTGGTGATGGTGTTGGTGTTGGTGATGGTATTGGTGTTGGTGTTGATGATGGTATTGGTGATGGTGTTGGTGATGGTATTGGTGTTGGTGTTGGTGATGGTATTGGTGTTGGTTATGGTGTTGGTGTTGGTGATGGTATTGGTGTTGGTGTTGATGATGGTATTGGTGATGGTGTTGATGATGGTATTGGTGATGGTATTGGTGTTGGTGTTGATGATGGTATTGGTGATGGTATTGGTGTTGGTGATGGTATTGGTGTTGGTGATGGTGTTGATGTTGGTGTTGGTGATGGTATTGGTGTTGGTGATGGTGTTGGTGTTGGTGTTGGTGTTGGTGATGGTATTGGTGTTGGTGTTGGTGATGGTATTGGTGTTGGTGATGGTGTTGATGTTGGTGTTGGTGATGGTATTGGTGTTGGTGATGGTGTTGGTGATGGTATTGGTGTGGTGATGGTATTGGTGTTGGTGTTGGTGTTGTTGTTGTTGTTGGTGATGGTATTGGTATTGGTGTTGGTGATGGTATTGGTGTTGGTGATGGTATTGGTGTTGGTGTTGGTGATGCTATGGTTGTTGGTGTTGGTATTGGTGTTGGTGATGGTATTGGTGTTGGTGTTGGTGATGCTATGGTTGTTGGTGTTGGTGTTGCTGTTGGTGTTGGTGTTGGTGATGGTATTGGTGTTGCTGTTGGTGATGGTTTTGGTGTTGGTGATGGTATTGATGTTGGTGTTGGTGATGCTATGGTTGTTGGTGTTGGTGTTGGTGTTGGTGTTGGTGTTGGTGTTGGTGATGGTATTGGTGTTGGTGTTGGTGTTTGTGTTGGTGATGGTATTGGTGTTGGTGTTGGTGTTGGTGATGGTGATGGTATTGGTGTTGCCGATGGTATCGGGGTTGGTATTGGTGTTGGTGATGGTATTGGTGTCAGTGTTGGTGTTGTTGGTGTTGGTGATGGTGTTGGCGTTGGTGATGGTATTGGTGTTGGTATTGGTGTTGTTGATGGTGTTGGTGTTGGTGTTGGTATTCGTTTTGGTGATGGTATTGGTGTTGGTGTTGGGGTTGTTGTTGGTGATGGTATTGGAGTTGGTGTTGGTGTTGGTGATGGTATTGGTGTTGGTGTTGGTGTTGGTGATGGTGATGGTATTGGTGTTGGTGATGGTATTGGTGTTGGTGATGGTGATGGTATTGGTGTTGGTGATGGTGTTGGTGTTGGTGATGGTATTGGTGTTGGTGATGGTATTGGTGTTGGTGTTGGTGATGGTATTGGTGTTGGTGTTGGTGATGGTATTGGTGTTGGTGATGGTATTGGTGTTGGTGATGGTATTGGTGTTGGTGTTGGTGATGGTATTGGTGTTGGTGATGGTATTGGTGTTGGTGTTGGTGATGGTATTGGTGTTGGTGATGGTATTGGTGTTGGTGTTGGTGTTGGTGTTGGTTTTGTTGTTGGCGATGGTATTGGTATTGGTGTTGGTGATGGTATTGGTGTTGGTATTGGTGTTGGTGATGGTATTGGTGTCGGTGTCGGTGTTGTTGGTGTTGGTGATGGTATTGGTGTTGGTGATGGTATTGGTGTTGATGATGGTATTGGTGTTGGTGTTGGTGATGGTATCGGTGTTGGTGTTGGTGTTGGTCTTGGTGATGGTATTGGTGTTGGTGTTGCTGATGGTATTGGTGTTGGTATTGGTGTTGGTGATGGTATTGGTGTCAGTGTTGGTGTTGTTGGTGTTGGTGATGGTGTTGGTGTTGGTGATGGTATAGGTGTTAGTGATGGCATTGGTGTTGGTGTTGGTGTTGTTGTTGGTGATGGAATTGGTGTTGGTATTGGTGTTTGTGTTGGTGTTCTTGTTGGTGATGGTATTGGTGTTGGTGATGGTATTGGTGTTGGTGATGGTATTGGTGTTGGTGTTGGTGATGGTATTGGTGTTGGTGTTGGTGTTGGTGATGGTATTGGTTTTGGTGATGGTATTGGTGTTGGTGTTGATGATGGTATTCGTGTTGGTGTTGGTGATGCTATGGTTGTTGGTGTTGGTATTGGTGTTGGTGATGGTGTTGGTGTTGGTGTTGGTGATGGTATTGTTATTGGTGTTGTTGATGGTATTGGTGTTGGTATTGGTGATGGTATTGGTGTTGGTATTGGTGATGGTAATGATGTGGTGATGGTATCGGTGTTGGTGATGGTGTTGGTGTTGGTGTTGGTATTCGTTTTGGTGATAGTATTGGTGTTGGTGTTGGTGTTGGTGTTGGTGATGGTATTGGAGTTGGTGTTGGTGTTGGTGATGGTGTTGTTGTTGGTGATGGTATTGGTATTGGTGTTGGTGATGGTATTGGTGATGGTATTGGTGTTGGTGTTGGTGATGGTGATGGTATTGGTGTTGGTGATGGTATTGGTGTTGGTGATGGTATTGGTGTTGGTGTATGTATTGGTGTTGGTGTTGGTGTTGGTATTGGAGTTGGTGTTGGTGATGGTATTGGTGTTGGTGTTGGTGATGGTATTGGTGTTGGTGTTGGTGTTGGTGTTGGTGTTGGTTATGGTATTAGTGTTGGTAATGGTGATGGTATTGGTGTTAGTGATGGTGTTGGTGTTGGTGATGGTATTGGTGTGGTGATGGTATTGGTGTTGGTGTAGGTGTTGGTGTTGTTGTTGGTTATGGTACTGGTATTGGTGTTGGTGATGGTATTGGTGTTGGTGATGGTATTGATGTTGGTGTTGGTGATGCTATGGTTGTTGGTGTTGGTATTGGTGTTGGTGATGGTGTGGGTGTTGGTGCTGGTATTGGTGTTGGTGATGGTATTGGTGTTGGTGTTGGTGTTGGTGATGGTATTGGAGTTGGTGTTGGTGTTGGTGATGGTATTGGTGTTGGTGTTTGTGTTGGTAATGGTTATGGTATTGGTGTTGGTGATGGTATTGGTGTTGGTATTGGTGTTGGTGATGGTATTGGTGTCAGTGTTGGTGTTGTTGGTGTTGGTGTTGGTATTGGTGTTGGTGATGGTATTGGTGTCAGTGTTGGTGTTGTTGGTGTTGGTGATGGTATTGGTGTTGGTGATGGTATTGGTGTTGGTGTTGGTGATGGTATTGGTGTTGGTGATGGTATAGCGTTGGTGATGGTATTGGTGTTGGTATTGGTGTTGGTGTTGGTGTTAGTGTTGGTGATGTTATTGGTGTTGGTGATGGTATTGGTGTTGGTGATGGTATTGGTGTTGGTGTTGGTGATGGTGTTCTTGTTAGGTGATGGTGATGGTATTGGTGTTGGTGATGGTATTGGTGTTGGTGTTGGTGATGGTAGTGGTGTTGGTGTTATTGTTGGTGTTGGTGTTGGTTTTGTTGTTGGTGATGGTATTGGTATTGGTGTTGGTGATGGTATTGGTGTTGGTGATGGTATTGGTGTTGGTGATGGTGTTGGTGTTGGTGTTGGTGATGGTATTGGTGTTGGTGATGGTATTGGTGTTGGTGATGGTGTTGGTGTTGGTGTTGGTGAGGGTATTGGTGTTGGTGTTGGTGTTGGTGTTAGTGTTGGTGATGGTATTGGTGTTGGTGATGGTATTGGTGTTGGTGATGGTGTTGGTGTTGGTGTTGGTGATGGTATTGGTGTTGGTGTTGGTGAGGGTATTGGTGTTGGTATTGGTGTTGGTGTTGGTGATGGTATTGGTGTTGGTGATGGTATTGGTGTTGGTGTTGGTGTTGGTGTTGCTATTGGTTATGGTATTGGTGTTGGTGTTGATGTTGGTGTTGTTGTTGTTGTTGGTGATGGTATTGGTATTGGTGTTGGTGATGGTATTGGTGTTGGTGTTGGTGTTGGTGTTTGTGTTGGTAATGGTTATGGTATTGGTGTTGGTGATGGTATTGGTGTTGGTATTGGTGTTGGTGATGGTATTGGTGTCGGTGTTGGTGTTGTTGGTGTTGGTGATGGTATTGGTGTTGGTGATGGTATTGGTGTTGGTGTTGGTGATGGTATTGGTGTTGGTGATGGTATTGGTGTTGGTGATGGTGTTGGTGTTGGTGTTGGTGATGGTATTGGTGTTGGTGATGGTATTGGTGTTGGTGATGGTGTTGGTGTTGGTGTTGGTGAGGGTATTGGTGTTGGTGTTGGTGTTGGTGTTAGTGTTGGTGATGGTATTGGTGTTGGTGATGGTATTGGTGTTGGTGATGGTGTTGGTGTTGGTGTTGGTGATGGTATTGGTGTTGGTGTTGGTGAGGGTATTGGTGTTGGTATTGGTGTTGGTGTTGGTGATGGTATTGGTGTTGGTGATGGTATTGGTGTTGGTGTTGGTGTTGGTGTTGCTATTGGTTATGGTATTGGTGTTGGTGTTGATGTTGGTGTTGTTGTTGTTGTTGGTGATGGTATTGGTATTGGTGTTGGTGATGGTATTGGTGTTGGTGATGGTATTGGTGTTGGTGTTGGTGATGCTATGGTTGTTGGTGTTGGTATTGGTGATGGTATTGGTGTTGGTGTTGGTGATGCTATGATTGTTGGTGTTGGTGTTGGTGTTGGTGTTGGTGTTGGTGTTGGTGATGGTATTGGTGTTGCTGTTGGTGATGGTATTGGTGTTGGTGATGGTATTGATGTTGCTGTTGGTGATGCTATGCTTGTTGGTGTTGGTGTTGGTGTTGGTGTTGGTGTTGGTGTTAGTGTTGGTGATGGTATTGGTGTTGGTGTTGGTGTTTGAGTTGGTGATGGTATTGGAGTTGGTGTTGGTGTTGGTGATGGTATTGGTGTTGGTATTGGTGTTGGTGATGGTGTTGGTGTTGGTGTTGGTGTTGGTATTCGTTTTGGTGATGGTATTGGTGTTGGTGTTGGGGTTGGTGTTGGTGATGGTATTGGAGTTGGTGTTGGTCTTGGTGATGGTATTGGTGCTGGTGTTGGTGTTGGTGATGGTGATGGTATTGGTGTTGGTGATGGTATTGGTGTTGGTGATGGTGATGTTATTGGTGTTGGTGATGGTGTTGGTGTTGGTGATGGTATTGGTGTTGGTGATGGTATTGGTGTTGGTGTTGGTGATGGTATTGGTGTTGATGATAGTATTGGTGTTGGTGATGGTATTGGTATTGGTGTTGGTGTAGGTGTTGGTGTTGTTGTTGGTGATGGTATTGGTATTGGTGTTGGTGATGCTATGGTTGTTGGTGTTGGCATTGGTGTTGGTGATGCTATGGTTGTTGGTGTTGGCATTGGTGTTGGTGTTGGTATTGGTGTTGGTGATGGTATTGGTGTTGGTATTGGTGTTGGTGATGATATTGGTGTCGGTGTTGGTGTTGTTGGTGTTGGTGATGGTATTGGTGTTGGTGATGGTATTGGTGTTGAAGATGGTATTGGTGTTGGTGTTGGTGTTGTTGTTGGTGATGGTATTGGTGTTGGTGATGGTATTGGTGTTGAAGATGGTATTGGTGTTGAAGATGGTATTGGTGTTGGTGTTGGTGATGGTGTTGGTGTTGATGTTAGTGTTGGTGATGGTATTGGTGTTGGTGATGGTATTGGTGTTGGTGATGGTATTGGTGTTGAAGATGGTATTGGTGTTGAAGATGGTATTGGTGTTGTTGTTGGTGATGGTGTTGGTGTTGATGTTAGTGTTGGTGATGGTATTGGTGTTGGTGATGGTATTGGTGTCGGTGATGGTATTGTTGTTGGTGATGGTGTTGGTATTGGTGTTGGTGTTGGTGATGGTATTGGTTTTGGTGTTGGTGTTGGTGATGGTATTGGTGTTGGTGTTTGTGTTGGTGTTGTTGTTGGTGATGGTATTGGTGTTGGTGTAGGTGTTGGTGTTGTTGTTGGTGATGGTATTGGTATTGGTGTTGGTGATGGTATTGGTGTTGGTGATGGTATTGGTGTTGGTGTTGTTGTTGGTTATGGTATTGATATTGGTGGTGGTGTTGGTATTGGTGTGGTGATGGTATTGGTGTTGGTGTTGGTGTTGGTGTTGTTGTTGGTGATGGTATTGGTATTGGTGTTGGTGATGGTATTGGTGTTGGTGATGGTATTGGTGTTGGTGTTGGTGATGGTATTGGTGTTGGTGTTGGTGATGCTATGGATGTTGGTGGTGATGGTATTGGTATTGCTGTTGGTGATGGTATTGGTATTGGTGATGGTATTGGTGTTGGTGTTGGTGTTGGTGTTGTTGTTGGTGATGGTATTGGTATTGGTGTTGTTAATGGTGTTGGTGATGGTATTGGTGTTGGTATTGGTGATGGTATTGGTGTGGTGATGGTATTGGTGTTGGTGTTGGTGTTGTTGTTGGTGATGGTATTGGTATTGGTGTTGGTGATGCTATGGTTGTTGGTGTTGGTATTGGTGTTGGTGATGGTATTGTTGTTGGTGATGGTATTGGTGTTGGTGTTGGTGTTGTTGTTGGTGTTGGTGTTGGTATTGGTGTTGGTGATGGTATTGGTGTTGGCGATGGTATTGGTGTTGGTGTTGGTGATGGTATTGGTGTTGGTGTTGGTGTTGGTGATGGTATTGGTGTTGGTGATGGTATTGGTGTTGGTGTTGATGATGGTATTGGTATTGGTGTTGGTGATGGTATTGGTGTTGGTGTTGGTGATGCTATGGTTGTTGGTGTTGGTATTGGTGTTGGTGATGGTGTTGGTGTTGGTGTTGGTGTTGGTGATGGTATTGGAGTTGGTGTTGTGTTGGTGATGGTGATGGTATTGGTGTTGGTGATGGTGTTGGTGTTGGTGTTGGTGATGGTGATGGTATTGGTGTTGGTGTTGGTGTTGGTGATGGTATTGGTGTTGGTGTTGGTGATGGTATTGGTGTTGGTGTTGGTGTTGGTGATGGTATTGGTGTTGGTGTTGGTGTTGGTGTTGGTTATGGTATTAGTGTTGGTAATGGTGATGGTATTGGTGTTGGTGATGGTATTGGTGTTGGTGATGGTGTTGGTGATGGTATTGGTATTGGTGTTGGTGATGGTATTGGTGTGGTGATGGTATTGGTGTTGGTGTTGGTGTTGGTGTTGTTGTTGGTGATGGTATTGGTATTGGTGTTGGTGATGGTATTGGTGTTGGTGATGGTATTGGTGTTGGTATTGGTGATGGTATTGGTGTGGTGATGGTATTGGTGTTGGTGTTGGTGTTGTTGTTGTCGTTGGTGATGGTATTGGTATTGGTGTTGGTGATGGTATTGGTGTTGGTGATGGTATTGGTGTTGGTGTTGGTGATGCTATGGTTGTTGGTGTTGGTATTGGTGTTGGTGATGGTGTTGCTGTTGGTGTTGGTGATGGTATTCGTATTGTGTTGTTAATGGTATTGGTGTTGGTGATGGTATTGGTGTTGGTATTGGTGATGGTATTGGTGTGGTGATGGTATTGGTGTTGGTGTTGGTGTCGTTGTTGGTGATGGTATTGGTATTGGTGTTGGTGATGCTATGGTTGTTGGTGTTGGCATTGGTGTTGGTGTTGGTGTTGGTGTTGGTATTGGTGTTGGTGATGGTATTGGTGTTGGTGATGGTATTGGTGTTGGTGTTGGTGATGGTATTGGTGTTGGTGTTGGTGATGGTATTGTTGTTGTTGATGGTATTGGTGTTGGTGTTGGTGTTGGTGATGGTATTGGAGTTGGTGTTGGTGTTGGTGATGGTGATGGTATTGGAGTTGGTGTTGGTGTTGGTGATGGTGATGGTATTGGTGTTGGTGATGGTATTGGTGTTGGTGTTGGTGATGGTGATGGTATTAGTGTTGGTGATGGTATTGGTGTTGGTGTTGGTGTTGGTGATGGTGATGGTATTGGTGTTGATGATGTTATTGGTGTTGGTGTTGGTATTGTTGTTGGTAATGGTATTGGTATTGGTGTTGGTGATGGTGTTGTTCTTGTTGATGGTATTGGTGTTGGTGATGGTATTGGTGTTGGTGTTGTTGTTGGTGATGGTATTGGTGTTGGTGAGTGTATTGGTGTTGTTGTTGGTTTTGGTGTTTGGTGTTGGTGATGGTATTGGTGTTGGTGATGGTGATGGTGATAGTGATGGTATTGGTGTTGTTGTTGTTGTTGTTGATGGTATTGGTGTTGTTGTTGTTGTTTGTGATGGTATTGATGTTGTTGTTGTTCGTGATGGTATTGGTGTTGGTGTAGGTGTTGGTGTTGTTGTTTGTGATGGTATTGGTATTGGTGTTGTTGATGGTATTAGTGTTGGTGATGGTGTTGGTGTTGGTGATGCTATGGTTGTTGGTGTTGGTATTGGTGTTGGTGATGGTGTGGGTGTTGGTGTTGGTATTGGTGTTGGTGATGGTATTGGTGTTGGTGTTGGTGTTTGTGTTGGTGATGGTATTGGAGTTGGTATTGGTGTTGGTGATGGTATTGGTGTTGGTGTTGGTGTTGGTGATGGTGATGGTATTGGTGTTGCTGATGGTATTGGTGTTGGTGATGGTATTGGTGTCAGTGTTGGTGTTGTTGGTGTTGGTGATGGTGTTGGTGTTGGTGATGGTATTGGTGTTGGTGTTTGTGTTGGTGATGGTATTGGAGTTGGTGTTGGTGTTGGTGATGGTATTGGTGTTGGTGTTGGTGTTGGTGTTGGTGATGGTGATGGTATTGGTGTTGCTGATGGTATTGGTGTAGGTATTGGTGTCAGTGTTGGTGTTGTTGTTGTTGGTGATGGTATTGGTGTTGGTGATTGTATTGGTGTTGGTGTTGGTGATGGTATTGGTGTTGGTATTGGTGTTTGTGTTGGTGTTAGTGTTGGTGATGGTATTGGTGTTGGTGATGGTATTGGTGTTGGTGATGGTATTGGTGTTGGTGATGGTATTGGTGTTGGTGTTGGTGTTGGTGATGGTATCGGTGTTGGTGATGGTATTGGTGTTTGTGTTGATGATGGTATTGGTGTTGGTGTTGGTGTTGTTGTTGGTGATGGTATTGGTATT
>OZ024741.1:403889500-403914500 GCA_964016885.1 Eledone cirrhosa | reverse complement strand
GTTGTTGGTGATGGTGATGGTATTGATGTGGTGATGGTATTGGTGTTGTTGATGGAAATGTTGTTGGTGATGGTATTGGTGTTGGTATTGGTGATGGTATTGTTGTTGGTGATGGTGATGGTATTGATGTGGTGATGGTATTGGTGTTGGTGTTGGTGTTGGTGTTGGTGATGGTATTGGTGTTGGTGATGGTATTGGTGTTGGTGTTGGTGTTGGTGATGGTATTGTTGTTGGTGATGGTGATGGTATTGGTGTTGGTATTGGTGTTTGTGTTGGTGTTAGTGTTGGTGATGGTTTTGGTGTTGGTGATGGTATTGGTGTTGGTGATGGTATTGGTGTTGGTGATGGTATTGGTGTTGGTGTTGGTGTTGGTGATGGTATTGGTCTCAGTGTTGGTGTTGTTGGTGTTGGTGATGGTATTGGTGTTGGTGATGGTATTGGTGTTGGTATTGGTGTTGGTGTTGGTGATGGTATTGGTGTTGGTGATGGTATTGGTGTTGGTGTTGGTGATGGTATTGGTGTTGGTGTTGGTGTTGTTGTTGGTGATGGTATTGGTGTTGGTGTTGGTTATGTAATTAGTGTTGGTAATCGTGATGGTATGGTGTTGGTGATGGTATTGGTGTCAGTGTTGGTGTTGTTGGTGTTGGTGATGGTATTGGTGTTGGTGATGGTATTGGTGTTGGTGATGGTATTGGTGTTGGTATTGGTGTTGGTGTTGGTGATGGTATTAGTGTTGGTAATGGTGATGGTATTGGTGTTGGTGATGGTATTGGTGTGGTGATGGTGTTGGTTTTAGTGTAGGTGTTGGTGTTGGTGATGGTATTGGTTTTGGTATTGGTGTTGGTGTTGGTGTTGGTGTTGGTGATGGCATTGGTGTTGGTGATGGTATTGGTGTTGGTGATGGTATTGGTGTTGGTGATGGTGTTGGTGTTGGTGTTAGTATTGGTGTTGGTGTTGGTGATGGTATTGGTGTTGGTGTTGGTGTTGGTGATGGTATTGGTGTTGGTGTTGGTGTTGGTGTTGGTTATGGTATTAGTGTTGGTAATGGTATTGGTGTTGGTGAATGTATTGGTGTTGGTGATGGTGTTGGTGATGGTATTGGTATTGGTGTTGGTGATGGTATTGTTGTTGGTGATAGTATTGGTGTGGTGATGGTATTGGTGTTGGTGTTGGTGTTGTTGTTGTCGTTGGTGATGGTATTGGTATTGGTGTTGGTGATGGTATTGGTGTTGGTGATGGTATTGGTGTTGGTGTTGGTGATGCTATGGTTGTTGGTGTTGGTGATGGTGTTGGTGTTGGTGTTGGTTATGGTATTGGTGTTGGTGTTGGTGTTGGTGATGGTATTGTTGTTGGTGATGGTGATGGTATTGATGTGGTGATGGTATTGGTGTTGTTGATGGAAATGTTGTTGGTGATGGTATTGGTGTTGGTATTGGTGATGGTATTGTTGTTGGTGATGGTGATGGTATTGATGTGGTGATGGTATTGGTGTTGGTGTTGGTGTTGGTGTTGGTGATGGTATTGGTGTTGGTGATGGTATTGGTGTTGGTGTTGGTGTTGGTGATGGTATTGTTGTTGGTGATGGTGATGGTATTGGTGTTGGTATTGGTGTTTCTGTTGGTGTTAGTGTTGGTGATGGTTTTGGTGTTGGTGATGGTATTGGTGTTGGTGATGGTATTGGTGTTGGTGATGGTATTGGTGTTGGTGTTGGTGTTGGTGATGGTATTGGTCTCAGTGTTGGTGTTGTTGGTGTTGGTGATGGTATTGGTGTTGGTGATGGTATTGGTGTTGGTATTGGTGTTGGTGTTGGTGATGGTATTGGTGTTGGTGATGGTATTGGTGTTGGTATTGGTGATGGTATTGGTGTGGTGATGGTATTGGTGTTGGTGTTGGTGTTGTTGTTGTCGTTGGTGATGGTATTGGTATTGGTGTTGGTGATGGTATTGGTGTTGGTGATGGTATTGGTGTTGGTGTTGGTGATGCTATGGTTGTTGGTGTTGGTATTGGTGTTGGTGATGGTGTTGCTGTTGGTGTTGGTGATGGTATTGGTATTGGTGTTGTTAATGGTATTGGTGTTGGTGATGGTATTGGTGTTGGTATTGGTGATGGTATTGGTGTGGTGATGGTATTGGTGTTGGTGTTGGTGTCGTTGTTGGTGATGGTATTGGTATTGGTGTTGGTGATGCTATGGTTGTTGGTGTTGGCATTGGTGTTGGTATTGGTGTTGGTGATGGTATTGGTGTTGGTGATGGTATTGGTGTTGGTGTTGGTGATGGTATTGGTGTTGGTGTTGGTGATGGTATTGTTGTTGTTGATGGTATTGGTGTTGGTGTTGGTGTTGGTGATGGTATTGGAGTTGGTGTTGGTGTTGGTGATGGTGATGGTATTGGTGTTGGTGATGGTATTGGTGTTGGTGTTGGTGTTGGTGATGCTGATGGTATTAGTGTTGGTGATGGTATTGGTGTTGGTGTTGGTGTTGGTGATGGTGATGGTATTGGTGTTGATGATGTTATTGGTGTTGGTGTTGGTATTGTTGTTGGTAATGGTATTGGTATTGGTGTTGGTGATGGTGTTGTTCTTGTTGATGGTATTGGTGTTGGTGATGGTGATGGTATTGGTGTTGGTGAGTGTATTGGTGTTGTTGTTGGTTTTGGTGTTTGGTGTTGGTGATGGTATTGGTGTTGGTGATGGTGATGGTGATAGTGATGGTATTGGTGTTGTTGTTGTTGTTGTTGATGGTATTGGTGTTGTTGTTGTTGTTTGTGATGGTATTGATGTTGTTGTTGTTCGTGATGGTATTGGTGTTGGTGTAGGTGTTGGTGTTGTTGTTGGTGATGGTATTGGTATTGGTGTTGTTGATGGTATTAGTGTTGGTGATGGTGTTGGTGTTGGTGATGCTATGGTTGTTGGTGTTGTTATTGGTGTTGGTGATGGTGTGGGTGTTGGTGTTGGTATTGGTGTTGGTGATGGTATTGGTGTTGGTGTTGGTGTTTGTGTTGGTGATGGTATTGGAGTTGGTATTGGTGTTGGTGATGGTATTGGTGTTGGTGTTGGTGTTGGTGATGGTGATGGTATTGGAGTTGGTATTGGTGTTGCTGATGGTATTGGTGTTGGTGATGGTATTGGTGTCAGTGTTGGTGTTGTTGGTGTTGGTGATGGTGTTGGTGTTGGTGATGGTATTGGTGTTGGTGTTTGTGTTGGTGATGGTATTGGAGTTGGTGTTGGTGTTGGTGATGGTATTGGTGTTGGTGTTGGTGTTGGTGTTGGTGATGGTGATGGTATTGGTGTTGCTGATGGTATTGGTGTAGGTATTGGTGTCAGTGTTGGTGTTGTTGTTGTTGGTGATGGTATTGGTGTTGGTGATTGTATTGGTGTTGGTGTTGGTGATGGTATTGGTGTTGGTATTGGTGTTTGTGTTGGTGTTAGTGTTGGTGATGGTATTGGTGTTGGTGATGGTATTGGTGTTGGTGATGGTATTGGTGTTGGTGATGGTATTGGTGTTGGTGTTGGTGTTGGTGATGGTATTGGTGTTGGTGATGGTATTGGTGTTGGTGTTGATGATGGTATTGGTGTTGGTGTTGGTGTTGTTGTTGGTGATGGTATTGGTATTGGTGTTGGTGATGGTATTGGTGTTGGTGTTGGTGATGCTATGGTTGTTGGTGTTGGTATTGGTGTTGGTGATGGTGTTGGTGTTGGTGTTAGTGATGGTATTGGTATTGGTGTTGTTGATGGTATTGGTGTTGTTGATGGTATTGGTGTTGGTATTGGTGATGGTATTGATGTGGTGATGGTATCGGAGTTGGTGATGGTGTTGGTGTTGGTCTTGGTGTTGGTGATGGTATTGGAGTTGGTGTTGGTGTTGGTGATGGTGATGGTATTGGTGTTGGTGATGGTGTTGTTGATGGTGATGGTATTGGTGTTGGTGATGGTATTGGTGTTGGTGATCGTGATGGTATTGATGTTGGTGATGGTGTTGGTGTTGGTGATGGTATTGGTGTTGGTGTTGGTGATGGTATTGGTGTTGGTGATGGTGTTGGTGTTGGTGATGGTGTTGGTGTTGGTGATGGTCTTGGTGTTGGTGTTGGTGATGGTATTGGTGTTGGTGATGGTATTGGTGTTAGTAATGGTATTGGTGTTGGTGATGGTATTGGTGTTGGTGTTGGTGATGGTATTGGTGTTGGTGATGGTATTGGTGTTGGTGTTGGTGTTGTTGTTGGTGTTGGTGTTGGTTTTGTTGTTGGCGATGGTATTGGTATTGGTGTTGGTGATGGTATTGGTGTTGGTATTGGTGTTGGTGATGTTATTGGTGTCGGTGTTGGTGTTGTTGGTGTTGGTGATGGTATTGGTGTTGGTGAAGGTATTGGTGTTGGTGATGGTATTGGTGTTGTTGTTGGTGATGGTATTGGTGTTGGTATTGGTGTTGGTGTTGGTGTTGTTGTTAGTGCTGGTGATGGTATTGGTGTTGGTGATGGTATTGGTGTTGGTGATGGTGTTGGTGTTGGTTATGGTATTAGTGTTGGTAATGGTGATGGTATTGGTGTTGGTGATGGTATTGGTGTTGGTGTTGGTGATGGAATTGGTGTGGTGATGGTGTTGGTTTTAGTGTAGGTGTTGGTGTTGGTGATGGTATTGGTTTTGGTATTGGTGTTGGTGTTGGTGTTAGTGTTGGTGATGGTATTGGTGTTGGTGATGGTATTGGTGTTGGTGATGGTATTGGTGTTGGTGATGGTGTTGGTGTTAGTATTGGTGTTGGTGTTGGTGATGGTATTGGTGTTGGTGTTGGTGATGGTATTGGTGTTGGTGTTGGTGTTGGTGATGGTATTGGTGTTGGTGTTGGTGTTGGTGTTGGTTATGGTATTAGTGTTGGTAATGGTGATGGTATTGGTGTTGGTGATGGTATTGGTGTTGGTGATGGTGTTGGTGATGGTATTGGTGTTGGTGATAGTATTGGTGTGGTGATGGTATTGGTGTTGGTGTTGGTGTTGGTGTTGTTGTTGGTGATGGTATTGTTATTGGTGTTGGTGATGGTGTGGTGTTGGTGATGGTATTGGTGTTGGTATTGGTGATGGTATTGGTGTGGTGATGGTATTGGTGTTGGTGTTGGTGTTGTTGTTGTCGTTGGTGATGGTATTGGTATTGGTGTTGGTGATGGTATTGGTGTTGGTGATGGTATTGGTGTTGGTGTTGGTGATGCTATGGTTGTTGGTGTTGGTATTGGTGTTGGTGATGGTGTTGCTGTTGGTGTTGGTGATGGTATTGGTATTGGTGTTGTTAATGGTATTGGTGTTGGTGATGGTATTGGTGTTGGTATTGGTGATGGTATTGGTGTGGTGATGGTATTGGTGTTGGTGTTGGTGTCGTTGTTGGTGATGGTATTGGTATTGGTGTTGGTGATGCTATGGTTGTTGGTGTTGGCATTGGTGTTGGTGATGGTATTGTTGTTGGTGATGGTATTGGTGTTGGTGTTGGTGTTGGTGTTGGTATTGGTGTTGGTGATGGTATTGGTGTTGGTGATGGTATTGGTGTTGGTGTTGGTGATGGTATTGGTGTTGGTGTTGGTGATGGTATTGTTGTTGTTGATGGTATTGGTGTTGGTGATGGTGTTGGTGTTGGTGATGGTATTGGAGTTGGTGTTGGTGTTGGTGATGGTGATGGTATTGGAGTTGGTGTTGGTGTTGGTGATGGTGATGGTATTGGTGTTGGTGATGGTATTGGTGTTGGTGTTGGTGTTGGTGATGGTGATGGTATTAGTGTTGGTGATGGTATTGGTGTTGGTGTTGGTGTTGGTGATGGTGATGGTATTAGTGTTGGTGATGGTATTGGTGTTGGTGTTGCTATTGGTGTTGGTGATGGTATTGGTGTTGGTGATGCTATGGTTGTTGGTGTTGGTGATGGTTATGGTATTGGTGTTGGTGTTGGTGTTGGTGATGGTATTGTTGTTGGTGATGGTGATGGTATTGATGTGGTGATGGTATTGGTGTTGTTGATGGAAATGTTGTTGGTGATGGTATTGGTGTTGGTATTGGTGATGGTATTGTTGTTGGTGATGGTGATGGTATTGATGTGGTGATGGTATTGGTGTTGGTGTTGGTGTTGGTGTTGGTGATGGTATTGGTGTTGGTGATGGTATTGGTGTTGGTGTTGGTGTTGGTGATGGTATTGGTCTCAGTGTTGGTGTTGTTGGTGTTGGTGATGGTATTGGTGTTGGTGATGGTATTGGTGTTGGTATTGGTGTTGGTGTTGGTGATGGTATTGGTGTTGGTGATGGTATTGGTGTTGGTGTTGGTGATGGTATTGGTGTTGGTGTTGGTGTTGTTGTTGGTGATGGTATTGGTGTTGGTGTTGGTTATGTAATTAGTGTTGGTAATCGTGATGGTATTGGTGTTGGTGATGGTATTGGTGTCAGTGTTGGTGTTGTTGGTGTTGGTGATGGTATTGGTGTTGGTGATGGTATTGGTGTTGGTGATGGTATTGGTGTTGGTATTGGTGTTGGTGTTGGTGATGGTATTAGTGTTGGTAATGGTGATGGTATTGGTGTTGGTGATGGTATTGGTGTGGTGATGGTGTTGGTTTTAGTGTAGGTGTTGGTGTTGGTGATGGTATTGGTTTTGGTATTGGTGTTGGTGTTGGTGTTGGTGTTGGTGATGGCATTTGTGTTGGTGATGGTATTGGTGTTGGTGATGGTATTGGTGTTGGTGATGGTGTTGGTGTTGGTGTTAGTATTGGTGTTGGTGTTGGTGATGGTATTGGTGTTGGTGTTGGTGTTGGTGATGGTATTGGTGTTGGTGTTGGTGTTGGTGTTGGTTATGGTATTAGTGTTGGTAATGGTATTGGTGTTGGTGAATGTATTGGTGTTGGTGATGGTGTTGGTGATGGTATTGGTATTGGTGTTGGTGATGGTATTGTTGTTGGTGATAGTATTGGTGTGGTGATGGTATTGGTGTTGGTGTTGGTGTTGTTGTTGTCGTTGGTGATGGTATTGGTATTGGTGTTGGTGATGGTATTGGTGTTGGTGATGGTATTGGTGTTGGTGTTGGTGATGCTATGGTTGTTGGTGTTGGTGATGGTGTTGGTGTTGGTGTTGGTTATGGTATTGGTGTTGGTGTTGGTGTTGGTGATGGTATTGTTGTTGGTGATGGTATTGGTATTGGTGTTGGTGATGGTGTTGGTGTTGGTGATGGTTATGGTATTGGTGTTGGTGTTGGTGTTGGTGATGGTATTGTTGTTGGTGATGGTGATGGTATTGATGTGGTGATGGTATTGGTGTTGTTGATGGAAATGTTGTTGGTGATGGTATTGGTGTTGGTATTGGTGATGGTATTGTTGTTGGTGATGGTGATGGTATTGATGTGGTGATGGTATTGGTGTTGGTGTTGGTGTTGGTGTTGGTGATGGTATTGGTGTTGGTGATGGTATTGGTGTTGGTGTTGGTGTTGGTGATGGTATTGTTGTTGGTGATGGTGATGGTATTGGTGTTGGTATTGGTGTTTGTGTTGGTGTTAGTGTTGGTGATGGTTTTGGTGTTGGTGATGGTATTGGTGTTGGTGATGGTATTGGTGTTGGTGATGGTATTGGTGTTGGTGTTGGTGTTGGTGATGGTATTGGTCTCAGTGTTGGTGTTGTTGGTGTTGGTGATGGTATTGGTGTTGGTGATGGTATTGGTGTTGGTATTGGTGTTGGTGTTGGTGATGGTATTGGTGTTGGTGATGGTATTGGTGTTGGTGTTGGTGTTGTAGTTGGTGATGGTATTGGTGTTGGTATTGGTGTTGGTGTTGGTGTTGGTGTTGGTGTTAGTGTTGGTGTTGGTTATGGAATTAGTGTTGGTAATCGTGATGGTATTGGTGTTGGTGATGGTATTGGTGTCAGTGTTGGTGTTGTTGGTGTTGGTGATGGTATTGGTGTTGGTGATGGTATTGGTGTTGGTGATGGTATTGGTGTTGGTATTGGTGTTGGTGTTGGTGATGGTATTAGTGTTGGTAATGGTGATGGTATTGGTGGTGGTGATGGTATTGGTGTGGTGATGGTGTTGGTTTTAGTGTAGGTGTTGGTGTTGGTGATGGTATTGATTTTGGTATTGGTGTTGGTGTTGGTGTTGGTGTTGGTGATGGCATTGGTGTTGGTGATGGTATTGGTGTTGGTGATGGTATTGGTGTTGGTGATGGTGTTGGTGTTGGTGTTAGTATTGGTGTTGGTGTTGGTGATGGTATTGGTGTTGGTGTTGGTGTTGGTGATGGTATTGGTGTTGGTGTTGGTGTTGGTGTTGGTTATGGTATTAGTGTTGGTAATGGTATTGGTGTTGGTGAATGTATTGGTGTTGGTGATGGTGTTGGTGATGGTATTGGTATTGGTGTTGGTGATGGTATTGTTGTTGGTGATAGTATTGGTGTGGTGATGGTATTGGTGTTGGTGTTGGTGTCGTTGTTGGTGATGGTATTGGTGTTGGTGTAGGTGTTGGTGTTGTTGTTGGTGATGGTATTGGTATTGGTGTTGGTGATGCTATGGTTGTTGGTGTTGGCATTGGTGTTGGTGATGGTATTGTTGTTGGTGATGGTATTGGTATTGGTGTTGGTGTTGGTGTTGGTATTGGTGTTGGTGATGGTATTGGTGTTGGTGTTGGTGATGGTATTGTTGTTGTTGATGGTATTGGTGTTGGTGTTGGTGTTGGTGTTGGTGTTGGTGTTGGTGATGGTGATGGTATTGGAGTTGGTGTTGGTGTTGGTGATGGTGATGGTATTGGTGTTGGTGATGGTATTGGTGTTGGTGTTGGTGTTTGTGATGGTGAGGGTATTGGAGTTGGTGTTGGTGTTGGTGATGGTGATGGTATTGGTGTTGGTGATGGTATTGGAGTTGGTGTTGGTGTTGGTGATGGTGATGGTATTGGAGTTGGTGTTGGTGTTGGTGATGGTGATGGTATTGGTGTTGGTGATGGTATTGGTGTTGGTGTTGGTGTTGGTGATGGTGATGGTATTGGTGTTGGTGTTGGTGATGGTATTGGTGTTGGTGTTGGTGTTGATGATGTTATTGGTGTTGGTGTTGGTATTGTTGTTGGTAATGGTATTGGTATTGGTGTTGGTGATGCTATGGTTGTTGGTGTTGGTATTGGTGTTGGTGATGGTATAGGTGTTGGTGATGGTGTTGGTGTTAGTGTTGGTGATGGTATTGGTGTTGGTGATGGTATTGGTGTTGGTGATGGTATTGGTGTTGGTGATGGTGTTGGTGTTGGTTATGGTATTAGTGTTGGTAATGGTGATGGTATTGGTGTTGGTGATGGTATTGGTGTTGGTGTTGGTGATGGAATTGGTGTGGTGATGGTGTTGGTTTTAGTGTAGGTGTTGGTGTTGGTGATGGTATTGGTTTTGGTATTGGTATTGGTGTTGATGTTAGTGTTGGTGATGGTATTGGTGTTGGTGATGGTATTGGTGTTGGTGATGGTATTGGTGTTGGTGATGGTGTTGGTGTTAGTATTGGTGTTGGTGTTGGTGATGGTATTGGTGTTGGTGTTGGTGATGGTATTGGTGTTGGTGTTGGTGTTGGTGATGGTATTGGTGTTGGTGTTGGTGTTGGTGTTGGTTATGGTATTAGTGTTGGTAATGGTGATGGTATTGGTGTTGGTGATGGTATTGGTGTTGGTGATGGTGTTGGTGATGGTATTGGTGTTGGTGATAGTATTGGTGTGGTGATGGTATTGGTGTTGGTGTTGGTGTTGGTGTTGTTGTTGGTGATGGTATTGGTATTGGTGTTGGTGATGGTATTGGTGTTGGTGATGGTATTGGTGTTGGTATTGGTGATGGTATTGGTGTGGTGATGGTATTGGTGTTGGTGTTGGTGTTGTTGTTGTCGTTGGTGATGGTATTGGTATTGGTGTTGGTGATGGTATTGGTGTTGGTGTTGGTGATGCTATGGTTGTTGGTGTTGGTATTGGTGTTGGTGATGGTGTTGCTGTTGGTGTTGGTGATGGTATTGGTATTGGTGTTGTTAATGGTATTGGTGTTGGTGATGGTATTGGTGTTGGTATTGGTGATGGTATTGGTGTGGTGATGGCATTGGTGTTGGTGTTGGTGTCGTTGTTGGTGATGGTATTGGTATTGGTGTTGGTGATGCTATGGTTGTTGGTGTTGGCATTGGTGTTGGTGATGGTATTGTTGTTGGTGATGGTATTGGTATTGGTGTTGGTGTTGGTATTGGTGTTGGTGATGGTATTGGTGTTGGTGATGGTATTGGTGTTGGTGTTGGTGATGGTATTGGTGTTGGTGTTGGTGATGGTATTGTTGTTGTTGATGGTATTGGTGTTGGTGTTGGTGTTGGTGTTGGTGATGGTATTGGAGTTGGTGTTGGTGTTGGTGATGGTGATGGTATTGGAGTTGGTGTTGGTGTTGGTGATGGTGATGGTATTGGTGTTGGTGATGGTATTGGTGTTGGTGTTGGTGTTGGTGATGGTGATGGTATTGGTGTTGATGATGTTATTGGTGTTGGTGTTGGTATTGTTGTTGGTAATGGTATTGGTATTGGTGTTGGTGATGGTGTTGGTGTTGGTGTTGGTTATGGTATTGGTGTTGGTGTTGGTGTTGGTGATGGTATTGTTGTTGGTGATGGTGATGGTATTGATGTGGTGATGGTATTGGTGTTGTTGATGGAAATGTTGTTGGTGATGGTATTGGTGTTGGTATTGGTGATGGTATTGATGTGGTGATGGTATTGGTGTTGGTGTTGGTGTTGGTGATGGTATTGGTGTTGGTGATGGTATTGGTGTTGGTGTTGGTGATGGTATTGGTGTTGGTGTTGGTGTTGGTGATGGTATTGGTGTTGGTGTTGGTGTTGGTGTTGGTTATGGTATTAGTGTTGGTAATGGTGATGGTATTGGTGTTGGTGATGGTATTGGTGTTGGTGATGGTGTTGGTGATGGTATTGGTGTTGGTGATAGTATTGGTGTGGTGATGGTATTGGTGTTGGTGTTGGTGTTGTTGTTGGTGATGGTATTGGTATTGGTGTTGGTGATGGTATTGGTGTTGGTGATGGTATTGGTGTTGGTATTGGTGATGGTATTGGTGTGGTGATGGTATTGGTGTTGGTGTTGGTGTTGTTGTTGTCGTTGGTGATGGTATTGGTATTGGTGTTGGTGATGGTATTGGTGTTGGTGTTGGTGATGCTATGGTTGTTGGTGTTGGTATTGGTGTTGGTGATGGTGTTGCTGTTGGTGTTGGTGATGGTATTGGTATTGGTGTTGTTAATGGTATTGGTGTTGGTGATGGTATTGGTGTTGGTATTGGTGATGGTATTGGTGTGGTGATGGTATTGGTGTTGGTGTTGGTGTCGTTGTTGGTGATGGTATTGGTATTGGTGTTGGTGATGCTATGGTTGTTGGTGTTGGCATTGGTGTTGGTGATGGTATTGTTGTTGGTGATGGTATTGGTATTGGTGTTGGTGTTGGTGTTGGTATTGGTGTTGGTGATGGTATTGGTGTTGGTGATGGTATTGGTGTTGGTGTTGGTGATGGTATTGGTGTTGGTGTTGGTGATGGTATTGTTGTTGTTGATGGTATTGGTGTTGGTGTTGGTGTTGGTGTTGGTGATGGTATTGGAGTTGGTGTTGGTGTTGGTGATGGTGATGGTATTGGAGTTGGTGTTGGTGTTGGTGATGGTGATGGTATTGGTGTTGGTGATGGTATTGGTGTTGGTGTTGGTGTTGGTGATGGTGATGGTATTGGTGTTGATGATGTTATTGCTGTTGGTGTTGGTATTGTTGTTGGTAATGGTATTGGTATTGGTGTTGGTGATGGTGTTGGTGTTGGTGTTGGTTATGGTATTGGTGTTGGTGTTGGTGTTGGTGATGGTATTGTTGTTGGTGATGGTGATGGTATTGATGTGGTGATGGTATTGGTGTTGTTGATGGAAATGTTGTTGGTGATGGTATTGGTGTTGGTATTGGTGATGGTATTGATGTGGTGATGGTATTGGTGTTGGTGTTGGTGTTGGTGATGGTATTGGTGTTGGTGATGGTATTGGTGTTGGTGTTGGTGATGGTATTGGTGTTGGTGTTGGTGTTGGTGATGGTATTGTTGTTGGTGATGGTGATGGTATTGGTGTTGGTATTGGTGTTGGTGTTAGTGTTGGTGATGGTTTTGGTGTTGGTGATGGTATTGGTGTTGGTGATGGTATTGGTGTTGGTGATGGTATTGGTCTCAGTGTTGGTGTTGTTGGTGTTGGTGATGGTATTGGTGTTGGTGATGGTATTGGTGTTGGTATTGGTGTTGGTGTTGGTGATGGTATTGGTGTTGGTGTTGGTGTTGTTGTTGGTGATGGTATTGGTGTTGGTGTTGGTGTTGGTTATGGAATTAGTGTTGGTAATCGTGATGGTATTGGTGTTGGTGATGGTATTGGTGTCAGTGTTGGTGTTGTTGGTGTTGGTGATGGTATTGGTGTTGGTGATGGTATTGGTGTTGGTGATGGTGTTGGTGTTGGTATTGGTGTTGGTGTTGGTGATGGTATTGGTGTTGGTGTTGGTGATGGTATTGGTGTTGGTGTTGGTGTTGGTGTTGGTTATGGTATTAGTGTTGGTAATGGTGATGGTATCGGTGTTGGTGATGGTATTGGTGTTGGTGTTGGTGATGGTATTGGTGTGGTGATGGTATTGGTGTTGGTGTAGGTGTTGGTGTTGTTGTTGGTGATGGTATTGGTATTGGTGTTGGTGATTGTATTGGTATTGGTGATGGTATTGGTGTTGGTGTTGGTGTTGGTTATGGTATTGGTGTTGGTGATGGTGATGGTATCGGTGTTGGTTATGGTATTGGTGTTGGTGATGGTGATGGTATTGGTGTGGTGATGGTATTGGTGTTGGTGTTGGTGTTGGTGTTGTTGTTGGTGATGGTATTGGTGTTGGTATTGGTGATGGTATTGGTGTGGTGATGGTATTGGTGTTGGTGTTGGTGTTGGTGCTGTTGTTGGTGATGGTATTGGTGTTGGTATTGGTGATGGTATTGGTGTGGTGATGGTATTGGTATTGGTATTGGTGTTGGTGATGGTATTGGTATTGGTGTTGGTGATGGTATTGGTGTTGCTGATGGTATTGGTGTTGGTGTTGCTGATGCTATGGTTGTTGATGTTGGTATCGGTGTTGGTGATGGTGATCGTATTGGTGTTGTTGTTGTTGTTGGTGGTGATGGTATTGGTGTTGTTGTTGTTGTTGGTGATCGTATTGGTGTTGTTGTTGTTGTTGGTGGTGATGGTATTGGTGTTGTTGTCGTTGTTGGTGATGGTATTGGTGTTGGTGTTGTTGGTGGTGACGGTATTGGTGTTGGTGATGGTATTGGTGTTGTTGTTGTTGTTGGTGATGGTGTTATTCTTGGTGATGGTATTGGTGTTGTTGTTGTTGTTGTTGTTGGTGATGGTGTTGTTCTTGGTGATGGTATTGGTGTTGGTGTTGGTGATGGTGTTGGTGATGGTGATGGTATTGGTGTTGGTATTGTCGTTGGTGATGGTGATGGTATTGGTGATGGTATTGTTGTTGGTGATGGTGATGGTATTGGTGTTGGTATTGTTGTTGGTGATGGTGATGGTATTGGTGTTGGTGTTGTTGCTGGTGATGAGGATGAATTGAGAGGTATGGCTAGTAGGCCTGTGGCTATTAGGTACAAAGTAGTGATGGTGTTGAATGGACAAGTGTTGTAAATGAATATGTGGCTATTGGGTATAATGTGGATGTTGATGTTTGGTGTAGGTGTTAACAATGGACAGGTGTAGCAACTGGTCAGGAATAAGGTTGGGATGGGATACCTGAGAAGGGAAGTGTTCTCTAAAATGTAACATAGTTTAAGATCACTGTTAAAGTAAAGGTGGTATATGCTGAGCAGAGATATATAGTGATGGTGTAAGTTTGGAGAAGAGGTGGAAATCAGGCATTGTCTTACGACTAATTTACAAAGTTATGGAGTGATACTTAAGATGGAAAAGGAGCGTGACTGATTGTAGGGCGGGTACTTCATGGGAGGGCGGCGGTGGTGTACAATATGAAAGAATAGGTTTTCAGAAGTATCGCCAACGTTTCCATAAAATTTACGGTCTCACTTTCATCATTAGCATCAATAATATGGTGTAGTAAGGACAAGACAACTACATATGAATAAAATTAGTCCCTCATCAGTGATCTTCCAGCCTTCATTGGTATTTCATCGCTTTAAAGATCATATACCTCTGGTTGGTGCGAGCAACGGCTAAAGAAAGTCGTTGGGTGACGTAAAATAGGGTGAAACGAGCGAGACATGTAAACAAACAAAGATGGTAATGCAACGAAAAGTGAGGAAGAAGGAGTCAAATCCCTGAAATCGATGAACTTAAGTTCTGTGAAATCGTAGACGAGAGATAAAGACCATCCGACCTGGGTGAAATGTGAGCGAGAAAAGGATTTCACTCAGGTCAAACGGGAGGAAGTGAGGGTGAGGGAGTAGTAGAGAGTGAGTGAGTGAAAGTGTGAGGAAGAGGCCAGCTGAGAGCGTCACTGGCAGAGGGGGTAAAAAGAAAGTGATATATATATATATATATATATGATATATTTGTGTTAGAGCCTGTAGTAGTGGAAACTTTCGGCGTTCTTGGTACATGGACAGCATTTCTAGAAATGTGGTACGTTTATGATAGAGCTTGTAGCAATGGAGCCCGCCGGCGTTCTTGATTCCCCACGGACCACATTCATACGAGCCCCGCGAGGTGGAGTGGCTGTTCCACCGCGTTTCCCTCACCATCCTCCAAGACAATGTATTCTCCTTCATGTCAGCCGGGGCCCAGAGGCGAAAGGTAAATTAGTTGGAGTTAGAGGATACACGTTTGGACGTCATTTTCTCTGTATTTTTTAACAATCTCTTTATTTGTGTCACTTTAGTGTGTATATATCAAATTGAAACTGTACTCATTCTTTCTTATATACACCAACGTATATATATATATATATATATATACACGTTGGTGTATATATATATATATATATATATTAAAATAACAGATTAAAGTTTAAGCAAAGAATCGTTGCTTTCACCCTTAACGGGATCTTCTGAAACTAACAAAGTTTGACTTTGTTAGTTTCAGAAGATCCCGTTAAGGGTGAAAGCAGCGATTCTTTGCCTAAACTTTAATCTGTTATTTTAATAAAAATTTGCTCTACGGTTCTTATATATGATATATATTCATCCTTATCGAGCCCTCTTTGGATTTTAGTCTTCAAATTTATTATTATTACTATATATATATATATATATATATATATATATATATATATATATATATATATATATATATAAATATATATTATATATATAATCATTAGAACATCTGACTGATAAAATGACAAGTCAGTCAATCCTATTGGTCGCCTCCTCACAGCCCCGGCGGACAGAATGCAGAAGGCGTTTCCCCGGAGGACGGCAAGGGAGAGGCGCTGGAAAATCCATTCATTTATTTATTTAATGGTACTTAAAACAGATAAATGAGATGACAAAAGACATACAAGACGATATAATCCTGGATAGAGAAAGACATTAAAATGCGCTTGAATACTTTGATTATAAATCTCCTTAATCGCTGCTTACGTGGGGAGTACATAACAACCACAACAACAATACCGATAAATATCAATGCACGTACCTTCGTCTGTAACTTCAGGGAAATATAAATTGTTTTTCGGTTTACCACACCGTATGATATCTGAGATATACGTCAATATAACAGAAATAATCTCACTCATCTAGATTTCACATAAACGATTAGTTCGCAGCCTTATATAATATATCTTTAACCGAAGACAGCCTAAAATGGCGTGTAGTGATTCGGTAATTTTGATAAAGATATTTTCACTGAAATACGGAATATATTTCATCAAGAACTATTCAAATAGTTGTTAATCCTCTCGAAAATTCTCAGCTTCTTCATCATTCTTAGATGTTGCTTATAATAACAACTTAATGACAGTTTTTACTCTAGCTGAATGAATTAACATCTACAAAAGAAGATTCAGGGGATTTGAAACTTTGATAACAAACACGTTATGATAGTGTAAACCTACCTTCATTATCTGTGTGTGTATGTGAGAACCTGGGAATCTAACTCACGACCCTATGAACGTGAGCCAAACACCCTGGCCACCAAACCATGCGCCTTCACTACTTGGTTAATTTAATACTTAAAAATATCTTTTCTATTTCCTTCCTTGACCATATCAATTCTTCTTGTTATCCATAATTTCTTCCTTGATCCTTGCAATATCTCTGCTGTTGCTGGTGTTGTTGTTGATCTTTCTTAGCACGAAGTCGGCTCTGATTGAGAAGAACTTTGATCGAAGTCATTCCATTTGGGACGAACCTATATTTCACTCAGGCACAGTATATCTTGGACTACATTATCCAATATACCTGGGAAAGTTTTTTTTTGTTTTTTTTTAAGAAGGTGGGATGTGATTTGAGAAAGATTTACCACCTAAACCATGCAACCATGTAGATGCTCCCTTGCTGGACCTATAACACATCGTGGGGTTCAAAAGGGATCACCTCTCCTTCGCTATTTTCTCTGATATTCTTGTAGAAAATATTTGAGTTTTGAATTTTTAACTTAAATGCCCAGACAATATCATAACATCGTGGTTCGATTCCTGGATAGGGCTGCGTGTTATGTTATTGAACAAAACACTTCATTTCACGTTGTACCAGTATACGCAGCTGAAGATGAGTACCAGCAATATCTGGGGGTTGACACTGTGATGGACTGGTCCCCTGTCCAACGGAGAGTATTGTACTCTCAGTCACTTCACGCCGCATAAACCGAGATAAGCACGGCCTGATGAGCTTCCTGGCTCAAAACAGACACTGGTAGAAAAATAGTGGAATTGTTTATTTATTTATATATCCTAACTAAATGATAATTTCGGGTGTTCGATTCCTGGACTGGGTGGTATGTTGTGTTCTTGAGTAAAACATTTCCTTTTCACATTGCTCCAGTATACTCAGCTGAAAATGAGTACCAGTAATAGCTGGGGGTTAATCCTGTGATGGACTGGTGTCCTGTCCATGGAGAAATCTTGTACTCTCAGTCGCTTCACGCCAACTGAACCGGGATAAGTAGCCTCCAGGCTATAGTTTAATAAACTTGAAAAGTATTCACAGAATTTATCATCAGAGTTGCAGCAAGTATAAATACGAAACCCGAACATCGGTCACGTGACACAATCTTTTTTAATGAGTGCACAATGTTTTAAATAATGAAAAGAAACGGTCAATTATATTGATCTTTAGTCCTTGAGTGGGACTTATTTCATCGATCACGGAAGGATGAAATGTAAAATCAGTCAAGTAGTATATTTTAATTTATAATTGTTTCCACATTTGGCACAAGGCCATCAATCACTCAGTACATTACTGGTACTTTAATTTATCGACCACGTAAGGATGAAAGGCAAAGTTAACCTCGGCGGGATTTGAACTCAGACCGTAAAGGGACGTAACTATGCTGCGAAGCATGGCGTCCGACCCTCTACCGATACTGCCAATCCAATAGGTTCTAATTTACGTGCAAGTGAAGGCGCGTGGCTGAGTGGTTAGAGAATTGGATTCACAATCTTGAGGTTGTGAGTTCGATTCCTGGACCGGGCGATACGTTATGTCCTTGAGCAAGACACTTTATTTCACGTTGCTCCTTCTACCTGGAGTTGCGACCGATAGATAATATTGGCAACTGGAAAGACCAATGGAAACATTGTTTCTTCGGCCCAATTTACCGAAAGTCGATCGATCCTTTTTTTACGCGCAAGTTCAACAATTTCGGTGAGGAAGGGAAAGGTCGATTATACGGACCTCAGTACATTACTGGCACTTTATTTTCTTCACCCTTGCTCTACCAATTCTGCCATACACCTCCCTCACAACAACAACCCTCTTCTGGGGTTCCTCAATCACACCATCTGAAGTTTCTCCTCTATTAGGAAAACTGTGGTTGATTGGCAGTATCGGTAGCGGTCGGACGCCATGCTTTGACGCATAGAGTTACGTCCCTTTATGTCCTGAGTTCAAATCCTGCCGAGGTTAACTTTGCTTTTCATCCTTACGGGGTCGATAAAATAAAGTACCAGTAATGCACTGGGGTCGATTTAAATGACTTTTCCCTCCCTCAAAATTGCTGGCCTTGTGCCTCTATAAGAAACCATTATTATTATTGTTGTTGTTGCTGTTATCATGTCTGAAAAAAGCAGAGATTTAGAGATTTGGGCGGGAAAAGGAGGGGGAAATTACCGATTAAAATTCCTCCATACGTGACTGGTATTTAATTAATGCCGGAAGTGTGGGGGAGGGGGTATAAGTGAGGATGTAAAGAGCCGGACACAACACTGCAAACCAACTCAAACAACACACGTTGGCAGGCATGTGCGGGCATGTGTCGGCATGTGCGGGCATGTGCATGCACATGCGGCCATGTGCGGACATATGCAGGCATGTGCGGATATGTGCAGGGCTGTGCAGACATGTGCGGGCGTGTGCAGGCATGTGCGGGCATGTACAGGCATGTGCAGACATGTGCAGGCCTGTGCGGGCATGTACAGGCATGTGCAGACATGTGCGGGGATGTGCATTCATGTGCAGGCATGTGTGGGCATGCGCAGGCATGTGCGGGCATGTGCTGGCATATGCAGGCATGTGCAGGCGTATTCAGGCATGTGCAGGCATGTGCGGGCATGGGCAGGCATATGCGGGCATGTGCGGACATGCACAGACATGTGTGCGTGTGCGGGAAAGTGCGGGCATGTGCGGGGATATGCAAACATTCGCGGGCATGTGCATACATGTGCGTGTATGTGCAGACATGTGCAGACATGTGCGGGCGTGTGCAGGCATGTGCGGGCATGTACAGGTATGTTCAGACATGTGAAGGCATGTGCGGGCATGTACAGGCATATGCGGGCATGTGCAGGCATGTGCAGGCATGTGCGGGCATGGACAGGCATGTGCGGGCATGTGCAGGCATGTGCGGGAATGTGCAGCCATGTGCAGGCATGTGCGGGCATGTGCATGTATGTGCAGGCATGTGCAGGCATGTGCTGGCATGTGCAGGCATGTGCGGGCATGTGCAGGCATGTGCAGGCATGTGCCGACATAAGCACTTCCTCAAAACAATAAAAATACTATCAGCAAAATATGATCAGCAATGAATGGTATTCTCCTAAAACAGTTTTGTCATTTTTGTATTGAGCAGAGATACTTCCATATCTGCCCGCATAAAACCTCATTGACTTATCTGGTCAAATGCCAGGAAAGTCGTATAAAGTGGGCCGGGTTGTAGACTCTACTACAGCATTGCAGTAGTGGATGTAATTACACACACACATACACACACAGATACACACAGAACACACATACACACACACATACACATACACATGCAGATACACACATACACATACACACATATGCAGATACACACACACACACATATACACACACACACACAACACACACACACACACACAGAACACACACACACACACACACAAATACACACACAGATACACACACACACATACACACATACACAGATACACACACACACACACACAACACACACTCACTCACACACACACACACAGAACACACACTCACACTCACACACACACACACAGATACACACACAACACACACGCACGCACACACACAAACATACACACACAATGCATACATATATATTTTGCTACGTCACTCCGTCGGTTACGACGACGAGTGTTACAGTTTATCGGATCAACGGAACAGCATGCTCGTGAAATTAACGTACCCTTAACGTAGTTCTCAGGAAGATTCAGCGTAAGACAGAATGTGACGAGGCTGGCTCTTCGAACTACAGGTACAACTTCTTTTTGTCAGCTGAGTTGATTGGAGCAACGTGAAATAAAGTGTCTTGCTCAAGGACATATACTTTTCTCGTCAGAGACGAGAAAAGTATATATTCTCAGCTGTCTTCTAGTCCAGCAGTCGCAAGTGTGGGAGGGACCGTCCTGACGAAGGCCAGTTAAGCCTGAAATGCATAGACGGTTGTCCCCCTTGGTTCTGCTGGACATCACCAGAGGGCGTTAGAAGGTGTTTGCATAGCTATGACTTCCTAAAACTGTATTTCTTTGGAGATACGAAATATTTATATTTATACACACACATATATATGTGTATATATATATATATATATATATATATATATATATATATATATATATATATATATATATGAAATAAAGTTAAATAAAAAGTCAAATGTTTAAAATTTAGCTTCGTTTATTACTGCTATATATATTTCAGTGACAGCCATCTTTGGCTGTGACCTCTTCAGGCAGTTTGAATTAGTATGGTATAGACAAGTACATATGTTGTTGAGGTGTATAATATTGTCAATACTCTGATATGCCCAGTTCCTGGTTGGGTTGTTATTTCACTGAGGAACTGGAATCATATGAATTGAAACAAACGAATTTCAGTGTCAAAGGTCCTATTCTCCTCTCATTGGTCAGTTGTTAGAACATTCCTCATTCTAAGTGTTGTTATTGTTGGAGTTAGCTTAAAAAATTGATAAAGTGGTAGAAGGGACAAGGTGTTAAAGGAACAAAATAACAAAAGAAGTGTTAAACTTCCAATTGGTCAGTTCTGAGAGCATTCCTCAGTCAGAAGTCTATATAATTCTTTCTGGGGTGAGGCTCCCTGTAGTGTTTGTGTTTGTTAAGTACATTTGACCTCTACCATTATTTTGGTAGTGTTGTTGGTGTTGTGGTCTGCTTATGTCTTGCTTCTGTTGACAATTTAGAAGTATCTGTGTGTGTTGATTTTTCTTCATCCCTCCTGCCACCATCTCTCATAGTGGTGGTGGTGGGGGGGGGGGGGTCTTCCATGTATATGAAGAAATATAAGGCAATAAATGGAGAAAAGAGAAAATAAATAATATAATTTGTATAATTTGAAAATAAATAATAAATAGAGAATAAAGAATAAAGAATAAATGAAAAATTTGTGAAAAAGTAATGAAAATGAATATGGAGAAGTGAAAAATAAAATGAAGATTCAAATAAAGTAGGATAAAGTGTGTGTGTGCTATAACCAATCTCAAGGTCAGAAATATGTTGGATAGATTGGTATGAGGGACAAGATGTTAAAATAAGATAATCAAACAAAATGTGTTTGTGTAATAATCAATCTCAACTTAAAAATAAATATAAGATGATACAGTGAAGAGGGCAGAAAACAAATAACAAATTAATAAAGAGAAATCAAGATTTATAATTGGGACTTGAAAATCTCTCTCTCTCTCTCTATATATATATATATATATATATATATATATACATATATAACCTCATCTCGTAGCAGATAAAAAAAATTTGTCCGGGAAAGACTGCCCTAACACCGGCCAGAGTTACCTCCCTTGACCTGCTGCAAAATCAAAACAGGCTATTTTTGCGAGCAATGAACCTTGACGTGGATTTAACTCCAAAAACTCTTTCCGAGCAATGTAAAGAACACTTTTGATTATTTATACCCTTGAGATTCCCAACTGGGCGAAACGTACGTAGGTGGTGTTTTAAATAAACATGTTTTAACGGTCTATTCTCCGATTTCTTACTTTCCCACGTATATATATATATATATATATATATATATATATATATATATATATATATATATAGGCTTTCTGATGATTTCTCCCAAATGAAACAGTTCTAGTCCTGTAGAAGCCTTTCTACATTATATATATATATATATATATATATATATATATATATTCATTATATATATATATATATATATATATATATATATATATATATATATATATATATATATATATATATATATATATATATATATCATGTTTCATATAAAATGGCTTCTACAGGACGAGAACTCTTTCATTCAAAAGGACTTATTTCTTTTGAATGAAACAATTCTAGCCCTGCAGAAGCCATTTCTATATGAAACAATGTTTAAACTCAAATAATGTATTGAGTATTTTACTAACTCTGGTCACCCCCGATTGATCCAGGGACTCATGTATATATATATATATATATGTATATATATATAAAGGATCGATTGACTTTCGTCAAATCGGACCGAGGAAGCAATGTTTCCGTTGCTGATACTATCTATCGGTCGCAACTCCAGGTATATATATATATCACTCCTCTGGAAGGAACTAGTCATGATCAGACCTGGCGAGGGAATGGATTCCGCCAAGTTTAAAATGTTGAAGATACGCCGTATATCACTTCGGTGGACATAACACCAGGTGTTACGGGTCTACCAACAGATACATCCAAAGACGCAGGGTGCATAAAATTGTGTTATTTTCAACCATATTAAATCAGGCTCCATGGATTCCACTTGGCGGCTGCTTCTTTCTCTCTTTTCATCGTTTCTTTAACCACAGACATTCATGTTGTCACTCAGTTCTATAAACGCAGAGAAGAAGATATTGGCAATGTCATAAAATTGTGTGACATAAAAAATAGTAATGGAAAACGAGGTAGTGAACAAGGGTTTACAAAGAGGATATATTTAATTGGGTGATGTAACTACCGTAATTCAGTAATACCTTTCAACAACTAGGTCTGAACAGCTGTCGAAACGGCCGGAGTTCAGCTGTCGGGGTCCTGACTCTTTTCCTATATTATATACATACACACACACACACACACACACGCACACACACACACACACACACACATATATATATATATATATATATATATATATATATATATATATATATATATATATATATATATCAAGATAAGCAGAACAAGTAAAATTCAACCAATTTTTCAAAATAAATCAAAATTAATTTACAATTAAAATTAATCAAAATTAAAAAATATAATATAAATATTTACCTATTCAAATAGCCCTTACTGTACAGTTTTACGTTGCAAAACATTAGATATCACGTGGATATTAATGGAAAAGCAAAGATCATCAGAGAAGCATTTTCCTTTCCTAGGGTTAAAAACCCCAGGAACGATAAAATATATGACCTCACTCCAACTAATACAGGTCTGAAAGGTCGTGAAAGTGACCCATAAATACGTTGGTGTATAGTGAAGGCGGGAAATCGTAGACTTGTTGTCTATGTTCGCTACCAAAAAAAATGTTTACCAGCTAGATAGAACGACAGAGTTTTTTCTCTACATAATTGGAGAATAATGAATAAGGTTAATATATCTGAGGGTACAATGTACCCCCAGAAATACATAGAGTGTCTATGATTTAAGGTGGTTCTATGGTAATAATTTGATATACCAGAACTTAATATCAAGATAAGCAAAACAAGTAAAATTCAACCAATTTTTAAAAATAAATCAAAATTAATTTACATATATATATATATATATATATGCAGAAGTTATATTTAATTTGTTGGGATTCCAACAAACTTAAAAGTTTATAACTGATATAGAGCACTCAACAGTTTACTGGAGTAATTATTCAATATATTAATAAATGGAAACTATATTTATAAAACCATAATTATTTTATTATATATGTTTCAAGGGAAACCAAGGCAATCTTGGTGCGCTTTCATCAGATAAAATACAATATTTGTTTTATAAATAGTGACATAACCGTGGAAAATAACCTTGACGGTTGAAAATTCGCTGGATAGTCAGTTACCATTTATTAATATATTGTGTATATATATATATATATATATATATATATATATATATATAATGTATAATAAACAATACAATATAATTACCTCATTACCAGAGGTTTCCCGAATAAGACGAATACAAGAAACGTCCTCATTCGTTCGTCGGACAAGGCAATGTAAAACATAGTGAAATATTTGAAAAATCTCCTCAAGAAAGGCAAAAGTTTAACGAGCAAAAAAAATATATAAATAAAAGTAATGCAAGAGATATATAAAAATAAAATAAGGAAATATAGTTAGGGTATGTGTATAAATGTGTGTATATTCACTCACAAATGTACATATGTGTGTATAGTGAAAAAATGTGTGCGTAAGTACATATATGAGGGCAAGCATATCAGTGTATGTGTGACCACAAATACATATATAATATATGTTGAAAAAGAAATTGTAAGATAATAGAGTTAACGTAAATCCAGACTCAGGTACTAAGGATTGAAATATATACACATACAAGTATGAAAGCACGCGTATAAACACCAACACACGCGCAACCACATACATGCGAGTGATATATACAGGGAAGGGAGTGTATCAGTCAAAGCAGTTTCAGGCTTAAGGTCGATGCATATATAAAAACGAAAAAATGTAAAAATATATGAGAATAAAAAAATTAAATCAAAGAGAAAGTAAGAGGGAGGGGTTATTAATTATAAAGTAACACTAGAAAAAAATAGAAAATAACATAGGTTCGTATATACACATATATATATAAAAATATATATATAAATAGACGGAAAAATGAAACGAAATTTCATTTCTCACTCTTAGTACGGCTGTTACTTAAATATAAGTATGTATACGTACATACATATATGTATACAGACGTACATATATATATGTGTGCATGTATGTATATATATATACATACTACTGTACGTCTGTATACATATATGTATGTATGTATACATACTTATATTTAAGTAACAGCCGTACTAAGAGTGAGAAATGAAATTTCGTTTCATTTTTTCCGTTTATCGTTTTCGGTACCCCGGCCGATTAACTCACTCGATATGCAAAATAGGCTGCCTAGCCGTTAATATACATAAGGAAAGTATATACTTTCACACGTTCAACCATCTGGCAGGAAGGTATACGTTGCTGACGATAGCTAATAAGCTTGAAACTAGTACAGCGTTCCTTTGTCAGTGTTGAACAAATGAGCAACGATGGTTGCTAGACACTGTACGGCTTAATTCGGGATGTTTGTTTACAAACACACCGAGCATTATAATAAATGTTCGGTGAATCCATACGTACATATATATATATGTGTGCATGTATGTATA
>OZ024741.1:403882000-403887000 GCA_964016885.1 Eledone cirrhosa | reverse complement strand
AACATCGCTGTTCGGATACACGCATCATACAGTCTGCCTTTCATTTTGAGGGAGAAGCCTTTTGCAGCTAGCAGTGGTAGTAGTTCCCTAAACTTCTTCCATCCCGTTCTTACCCTAGTTATTGTACTTTCTGAACACCCACCTCCGCTGCTAATTCGGTCACCTAGGTAGCAGAAGCTGTCTACTGTTTCTACAGAGCCCTCCCAGAGATTGGTGGTACTTGTTTCCTGTGGCTGTTTGCTGCTTGCTGTCCCAGCACAGCTGCTGCATGTGAAGCCTACATTCTTAATTAAGCTTCCTGAGATCCCGCTACATCTCTTGTGTACCTATTGTTTGCATTTGGGGCAGAGAATGGAGTTCCTACCTACACCTTTCCTACATACTGAGCAAGGCCATTTCCCTGAGGGATCTGGGTTCTGTTTTCTCGTTTACTTACAAGGACATTAGTCTTTGTCAGGTTGACTTTGAGACCCTTTCTTTCTAGTCCCTGATTCCAAGTTTGGAATTTCTTCTCTAGTTCTACCATAGATTCAGCTATAAGTGCGAGGTAATCAGCATACAGGAGTTCCCATGGGCATCCGGTCTTAAACTCCTCCGTTATTGCCTGCAGGACTATGATGAACAGGAGAGGGCTAAGAACAGAGCCCTGGTGGACCCCAACCTGTACGCTAAATTCCTCGCTATACTCATTGCTAATCCTAACTTTGCTGACTGCTCCCCTATACATGGCTTGTACCGCTTTCACAAGCCATTCATCTACTCCTAGTTTTCTAAGAGCTCACCAGATTACAGCACCTGGAACTCTGTCAAAGGCTTTCTCAAGGTCGACAAATGCCAGGTAGAGTGGCTTACTTTTAGCTAGGAACTTTTCCTGTAACTGCCTGACAAGGAAGAGGGCATCAGTGGTGCCTCTTCCTGGTACAAACCCAAATTGCATCTCGTCTAGTTTCACCCGGTCCCTAATCAACTGTGCTATAACTCTTTCTGTTACTTTCATGAGCTGGTCCATCAGCTTTATACCTCTATAGTTTCCTCTATCTAGTGCATCACCGTTACCTTTGTAGCAGTTGACAATGATGCTACTGCACCAATCTTTTGGTATGACACCTTCTAGTATTACCTTGTTAACAATACGTGTGGTTATAGTGTGACCTACAGACCCAGATGCCTTCAGCATCTCGGCAGCTATAGCCGATGGACCGGTTGCCTTCCCCATCTTCATATCTTTGATTGCCTTACTTACTACGCTGCTGCTGACTTGTACTGCTGGCCCATCTATAGGGTCTACTTGGGGTAGGGTCTCTTCTTCCCATGCATTCTCCTCATTTAGTAATCTATCATAATGAATCTTCCATGCATCTTTCTTCTTCTTCTCAGCACTTGTGAGGGCAAGCTCACCTTTATCATTCCGGACACACTTCTCTCCAATGACATCACAATTCTCTCTGACACACTGCCTCGTAATCTTGAACACCTCCTGTCTCTGGTCCTCGCGTTGCAAAACATCCTTGAATTTTCTATCCTCTGCTTCCCTCCTAGCTAAGTATACTTGTCGCCTAGCTTCCCTCTTGGTCTCTATGTAATGTACCCTGCTCCCCCCGTTCTTCCATTCTTTCCATGCCTGTCTCTTGGCCTTAACTGCCTCATCTACCTTATTGTTCCACCACCAAGTCACTCTCCTCCTGCTTGAGGTCTTACTCCAGCCACAGACCTCATCCGTATGTATATATATATATATATACATATATATATGTATATATATATATATATATATATATATATACATATATATACATATATATATATATATACATATATATATATTCATATATATATATATATATATATATATATATATATATATATATATATATATATATATACATATATATACATATATATATACATATATATATACATATATATACACATTATATATATATATATATATATATATATATATATATATATATATATATATATATATATATATATATATATATATATATATATTGTTATACTTTGGGAGGGTCATGTTGCCAATAAGAAACACACGCACCAGTTACTTTCTCTTCAATTTAATTTATTATATATTTATAAATTTACAAATTTATAAATTTCTGGTTGGTTGGTTGGTTCCACAACCAGATAGTTGTTTATATATATATATAGTCATAGTTCTTTCGTCACACACTCTGTGACCTCTTCAGTGACTGGGGATTTCTTTCTTCGTTTCTGTGCCTTTCCTTTCTTCTATCCTACGCCATTTTGTTTGTGTGTGGGTTGCGTGCTCAGTTTGCGCATGCGCCACATCCGGGTGTCTGTGTGTGTTTGTGTTCATTTTTCTATTTTTCTATTTATATTTTTCTATTTGTTTGTTTATTTATTTATTTATTTATTGTTGGTTGGTTGTTTGTTCTATGTATGTGTGTGTTTTCATTTTGTCTTGTGTGTGTTTTCATTTTGTGTGTGTTTTCAATTGTAAGTTGTTTGTTCTATGTGTGTGTGTGTTTTCATTGTGTCCTTAATTGTAAGTTGTGATGTTGCTGTTCCACTCATATTTTCTATTTAATTTTGGTTTTAATTCTTTTATGCTTACTGCCTCTGTAATTTGCCTAAACATTGCGTCTTTCTTGTGTGTGGATTCTATTTTTATTTCTATGCTCTCTAATTTACCCCTGTGTTCTATCTTAGCATGTTGGTAGAGCACAGATGATTCTTTATTATCTTGGAGGTCTCGCCAGTGTTCATTTATTCGTTCCCCTATACTACGAGCTGTCTCACCTATGTACACTATATTTTTGTTTCTACATTGTCCTTCGGTACATCTTATGCTATATACTACATTTCTAGTTTTACAGTTAATATGGGGGCTTATTTTACAGGTTATACATTTCTTATCTATACATGAGGGTCTTTGGAACGGGTATGTCTTGCTAATAAGTGTTTTTACGGAGGTACCAGGTCTTTCTACTATCTTAATATTGAGATTATGTTTCTTTAGGGCCCTTCTAAATTTGTAGGCTAGTTCGCCTCTAGGGGTTGTATTGATGAACATTACACTCTGGTATTTATTGCTATCATACCATGAGTTTATTCAATAGAATAAACTCATGGTATGATAGCAATAAATACCAGAGTGTAATGTTCATCAATACAACCCCTAGAGGCGAACTAGCCTACAAATTTAGAAGGGCCCTAAAGAAACATAATCTCAATATTAAGATAGTAGAAAGACCTGGTACCTCCGTAAAAATACTTATTAGCAAGACATACCCGTTCCAAAGACCCTCATGTATAGATAAGAAATGTATAACCTGTAAAATAAGCCCCCATATTAACTGTAAAACTAGAAATGTAGTATATAGCATAAGATGTACCGAAGGACAATGTAGAAACAAAAATATAGTGTACATAGGTGAGACAGCTCGTAGTATAGGGGAACGAATAAATGAACACTGGCGAGACCTCCAAGATAATAAAGAATCATCTGTGCTCTACCAACATGCTAAGATAGAACACAGGGGTAAATTAGAGAGCATAGAAATAAAAATAGAATCCACACACAAGAAAGACGCAATGTTTAGACAAATTACAGAGGCAGTAAGCATAAAAGGATTAAAACCAAAATTAAATAGAAAATATGAGTGGAACAGCAACATCACAACTTACAATTAAGGACAAAATGAAAACACACACACACATAGAACAAACAACCAACCAACAATAAATAAATAAATAAACAAACAAATAGAAAAATATAAATAGAAAAATAGAAAAATGAACACAAACACACACAGACACCCGGATGTGGCGCATGCGCAAAGTGAGCACGCAACCCACACACAAACAAAATGGCGTAGGATAGAAGAAAGGAAAGGCACAGAAACGAAGAAAGAAATCCCCAGTCACTGAAGAGGTCACAGAGTGTGTGACGAAAGAACTATGACTATATATATATAAACAACTATCTGGTTGTGGAACCAACCAACCAACCAGAAATTTATAAATTTGTAAATTTATAAATATATAATAAATTAAATTGAAGTGAAAGCAACTGGTGCGTGTGTTTCTTATTGGCAACATGACCCTCCCAAAGTATAACAATATCGGTTTCAACACACGATTTCAGATAAAGAATCTTGCTAAACAAATTCAGAAACGAAATATATATATATAAATTTATACATATATATATACATATATATATAAATATATATATACATATATATACATATTATATATATATATATATATATTATATATATATATACATATTATATATATATATATATATATATATATATATATACATATTATATATATATATATATATATATATATATATATATATACAGTGGCATAACTAGGGTGTGGCAAGCAGGGCACATGCCACGGGCGCCATATTTAGGGGGGGGGGGCGCAATTGCGACCTAGATCGATTTACATCCATGTCATTTTTATCATTTTAAAAAATATAAGCCAAAAATGAAGCATATGATTTCTTGATAGCCGAGTTCCACGCCATGTCTAGTGCACTAGATAGAGCAGATGTCTGATTTGACTTCACAAAAACGCCCCCCCCCCCCCCCTCAACACTGACAGCAGGGTGGGTTGCAATTATGCCAGAAATAGAATGTCGATTTTCCGAGGAGACGAGGAAGACGACAAACCAATACCGAAATTACTGAGGACGTCGAGGTGGCTGCCAAGAAAGAGATAGAGAGAGCAATGCAAAGTTCACTCAATCGTCTTCAAACAGAAATGGAAGAGCGGTTTATTCAACTTAAGGAAACCGACTCAAGTTTTGGCTTTCTTCTTGATGTCAACTATCTGTTTTATTTGGCTGCTCCTGATAACCTTGTCCTTAAACAAAGGTGCAACAGTCTTGCGAAACTATACAACTCCGATATCGACAGAGAGCAATTGTATGAGGAAATCTTGGACTGCCGATCTTTGCTGGCTACTAGGACAGGTGACCCAATTTTAAAGCCGGAGGC
>OZ024741.1:403729500-403877000 GCA_964016885.1 Eledone cirrhosa | reverse complement strand
GAGGAGAAAATGAGTGAGAGAGAGAGAGAGAGAGAGAGAGAGAGAGAGAGAGAGAGAGAGAGAGAGAGATAACCTTTAATACTGAGAAGCACTGTCTCACAGAGAAAAAAAAAACCGTTGTAAGATAATACATAATTTAAAAAATTATGTATAATTTAATTATGCATAATTTAAAAAATTAAGAAATTAAAAGTTAATGAGGTTTATGAATGGTGATGCTTATGATTAAAGAAAAAGGAATTAAGAATACTATTTATTTAAGGTTTATATATTGAAGGGTTTAATAAGATGTCCGAAAAGGAATTTATTAAAATGTATTATTAAAATAAAATATATTAAGAAGATAAGGTGAATGAAGATAAGGTTAAATGAATTATGAACTTAAAGGAATTAATTAGGGTCTAAGTTAGTTTCTATATATTGTAATAGTAAATAATTGTTTCTACTTTTGGCACAAGGCCAGCAAATACCCAGTACATTACTGGTACTTTATTGTATCGACCCCGTAAGGATGAAAGGCAAAGTTAACCTCGGCGGGATTTGATTGTAATAGTAAATAATTCAAACGGATTACACCTCCAATAACCCGTTCATAAAAATAGGAAAACCCATACCCCAACCGCACAACAACTTCGCACCCCCCCACCCACCCCAGCCACTAACAAAAGAAGGAAGCACGAAACCGAAGATGAACTTCCCAACCTCGCTTCCATAAGAAGGAACAAAAACCCTAGAAATCATCACCCCCAGAATGACATTACAACTTTCCCCCTTCAAGGAGACACCATACCAAATCACTCAACTACTACGCGGATGCCTCATCGATAAACATAGGGAAAAGATACCACTACCATGATAAATGTAACAACTTCCCCGCCACAATGGGACATCAAGCTAATTTCCATTTTCTCAACTCTCGCTTCCACAATACACAACAAAATCCACACCACACGATACAACCAACAACGTAGGCCGCCTATAACACCACAATCCAACATGGCACATAGAAACACACATCCATACTCGCAATACAGGAACACCCCATTCAATCCTCAGCCACGAACCCGAACCACATTTTACAACAACAAGGAATATAACAAACACAGGAGACCACTTAACATCAGCAGACAACCCCTCTACCCCAACCATTTTTTAGACACAGCACACAGATGCAGGCAAACAAAATAACACAAGACAGAGAGGAGAAACCGAGAGTAATAAAAATGATCAATCTAACTAGTGCAGAACCAACTCCCAACCTTATCAACTTACTCTCCAAAGGTCTTAAATTCACCCCCCCCCCCCTACGTCCTAACTACTATGAAATGAAGGAAGACATCACAGACTTCTGTAGAAAGTTACGACTCAGTGAAGAACTATTCGACCAGTACAATGAGGATGAATCATTAGCCAGAAATAGAAGCAACTACACCCCATCAAAAGGTAAAAATAAAATCCTGGACGAATTCTGTGAACACATCACAAACTGCCCTTACCAACACTTGCACAGACAAAAACACAAGCCAAACCTCAACAAGAAAGAATGGGAAGAATTAAATAGATTAAAAACCGACAGAACTATTACAATTAAAGAGGCTGATAAAGGGAGTTCAGTAGTCCTAATGGAGACAGAATTCTATTTCAACTTAGCGCTGTCCAATTTGGAAAACGAAACATACTACGAAAAGGCTGAACACTACAATCAACAGAAAATTATGAGAAACCTAAAAACACTGATCAACCCATACAAAGAAGGACTCACTAACAAAGAATTCAGCTTCATCACAGACTTCACAAGTAAATCCAGCCTTTTCTACGGTATCCCTAAAGTACATAAAAGCGAATTAATAAGTAAAGCATGCAAGGAAGCCACAGACATAGTCATCAATGTCCCCTCACACAATGATCTCAAATTAAGACCTATAATAGCAGGCCCCGCTTGCGAAACCCACCGCCTTAGCAACTTCATTGATACCCTTCTCAAGCCTTTTCTCAAACACATCAAAAGCTATATAAGGGACGACCTAGATATGCTCAATCACCTCCCTAATATGCCCCTTCCTGAACAAACCCTACTAGTGACGTTCGATGTAGTCAACCTATACTCCAACATCCCCCACAACCTAGGAATAGAAGCTATCCAATTCTGGCTGGATAATTACCACAATGAACTCCCACAACGCATCAAAAAAGAATTCGTGATAGAAGGACTCAAATTTATCTTGGAGAACAATTACTTCGTTTTCAATAACAAATCCTACAGACAGAAATCTGGGACCGCTATGAGAACGAAAACAGCGCCCACTTATGCCAACCTAGTCATGGGATACCTGGAAATCACCCTCTACACTAAAGTACTAAACAAATTTGGAAACACTCTCCACTTACACATAGAAAAGAACTGGAACGATATCTAGATGACTGCTTCATCCTTTCGCACGAAAACATCGAGAAACTTATAACACCCTTATAAATGGCCTCAACAGGAATATTAACTTTACGATGGAATACAGCCATCAACAACTCCCCTTCCTTGACATCCTCATTAAGATTCATAACAAAAAAATAGAAACAGACATATACTCCAAGCCCACAGACTCCAAGCAATATCTTCCTTTCAACTCCTGCCACCCTAGACACGTTAAAATTAATATTCCCTACAACTTAGCCAAGAGAATCTGTACTATCGTCTCCAATAAAAACACCTGTTACTTACGGCTACAAGAACTAAAGGACACACTCATAAGCAGGGACTACCCTGCATCACTAATTGACAATGGGATCCAACGTGCCCTAAAACTCAGTACCCAGGACCTTAGACACCCTAAAGTAAATCAACCAAAACTAAAAGCTCTTCCATACATCTCCACACACAACCCTCTCAACAATGAGGCCTTTGACACCATCCTCCAGAACATCCCTGTGTTAAAAAAGGACCATAGAATGAACCAAATCCTTCGAACACACGATATCATAAAGAGCAAAAGACAATCTAAGTCAATGAAAAACATCTTAACACATGCCAAAGTACTGCCAACCACAACAACGAAACCCACAGTAAAAAAATGCGATAGACCCAACTGTGGCATATGCATCAACCTAATAGAGGGTTTGGAATTCTATTTCAAAGAAGGACAACGTTTTATAGTAAAACACAATTTCACATGCGCATCAGAAAATCTAATATATGTATTAACTTGCTCAGGTTGTCGAGAACAATACATAGGCCAGACTAAAACAGTCTCCGCCAACGCATGACTGTCCATAGATCCCGAATTAAAATACGGGAATACAGGAAAATACCACTGAGTGAACACATTGATACCTGTGCCGCCCAAAATCATCCCAACTTTAGAATCTTTCTCCTCTACAAATTTAAAGATAATTCCACCCACACCCAGCGCATCAGAAAGGAATCTCACTTTATTAACAAATACGGACCCCGTCTAAACACTTCTCCCTAAGACGAACCCACAACATACACACGTTGACATACCTACATCAGCATACATCCTACATACATTTCTATCCACATATAAACACAATGACATACGTAAACACACATGTTCTATGGTGCAACACAAATATACACAAATTTGCATACCTTTTGATGTTTATAGATATAAACGTGCCGACACACACATACACATACGCACACATGTATTGCACATTATTGGGCACATACATATTTGTACACAAGTATTCCAATACGGCAAGGCCTAATGGATTCCCCTTGCAGTACGTACAATCTAGACACTCACACACACCTTGGTGTTATGACAATACTATACATCATTTCACCTCTTTTATTATTGATGTTTTTGATGTTCTTTTGAGAGAATCGTTTTTGCAAATTACTGAAAATATAGAATAATGTACACCATTTTTACCAGTATCACAAAAATACTGGTCTATCCACACACACACACATACACACGCGTACACTAACATACAAACAGACAGACACACACATACACACACACACTTCTCCGTATAAGACAAGAGCTGAAAAATATGTTTCAACATGTTAAAATATCCCCCACACACGTACACACACATTCCTACTGACCGATTTATTCCCTCTACCACGAACCACTCTGCTACACACACACACACATTTGTCTTAATAGACACCTAAACTGTTGACCTTTCAACATGACTGCAACTCAATCAGGCGAAAAAGGACACTCTTCGACAAACCTACATTTGGCGCCAAACCAGTTCGCGCTAAAATCAATTTTTAACATTCACGTGACCTCTACCGACCAATCAAAATCGTTTTGACTACAAGAATTTTTGCAACACGAATTGGCGCGAAATTTATAGTACTTATTCACGTGACATTCAACAACCAACCAAATCTTAATACCTCTGGAGCCACTTTTTTCACATAAAACAGGAAGAATTTCCAAAACTGATCAGATTAGAGCAAACATCACGAGCGCTCTATCTCAAAATTATTTTTGAAAAGCATTAGAAATGCGCAAAGGGTAAAAAGTTAAAACTAGAACTGAATACTAACCAATACATATTACTAATTGATACTTATTCCTAATTAAACTATTTTTCACTGGGAACAATTTGTCAGCATTTTCTTTTCCTTTTACTAATATATATATATCTCTAAGGCGGGTAAAATTCCCGAGATCCATGGACGAGTTCTCTCCAGCGGTCTCTGTCCCTCATTATCGTTGCCATGTCCTGCGTCTCCAACAGACAAGTGTCTGTCCTTAGGGCATCAACATACGTTAACCTTGGTCTTCCTCTTCTAGTGTGTCCATGTAGGGGCTCATGTTGAGAAGCCAGAGGGGATCACTAATGTAGGCGGGAAGCCGCTAGAATTGGTTGAGGGCTTCCTGTATTTGGGAGCAAAGATTGGGAATACGGAAGATTATGTGGTTGAGAGGAAGAGCAAGGCCTGGGCGGCGTGCCACAGCTTGAGATCGGTGTGGAAGTCGGACCTTCGTAGAGACCTGAAGGTCCGCCTCTTCATTGCTGTAGTGGAGTCTGTGCTGCTGTATGGGTCTGAGACTTGGACACTGACCAAGAAACTCAGTCAGATGGTTGATGGGTGCTACACGAGAATGTTGAGGATGGCTCTGAACATTAATTAGTATACACTGAGGATGAAAAACTCAGAGCTGTATGGGAGCATCCCAAGAGTCAGCTCAAAAGTGACACAGAGGAGACTGAGGTTAGCTGGACATGCTCACCGACATCCAGAGTTGACATATATATATATATATATATATATATATATATATATATATAGTAAGTTATTCCCGGTTGAATCGAAGGTAACCACAGTATAAAAGTTTTAATATAGAAGAGATTCTACAGGAATGAAACAGTCCTAGTCCTGTAGAATCTCTTCTATATTAAAACTATATATATATATGCATACATACATATATATATATATATATATATATATATATGTGTGTGTGTGTATATATATATATGTATATATATATATATATATATATATTCATTCAGTAATCCTGTCAAGAAATTTAACAGCCAATCTATACACTCGGCTTGTGGGAATATATAAACAGATCAAAAGAGTTTTGTTTCTGTTTTCATGTTTTGTTTTCATTCTTCTAATATTTGTTATTCTCTAATCTATAATGAATGATTGCAGTTCCTGTCCTCTTTAGAGTTTTAGAGTTACTTGTAAAATGATAATGTGGGAAAAAATTGCAGGAAAAGTCTATTGCAGATTATTTGTGTGTTCTGAACGGTGCACAATTTACAGACCGGAAAGATGAGCTCAAGATATATAGAATGGAATCTATGTCAAACAAATGTCTCTCGTCCTTTTGGGAAAGGTATTGAATATAAAGCTCTTATTATGGTGACCAACCAACAGGTAGATATTTTGGAGGATCATCGAAAATCTATACATAAATACATTTATATACATGTATGTAGGTATATATATACATATATATGTATATATATATATATATATATATATATATATATATATATATATATATACAATATATTAATAAATAGAAACTATATTTATAAAACCATAATTATTTTATTATATATATTTCAAGGGCAACCAAGGCAGTTTTGGTGCGCTTTCATCAGATAAAATACAAAATTTGTTTTATAAATGTTGACATACCCATAGAAAAACAACCTTATATATATATATATATATATATATAAAGAAAAAAAGATGAAATCGAAAATGCAACTGGAGTCTTATTTTTAAAAAAATATATATATTTATTTGGTTCCTTTACCGGTTTCACAGTTCTTCTGCTTTTCAAAAGTAGAGTTGAGATGGAGGGTCTGTGGTTTTTCTCACATCTGTGACCCTCCATCTCAACTCTACTTTTGAAAAGCAGAAGAACTGCGAAACCGGTAAAGGAACCAAATAAATATATATATATTTTTTTAAATAAGACTCCAGTTGCATTTTCGATTTCATCTTTTTTTCTTTATACTTTCACTCGTGTGGGGCACTTCGGTTATTTTTCATTCTGTAAAAAAAAAACCTCACTTTCTAATATATATATATATATATATATATACTATATATATAGAGTTATAAACTCAAACAGTCTTTTACAATTAATTAGCTCAAAGAAAAAAGTATTTCTGAGCCGTGAAATACAAGTTAATTGCAATACAAACACTTATAGGATTGTATTAGTGTTTATCATATATATATATATATATATATATATTTATATATATATACGCACACAGACACACAAACATATATACTAATTACATATATATATGCACACACCGGCACACAAACTTATATATATGTGGCGCTGTCGTCACCCAAAGCCCCAGCAATTGTGCCACTGCAATATAGCAGAAACATGACTAAGAAGAGGCACCAGAAAGCAGCAGCACTTGTTAAACTCCCCCTTTCCCTTTTCTCTACTCCCCCTCTTCCTCCTCCTCCTATCTTATATTTTGCCAGTGCTTCAAACACACATATGTATACACATACATACACTTAACATACATGCATATATGATGGCTGCCAACTCGTTTTCGAGTACGGCCACTACTTTATATCCATGTAGGAGAACCCTCACCAATGCGCTGAACGAGTGTGACGTTTTAGTCCAGCCAGCGACTTGAAAACTCTGGTACAAACACTACACTTGTGACAATTATTGACACATAGTGCTGGGCCCATGGTACCATGTGACGACAAGTGCAGAGAGATCTCCAAATATAAAGCAATGCCTGTGCCGTGAAGCTTTTATAGTGAGCAAAGGCACTGCACAAAGCCAGTCCCACTCTCTTAACCAAGATGATATTTACCAAAAAGAAGAACAAGTCAACATCATTGGATACCATCAGGCTTGCAGGTGTTATATCAGGGCTTTCCTTCTCCTAGAATTCTGCCTTGACAAAGGCTAAGGGGTCATCTCTCCCGGTGATTTTGGATGGCCATTGACTCTTAAGAGCTCCTTTGCCCTTTGACAGGTTTTGTTTTTAGTCCTGAAGGATGTCCAAAGTCACCCTCTTCACCAAGAAACCTTGGTGGGGTTGCCAGTTTAGTCGCCAACGACCCGACCATGAGACAGGTTGTACTGGGATACATGTTACCAGTAGCACCAACTGGTGACCTGACATATATATATATATGCATATATTTATATATATATATATATATACACATCCCAACACCACCATTTTTCATACAACAGACCAGTCCTTATTTGTTTGCTTATCCACTGAAAAAAGAAAAAAAAGGTTTTCCACTTTGCTGTGAAATTGAAATATAGCTGATAAGTGCCTTGTTTAATCCAAGGATTTGTCCTCCCCCCTTTAAAAAAAGAATAATAATTGTTTCTACTTTTGGCACAAGGCCAGCAATTATCCCAGTGTATTACTGGTACTTTATTTTATCGACCCCCGTAAGGATGAAAGGCAAAGTTAACCTCGGCGGGATTTGAACTCAGAATGGAAAGGGCCGTAACTCTTTGCATCAAAGCATGGCGTCTGACTCTCTACCGATACTGCCAATCCACCGCCTAAAAAAGAATAATAATATAGAAGAGTTTAAAAAAAACCTAAAATATTCACTATAATGCAAAATATTTCATCAACTCTAAGCTACAGAAAACAGGAAATTTTTATAAAAGAAAATTAGCAAAAAGACCCTTATCCCCATATCCCCATCCTTTTCCTTACCTTCCCTCTATGTGAAATAATTCTATTTGTGACCACTGGTTTGGGGATATGACTGCAGACAGGAAGATTTGACCAAACAGGACAAAATCTAAAGCAGAAAGAAGAAATTATTTTCCTTTGATGGTTGGGGGTGGGAATGGGGTTATGGGTGGGTGGGAAAATAATTGTTTTTTTAGATCATTTCTCCCCTCCCCCCCTCCCTGTATTTTAATTATTTTTTTAATCTTCCTGGGATTTTTATTTTATTTTTTAAATTATATCCTCACAACAACAACAATAATAAAATAAAACACACCCTCCAGTGTTGATAAAACTAAAAAGGTGAACTTGACTGTTTTTGGGGGGGTGGGCAGTACTCTGCTGTCTCTAAACACCCTCTCTCTTCTCCCCTCCTCCCCCTTCCCACTGGTGATGGCACCACCCTCCTCCTTCTCCCCCCTAAACTCTTCATGTGACACTTGAAAAAAAACTTTATTTGTCTTTAACATTTTTTCTTTCTTTCTTAATTCTTCTTCCTTTCACACAACACTCGAAAAAAAAAAGAGAAAACTTTAAAAAAAAAAAATGTTATTTCTGAAAAAAAAATGAGTACAAAAAAAACAACCAAGAAACAAAAAAAAAACAGGACTTAACTCTGGTGTTGATCCCATTATTTCTTCTCCTCAAAAGTCTTAAAAAGGATACTAGCTATATTCCTGAAAACTTTCTGTCCCAGTCCGTTGCCCCAGTCTTCAAAAAGGGAAATTAGTCCCTTGCAGTGAACTACCGTCCGATCTCACTCACCTCTCATAATATCAAGTTATTTGAGAGTGTGGTGAGATCACGAATAACCCACTTTCTTGAAAGCAACGGCCTGCTGAACTACAACTAACATGGGTTCCGTAATGGAAGGGAGTGCCTAACACAGCTCCTGCATCACTTTGACGATGTTTTGAGAGCCTTGGGAGAGGGCTCCAAAACTGATGTCATCTACCTTGATTTCAGCAAGGCCTTTGACAGGGTTGATCATAAGATTCTACTGAAAAAACTATCCAATATTGCTGTCTCTGGAAAGTTACTACAGTGGATCAAATGTTTCCTGACAGACAGAACCCAACATGTTGTAGTCGAAGGAGTAAAATCAAGCCCTACCAAAGTCAGTAGTGGTGTCCCACATGGCACTCTGTTGGGCCCACTTCTTTTCATCATCTACATTAATGACCTTACTGACATCATCAAGCACAGCAACGTAAGAATATTCGCAGATGATTCCAAGCTCCAAAGGGTCATCAATGAGGTGGGTGACCGGACTTGCCTTCAGTCAGACCTACTGGTTGCTATCCAATGGGCAGAAAAGAATAATATGCTGTTGAATGAGGATAAGTTTGAATTAATCCACTTTGGAAAAAAGGATGCCCTAAAACTACCATACTCTCTTCCTTCGGGTGGCATCCAATAACGTCAGAGACCTGGGGGTAATTGCGGACAACAACATAAGTTGGGCCACTCATATAAACAACAAAGTTGATATGGCCCACAGAATGTGTTCCTGGATTCTCAGAACTTTCCAGTCGAGAAATATCCACACTATTATCCTTCTCTTCTCTACTTTTGCCCGACCCCACCTTGAATACTGTTGTCCACTGTGGTCACCCCATACGAAACAAAGTATCATGAAAGTTGAAGCACCCCAAAGGTCAATTACAAAAAAGATAGTTGGCATGACAGGCCTTGACTATTGGGGTCGATTAGAAAAGCTCAACCTTTATTCTCTCCAACGTTGCCGTGAGCGCTACATTATCTGTATGATGTGGAAAATATTCCATCAGCTTTTCCCAAATGATGTTGGCATCACCTTTAATGTACACCCAAGGCTTGAGCCCCGTGCTATCCGCCCACGACAAAAATCTCACTCGCATCTCATAACAAGAATACGGCACAATTATTTCACCTCAATTGGCCCTGCTCTCTTTAACATTAAACCAAAACACATCAAAGCAGAAAAAGGCCCCATCAAGTTCGAGAAGTCTTTGGATAAATTCCTTCAAGAAATCCTGGATAAGCCTCCTACACCTGGATATGCCTCCGTAAACAATAACTCTCTGCTCAAGTGGGCCATGGTGCCCAAACACTGATTTGTAAGACTTCGCCAGGTGATGCTATTAAGTTAGACATGGCCTGTGCCAATACTGTCCGAAACCTATCAAAGTTATCAAAGTAAACATCCCCCCATATATATATATATATATATATATATATATATATATATATATTAATAAGAGGAATTCCAACTTTGTCTGATTTACTCGTTTTATTTACAATCCTTTAAAATTTATAATGGTATTATAATGAAATGGTATGAGAGAATATTAAATGTTAAGTGTTAATTGAACAAGTACTTTCATGCTTTCGCAATCTTCAGGTTCATAATGTGTGGTGACAGTCAAGTTTGCAATTTTCTACTGTAATGAGATGGGTAAATTGTGTACCTTATATACAGTGAAAAGTGGCTCCAGAATGCTAAATCTGGCAAACTGTATTTCGACCAATCGGTGTGTAGTTTCACTGAATTACTAAAGCTGATTGGTTTAGGCATCACGGTTGGTTGAGCATGTCTAACGACCACTAATTGATCCTATCCAAAATAGCAATTGTTTTTCTATTTTTAGAAATGATGAAAATAGCATTTTCTAGTAATCATCACCATCAACGTCACTTTTATTATTATTATTATTATTGTTGTTATTATTAGTGGTCGTAGTAGACATGGTCGTAGTCATAGTCATAGTAGAAGTAATACCCCTAAGCATTATTATTGTTCATTTAGCTTGGGTTTGAATTTATAAATAACATTTTTTCTTTGATAACTAATCAACTATATCACAGAGACACTAGGATCTATCACTCTAACTAATCAACCATATCACAGAGACACTAGGATCTATCACTCTAACTAATCAACTATATCACCTATACATTAGGATCTATCACTCTAACTAATCAACTATATCACAGAGACACTAGGATCTATCACTCTAACTAATCAACTATATCACAGAGAAACTAGGATCTATCACACTAACTATTCAACTATGTCACAGAGACACAAGGATCTATCACTCTAACTAATCAACTATATCACAGAGACACTAGGATCTACCACTCTAACTAATCAACTATATTACAGAGACACAAGGATCTATCACTCTAACTAATTAACTATATCACAGAGACACTAGGATCTATCACTCTAACTAATCAACTATATCACAGAGACACAAGGATCTATCACTCTAACTAATCAACCATATCACAGAGACACTAGGATCTATCACTCTAACTAATCAGCTATATCACAGAGACATTAGGATCTATCACTCTAACTAATCAGCTATATCACAGAGACACTAGGATCTATCACTCTAACTATTCAACTATATCACAGAGACACAAGGATCTATCACTCTAACTAATCAACTATATCACAGAGACATTAGGATCTATCACTCTAACTAATCAGCTATATCACAGAGACATTAGGATCTATCACTCTAACTAATCAGCTATATCACAGAGACACTAGGATCTATCACACTAACTAATCAACCATATCACATAGACATTAGGATCTATCACTCTAACTAATCAGCTATATCACAGAGACACTAGGATCTATAACTCTAACTAATCAGCTATCTCACAGAGACATTAGGATGTATCACTCTAACTAATCAGCTATATCAGAGAGACACTAGGATCTATCACTCTAACTAATCAACTATATCACAGTGACACTAGGATCTATCACTCTAACTAATCAACTATATCACAGAGACACTAGGAACTATCACTCTAACTAATCAGCTATATCACAGAGACACTAGGATCTATCACTCTAACTAATCAACTATATCACAGAGACACTAGGATCTATCACTCTGACTAATCGGCTATATCACAGTGACACTAGGATCTATCACTCTAACTAATCAACTATATCACAGAGACACTAGGATCTATCACTCTAACTAATCAACTATATCACAGAGACACTAGGAACTATCACTCTAACTAATCAACCATATCACAGAGACACTAGGATCTATCACTCTAACTAATCAACCATATGACAGAGACACTAGGATCTATCACTCTAACTAATCAGCTATATAACAGAGACACTAGGATCTATCACTCTAACTAATCAGCTATATAACAGAGACACTAGGATCTATCACTCTAACTAATCAGCTATATCACAGAGACACTAGGATCTATCACTCTAACTAATCCGCTATATAACAGAGACACTAGTATCTATCACTCTAACTAATCAGCTATATAACAGAGACACTAGGATCTATCACTCTAACTAATCAACTATATCACAGAGACACTAGGATCTATCACTCTAACTAATCAACTATATAACAGAGACACTAGGATCTATCACTCTGACTAATTGGCTATATCACAGTGACACTAGCATCTATCACTCTAACTAATCAACCATATTACAGAGACACTAGGATCTATCACTCTAACTAATCAACTATATCACAGAGACACTAGGATCTATCACTCTAACTAATCAACTATATCACAGAGACACTAGGATCTATCACTCTAACTAATCAACTATATCACAGTGACACTAGGATCTATCACTCTAACTAATCAGCTATATAACAGAGACACAAGGATCTATCACTCCAACTAATCAACCATATCACAGAGACACTAGGATCTATCACTCTAACTAATCAGCTATATCACAGAGACACTAGGATCTATCTCTCTAACTAATCAGCTATATAACAGAGACACTAGGATCTATCACTGCAACTAATCAACCATATCACAGAGACACTAGGATCTATCACTCTAACTAATCAACTATATCTCAGAGACACTAAGATCTATCACTCTAACTAATCAACAATATCACAGAGACACTAGGATCTATCACTCTAACTAATCAACTATATCACAGAGACACTAGGATCTATCACACTAAATATTGAACTATATCACAGAGACACTAGGATCTATCACTCTAACTAATCAGCTATATAACAGAGACACTAAGATCTATCACTCTAACTAATCAACAATATCACAGAGACACTAGGATCTATCACTCTAACTAATCAACTATATCACAGAGACACTAGGATCTATCACACTAAATATTGAACTATATCACAGAGACACTAGGATCTATCACTCTAACTAATCAGCTATATAACAGAGACACTAGGAACTATCACTCTAACTACTCAGCTATATAACAGAGACACTAGGATCTATCACTCTAACTAATCAGCTATATCACAGAGACACTAGGATCTATCACTCTAACTAATCAGCTATATCACAGAGACACTAGGATCTATCACTCTAACTAATCAGCTATATCACAGAGACACTAGGATCTATCACTCTAACTAATCAACTATATCACAGAGACACTTGGATCTATCACTCTAACTAATCAACTATATCACAGAGACACTAGGATCTATCACTCTAACTAATCAACTATATCACAGAGACACTAGGTTCTATCACTCTGACTAATCGGCTATATCACAGAGACACTAGGATCTATCACTCTAACTAATCAACTATATCTCAGAGACACTAAGATCTATCACTCTAACTAATCAACAATATCACAGAGACACTAGGATCTATCACTCTAACTAATCAACTATATCACAGAGACACTAGGATCTATCACACTAAATATTGAACTATATCACAGAGACACTAGGAACTATCACACTAACTAATCAACTATATCACAGAGACACTAGGATCTATCACTCTAACTAATCAACTATATCACAGAGACACTAGGATCTATCACTCTGACTAATCGGCTATATCACAGTGACACTAGGTACTATCACTCTAACTAATCAACTATATCACAGAGACACTAGGATCTATCACTCTAACTAATCAACTATATCACAGAGACACTAGAATCTATCACTCTAACTAATCAACCTTATCACAGAGACACTAGGATCTATCACTCTGACTAATCGGCTATATCACAGTGACACTAGGATCTATCACTCTAACTAATCAACTATATCACAGAGACACTAGGATCTATCACTCGAACTAATCAACCATATGAGAGAGACACTAGGATCTATCACTCCAACTAATCAGCTATATAACAGAGACACTAGGATCTATCACTCTAACTAATCAGCTATATAACAGAGACACTAGGATCTATCACTCTAACTAATCAGCTATATAACAGAGACACTAGGATCTATCACTCTAACTAATCAACTATATCACAGAGACACTAGGATCTATCACTCTAACTAATCAAGTATATAACAGAAACATTAGGATCTATCACTCTAACTAATCAACTATATCACAGAGACACTAGGATCTATCACTCTAACTAATCAGCTATATAACAGAGACACTAGGATCTATCAATCTAACTAATCAGCTATATCACAGAGACACTAGGATCTATCACTCTAACTAATCAGCTATATAACAGAGACACTAGGATCTATCACACTAAATAATCAGCTATATCACAGAGACACTAGGATCTATCACTCTAACTAATCAGCTATATAACAGAGACACTAGGATCTATCACTCTAACTACTCAGCTATATAACAGAGACACTAGGATCTATCACTCTAACTAATCAGCTATATCACAGAGACACTAGGATCTATCACTCTAACTAATCAGCTATATCACAGAGACACTAGGATCTATCACTCTAACTAATCAGCTATATCACAGAGACACTAGGATCTATCACTCTAACTAATCAACTATATCACAGAGACACTTGGATATATCACTCTAACTAATCAACTATATCACAGAGACACTAGGATCTATCACTCTAACTAATCAACTATAACACAGAGAGACAAGGATCTATCACTCTAACTAATCAGCTATATCACAGAAACACTAGGATCTATCACTCTATCTAATTAACTATATCACAGAGACACTAGGATCTATCACTCTAACTAATCACCTATATAACAGAGACACTAGGTTCTATCACTCTGACTAATCGGCTATATCACAGAGACACTAGGATCTATCACACTAACTAATGAACTATATCACAGAGACACTAGAAACTATCACGCTAACTAATCAACTATATCACAGAGACACTAGGATCTATCACTCTAACTAATCAACTATATCACAGAGACACTAGGATCTATCACTCTAACTAATCAACCATATCACAGAGACACTAGGATCTATCACTCTAACTAATCACCTATATCACAGAGACACTAGGATCTATCACTCTAACTAATCAACTATATCACAGAGACACTAGGATCTATCACTCTAACTAATCAACTATATCACAGAGACACTAGGATCTATCACTCTAACTAATCAACTATATCACAGAGACACTAGGATCTGTCACTCTAACTATTCAACTATGTCACAGAGACACTAGGATCTATCACTCTAACTAATCAAGAATATAACAGAAACATTAGGATCTATCACTCTAACTAATCAACTATATCACAGAGACACTAGGATCTATCACTCTAACTAATCAGCTATATAACAGAGACACTAGCATCTATCAATCTAACTAATCAGCTATATCACAGAGACACTAGGATCTATCACTCTAACTAATCAGCTATATAACAGAGACACTAGGATCTATCACACTAAATAATCAGCTATATCACAGAGACACTAGGATCTATCACTCTAACTAATCAGCTATATAACAGAGACACTAGGATCTATCACTCTAACTACTCAGCTATATAACAGAGACACTAGGATCTATCACTCTAACTAATCAGCTATATCACAGAGACACTAGGATCTATCCCTCTAACTAATCAGCTATATCACAGAGACACTAGGATCTATCACTCTAACTAATCAACTATATCACAGAGACACTAGGATCTATCACTCTAACTAATCAGCTATATCACAGAGACACTAGGATCTATCACTCTAACTAATCAGCTATATCACAGAGACACTTGGATCTATCACTCTAACTAATCAACTATATCACAGAGACACTAGGATATATCACTCTAACTAATCAGCTATATCACAGAGACACTAGGATCTATCACACTAACTAATCAACCATATCACATAGACACTAGGATCTATCACTCTAACTAATCAGCTATATCACAGAGACACTAGGATCTATAACTCTAACTAATCAGCTATCTCACAGAGACATTAGGATGTATCACTCTAACTAATCAGCTATATCAGAGAGACACTAGGATCTATCACTCTAACTAATCAACTATATCACAGTGACACTAGGATCTATCACTCTAACTAATCAACTATATCACAGAGACACTAGGAACTATCACTCTAACTAATCAGCTATATCACAGAGACACTAGGATCTATCACTCTAACTAATCAACTATATCACAGAGACACTAGGATCTATCACTCTGACTAATCGGCTATATCACAGTGACACTAGGATCTATCACTCTAACTAATCAACTATATCACAGAGACACTAGGATCTATCACTCTAACTAATCAACTATATCACAGAGACACTAGGAACTATCACTCTAACTAATCAACCATATCACAGAGACACTAGGATCTATCACTCTAACTAATCAACCATATGACAGAGACACTAGGATCTATCACTCTAACTAATCAGCTATATAACAGAGACACTAGGATCTATCACTCTAACTAATCAGCTATATAACAGAGACACTAGGATCTATCACTCTAACTAATCAGCTATATCACAGAGACACTAGGATCTATCACTCTAACTAATCCGCTATATAACAGAGACACTAGTATCTATCACTCTAACTAATCAGCTATATAACAGAGACACTAGGATCTATCACTCTAACTAATCAACTATATCACAGAGACACTAGGATCTATCACTCTAACTAATCAACTATATAACAGAGACACTAGGATCTATCACTCTGACTAATTGGCTATATCACAGTGACACTAGCATCTATCACTCTAACTAATCAACCATATTACAGAGACACTAGGATCTATCACTCTAACTAATCAACTATATCACAGAGACACTAGGATCTATCACTCTAACTAATCAACTATATCACAGAGACACTAGGATCTATCACTCTAACTAATCAACTATATCACAGTGACACTAGGATCTATCACTCTAACTAATCAGCTATATAACAGAGACACAAGGATCTATCACTCCAACTAATCAACCATATCACAGAGACACTAGGATCTATCACTCTAACTAATCAGCTATATCACAGAGACACTAGGATCTATCTCTCTAACTAATCAGCTATATAACAGAGACACTAGGATCTATCACTGCAACTAATCAACCATATCACAGAGACACTAGGATCTATCACTCTAACTAATCAACTATATCTCAGAGACACTAAGATCTATCACTCTAACTAATCAACAATATCACAGAGACACTAGGATCTATCACTCTAACTAATCAACTATATCACAGAGACACTAGGATCTATCACACTAAATATTGAACTATATCACAGAGACACTAGGATCTATCACTCTAACTAATCAGCTATATAACAGAGACACTAAGATCTATCACTCTAACTAATCAACAATATCACAGAGACACTAGGATCTATCACTCTAACTAATCAACTATATCACAGAGACACTAGGATCTATCACACTAAATATTGAACTATATCACAGAGACACTAGGATCTATCACTCTAACTAATCAGCTATATAACAGAGACACTAGGAACTATCACTCTAACTACTCAGCTATATAACAGAGACACTAGGATCTATCACTCTAACTAATCAGCTATATCACAGAGACACTAGGATCTATCACTCTAACTAATCAGCTATATCACAGAGACACTAGGATCTATCACTCTAACTAATCAGCTATATCACAGAGACACTAGGATCTATCACTCTAACTAATCAACTATATCACAGAGACACTTGGATCTATCACTCTAACTAATCAACTATATCACAGAGACACTAGGATCTATCACTCTAACTAATCAACTATATCACAGAGACACTAGGTTCTATCACTCTGACTAATCGGCTATATCACAGAGACACTAGGATCTATCACTCTAACTAATCAACTATATCTCAGAGACACTAAGATCTATCACTCTAACTAATCAACAATATCACAGAGACACTAGGATCTATCACTCTAACTAATCAACTATATCACAGAGACACTAGGATCTATCACACTAAATATTGAACTATATCACAGAGACACTAGGAACTATCACACTAACTAATCAACTATATCACAGAGACACTAGGATCTATCACTCTAACTAATCAACTATATCACAGAGACACTAGGATCTATCACTCTGACTAATCGGCTATATCACAGTGACACTAGGTACTATCACTCTAACTAATCAACTATATCACAGAGACACTAGGATCTATCACTCTAACTAATCAACTATATCACAGAGACACTAGAATCTATCACTCTAACTAATCAACCTTATCACAGAGACACTAGGATCTATCACTCTGACTAATCGGCTATATCACAGTGACACTAGGATCTATCACTCTAACTAATCAACTATATCACAGAGACACTAGGATCTATCACTCGAACTAATCAACCATATGAGAGAGACACTAGGATCTATCACTCCAACTAATCAGCTATATAACAGAGACACTAGGATCTATCACTCTAACTAATCAGCTATATAACAGAGACACTAGGATCTATCACTCTAACTAATCAGCTATATAACAGAGACACTAGGATCTATCACTCTAACTAATCAACTATATCACAGAGACACTAGGATCTATCACTCTAACTAATCAAGTATATAACAGAAACATTAGGATCTATCACTCTAACTAATCAACTATATCACAGAGACACTAGGATCTATCACTCTAACTAATCAGCTATATAACAGAGACACTAGGATCTATCAATCTAACTAATCAGCTATATCACAGAGACACTAGGATCTATCACTCTAACTAATCAGCTATATAACAGAGACACTAGGATCTATCACACTAAATAATCAGCTATATCACAGAGACACTAGGATCTATCACTCTAACTAATCAGCTATATAACAGAGACACTAGGATCTATCACTCTAACTACTCAGCTATATAACAGAGACACTAGGATCTATCACTCTAACTAATCAGCTATATCACAGAGACACTAGGATCTATCACTCTAACTAATCAGCTATATCACAGAGACACTAGGATCTATCACTCTAACTAATCAGCTATATCACAGAGACACTAGGATCTATCACTCTAACTAATCAACTATATCACAGAGACACTTGGATATATCACTCTAACTAATCAACTATATCACAGAGACACTAGGATCTATCACTCTAACTAATCAACTATAACACAGAGAGACAAGGATCTATCACTCTAACTAATCAGCTATATCACAGAAACACTAGGATCTATCACTCTATCTAATTAACTATATCACAGAGACACTAGGATCTATCACTCTAACTAATCACCTATATAACAGAGACACTAGGTTCTATCACTCTGACTAATCGGCTATATCACAGAGACACTAGGATCTATCACACTAACTAATGAACTATATCACAGAGACACTAGAAACTATCACGCTAACTAATCAACTATATCACAGAGACACTAGGATCTATCACTCTAACTAATCAACTATATCACAGAGACACTAGGATCTATCACTCTAACTAATCAACCATATCACAGAGACACTAGGATCTATCACTCTAACTAATCACCTATATCACAGAGACACTAGGATCTATCACTCTAACTAATCAACTATATCACAGAGACACTAGGATCTATCACTCTAACTAATCAACTATATCACAGAGACACTAGGATCTATCACTCTAACTAATCAACTATATCACAGAGACACTAGGATCTGTCACTCTAACTATTCAACTATGTCACAGAGACACTAGGATCTATCACTCTAACTAATCAAGAATATAACAGAAACATTAGGATCTATCACTCTAACTAATCAACTATATCACAGAGACACTAGGATCTATCACTCTAACTAATCAGCTATATAACAGAGACACTAGCATCTATCAATCTAACTAATCAGCTATATCACAGAGACACTAGGATCTATCACTCTAACTAATCAGCTATATAACAGAGACACTAGGATCTATCACACTAAATAATCAGCTATATCACAGAGACACTAGGATCTATCACTCTAACTAATCAGCTATATAACAGAGACACTAGGATCTATCACTCTAACTACTCAGCTATATAACAGAGACACTAGGATCTATCACTCTAACTAATCAGCTATATCACAGAGACACTAGGATCTATCCCTCTAACTAATCAGCTATATCACAGAGACACTAGGATCTATCACTCTAACTAATCAACTATATCACAGAGACACTAGGATCTATCACTCTAACTAATCAGCTATATCACAGAGACACTAGGATCTATCACTCTAACTAATCAGCTATATCACAGAGACACTTGGATCTATCACTCTAACTAATCAACTATATCACAGAGACACTAGGATATATCACTCTAACTAATCAGCTATATCACAGAGACACTAGGATCTATCACACTAACTAATCAACCATATCACATAGACACTAGGATCTATCACTCTAACTAATCAGCTATATCACAGAGACACTAGGATCTATAACTCTAACTAATCAGCTATCTCACAGAGACATTAGGATGTATCACTCTAACTAATCAGCTATATCAGAGAGACACTAGGATCTATCACTCTAACTAATCAACTATATCACAGTGACACTAGGATCTATCACTCTAACTAATCAACTATATCACAGAGACACTAGGAACTATCACTCTAACTAATCAGCTATATCACAGAGACACTAGGATCTATCACTCTAACTAATCAACTATATCACAGAGACACTAGGATCTATCACTCTGACTAATCGGCTATATCACAGTGACACTAGGATCTATCACTCTAACTAATCAACTATATCACAGAGACACTAGGATCTATCACTCTAACTAATCAACTATATCACAGAGACACTAGGAACTATCACTCTAACTAATCAACCATATCACAGAGACACTAGGATCTATCACTCTAACTAATCAACCATATCACAGAGACACTAGGATCTATCACTCTAACTAATCAGCTATATAACAGAGACACTAGGATCTATCACTCTAACTAATCAGCTATATAACAGAGACACTAGGATCTATCACTCTAACTAATCAGCTATATCACAGAGACACTAGGATCTATCACTCTAACTAATCCGCTATATAACAGAGACACTAGTATCTATCACTCTAACTAATCAGCTATATAACAGAGACACTAGGATCTATCACTCTAACTAATCAACTATATCACAGAGACACTAGGATCTATCACTCTAACTAATCAACTATATAACAGAGACACTAGGATCTATCACTCTGACTAATTGGCTATATCACAGTGACACTAGCATCTATCACTCTAACTAATCAACCATATCACAGAGACACTAGGATCTATCACTCTAACTAATCAACTATATCACAGAGACACTAGGATCTATCACTCTAACTAATCAACTATATCACAGTGACACTAGGATCTATCACTCTAACTAATCAGCTATATAACAGAGACACAAGGATCTATCACTCCAACTAATCAACCATATCACAGAGACACTAGGATCTATCACTCTAACTAATCAGCTATATCACAGAGACACTAGGATCTATCTCTCTAACTAATCAGCTATATAACAGAGACACTAGGATCTATCACTCCAACTAATCAACCATATCACAGAGACACTAGGATCTATCACTCTAACTAATCAACTGTATCACAGAGACACTAGGATCTATCACTCTAACTAATCAACTATATCACAGAGACACTAGGATCTATCACTCTAACTAATCAGCTATATCACAGAGACACTAGGATCTATCACTCTAACTAATCAACTATATCACAGAGACACTAGGATCTATCAATCTAACTAATCAGCTATATCACAGAGACACTAGGATCTATCACTGTAACTAATCAGCTATATCACAGAGACACTAGTATCTATCACTCTAACTAATCAACCATATCACAGAGACACTAGGATCTATCAATCTAACTAATCAACTATATCACAGAGACACGAGGAACTATCACTCTAACTAATCAACTATATCACAGAGACACTAGGATCTATCACTCTAACTAATCAACTATATCACAGAGACACTAGGATCTATCACTCTAACTAATCAACTATATCACAGAGACACTAGGATCTATCACTCTAACTAATCAACTATATCACAGAGACACTAGGATCTATCACTCTAACTAATCAACTATATAACAGAGACACTAGGATCTATCACTCTACCTAATCAGCTATATCACAGAGACAATAGGATCATCATCATCATCATCACCGTTTTACGTCCGTTCTTCCACGCTAGCATGGGTTAGACGGGTTGTCCTGTTGTGGGCAGTGTCTGGTCGGCTGACCATGCCTTGCTCATACAGGAACTGATCTGGCTTGATTTCTACAGCTGGATGCCCTTCCTAACACCAACCTCATTTACAGTGAGTGCTGGGTGCTTTTTCGTGGCGCCTACACGTCCACTTTACAGTGTGGGCTGGGTGCTTTTTTGCCGTGGCACCTCCACGAACACCTTGCGGTGGGGGGGGGGGGCATATTGTTTATATGCTTCACCATGTACCCATGGGAGGTCGGGTACCCTGTATTACTGCGTGACGCCAGAAGTCACGGTCGTGTGTCATTGACTTTGAGAGGTGTAGTTGGGTAAGGTCGGCTTTTATCACCTCATCCCAAGTCATCTTGGGTCTCCCCACTCCGCGGTTTCCATCAACTTCTAGTGCTCTGCACCTTTTTATGCAGCTGTCATCCTTCATACGCATCACATGTCCATACCAGCGTAACCGCCTCTCCTGCACGCAGCATTTGATTCCTCTTATGCTCAGTCTCTCTCTCAATTCATTTATGCTTTGTCGTTCACGTATATTACTGTTACACATCCATCGGAGCATGCAGGCTTCGTTTCTCTCTAATCTACGTAAGTCTTCCACCTTCAGCGCCCAGGTCTCACTACCATGCAACATCGCTGTTCGGATACACGCATCATACAGTCTGCCTTTCATTCTGAGGGAGAAGCCTTTTGCAGCTAGCAGTGGTAGTAGTTCCCTAAACTTCTTCCATCCCGTTCTTACCCTAGTTATTGTACTTTCTGAGCACCCACCTCCGTTGCTAATTCGGTCACCTAGGTAGCAGAAGCTGTCTACTGTTTCTACAGGGCCCTCCCAGAGATTGGTGGTACTTGTTTCCTGTGGCTGTTTGCTTGCTGTTTCAGCACAGCTGCTGCATGTGAATCCTACATTCTTAATTAAGCTTCCTGAGATCCCGCTACATCTCTTGTGTACCCATTGTTTGCATTTGGGGCAAAGAATGGAGTTCCTACCTACACCTTTCCTACATACTGAGCAAGGCCATTTCCCTGAGGGGATCTGGGTTCTGTTTTCTCGTCTACTTATAAGGACCTTAGTCTTTGTCATGTTGACTTTGAGGCCCTTTCTCTCTAGTCCCTGCTTCCAGGTTTGGAATTTATTCTCTAGTTCTACCATAGATTCAGCTATGAGTGCGAGGTCATCAGCATACAGGAGTTCCCATGGGCATCCGGTCTTAAACTCCTCCGTTATTGCCTGCAGGACTATGATGAACAGGAGAGGGCTAAGAACAGAGCCCTGGTGGACCCCAACCTGTACGCTAAATTCCTCGCTATACTCATTGCCAATCCTAACTTTGCTGACTGCTCCCCTATACATGGCTTGTACCGCTTTCACAAGCCATTCATCTACTCCTAGTTTTCTAAGAGCCCACCAGATTACTGCACGTGGAACTCTGTCAAAGGCTTTCTCAAGGTCGACAAATGCCAAGTAGAGTGGCTTACTTTTAGCTAGGTACTTTTCCTGTAATTGCCTCACAAGGAAGAGCGCATCAGTGGTGCCTTTCCCTGGAACAAACCCAAATTGCATCTCGTCTATATTCACCCGGTCCCTAATCAGCTGTGCTATAACTCTTTCTGTTACTTTCATGACCTGGTCCATCAACTTTATACCTCTATAGTTTCCTCTATCTAGTGCATCGCCTTTACCTTTGTAGCAGTTGACAATGATGCTACTGCACCAATCTTTTGGTATGGCCCCCTCTAGTATTACCTGGTTAACGATACGTGTGGTTATAGTGTGACCTACAGACCCAGATGCCTTCAGCATCTCGGCAGCTATACCCGATGGACCGGTTGCCTTCCCTATCTTCATATCTCTGATTGCCTTACTTACTACGCTGCCGCTGACTTGTACTGCTGGTCCCTCTATAGGGTCTACGTGGGGTAGGGTCTCTTCTTCCCATGCATTCTCCTCATTTAGTAATCTATCATAATGACTCTTCCATGCATCTTTCTTCTCAGCACTTGTGAGGGCAAGCTCACCTTTATCATTCCGGATACACTTCTCTCCAATGACATCACAACTATCTCTGACACACTGCCTCGCAATCTTGAATACCTCCTGTTTCTGGTCCTCACGTTGTAAAACATGCTTGAATTTTCTATCCTCTGCTTCCCTCCTAGCTAAGTATACTTGTCGCCTAGCTTCCCTCTTGGTCTCTATGTAATGTACCCTGCTCCCCCCGTTCTTCCATTCTTTCCATGCCTGTCTCTTGGCCTTGACTGCTTCATCTACCTTATTGTTCCACCACCAAGTCACTCTCCTCCTGCTTGAGGTCTTACTCCAGCCACAAACCTCATCCGTCGCCTCTAGTAAGTTATTTTTTAGGAACTCCCAGTTCTCTTCTACGTTAAATGTCTCTATCTGTTCTTCTTTACTGTCGTAGGCGTTGAGTAAAATATCTTTAAATCTGTTACTGGTTGAGGGGACTTTCAGCTTCCAGATCTTTCTTCTCCAGGTTGGCCTCTGTTTCAGGGCTCGTCTAGTTCTGACCGTGAGGTCGCTGACAACTAAGCTATGTTGGGATGTACATTCCTCACTAGGGAAGGCTTTTGTGTTTACGACCGTCCATCTGTCACGTCCTCTGATGAGGATAAAATCTAACTGACTAGAGTGCTCCCCTGATCTATAGGTGATCAGGTGGTTGTCGGGTTTTTTAAAGTTTGTGTTACATATCGACATGTCATTGGCGTCGCAGAATTCTAGAAGTCTGAATCCTTCCTCATTCCTTGTGCCAACTCCATGGCCTCCATGTACTCTATTGAAGCCGTCGCAGTGTTTACCTACGTGTCCGTTAAAATCTCCTGCAATGATTAGGAAGTCCTTGTCGTCTGTTAGAGCAGTAGTGTGTATTAGGGACTCGTAAAACCTATCCTTAAGTTCGTCTGGCAGCCCCGATTGGGGTGCGTAAGCTGATATTATTGTGGTAATTGTCTTATTCAGGACTAGTCTGAGTTTAATGATTCTTGCATTTACCCTGTACACTGAGATTACTTTATCTACCCACTTGTCAGCTAATAGTATACCTACACCACCCATCCCATCTATCACTCTAACTAATCAACAATATCACAGAGACACTAGGATCTATCACTCTAACTAATCAACTATATCACAGAGACACTAGGATCTATCACACTAAATAATGAACTATATCACAGAGACACTAGGAACTATCACACTAACTAATCAACTATATCACAGAGACACTAGGATCTATCACTCTAACTAATCAACTATATCACAGAGACACTAGGATCTATCACTCTGACTAATCGGCTATATCACAGTGACACTAGGTACTATCACTCTAACTAATCAACTATATCACAGAGACACTAGGATCTATCACTCTAACTAATCAACTATATCACAGAGACACTAGAATCTATCACTCTAACTAATCAACCTTATCACAGAGACACTAGGATCTATCACTCTGACTAATCGGCTATATCACAGTGACACTAGGATCTATCACTCTAACTAATCAACTATATCACAGAGACACTAGGATCTATCACTCGAACTAATCAACCATATGAGAGAGACACTAGGATCTATCACTCCAACTAATCAGCTATATAACAGAGACACTAGGATCTATCACTCTAACTAATCAGCTATATAACAGAGACACTAGGATCTATCACTCTAACTAATCAGCTATATAACAGAGACACTAGGATCTATCACTCTAACTAATCAACTATATCACAGAGACACTAGGATCTATCACTCGAACAAATCAGCTATATCAAAGAGACACTAGGATCTATCACTCTAACTAATCAACTATATCACAGAGACACTAGGATCTATCACTCTACCTATTCAACTATGTCACAGAGACACTTGGATCTATCACTCCAACTAATCAACTATATCACAGAGACACTAGGATCTATCACTCTAACTAATCAAGTATATAACAGAAACATTAGCATCTATCACTCTAACTAATCAACTATATCACAGAGACACTAGGATCTATCACTCTAACTAATCAGCTATATAACAGAGACACTAGGATCTATCAATCTAACTAATCAGCTATATCACAGAGACACTAGGATCTATCACTCTAACTAATCAGCTATATAACAGAGACACTAGGATCTATCACACTAAATAATCAGCTATATCACAGAGACACTAGGATCTATCACTCTAACTAATCAGCTATATAACAGAGACACTAGGATCTATCACTCTAACTACTCAGCTATATAACAGAGACACTAGGATCTATCACTCTAACTAATCAGCTATATCACAGAGACACTAGGATCTATCACTCTAACTAATCAGCTATATCACAGAGACACTAGGATCTATCACTCTAACTAATCAGCTATATCACAGAGACACTAGGATCTATCACTCTAACTAATCAACTATATCACAGAGACACTTGGATCTATCACTCTAACTAATCAACTATATCACAGAGACACTAGGATCTATCACTCTAACTAATCAACTATAACACAGAGAGACAAGGATCTATCACTCTAACTAATCAGCTATATCACAGAAACACTAGGATCTATCACTCTATCTAATTAACTATATCACAGAGACACTAGGATCTATCACTCTAACTAATCACCTATATAACAGAGACACTAGGTTCTATCACTCTGACTAATCGGCTATATCACAGAGACACTAGGATCTATCACACTAACTAATGAACTATATCACAGAGACACTAGGAACTATCACGCTAACTAATCAACTATATCACAGAGACACTAGGATCTATCACTCTAACTAATCAACTATATCACAGAGACTCTAGGATCTATCACTCTAACTAATCAACCATATCACAGAGACACTAGGATCTATCACTCTAACTAATCACCTATATCACAGAGACACTAGGATCTATCACTCTAACTAATCAACTATATCACAGAGACACTAGGATCTATCACTCTAACTAATCAACTATATCACAGAGACACTAGGATCTATCACTCTAACTAATCAGCTATATCACAGAGACACTAGGATCTGTCACTCTAACTATTCAACTATGTCACAGAGACACTAGGATCTATCACTCTAACTAATCAAGAATATAACAGAAACATTAGGATCTATCACTCTAACTAATCAACTATATCACAGAGACACTAGGATCTATCACTCTAACTAATCAGCTATATAACAGAGACACTAGCATCTATCAATCTAACTAATCAGCTATATCACAGAGACACTAGGATCTATCACTCTAACTAATCAGCTATATATCAGAGACACTAGGATCTATCACACTAAATAATCAGCTATATCACAGAGACACTAGGATCTATCACTCTAACTAATCAGCTATATAACAGAGACACTAGGATCTATCACTCTAACTACTCAGCTATATAACAGAGACACTAGGATCTATCACTCTAACTAATCAGCTATATCACAGAGACACTAGGATCTATCACTCTAACTAATCAGCTATATCACAGAGACACTAGGATCTATCACTCTAACTAATCAACTATATCACAGAGACACTAGGATCTATCACTCTAACTAATCAGCTATATCACAGAGACACTAGGATCTATCACTCTAACTAATCAGCTATATCACAGAGACACTTGGATCTATCACTCTAACTAATCAACTATATCACAGAGACACTAGGATCTATCACTCTAACTAATCAACTATAACACAGAGAGACAAGGATCTATCACTCTAACTAATCAGCTATATCACATAGACACTAGGATCTATCACTCTATCTAATTAACTATATCACAGAGACACTAGGATCTATCACTCTAACTAATCAGCTATATCACAGAGACACTAGGATCTATCACTCTAACTAATCAGCTATATCTCAGAGACACTAGGATCTATCACTCTAACTAATCAACAATATCACAGTGACACTAGGATCAATCACTCTAACTAATCAACTATATCACAGAGACACTAGGATCTATCACTCTAACTAATCAGCTATACCACAGAGACACTAGGATCTAACACTCTAACTAATCAACCATATCACAGAGACACTAGAATCTATCACTCTAACTAATCACCTATATAACAGAGACACTAGGATCTATCACTCTAACTAATCAACTATATCACAGAGACACTTGGATCTATCACTCTAACTAATCAGCTATATCACAGAGACACTAGGATCTATCACTCTAACTAATCAGCTATATCACAGAGACACTAGGATCTATCACTCTAACTAATCAACTATATCACAGAGACACTAGGATCTATCACTCTGACTAATCAGCTATATCACAGAGACACTAGGATCTATCACTCGAACTAATCAGCTATATCAAAGAGACACTAGGATCTATCACTCTAACTAATCAACTATATCACAGAGACACTAGGATCTGTCACTCTAACTATTCAACTATGTCACAGAGACACTAGGATCTATCACTCCATCTAATTAACTATATCACAGAGACACTAGGATCTATCACTCTAACTAATCAGCTATATCACAGAGACACTAGGATCTATCACTCTAACAAATCAGCTATATAACAGAGACACTAGGATCTATCAATCTAACTAATCAGCTATATCACAGAGACACTAGGATCTATCACTCTAACTAATCAGCTATATAACAGAGACACTAGGATCTATCACACTAAATAATCAGCTATATCACAGAGACACTAGGATCTATCACTCTAACTAATCAGCTATATCACAGAGACACTAGGATCTATCACTCTAACTAATCAACTATATCACAGAGACACTAGGATCTATCACTCTAACTAATCAGCTATATCACAGAGACACTAGGATCTTTCACTCTAACTAATCAGCTATATCACAGAGACACTTGAATCTATCACTCTAACTAATCAACTATATCACAGAGACACTAGGATCTATCACTCTAACTAATCAACTATAACACAGAGAGACAAGGATCTATCACTCTAACTAATCAGCTATATCACAGAGACACTAGGATCTATCACTCCATCTAATTAACTATATCACAGAGACACTAGGATCTATCACTCTAACTAATCACCTATATAACAGAGACACTAGGTTCTATCACTCTGACTAATCGGCTATATCACAGAGACACTAGGATCTATCACTCTAACTAATCAACTATATCACTGAGACACTAGGATCTATCACTCTAACTAATCAGCTATATAACAGAGACACTAGGATCTATCACTCTAACTAATCAACTATATCACAGAGACACTAGGATCTATCACTCTAACTAATTAACTATATCACAGAGATACTAGGATCTATCACTCTAACTAATTAACTATATCACAGAGACACTAGGATCTATCACTCTAACTACTCAGCTATATCACAGAGACACTAGGATCTATCACTCTAAATAATCAACTATATCACAGAAACACTAGGATCTATCACTCTAACTAATCAACTATATCACAGAGACACTAGGATCTATCACTCTAACTAATCAGCTATATCACAGAGACACTAGGATCTATCACTCTAATTAATCAACCATATCACAGAGACACTAGGATCTATCACTCTAACTAATCAACCATATCACAGAAACACTAGGATCTATCACTCTAACTACTCAGCTATATCACAGAGACACTAGGATCTATCACTCTAAATAATCAACTATATCATAGAAACACTAGGATCTATCACTCTAACTAATCAACTATATCACAGAGACACTAGGATCTATCACTCTAACTAATCAGCTATATCACAGAGACACTAGGATCTATCACTCTAATTAATCAACCATATCACAGAGACACTAGGATCTATCACTCTAACTAATCGACCATATCACAAAGACACTAGGATCTATCACTCTAACTAATCAACTATATCACAGAAACACTAGGATCTATCACTCTAACTAATCAGCTATATCACAGAGACACTAGGATCTATCACTCTATATAATCAACCATATCACAGAAACACTAGGATCTATCACTCTAACTAATCGACCATATCACAAAGACACTAGGATCTATCACTCTAACTAATCAACTATATCACAGAGACACTAGGATCTATCACTCTAACTAATCAGCTATATCACAGAGACACTAGGATCTATCACTCTAACTAATCAACTATATCACAGAAACACTAGGATCTATCACTCTAACTAATCAACCATATCACAGAGACACTAGGATCTATCACTCTAACTAATCAACTATATCACAGAAACACTAGGATCTATCACTCTAGCTAATCAACCATATCACAGAGACACTAGGATCTATCACTCTAACTAATCAACCATATCACAGAGACACTAGGATCTATCACTCTAACTAATCAGCTATATAACAGAGACACTAGGATCTATCACTCTAACTAATCAACCATATCACAGAGACACTAGGATCTATCACTCTAACTAATCAACTATATCAGAGACACTAGTATCTATCACTCTAACTAATCAACTATATCACAGAGACACTAGGATCTATCACTCTATATAATCAACTATATCACAGTGACACTAGGATCTATCACTCTAACTAATCAACTATATCACAGAGACACTAGGAGCTATCACTCTAACTAATCAACTATATCACAGAGACACTAGGATCTATCACTCTAACTAATCAACTATATCAGAGAGACACTAGGAACTATCACTCTAACTAATCACCTATATCACAGTGCCACTAGCATCTATCACTCTAACTAATCAATCATATCACAGAGACACTAGGATCTATCACTCTGACTAATCGGCTATATCACAGAGACATTAGGATCTATCACTCTAACTAATCAACCATATCACAGAGACACTAGGATCTATCACTCTGACTAATCGGCTATATCACAGAGACACTAGGATCTATCACTCTAACTAATCAACTATATCACAGAGACACTAGGATCTATCACTCTAACTAATCAACTGTATCACAGAGACACTAGGATCTATCACTCTAACTAATCAACCATATCACAGAGACACTAAGATTTATCACTCTAACTAATCAACTATATCACAGAAACACTAGGATCTATCACTCTAACTAATCAGCTATATCACAGAGACACTAGGATCTGTCACTCTAACTAATCAACTATATCACAGAGACATTAGGATCTATCACTGTAACTAATCAGCTATATCACAGAGACACTAGGATCTATCATTCTATATAATCAACTATATCACAGTGACACTAGGATCTATCACTCTAACTAATCAACTATATCACAGAGACACTAGGATCTATCACTCTAACTAATCAACTGTATCACAGAGACACTAGGATCTATCACTCTAACTAATCAACTATATCACAGAGACACTAGGATCTATCACTCTAACTAATCAGCTATATCACAGAGACACTAGGATCTATCACTCTAACTAATCAACTATATCACAGAGACACTAGGATCTATCAATCTAACTAATCAGCTATATCACAGAGACACTAGGATCTATCACTGTAACTAATCAGCTATATCACAGAGACACTAGTATCTATCACTCTAACTAATCAACCATATCACAGAGACACTAGGATCTATCAATCTAACTAATCAACTATATCACAGAGACACGAGGAACTATCACTCTAACTAATCAACTATATCACAGAGACACTAGGATCTATCACTCTAACTAATCAACTATATCACAGAGACACTAGGATCTATCACTCTAACTAATCAACTATATCACAGAGACACTAGGATCTATCACTCTAACTAATCAACTATATCACAGAGACACTAGGATCTATCACTCTAACTAATCAACTATATAACAGAGACACTAGGATCTATCACTCTACCTAATCAGCTATATCACAGAGACAATAGGATCATCATCATCATCATCACCGTTTTACGTCCGTTCTTCCACGCTAGCATGGGTTAGACGGGTTGTCCTGTTGTGGGCAGTGTCTGGTCGGCTGACCATGCCTTGCTCATACAGGAACTGATCTGGCTTGATTTCTACAGCTGGATGCCCTTCCTAACACCAACCTCATTTACAGTGAGTGCTGGGTGCTTTTTCGTGGCGCCTACACGTCCACTTTACAGTGTGGGCTGGGTGCTTTTTTGCCGTGGCACCTCCACGACCACCTTGCGGTGGGGGGGGGGGCATATTGTTTATATGCTTCAGCATGTACCCATGGGAGGTCGGGTACCCTGTATTACTGCGTGACGCCAGAAGTCACGGTCGTGTGTCATTGACTTTGAGAGGTGTAGTTGGGTAAGGTCGGCTTTTATCACCTCATCCCAAGTCATCTTGGGTCTCCCCACTCCGCGGTTTCCATCAACTTCTAGTGCTCTGCACCTTTTTATGCAGCTGTCATCCTTCATACGCATCACATGTCCATACCAGCGTAACCGCCTCTCCTGCACGCAGCATTTGATTCCTCTTATGCTCAGTCTCTCTCTCAATTCATTTATGCTTTGTCGTTCACGTATATTACTGTTACACATCCATCGGAGCATGCAGGCTTCGTTTCTCTCTAATCTACGTAAGTCTTCCACCTTCAGCGCCCAGGTCTCACTACCATGCAACATCGCTGTTCGGATACACGCATCATACAGTCTGCCTTTCATTCTGAGGGAGAAGCCTTTTGCAGCTAGCAGTGGTAGTAGTTCCCTAAACTTCTTCCATCCCGTTCTTACCCTAGTTATTGTACTTTCTGAGCACCCACCTCCGTTGCTAATTCGGTCACCTAGGTAGCAGAAGCTGTCTACTGTTTCTACAGGGCCCTCCCAGAGATTGGTGGTACTTGTTTCCTGTGGCTGTTTGCTTGCTGTTTCAGCACAGCTGCTGCATGTGAATCCTACATTCTTAATTAAGCTTCCTGAGATCCCGCTACATCTCTTGTGTACCCATTGTTTGCATTTGGGGCAAAGAATGGAGTTCCTACCTACACCTTTCCTACATACTGAGCAAGGCCATTTCCCTGAGGGGATCTGGGTTCTGTTTTCTCGTCTACTTATAAGGACCTTAGTCTTTGTCATGTTGACTTTGAGGCCCTTTCTCTCTAGTCCCTGCTTCCAGGTTTGGAATTTATTCTCTAGTTCTACCATAGATTCAGCTATGAGTGCGAGGTCATCAGCATACAGGAGTTCCCATGGGCATCCGGTCTTAAACTCCTCCGTTATTGCCTGCAGGACTATGATGAACAGGAGAGGGCTAAGAACAGAGCCCTGGTGGACCCCAACCTGTACGCTAAATTCCTCGCTATACTCATTGCCAATCCTAACTTTGCTGACTGCTCCCCTATACATGGCTTGTACCGCTTTCACAAGCCATTCATCTACTCCTAGTTTTCTAAGAGCCCACCAGATTACTGCACGTGGAACTCTGTCAAAGGCTTTCTCAAGGTCGACAAATGCCAAGTAGAGTGGCTTACTTTTAGCTAGGTACTTTTCCTGTAATTGCCTCACAAGGAAGAGCGCATCAGTGGTGCCTTTCCCTGGAACAAACCCAAATTGCATCTCGTCTATATTCACCCGGTCCCTAATCAGCTGTGCTATAACTCTTTCTGTTACTTTCATGACCTGGTCCATCAACTTTATACCTCTATAGTTTCCTCTATCTAGTGCATCGCCTTTACCTTTGTAGCAGTTGACAATGATGCTACTGCACCAATCTTTTGGTATGGCCCCCTCTAGTATTACCTGGTTAACGATACGTGTGGTTATAGTGTGACCTACAGACCCAGATGCCTTCAGCATCTCGGCAGCTATACCCGATGGACCGGTTGCCTTCCCTATCTTCATATCTCTGATTGCCTTACTTACTACGCTGCCGCTGACTTGTACTGCTGGTCCCTCTATAGGGTCTACGTGGGGTAGGGTCTCTTCTTCCCATGCATTCTCCTCATTTAGTAATCTATCATAATGACTCTTCCATGCATCTTTCTTCTCAGCACTTGTGAGGGCAAGCTCACCTTTATCATTCCGGATACACTTCTCTCCAATGACATCACAACTATCTCTGACACACTGCCTCGCAATCTTGAATACCTCCTGTTTCTGGTCCTCACGTTGTAAAACATGCTTGAATTTTCTATCCTCTGCTTCCCTCCTAGCTAAGTATACTTGTCGCCTAGCTTCCCTCTTGGTCTCTATGTAATGTACCCTGCTCCCCCCGTTCTTCCATTCTTTCCATGCCTGTCTCTTGGCCTTGACTGCTTCATCTACCTTATTGTTCCACCACCAAGTCACTCTCCTCCTGCTTGAGGTCTTACTCCAGCCACAAACCTCATCCGTCGCCTCTAGTAAGTTATTTTTTAGGAACTCCCAGTTCTCTTCTACGTTAAATGTCTCTATCTGTTCTTCTTTACTGTCGTAGGCGTTGAGTAAAATATCTTTAAATCTGTTACTGGTTGAGGGGACTTTCAGCTTCCAGATCTTTCTTCTCCAGGTTGGCCTCTGTTTCAGGGCTCGTCTAGTTCTGACCGTGAGGTCGCTGACAACTAAGCTATGTTGGGATGTACATTCCTCACTAGGGAAGGCTTTTGTGTTTACGACCGTCCATCTGTCACGTCCTCTGATGAGGATAAAATCTAACTGACTAGAGTGCTCCCCTGATCTATAGGTGATCAGGTGGTTGTCGGGTTTTTTAAAGTTTGTGTTACATATCGACATGTCATTGGCGTCGCAGAATTCTAGAAGTCTGAATCCTTCCTCATTCCTTGTGCCAACTCCATGGCCTCCATGTACTCTATTGAAGCCGTCGCAGTGTTTACCTACGTGTCCGTTAAAATCTCCTGCAATGATTAGGAAGTCCTTGTCGTCTGTTAGAGCAGTAGTGTGTATTAGGGACTCGTAAAACCTATCCTTAAGTTCGTCTGGCAGCCCCGATTGGGGTGCGTAAGCTGATATTATTGTGGTAATTGTCTTATTCAGGACTAGTCTGAGTTTAATGATTCTTGCATTTACCCTGTACACTGAGATTACTTTATCTACCCACTTGTCAGCTAATAGTATACCTACACCACCCATCCCATCGTCATTTCCCACCCAGAAAAATTTGTAGCACTGGCTTTTTCCTACAAGGACTCTAGCAGACCCTCCTCTCCATCTAGTCTCTTGCACACAGCATACATCAACTTCCTTTCGCTCTAGCATTTCTACGATTTCTCCTGCTCTTCCTTTCATTGAGCCTACATTGATGGTACCAACTCGGAGTTTTGGGCATTTGTCGACACTCGTAGGGGAGGGTCTCTGGGTTGGCGCTTCACGTGGGTGCTTGGTAGCTCGCAGATTCATATTTCATCTATTGAGTCAGAGTTGCTCGTGTATTCCCAGCTCATCCATCCCTAACGGTGGGAAAATTGAGGGCTAGAAGGACAGTGGTGGTGGGGTAATGGCAGGGTGTGTTGGGATGCGCCAGAGGAGGAGAGAGTTAGTTAGGCAGGTAGTAGCAGCAGCAGCAGTGGAAATGGCATGCTAGGTTTGATTGGTCGAATAGGCTATGGTGGTGTGTGGGGGTGGGGGGGAGGGAAATTGTGAGGTAGGAACTGAGGGTCGCATGGTAAATATCCAAGTTAATACTACATCAGTAAAATTAACAATAATAACGTCATGAAAAAAGCTACTAAGAGAAACCCTCGAAAATTTATCGCTAATACAGCAGGGAAAATTTAACGCTAATACAGCAGGGAACATCATAATATTAACGACATGAAAAAGCTACTAAGAGAAACCCTCGAAAATTTATCGCTAATACAGCAGGGAAAATTTAACGCTAATACAGCAGGGAACATCATAATATTAACGACAATATGTAGGCTAAAATACCTTCGTAGATTAGGTGGATGGCTGGCTGGGAAAATTTGAATCAGCTCTAGTGGTACATTTTAGCAGAGAAGAATGGCAAAGTGTCTTATCTCTTCAATATTTTCAGATTGAATGAATTAGGTTAAAGACAGGGTAGTAAGCCTTAAAGAAGTGCATAGAGGGGGGGGGGGGGGGTAGGAACTGAGGGTCGCATGGTAAATAACTGAGAGAGATACAATAGGATTAGAATACCGCATGGTAAATATCCAAGTTAATAAGTTAATACTACATCAGTAAAATTAACAATAATAACGTCATGAAAAAAGCTACTAAGAGAAACCCTCGAAAATTTATCGCTAATACAGCAGGGAAAATTTAACGCTAATACAGCAGGGAACATCATAATATTAACGACATGAAAAAGCTACTAAGAGAAACCCTCGAAAATTTATCGCTAATACAGCAGGGAAAATTTAACGCTAATACAGCAGGGAACATCATAATATTAACGACAATATGTAGTCTAAAATACCTTCGTAGATTAGGTGGATGGCTGGCTGGGAAAATTTGAATCAGCTCTAGTGGTACATTTTAGCAGAGAAGAATGGCAAAGTGTCTTATCTCTTCAATATTTTCAGATTGAATGAATTAGGTTAAAGACAGGGTAGTAAGCCTTAAAGAAGTGCATAGAGGGGGGGGGGGTAGGAACTGAGGGTCGCATGGTAAATAACTGAGAGAGATACAATAGGATTAGAATACCGCATGGTAAATATCCAAGTTAATAAGTTAATACTACATCAGTAAAATTAACAATAATAACGTCATGAAAAAAGCTACTAAGAGAAACCCTCGAAAATTTATCGCTAATACAGCAGGGAAAATTTAACGCTAATACAGCAGGGAACATCATAATATTAACGACATGAAAAAGCTACTAAGAGAAACCCTCGAAAATTTATCGCTAATACAGCAGGGAAAATTTAACGCTAATACAGCAGGGAACATCATAATATTAACGACATGAAAAAGCTACTAAGAGAAACCCTCGAAAATTTATCGCTAATACAGCAGGGAAAATTTAACGCTAATGCAGCAGGGAACATCATAATATTAACGACAATATGTAGGCTAAAATACCTTCGTAGATTAGGTGGATGGCTGGCTGGGAAAATTTGAATCAGCTCTAGTGGTACATTTTAGCAGAGAAGAATGGCAAAGTGTCTTATCTCTTCAATATTTTCAGATTGAATGAATTAGGTTAAAGACAGGGTAGTAAGCCTTAAAGAAGTGCATAGAGGGGGGGGGTAGGAACTGAGGGTCGCATGGTAAATAACTGAGAGAGATACAATAGGATTAGAATACCGCATGGTAAATATCCAAGTTAATAAGTTAATACTACATCAGTAAAATTAACAATAATAACGTCATGAAAAAAGCTACTAAGAGAAACCCTCGAAAATTTATCGCTAATACAGCAGGGAAAATTTAACGCTAATACAGCAGGGAACATCATAATATTAACGACATGAAAAAGCTACTAAGAGAAACCCTCGAAAATTTATCGCTAATACAGCAGGGAAAATTTAACGCTAATACAGCAGGGAACATCATAATATTAACGACAATATGTAGGCTAAAATACCTTCGTAGATTAGGTGGATGGCTGGCTGGGAAAATTTGAATCAGCTCTAGTGGTACATTTTAGCAGAGAAGAATGGCAAAGTGTCTTATCTCTTCAATATTTTCAGATTGAATGAATTAGGTTAAAGACAGGGTAGTAAGCCTTAAAGAAGTGCATAGAGGGGGGGGTAGGAACTGAGGGTCGCATGGTAAATAACTGAGAGAGATACAATAGGATTAGAATACCGCATGGTAAATATCCAAGTTAATAAGTTAATACTACATCAGTAAAATTAACAATAATAACGTCATGAAAAAAGCTACTAAGAGAAACCCTCGAAAATTTATCGCTAATACAGCAGGGAAAATTTAACGGTAATACAGCAGGGAACATCATAATATTAACGACATGAAAAAGCTACTAAGAGAAACCCTCGAAAATTTATCGCTAATACAGCAGGGAAAATTTAACGCTAATACAGCAGGGAACATCATAATATTAACGACAATATGTAGGCTAAAATACCTTCGTAGATTAGGTGGATGGCTGGCTGGGAAAATTTGAATCAGCTCTAGTGGTACATTTTAGCAGAGAAGAATGGCAAAGTGTCTTATCTCTTCAATATTTTCAGATTGAATGAAATAGGTTAAAGACAGGGTAGTAAGCCTTAAAGAAGTGCATAGAGGGGGGGGGGGGTAGGAACTGAGGGTCGCATGGTAAATAACTGAGAGAGATACAATAGGATTAGAATACCGCATGGTAAATATCCAAGTTAATAAGTTAATACTACATCAGTAAAATTAACAATAATAACGTCATGAAAAAAGCTACTAAGAGAAACCCTCGAAAATTTATCGCTAATACAGCAGGGAAAATTTAACGCTAATACAGCAGGGAACATCATAATATTAACGACATGAAAAAGCTACTAAGAGAAACCCTCGAAAATTTATCGCTAATACAGCAGGGAAAATTTAACGCTAATACAGCAGGGAACATCATAATATTAACGACAATATGTAGGCTAAAATACCTTCGTAGATTAGGTGGATGGCTGGCTGGGAAAATTTGAATCAGCTCTAGTGGTACATTTTAGCAGAGAAGAATGGCAAAGTGTCTTATCTCTTCAATATTTTCAGATTGAATGAATTAGGTTAAAGACAGGGTAGTAAGCCTTAAAGAAGTGCATAGAGGGGGGGGTAGGAACTGAGGGTCGCATGGTAAATAACTGAGAGAGATACAATAGGATTAGAATACCGCATGGTAAATATCCAAGTTAATAAGTTAATACTACATCAGTAAAATTAACAATAATAACGTCATGAAAAAAGCTACTAAGAGAAACCCTCGAAAATTTATCGCTAATACAGCAGGGAAAATTTAACGCTAATACAGCAGGGAACATCATAATATTAACGACATGAAAAAGCTACTAAGAGAAACCCTCGAAAATTTATCGCTAATACAGCAGGGAAAATTTAACGCTAATACAGCAGGGAACATCATAATATTAACGACATGAAAAAGCTACTAAGAGAAACCCTCGAAAATTTATCGCTAATACAGCAGGGAAAATTTAACGCTAATGCAGCAGGGAACATCATAATATTAACGACAATATGTAGGCTAAAATACCTTCGTAGATTAGGTGGATGGCTGGCTGGGAAAATTTGAATCAGCTCTAGTGGTACATTTTAGCAGAGAAGAATGGCAAAGTGTCTTATCTCTTCAATATTTTCAGATTGAATGAATTAGGTTAAAGACAGGGTAGTAAGCCTTAAAGAAGTGCATAGAGGGGGGGGGGTAGGAACTGAGGGTCGCATGGTAAATAACTGAGAGAGATACAATAGGATTAGAATACCGCATGGTAAATATCCAAGTTAATAAGTTAATATTACATCAGTAAAATTAACAATAATAACGTCATGAAAAAAGCTACTAAGAGAAACCCTCGAAAATTTATCGCTAATACAGCAGGGAAAATTTAACGCTAATACAGCAGGGAACATCATAATATTAACGACATGAAAAAGCTACTAAGAGAAACCCTCGAAAATTTATCGCTAATACAGCAGGGAAAATTTAACGCTAATACAGCAGGGAACATCATAATATTAACGACATGAAAAAGCTACTAAGAGAAACCCTCGAAAATTTATCGCTAATACAGCAGGGAAAATTTAACGCTAATACAGCAGGGAACATCATAATATTAACGACAATATGTAGGCTAAAATACCTTCGTAGATTAGGTGGATGGCTGGCTGGGAAAATTTGAATCAGCTCTAGTGGTACATTTTAGCAGAGAAGAATGGCAAAGTGTCTTATCTCTTCAATATTTTCAGATTGAATGAATTAGGTTAAAGACAGGGTAGTAAGCCTTAAAGAAGTGCATAGAGGGGGGGGGGTAGGAACTGAGGGTCGCATGGTAAATAACTGAGTGAGATACAATAGGATTAGAATACCGCATGGTAAATATCCAAGTTAATAAGTTAATACTACATCAGTAAAATTAACAATAATAACGTCATGAAAAAAGCTACTAAGAGAAACCCTCGAAAATTTATCGCTAATACAGCAGGGAAAATTTAACGCTAATACAGCAGGGAACATCATAATATTAACGACATGAAAAAGCTACTAAGAGAAACCCTCGAAAATTTATCGCTAATACAGCAGGGAAAATTTAACGCTAATACAGCAGGGAACATCATAATATTAACGACATGAAAAAGCTACTAAGAGAAACCCTCGAAAATTTATCGCTAATACAGCAGGGAAAATTTAACGCTAATACAGCAGGGAACATCATAATATTAACGACAATATGTAGGCTAAAATACCTTCGTAGATTAGGTGGATGGCTGGCTGGGAAAATTTGAATCAGCTCTAGTGGTACATTTTAGCAGAGAAGAATGGCAAAGTGTCTTATCTCTTCAATATTTTCAGATTGAATGAATTAGGTTAAAGACAGGGTAGTAAGCCTTAAAGAAGTGCATAGAGGGGGGGGGGGGGTAGGAACTGAGGGTCGCATGGTAAATAACTGAGAGAGATACAATAGGATTAGAATACCGCATGGTAAATATCCAAGTTAATAAGTTAATACTACATCAGTAAAATTAACAATAATAACGTCATGAAAAAAGCTACTAAGAGAAACCCTCGAAAATTTATCGCTAATACAGCAGGGAAAATTTAACGCTAATACAGCAGGGAACATCATAATATTAACGACATGAAAAAGCTACTAAGAGAAACCCTCGAAAATTTATCGCTAATACAGCAGGGAAAATTTAACGCTAATACAGCAGGGAACATCATAATATTAACGACATGAAAAAGCTACTAAGAGAAACCCTCGAAAATTTATCGCTAATACAGCAGGGAAAATTTAACGCTAATACAGCAGGGAACATCATAATATTAACGACAATATGTAGGCTGAAATACCTTCGTAGATTAGGTGGATGGCTGGCTGGGAAAATTTGAATCAGCTCTAGTGGTACATTTTAGCAGAGAAGAATGGCAAAGTGTCTTATCTCTTCAATATTTTCAGATTGAATGAATTAGGTTAAAGACAGGGTAGTAAGCCTTAAAGAAGTGCATAGAGGGGGGGGGGGTAGGAACTGAGGGTCGCATGGTAAATAACTGAGAGAGATACAATAGGATTAGAATACCGCATGGTAAATATCCAAGTTAATAAGTTAATACTACATCAGTAAAATTATCAATAATAACGTCATGAAAAAAGCTACTAAGAGAAACCCTCGAAAATTTATCGCTAATACAGCAGGGAAAATTTAACGCTAATACAGCAGGGAACATCATAATATTAACGACATGAAAAAGCTACTAAGAGAAACCCTCGAAAATTTATCGCTAATACAGCAGGGAAAATTTAACGCTAATACAGCAGGGAACATCATAATATTAACGACAATATGTAGGCTAAAATACCTTCGTAGATTAGGTGGATGGCTGGCTGGGAAAATTTGAATCAGCTCTAGTGGTACATTTTAGCAGAGAAGAATGGCAAAGTGTCTTATCTCTTCAATATTTTCAGATTGAATGAATTAGGTTAAAGACAGGGTAGTAAGCCTTAAAGAAGTGCATAGAGGGGGGGGTAGGAACTGAGGGTCGCATGGTAAATAACTGAGAGAGATACAATAGGATTAGAATACCGCATGGTAAATATCCAAGTTAATAAGTTAATACTACATCAGTAAAATTAACAATAATAACGTCATGAAAAAAGCTACTAAGAGAAACCCTCGAAAATTTATCGCTAATACAGCAGGGAAAATTTAACGCTAATACAGCAGGGAACATCATAATATTAACGACATGAAAAAGCTACTAAGAGAAACCCTCGAAAATTTATCGCTAATACAGCAGGGAAAATTTAACGCTAATACAGCAGGGAACATCATAATATTAACGACATGAAAAAGCTACTAAGAGAAACCCTCGAAAATTTATCGCTAATACAGCAGGGAAAATTTAACGCTAATGCAGCAGGGAACATCATAATATTAACGACAATATGTAGGCTAAAATACCTTCGTAGATTAGGTGGATGGCTGGCTGGGAAAATTTGAATCAGCTCTAGTGGTACATTTTAGCAGAGAAGAATGGCAAAGTGTCTTATCTCTTCAATATTTTCAGATTGAATGAATTAGGTTAAAGACAGGGTAGTAAGCCTTAAAGAAGTGCATAGAGGGGGGGGGGTAGGAACTGAGGGTCGCATGGTAAATAACTGAGAGAGATACAATAGGATTAGAATACCGCATGGTAAATATCCAAGTTAATAAGTTAATACTACATCAGTAAAATTAACAATAATAACGTCATGAAAAAAGCTACTAAGAGAAACCCTCGAAAATTTATCGCTAATACAGCAGGGAAAATTTAACGCTAATACAGCAGGGAACATCATAATATTAACGACATGAAAAAGCTACTAAGAGAAACCCTCGAAAATTTATCGCTAATACAGCAGGGAAAATTTAACGCTAATACAGCAGGGAACATCATAATATTAACGACAATATGTAGGCTAAAATACCTTCGTAGATTAGGTGGATGGCTGGCTGGGAAAATTTGAATCAGCTCTAGTGGTACATTTTAGCAGAGAAGAATGGCAAAGTGTCTTATCTCTTCAATATTTTCAGATTGAATGAATTAGGTTAAAGACAGGGTAGTAAGCCTTAAAGAAGTGCATAGAGGGGGGGGGGGGGTAGGAACTGAGGGTCGCATGGTAAATAACTGAGAGAGATACAATAGGATTAGAATACCGCATGGTAAATATCCAAGTTAATAAGTTAATACTACATCAGTAAAATTAACAATAATAACGTCATGAAAAAAGCTACTAAGAGAAACCCTCGAAAATTTATCGCTAATACAGCAGGGAAAATTTAACGCTAATACAGCAGGGAACATCATAATATTAACGACATGAAAAAGCTACTAAGAGAAACCCTCGAAAATTTATCGCTAATACAGCAGGGAAAATTTAACGCTAATACAGCAGGGAACATCATAATATTAACGACAATATGTAGGCTAAAATACCTTCGTAGATTAGGTGGATGGCTGGCTGGGAAAATTTGAATCAGCTCTAGTGGTACATTTTAGCAGAGAAGAATGGCAAAGTGTCTTATCTCTTCAATATTTTCAGATTGAATGAATTAGGTTAAAGACAGGGTAGTAAGCCTTAAAGAAGTGCATAGAGGGGGGGGTAGGAACTGAGGGTCGCATGGTAAATAACTGAGAGAGATACAATAGGATTAGAATACCGCATGGTAAATATCCAAGTTAATAAGTTAATACTACATCAGTAAAATTAACAATAATAACGTCATGAAAAAAGCTACTAAGAGAAACCCTCGAAAATTTATCGCTAATACAGCAGGGAAAATTTAACGCTAATACAGCAGGGAACATCATAATATTAACGACATGAAAAAGCTACTAAGAGAAACCCTCGAAAATTTATCGCTAATACAGCAGGGAAAATTTAACGCTAATACAGCAGGGAACATCATAATATTAACGACATGAAAAAGCTACTAAGAGAAACCCTCGAAAATTTATCGCTAATACAGCAGGGAAAATTTAACGCTAATACAGCAGGGAAAATCATAATATTAACGACAATATGTAGGCTAAAATACCTTCGTAGATTAGGTGGATGGCTGGCTGGGAAAATTTGAATCAGCTCTAGTGGTACATTTTAGCAGAGAAGAATGGCAAAGTGTCTTATCTCTTCAATATTTTCAGATTGAATGAATTAGGTTAAAGACAGGGTAGTAAGCCTTAAAGAAGTGCATAGAGGGGGGGGGGTAGGAACTGAGGGTCGCATGGTAAATAACTGAGAGAGATACAATAGGATTAGAATACCGCATGGTAAATATCCAAGTTAATAAGTTAATATTACATCAGTAAAATTAACAATAATAACGTCATGAAAAAAGCTACTAAGAGAAACCCTCGAAAATTTATCGCTAATACAGCAGGGAAAATTTAACGCTAATACAGCAGGGAACATCATAATATTAACGACATGAAAAAGCTACTAAGAGAAACCCTCGAAAATTTATCGCTAATACAGCAGGGAAAATTTAACGCTAATACAGCAGGGAACATCATAATATTAACGACATGAAAAAGCTACTAAGAGAAACCCTCGAAAATTTATCGCTAATACAGCAGGGAAAATTTAACGCTAATACAGCAGGGAACATCATAATATTAACGACAATATGTAGGCTAAAATACCTTCGTAGATTAGGTGGATGGCTGGCTGGGAAAATTTGAATCAGCTCTAGTGGTACATTTTAGCAGAGAAGAATGGCAAAGTGTCTTATCTCTTCAATATTTTCAGATTGAATGAATTAGGTTAAAGACAGGGTAGTAAGCCTTAAAGAAGTGCATAGAGGGGGGGGGTAGGAACTGAGGGTCGCATGGTAAATAACTGAGTGAGATACAATAGGATTAGAATACCGCATGGTAAATATCCAAGTTAATAAGTTAATACTACATCAGTAAAATTAACAATAATAACGTCATGAAAAAAGCTACTAAGAGAAACCCTCGAAAATTTATCGCTAATACAGCAGGGAAAATTTAACGCTAATACAGCAGGGAACATCATAATATTAACGACATGAAAAAGCTACTAAGAGAAACCCTCGAAAATTTATCGCTAATACAGCAGGGAAAATTTAACGCTAATACAGCAGGGAACATCATAATATTAACGACATGAAAAAGCTACTAAGAGAAACCCTCGAAAATTTATCGCTAATACAGCAGGGAAAATTTAACGCTAATACAGCAGGGAACATCATAATATTAACGACAATATGTAGGCTAAAATACCTTCGTAGATTAGGTGGATGGCTGGCTGGGAAAATTTGAATCAGCTCTAGTGGTACATTTTAGCAGAGAAGAATGGCAAAGTGTCTTATCTCTTCAATATTTTCAGATTGAATGAATTAGGTTAAAGACAGGGTAGTAAGCCTTAAAGAAGTGCATAGAGGGGGGGGGGGGGGGTAGGAACTGAGGGTCGCATGGTAAATAACTGAGAGAGATACAATAGGATTAGAATACCGCATGGTAAATATCCAAGTTAATAAGTTAATACTACATCAGTAAAATTAACAATAATAACGTCATGAAAAAAGCTACTAAGAGAAACCCTCGAAAATTTATCGCTAATACAGCAGGGAAAATTTAACGCTAATACAGCAGGGAACATCATAATATTAACGACATGAAAAAGCTACTAAGAGAAACCCTCGAAAATTTATCGCTAATACAGCAGGGAAAATTTAACGCTAATACAGCAGGGAACATCATAATATTAACGACATGAAAAAGCTACTAAGAGAAACCCTCGAAAATTTATCGCTAATACAGCAGGGAAAATTTAACGCTAATACAGCAGGGAACATCATAATATTAACGACAATATGTAGGCTGAAATACCTTCGTAGATTAGGTGGATGGCTGGCTGGGAAAATTTGAATCAGCTCTAGTGGTACATTTTAGCAGAGAAGAATGGCAAAGTGTCTTATCTCTTCAATATTTTCAGATTGAATGAATTAGGTTAAAGACAGGGTAGTAAGCCTTAAAGAAGTGCATAGAGGGGGGGGGGGTAGGAACTGAGGGTCGCATGGTAAATAACTGAGAGAGATACAATAGGATTAGAATACCGCATGGTAAATATCCAAGTTAATAAGTTAATACTACATCAGTAAAATTATCAATAATAACGTCATGAAAAAAGCTACTAAGAGAAACCCTCGAAAATTTATCGCTAATACAGCAGGGAAAATTTAACGCTAATACAGCAGGGAACATCATAATATTAACGACATGAAAAAGCTACTAAGAGAAACCCTCGAAAATTTATCGCTAATACAGCAGGGAAAATTTAACGCTAATACAGCAGGGAACATCATAATATTAACGACAATATGTAGGCTAAAATACCTTCGTAGATTAGGTGGATGGCTGGCTGGGAAAATTTGAATCAGCTCTAGTGGTACATTTTAGCAGAGAAGAATGGCAAAGTGTCTTATCTCTTCAATATTTTCAGATTGAATGAATTAGGTTAAAGACAGGGTAGTAAGCCTTAAAGAAGTGCATAGAGGGGGGGGTAGGAACTGAGGGTCGCATGGTAAATAACTGAGAGAGATACAATAGGATTAGAATACCGCATGGTAAATATCCAAGTTAATAAGTTAATACTACATCAGTAAAATTAACAATAATAACGTCATGAAAAAAGCTACTAAGAGAAACCCTCGAAAATTTATCGCTAATACAGCAGGGAAAATTTAACGCTAATACAGCAGGGAACATCATAATATTAACGACATGAAAAAGCTACTAAGAGAAACCCTCGAAAATTTATCGCTAATACAGCAGGGAAAATTTAACGCTAATACAGCAGGGAACATCATAATATTAACGACATGAAAAAGCTACTAAGAGAAACCCTCGAAAATTTATCGCTAATACAGCAGGGAAAATTTAACGCTAATGCAGCAGGGAACATCATAATATTAACGACAATATGTAGGCTAAAATACCTTCGTAGATTAGGTGGATGGCTGGCTGGGAAAATTTGAATCAGCTCTAGTGGTACATTTTAGCAGAGAAGAATGGCAAAGTGTCTTATCTCTTCAATATTTTCAGATTGAATGAATTAGGTTAAAGACAGGGTAGTAAGCCTTAAAGAAGTGCATAGAGGGGGGGGTAGGAACTGAGGGTCGCATGGTAAATAACTGAGAGAGATACAATAGGATTAGAATACCGCATGGTAAATATCCAAGTTAATAAGTTAATACTACATCAGTAAAATTAACAATAATAACGTCATGAAAAAAGCTACTAAGAGAAACCCTCGAAAATTTATCGCTAATACAGCAGGGAAAATTTAACGCTAATACAGCAGGGAACATCATAATATTAACGACATGAAAAAGCTACTAAGAGAAACCCTCGAAAATTTATCGCTAATACAGCAGGGAAAATTTAACGCTAATACAGCAGGGAACATCATAATATTAACGACAATATGTAGGCTAAAATACCTTCGTAGATTAGGTGGATGGCTGGCTGGGAAAATTTGAATCAGCTCTAGTGGTACATTTTAGCAGAGAAGAATGGCAAAGTGTCTTATCTCTTCAATATTTTCAGATTGAATGAATTAGGTTAAAGACAGGGTAGTAAGCCTTAAAGAAGTGCATAGAGGGGGGGGGGTAGGAACTGAGGGTCGCATGGTAAATAACTGAGAGAGATACAATAGGATTAGAATACCGCATGGTAAATATCCAAGTTAATAAGTTAATACTACATCAGTAAAATTAACAATAATAACGTCATGAAAAAAGCTACTAAGAGAAACCCTCGAAAATTTATCGCTAATACAGCAGGGAAAATTTAACGCTAATACAGCAGGGAACATCATAATATTAACGACATGAAAAAGCTACTAAGAGAAACCCTCGAAAATTTATCGCTAATACAGCAGGGAAAATTTAACGCTAATACAGCAGGGAACATCATAATATTAACGACAATATGTAGGCTAAAATACCTTCGTAGATTAGGTGGATGGCTGGCTGGGAAAATTTGAATCAGCTCTAGTGGTACATTTTAGCAGAGAAGAATGGCAAAGTGTCTTATCTCTTCAATATTTTCAGATTGAATGAATTAGGTTAAAGACAGGGTAGTAAGCCTTAAAGAAGTGCATAGAGGGGGGGGTAGGAACTGAGGGTCGCATGGTAAATAACTGAGAGAGATACAATAGGATTAGAATACCGCATGGTAAATATCCAAGTTAATAAGTTAATACTACATCAGTAAAATTAACAATAATAACGTCATGAAAAAAGCTACTAAGAGAAACCCTCGAAAATTTATCGCTAATACAGCAGGGAAAATTTAACGCTAATACAGCAGGGAACATCATAATATTAACGACATGAAAAAGCTACTAAGAGAAACCCTCGAAAATTTATCGCTAATACAGCAGGGAAAATTTAACGCTAATACAGCAGGGAACATCATAATATTAACGACATGAAAAAGCTACTAAGAGAAACCCTCGAAAATTTATCGCTAATACAGCAGGGAAAATTTAACGCTAATACAGCAGGGAAAATCATAATATTAACGACAATATGTAGGCTAAAATACCTTCGTAGATTAGGTGGATGGCTGGCTGGGAAAATTTGAATCAGCTCTAGTGGTACATTTTAGCAGAGAAGAATGGCAAAGTGTCTTATCTCTTCAATATTTTCAGATTGAATGAATTAGGTTAAAGACAGGGTAGTAAGCCTTAAAGAAGTGCATAGAGGGGGGGGGGTAGGAACTGAGGGTCGCATGGTAAATAACTGAGAGAGATACAATAGGATTAGAATACCGCATGGTAAATATCCAAGTTAATAAGTTAATACTACATCAGTAAAATTAACAATAATAACGTCATGAAAAAAGCTACTAAGAGAAACCCTCGAAAATTTATCGCTAATACAGCAGGGAAAATTTAACGCTAATACAGCAGGGAACATCATAATATTAACGACATGAAAAAGCTACTAAGAGAAACCCTCGAAAATTTATCGCTAATACAGCAGGGAAAATTTAACGCTAATACAGCAGGGAACATCATAATATTAACGACATGAAAAAGCTACTAAGAGAAACCCTCGAAAATTTATCGCTAATACAGCAGGGAAAATTTAACGCTAATACAGCAGGGAACATCATAATATTAACGACAATATGTAGGCTAAAATACCTTCGTAGATTAGGTGGATGGCTGGCTGGGAAAATTTGAATCAGCTCTAGTGGTACATTTTAGCAGAGAAGAATGGCAAAGTGTCTTATCTCTTCAATATTTTCAGATTGAATGAATTAGGTTAAAGACAGGGTAGTAAGCCTTAAAGAAGTGCATAGAGGGGGGGGGTAGGAACTGAGGGTCGCATGGTAAATAACTGAGAGAGATACAATAGGATTAGAATACCGCATGGTAAATATCCAAGTTAATAAGTTAATACTACATCAGTAAAATTAACAATAATAACGTCATGAAAAAAGCTACTAAGAGAAACCCTCGAAAATTTATCGCTAATACAGCAGGGAAAATTTAACGCTAATACAGCAGGGAACATCATAATATTAACGACATGAAAAAGCTACTAAGAGAAACCCTCGAAAATTTATCGCTAATACAGCAGGGAAAATTTAACGCTAATACAGCAGGGAACATCATAATATTAACGACAATATGTAGGCTAAAATACCTTCGTAGATTAGGTGGATGGCTGGCTGGGAAAATTTGAATCAGCTCTAGTGGTACATTTTAGCAGAGAAGAATGGCAAAGTGTCTTATCTCTTCAATATTTTCAGATTGAATGAATTAGGTTAAAGACAGGGTAGTAAGCCTTAAAGAAGTGCATAGAGGGGGGGGGTAGGAACTGAGGGTCGCATGGTAAATAACTGAGAGAGATACAATAGGATTAGAATACCGCATGGTAAATATCCAAGTTAATAAGTTAATACTACATCAGTAAAATTAACAATAATAACGTCATGAAAAAAGCTACTAAGAGAAACCCTCGAAAATTTATCGCTAATACAGCAGGGAAAATTTAACGCTAATACAGCAGGGAACATCATAATATTAACGACATGAAAAAGCTACTAAGAGAAACCCTCGAAAATTTATCGCTAATACAGCAGGGAAAATTTAACGCTAATACAGCAGGGAACATCATAATATTAACGACATGAAAAAGCTACTAAGAGAAACCCTCGAAAATTTATCGCTAATACAGCAGGGAAAATTTAACGCTAATGCAGCAGGGAACATCATAATATTAACGACAATATGTAGGCTAAAATACCTTCGTAGATTAGGTGGATGGCTGGCTAGGAAAATTTGAATCAGCTCTAGTGGTACATTTTAGCAGAGAAGAATGGCAAAGTGTCTTATCTCTTCAATATTTTCAGATTGAATGAATTAGGTTAAAGACAGGGTAGTAAGCCTTAAAGAAGTGCATAGAGGGGGGGGTAGGAACTGAGGGTCGCATGGTAAATAACTGAGAGAGATACAATAGGATTAGAATACCGCATGGTAAATATCCAAGTTAATAAGTTAATACTACATCAGTAAAATTAACAATAATAACGTCATGAAAAAAGCTACTAAGAGAAACCCTCGAAAATTTATCGCTAATACAGCAGGGAAAATTTAACGCTAATACAGCAGGGAACATCATAATATTAACGACATGAAAAAGCTACTAAGAGAAACCCTCGAAAATTTATCGCTAATACAGCAGGGAAAATTTAACGCTAATACAGCAGGGAACATCATAATATTAACGACAATATGTAGGCTAAAATACCTTCGTAGATTAGGTGGATGGCTGGCTGGGAAAATTTGAATCAGCTCTAGTGGTACATTTTAGCAGAGAAGAATGGCAAAGTGTCTTATCTCTTCAATATTTTCAGATTGAATGAATTAGGTTAAAGACAGGGTAGTAAGCCTTAAAGAAGTGCATAGAGGGGGGGGGTAGGAACTGAGGGTCGCATGGTAAATAACTGAGAGAGATACAATAGGATTAGAATACCGCATGGTAAATATCCAAGTTAATAAGTTAATACTACATCAGTAAAATTAACAATAATAACGTCATGAAAAAAGCTACTAAGAGAAACCCTCGAAAATTTATCGCTAATACAGCAGGGAAAATTTAACGCTAATACAGCAGGGAACATCATAATATTAACGACATGAAAAAGCTACTAAGAGAAACCCTCGAAAATTTATCGCTAATACAGCAGGGAAAATTTAACGCTAATACAGCAGGGAACATCATAATATTAACGACATGAAAAAGCTACTAAGAGAAACCCTCGAAAATTTATCGCTAATACAGCAGGGAAAATTTAACGCTAATGCAGCAGGGAACATCATAATATTAACGACAATATGTAGGCTAAAATACCTTCGTAGATTAGGTGGATGGCTGGCTGGGAAAATTTGAATCAGCTCTAGTGGTACATTTTAGCAGAGAAGAATGGCAAAGTGTCTTATCTCTTCAATATTTTCAGATTGAATGAATTAGGTTAAAGACAGGGTAGTAAGCCTTAAAGAAGTGCATAGAGGGGGGGGGGTAGGAACTGAGGGTCGCATGGTAAATAACTGAGAGAGATACAATAGGATTAGAATACCGCATGGTAAATATCCAAGTTAATAAGTTAATACTACATCAGTAAAATTAACAATAATAACGTCATGAAAAAAGCTACTAAGAGAAACCCTCGAAAATTTATCGCTAATACAGCAGGGAAAATTTAACGCTAATACAGCAGGGAACATCATAATATTAACGACATGAAAAAGCTACTAAGAGAAACCCTCGAAAATTTATCGCTAATACAGCAGGGAAAATTTAACGCTAATACAGCAGGGAACATCATAATATTAACGACAATATGTAGGCTAAAATACCTTCGTAGATTAGGTGGATGGCTGGCTGGGAAAATTTGAATCAGCTCTAGTGGTACATTTTAGCAGAGAAGAATGGCAAAGTGTCTTATCTCTTCAATATTTTCAGATTGAATGAATTAGGTTAAAGACAGGGTAGTAAGCCTTAAAGAAGTGCATAGAGGGGGGGGGGTAGGAACTGAGGGTCGCATGGTAAATAACTGAGAGAGATACAATAGGATTAGAATACCGCATGGTAAATATCCAAGTTAATAAGTTAATACTACATCAGTAAAATTAACAATAATAACGTCATGAAAAAAGCTACTAAGAGAAACCCTCGAAAATTTATCGCTAATACAGCAGGGAAAATTTAACGCTAATACAGCAGGGAACATCATAATATTAACGACATGAAAAAGCTACTAAGAGAAACCCTCGAAAATTTATCGCTAATACAGCAGGGAAAATTTAACGCTAATACAGCAGGGAACATCATAATATTAACGACAATATGTAGGCTAAAATACCTTCGTAGATTAGGTGGATGGCTGGCTGGGAAAATTTGAATCAGCTCTAGTGGTACATTTTAGCAGAGAAGAATGGCAAAGTGTCTTATCTCTTCAATATTTTCAGATTGAATGAATTAGGTTAAAGACAGGGTAGTAAGCCTTAAAGAAGTGCATAGAGGGGGGGGGGGTAGGAACTGAGGGTCGCATGGTAAATAACTGAGAGAGATACAATAGGATTAGAATACCGCATGGTAAATATCCAAGTTAATAAGTTAATACTACATCAGTAAAATTAACAATAATAACGTCATGAAAAAAGCTACTAAGAGAAACCCTCGAAAATTTATCGCTAATACAGCAGGGAAAATTTAACGCTAATACAGCAGGGAACATCATAATATTAACGACATGAAAAAGCTACTAAGAGAAACCCTCGAAAATTTATCGCTAATACAGCAGGGAAAATTTAACGCTAATACAGCAGGGAACATCATAATATTAACGACATGAAAAAGCTACTAAGAGAAACCCTCGAAAATTTATCGCTAATACAGCAGGGAAAATTTAACGCTAATACAGCAGGGAAAATCATAATATTAACGACAATATGTAGGCTAAAATACCTTCGTAGATTAGGTGGATGGCTGGCTGGGAAAATTTGAATCAGCTCTAGTGGTACATTTTAGCAGAGAAGAATGGCAAAGTGTCTTATCTCTTCAATATTTTCAGATTGAATGAATTAGGTTAAAGACAGGGTAGTAAGCCTTAAAGAAGTGCATAGAGGGGGGGGGGTAGGAACTGAGGGTCGCATGGTAAATAACTGAGAGAGATACAATAGGATTAGAATACCGCATGGTAAATATCCAAGTTAATAAGTTAATACTACATCAGTAAAATTAACAATAATAACGTCATGAAAAAAGCTACTAAGAGAAACCCTCGAAAATTTATCGCTAATACAGCAGGGAAAATTTAACGCTAATACAGCAGGGAACATCATAATATTAACGACATGAAAAAGCTACTAAGAGAAACCCTCGAAAATTTATCGCTAATACAGCAGGGAAAATTTAACGCTAATACAGCAGGGAACATCATAATATTAACGACATGAAAAAGCTACTAAGAGAAACCCTCGAAAATTTATCGCTAATACAGCAGGGAAAATTTAACGCTAATACAGCAGGGAACATCATAATATTAACGACAATATGTAGGCTAAAATACCTTCGTAGATTAGGTGGATGGCTGGCTGGGAAAATTTGAATCAGCTCTAGTGGTACATTTTAGCAGAGAAGAATGGCAAAGTGTCTTATCTCTTCAATATTTTCAGATTGAATGAATTAGGTTAAAGACAGGGTAGTAAGCCTTAAAGAAGTGCATAGAGGGGGGGGTAGGAACTGAGGGTCGCATGGTAAATAACTGAGAGAGATACAATAGGATTAGAATACCGCATGGTAAATATCCAAGTTAATAAGTTAATACTACATCAGTAAAATTAACAATAATAACGTCATGAAAAAAGCTACTAAGAGAAACCCTCGAAAATTTATCGCTAATACAGCAGGGAAAATTTAACGCTAATACAGCAGGGAACATCATAATATTAACGACATGAAAAAGCTACTAAGAGAAACCCTCGAAAATTTATCGCTAATACAGCAGGGAAAATTTAACGCTAATACAGCAGGGAACATCATAATATTAACGACATGAAAAAGCTACTAAGAGAAACCCTCGAAAATTTATCGCTAATACAGCAGGGAAAATTTAACGCTAATGCAGCAGGGAACATCATAATATTAACGACAATATGTAGGCTAAAATACCTTCGTAGATTAGGTGGATGGCTGGCTGGGAAAATTTGAATCAGCTCTAGTGGTACATTTTAGCAGAGAAGAATGGCAAAGTGTCTTATCTCTTCAATATTTTCAGATTGAATGAATTAGGTTAAAGACAGGGTAGTAAGCCTTAAAGAAGTGCATAGAGGGGGGGGGGGGTAGGAACTGAGGGTCGCATGGTAAATAACTGAGAGAGATACAATAGGATTAGAATACCGCATGGTAAATATCCAAGTTAATAAGTTAATACTACATCAGTAAAATTAACAATAATAACGTCATGAAAAAAGCTACTAAGAGAAACCCTCGAAAATTTATCGCTAATACAGCAGGGAAAATTTAACGCTAATACAGCAGGGAACATCATAATATTAACGACATGAAAAAGCTACTAAGAGAAACCCTCGAAAATTTATCGCTAATACAGCAGGGAAAATTTAACGCTAATACAGCAGGGAACATCATAATATTAACGACAATATGTAGGCTAAAATACCTTCGTAGATTAGGTGGATGGCTGGCTGGGAAAATTTGAATCAGCTCTAGTGGTACATTTTAGCAGAGAAGAATGGCAAAGTGTCTTATCTCTTCAATATTTTCAGATTGAATGAATTAGGTTAAAGACAGGGTAGTAAGCCTTAAAGAAGTGCATAGAGGGGGGGGGGTAGGAACTGAGGGTCGCATGGTAAATAACTGAGAGAGATACAATAGGATTAGAATACCGCATGGTAAATATCCAAGTTAATAAGTTAATACTACATCAGTAAAATTAACAATAATAACGTCATGAAAAAAGCTACTAAGAGAAACCCTCGAAAATTTATCGCTAATACAGCAGGGAAAATTTAACGCTAATACAGCAGGGAACATCATAATATTAACGACATGAAAAAGCTACTAAGAGAAACCCTCGAAAATTTATCGCTAATACAGCAGGGAAAATTTAACGCTAATACAGCAGGGAACATCATAATATTAACGACAATATGTAGGCTAAAATACCTTCGTAGATTAGGTGGATGGCTGGCTGGGAAAATTTGAATCAGCTCTAGTGGTACATTTTAGCAGAGAAGAATGGCAAAGTGTCTTATCTCTTCAATATTTTCAGATTGAATGAATTAGGTTAAAGACAGGGTAGTAAGCCTTAAAGAAGTGCATAGAGGGGGGGGGGGTAGGAACTGAGGGTCGCATGGTAAATAACTGAGAGAGATACAATAGGATTAGAATACCGCATGGTAAATATCCAAGTTAATAAGTTAATACTACATCAGTAAAATTAACAATAATAACGTCATGAAAAAAGCTACTAAGAGAAACCCTCGAAAATTTATCGCTAATACAGCAGGGAAAATTTAACGCTAATACAGCAGGGAACATCATAATATTAACGACATGAAAAAGCTACTAAGAGAAACCCTCGAAAATTTATCGCTAATACAGCAGGGAAAATTTAACGCTAATACAGCAGGGAACATCATAATATTAACGACATGAAAAAGCTACTAAGAGAAACCCTCGAAAATTTATCGCTAATACAGCAGGGAAAATTTAACGCTAATACAGCAGGGAAAATCATAATATTAACGACAATATGTAGGCTAAAATACCTTCGTAGATTAGGTGGATGGCTGGCTGGGAAAATTTGAATCAGCTCTAGTGGTACATTTTAGCAGAGAAGAATGGCAAAGTGTCTTATCTCTTCAATATTTTCAGATTGAATGAATTAGGTTAAAGACAGGGTAGTAAGCCTTAAAGAAGTGCATAGAGGGGGGGGGGTAGGAACTGAGGGTCGCATGGTAAATAACTGAGAGAGATACAATAGGATTAGAATACCGCATGGTAAATATCCAAGTTAATAAGTTAATACTACATCAGTAAAATTAACAATAATAACGTCATGAAAAAAGCTACTAAGAGAAACCCTCGAAAATTTATCGCTAATACAGCAGGGAAAATTTAACGCTAATACAGCAGGGAACATCATAATATTAACGACATGAAAAAGCTACTAAGAGAAACCCTCGAAAATTTATCGCTAATACAGCAGGGAAAATTTAACGCTAATACAGCAGGGAACATCATAATATTAACGACATGAAAAAGCTACTAAGAGAAACCCTCGAAAATTTATCGCTAATACAGCAGGGAAAATTTAACGCTAATACAGCAGGGAACATCATAATATTAACGACAATATGTAGGCTAAAATACCTTCGTAGATTAGGTGGATGGCTGGCTGGGAAAATTTGAATCAGCTCTAGTGGTACATTTTAGCAGAGAAGAATGGCAAAGTGTCTTATCTCTTCAATATTTTCAGATTGAATGAATTAGGTTAAAGACAGGGTAGTAAGCCTTAAAGAAGTGCATAGAGGGGGGGGGTAGGAACTGAGGGTCGCATGGTAAATAACTGAGAGAGATACAATAGGATTAGAATACCGCATGGTAAATATCCAAGTTAATAAGTTAATACTACATCAGTAAAATTAACAATAATAACGTCATGAAAAAAGCTACTAAGAGAAACCCTCGAAAATTTATCGCTAATACAGCAGGGAAAATTTAACGCTAATACAGCAGGGAACATCATAATATTAACGACATGAAAAAGCTACTAAGAGAAACCCTCGAAAATTTATCGCTAATACAGCAGGGAAAATTTAACGCTAATACAGCAGGGAACATCATAATATTAACGACATGAAAAAGCTACTAAGAGAAACCCTCGAAAATTTATCGCTAATACAGCAGGGAAAATTTAACGCTAATGCAGCAGGGAACATCATAATATTAACGACAATATGTAGGCTAAAATACCTTCGTAGATTAGGTGGATGGCTGGCTGGGAAAATTTGAATCAGCTCTAGTGGTACATTTTAGCAGAGAAGAATGGCAAAGTGTCTTATCTCTTCAATATTTTCAGATTGAATGAATTAGGTTAAAGACAGGGTAGTAAGCCTTAAAGAAGTGCATAGAGGGGGGGGGGTAGGAACTGAGGGTCGCATGGTAAATAACTGAGAGAGATACAATAGGATTAGAATACCGCATGGTAAATATCCAAGTTAATAAGTTAATACTACATCAGTAAAATTAACAATAATAACGTCATGAAAAAAGCTACTAAGAGAAACCCTCGAAAATTTATCGCTAATACAGCAGGGAAAATTTAACGCTAATACAGCAGGGAACATCATAATATTAACGACATGAAAAAGCTACTAAGAGAAACCCTCGAAAATTTATCGCTAATACAGCAGGGAAAATTTAACGCTAATACAGCAGGGAACATCATAATATTAACGACAATATGTAGGCTAAAATACCTTCGTAGATTAGGTGGATGGCTGGCTGGGAAAATTTGAATCAGCTCTAGTGGTACATTTTAGCAGAGAAGAATGGCAAAGTGTCTTATCTCTTCAATATTTTCAGATTGAATGAATTAGGTTAAAGACAGGGTAGTAAGCCTTAAAGAAGTGCATAGAGGGGGGGGGGGGTAGGAACTGAGGGTCGCATGGTAAATAACTGAGAGAGATACAATAGGATTAGAATACCGCATGGTAAATATCCAAGTTAATAAGTTAATACTACATCAGTAAAATTAACAATAATAACGTCATGAAAAAAGCTACTAAGAGAAACCCTCGAAAATTTATCGCTAATACAGCAGGGAAAATTTAACGCTAATACAGCAGGGAACATCATAATATTAACGACATGAAAAAGCTACTAAGAGAAACCCTCGAAAATTTATCGCTAATACAGCAGGGAAAATTTAACGCTAATACAGCAGGGAACATCATAATATTAACGACAATATGTAGGCTAAAATACCTTCGTAGATTAGGTGGATGGCTGGCTGGGAAAATTTGAATCAGCTCTAGTGGTACATTTTAGCAGAGAAGAATGGCAAAGTGTCTTATCTCTTCAATATTTTCAGATTGAATGAATTAGGTTAAAGACAGGGTAGTAAGCCTTAAAGAAGTGCATAGAGGGGGGGGGGTAGGAACTGAGGGTCGCATGGTAAATAACTGAGAGAGATACAATAGGATTAGAATACCGCATGGTAAATATCCAAGTTAATAAGTTAATACTACATCAGTAAAATTAACAATAATAACGTCATGAAAAAAGCTACTAAGAGAAACCCTCGAAAATTTATCGCTAATACAGCAGGGAAAATTTAACGCTAATACAGCAGGGAACATCATAATATTAACGACATGAAAAAGCTACTAAGAGAAACCCTCGAAAATTTATCGCTAATACAGCAGGGAAAATTTAACGCTAATACAGCAGGGAACATCATAATATTAACGACATGAAAAAGCTACTAAGAGAAACCCTCGAAAATTTATCGCTAATACAGCAGGGAAAATTTAACGCTAATGCAGCAGGGAACATCATAATATTAACGACAATATGTAGGCTAAAATACCTTCGTAGATTAGGTGGATGGCTGGCTGGGAAAATTTGAATCAGCTCTAGTGGTACATTTTAGCAGAGAAGAATGGCAAAGTGTCTTATCTCTTCAATATTTTCAGATTGAATGAATTAGGTTAAAGACAGGGTAGTAAGCCTTAAAGAAGTGCATAGAGGGGGGGGGGTAGGAACTGAGGGTCGCATGGTAAATAACTGAGAGAGATACAATAGGATTAGAATACCGCATGGTAAATATCCAAGTTAATAAGTTAATACTACATCAGTAAAATTAACAATAATAACGTCATGAAAAAAGCTACTAAGAGAAACCCTCGAAAATTTATCGCTAATACAGCAGGGAAAATTTAACGCTAATACAGCAGGGAACATCATAATATTAACGACATGAAAAAGCTACTAAGAGAAACCCTCGAAAATTTATCGCTAATACAGCAGGGAAAATTTAACGCTAATACAGCAGGGAACATCATAATATTAACGACAATATGTAGGCTAAAATACCTTCGTAGATTAGGTGGATGGCTGGCTGGGAAAATTTGAATCAGCTCTAGTGGTACATTTTAGCAGAGAAGAATGGCAAAGTGTCTTATCTCTTCAATATTTTCAGATTGAATGAATTAGGTTAAAGACAGGGTAGTAAGCCTTAAAGAAGTGCATAGAGGGGGGGGGGTAGGAACTGAGGGTCGCATGGTAAATAACTGAGAGAGATACAATAGGATTAGAATACCGCATGGTAAATATCCAAGTTAATAAGTTAATACTACATCAGTAAAATTAACAATAATAACGTCATGAAAAAAGCTACTAAGAGAAACCCTCGAAAATTTATCGCTAATACAGCAGGGAAAATTTAACGCTAATACAGCAGGGAACATCATAATATTAACGACATGAAAAAGCTACTAAGAGAAACCCTCGAAAATTTATCGCTAATACAGCAGGGAAAATTTAACGCTAATACAGCAGGGAACATCATAATATTAACGACAATATGTAGGCTAAAATACCTTCGTAGATTAGGTGGATGGCTGGCTGGGAAAATTTGAATCAGCTCTAGTGGTACATTTTAGCAGAGAAGAATGGCAAAGTGTCTTATCTCTTCAATATTTTCAGATTGAATGAATTAGGTTAAAGACAGGGTAGTAAGCCTTAAAGAAGTGCATAGAGGGGGGGGGGGTAGGAACTGAGGGTCGCATGGTAAATAACTGAGAGAGATACAATAGGATTAGAATACCGCATGGTAAATATCCAAGTTAATAAGTTAATACTACATCAGTAAAATTAACAATAATAACGTCATGAAAAAAGCTACTAAGAGAAACCCTCGAAAATTTATCGCTAATACAGCAGGGAAAATTTAACGCTAATACAGCAGGGAACATCATAATATTAACGACATGAAAAAGCTACTAAGAGAAACCCTCGAAAATTTATCGCTAATACAGCAGGGAAAATTTAACGCTAATACAGCAGGGAACATCATAATATTAACGACATGAAAAAGCTACTAAGAGAAACCCTCGAAAATTTATCGCTAATACAGCAGGGAAAATTTAACGCTAATACAGCAGGGAAAATCATAATATTAACGACAATATGTAGGCTAAAATACCTTCGTAGATTAGGTGGATGGCTGGCTGGGAAAATTTGAATCAGCTCTAGTGGTACATTTTAGCAGAGAAGAATGGCAAAGTGTCTTATCTCTTCAATATTTTCAGATTGAATGAATTAGGTTAAAGACAGGGTAGTAAGCCTTAAAGAAGTGCATAGAGGGGGGGGGGTAGGAACTGAGGGTCGCATGGTAAATAACTGAGAGAGATACAATAGGATTAGAATACCGCATGGTAAATATCCAAGTTAATAAGTTAATACTACATCAGTAAAATTAACAATAATAACGTCATGAAAAAAGCTACTAAGAGAAACCCTCGAAAATTTATCGCTAATACAGCAGGGAAAATTTAACGCTAATACAGCAGGGAACATCATAATATTAACGACATGAAAAAGCTACTAAGAGAAACCCTCGAAAATTTATCGCTAATACAGCAGGGAAAATTTAACGCTAATACAGCAGGGAACATCATAATATTAACGACATGAAAAAGCTACTAAGAGAAACCCTCGAAAATTTATCGCTAATACAGCAGGGAAAATTTAACGCTAATACAGCAGGGAACATCATAATATTAACGACAATATGTAGGCTAAAATACCTTCGTAGATTAGGTGGATGGCTGGCTGGGAAAATTTGAATCAGCTCTAGTGGTACATTTTAGCAGAGAAGAATGGCAAAGTGTCTTATCTCTTCAATATTTTCAGATTGAATGAATTAGGTTAAAGACAGGGTAGTAAGCCTTAAAGAAGTGCATAGAGGGGGGGGTAGGAACTGAGGGTCGCATGGTAAATAACTGAGAGAGATACAATAGGATTAGAATACCGCATGGTAAATATCCAAGTTAATAAGTTAATACTACATCAGTAAAATTAACAATAATAACGTCATGAAAAAAGCTACTAAGAGAAACCCTCGAAAATTTATCGCTAATACAGCAGGGAAAATTTAACGCTAATACAGCAGGGAACATCATAATATTAACGACATGAAAAAGCTACTAAGAGAAACCCTCGAAAATTTATCGCTAATACAGCAGGGAAAATTTAACGCTAATACAGCAGGGAACATCATAATATTAACGACATGAAAAAGCTACTAAGAGAAACCCTCGAAAATTTATCGCTAATACAGCAGGGAAAATTTAACGCTAATGCAGCAGGGAACATCATAATATTAACGACAATATGTAGGCTAAAATACCTTCGTAGATTAGGTGGATGGCTGGCTGGGAAAATTTGAATCAGCTCTAGTGGTACATTTTAGCAGAGAAGAATGGCAAAGTGTCTTATCTCTTCAATATTTTCAGATTGAATGAATTAGGTTAAAGACAGGGTAGTAAGCCTTAAAGAAGTGCATAGAGGGGGGGGGGTAGGAACTGAGGGTCGCATGGTAAATAACTGAGAGAGATACAATAGGATTAGAATACCGCATGGTAAATATCCAAGTTAATAAGTTAATACTACATCAGTAAAATTAACAATAATAACGTCATGAAAAAAGCTACTAAGAGAAACCCTCGAAAATTTATCGCTAATACAGCAGGGAAAATTTAACGCTAATACAGCAGGGAACATCATAATATTAACGACATGAAAAAGCTACTAAGAGAAACCCTCGAAAATTTATCGCTAATACAGCAGGGAAAATTTAACGCTAATACAGCAGGGAACATCATAATATTAACGACAATATGTAGGCTAAAATACCTTCGTAGATTAGGTGGATGGCTGGCTGGGAAAATTTGAATCAGCTCTAGTGGTACATTTTAGCAGAGAAGAATGGCAAAGTGTCTTATCTCTTCAATATTTTCAGATTGAATGAATTAGGTTAAAGACAGGGTAGTAAGCCTTAAAGAAGTGCATAGAGGGGGGGGGGGTAGGAACTGAGGGTCGCATGGTAAATAACTGAGAGAGATACAATAGGATTAGAATACCGCATGGTAAATATCCAAGTTAATAAGTTAATACTACATCAGTAAAATTAACAATAATAACGTCATGAAAAAAGCTACTAAGAGAAACCCTCGAAAATTTATCGCTAATACAGCAGGGAAAATTTAACGCTAATACAGCAGGGAACATCATAATATTAACGACATGAAAAAGCTACTAAGAGAAACCCTCGAAAATTTATCGCTAATACAGCAGGGAAAATTTAACGCTAATACAGCAGGGAACATCATAATATTAACGACAATATGTAGGCTAAAATACCTTCGTAGATTAGGTGGATGGCTGGCTGGGAAAATTTGAATCAGCTCTAGTGGTACATTTTAGCAGAGAAGAATGGCAAAGTGTCTTATCTCTTCAATATTTTCAGATTGAATGAATTAGGTTAAAGACAGGGTAGTAAGCCTTAAAGAAGTGCATAGAGGGGGGGGGGGGTAGGAACTGAGGGTCGCATGGTAAATAACTGAGAGAGATACAATAGGATTAGAATACCGCATGGTAAATATCCAAGTTAATAAGTTAATACTACATCAGTAAAATTAACAATAATAACGTCATGAAAAAAGCTACTAAGAGAAACCCTCGAAAATTTATCGCTAATACAGCAGGGAAAATTTAACGCTAATACAGCAGGGAACATCATAATATTAACGACATGAAAAAGCTACTAAGAGAAACCCTCGAAAATTTATCGCTAATACAGCAGGGAAAATTTAACGCTAATACAGCAGGGAACATCATAATATTAACGACATGAAAAAGCTACTAAGAGAAACCCTCGAAAATTTATCGCTAATACAGCAGGGAAAATTTAACGCTAATGCAGCAGGGAACATCATAATATTAACGACAATATGTAGGCTAAAATACCTTCGTAGATTAGGTGGATGGCTGGCTGGGAAAATTTGAATCAGCTCTAGTGGTACATTTTAGCAGAGAAGAATGGCAAAGTGTCTTATCTCTTCAATATTTTCAGATTGAATGAATTAGGTTAAAGACAGGGTAGTAAGCCTTAAAGAAGTGCATAGAGGGGGGGGGGGGGGTAGGAACTGAGGGTCGCATGGTAAATAACTGAGAGAGATACAATAGGATTAGAATACCGCATGGTAAATATCCAAGTTAATAAGTTAATACTACATCAGTAAAATTAACAATAATAACGTCATGAAAAAAGCTACTAAGAGAAACCCTCGAAAATTTATCGCTAATACAGCAGGGAAAATTTAACGCTAATACAGCAGGGAACATCATAATATTAACGACATGAAAAAGCTACTAAGAGAAACCCTCGAAAATTTATCGCTAATACAGCAGGGAAAATTTAACGCTAATACAGCAGGGAACATCATAATATTAACGACAATATGTAGGCTAAAATACCTTCGTAGATTAGGTGGATGGCTGGCTGGGAAAATTTGAATCAGCTCTAGTGGTACATTTTAGCAGAGAAGAATGGCAAAGTGTCTTATCTCTTCAATATTTTCAGATTGAATGAATTAGGTTAAAGACAGGGTAGTAAGCCTTAAAGAAGTGCATAGAGGGGGGGGGGGTAGGAACTGAGGGTCGCATGGTAAATAACTGAGAGAGATACAATAGGATTAGAATACCGCATGGTAAATATCCAAGTTAATAAGTTAATACTACATCAGTAAAATTAACAATAATAACGTCATGAAAAAAGCTACTAAGAGAAACCCTCGAAAATTTATCGCTAATACAGCAGGGAAAATTTAACGCTAATACAGCAGGGAACATCATAATATTAACGACATGAAAAAGCTACTAAGAGAAACCCTCGAAAATTTATCGCTAATACAGCAGGGAAAATTTAACGCTAATACAGCAGGGAACATCATAATATTAACGACAATATGTAGGCTAAAATACCTTCGTAGATTAGGTGGATGGCTGGCTGGGAAAATTTGAATCAGCTCTAGTGGTACATTTTAGCAGAGAAGAATGGCAAAGTGTCTTATCTCTTCAATATTTTCAGATTGAATGAATTAGGTTAAAGACAGGGTAGTAAGCCTTAAAGAAGTGCATAGAGGGGGGGGGGGTAGGAACTGAGGGTCGCATGGTAAATAACTGAGAGAGATACAATAGGATTAGAATACCGCATGGTAAATATCCAAGTTAATAAGTTAATACTACATCAGTAAAATTAACAATAATAACGTCATGAAAAAAGCTACTAAGAGAAACCCTCGAAAATTTATCGCTAATACAGCAGGGAAAATTTAACGCTAATACAGCAGGGAACATCATAATATTAACGACATGAAAAAGCTACTAAGAGAAACCCTCGAAAATTTATCGCTAATACAGCAGGGAAAATTTAACGCTAATACAGCAGGGAACATCATAATATTAACGACATGAAAAAGCTACTAAGAGAAACCCTCGAAAATTTATCGCTAATACAGCAGGGAAAATTTAACGCTAATGCAGCAGGGAACATCATAATATTAACGACAATATGTAGGCTAAAATACCTTCGTAGATTAGGTGGATGGCTGGCTAGGAAAATTTGAATCAGCTCTAGTGGTACATTTTAGCAGAGAAGAATGGCAAAGTGTCTTATCTCTTCAATATTTTCAGATTGAATGAATTAGGTTAAAGACAGGGTAGTAAGCCTTAAAGAAGTGCATAGAGGGGGGGGGGGGGTAGGAACTGAGGGTCGCATGGTAAATAACTGAGAGAGATACAATAGGATTAGAATACCGCATGGTAAATATCCAAGTTAATAAGTTAATACTACATCAGTAAAATTAACAATAATAACGTCATGAAAAAAGCTACTAAGAGAAACCCTCGAAAATTTATCGCTAATACAGCAGGGAAAATTTAACGCTAATACAGCAGGGAACATCATAATATTAACGACATGAAAAAGCTACTAAGAGAAACCCTCGAAAATTTATCGCTAATACAGCAGGGAAAATTTAACGCTAATACAGCAGGGAACATCATAATATTAACGACATGAAAAAGCTACTAAGAGAAACCCTCGAAAATTTATCGCTAATACAGCAGGGAAAATTTAACGCTAATACAGCAGGGAACATCATAATATTAACGACAATATGTAGGCTAAAATACCTTCGTAGATTAGGTGGATGGCTGGCTGGGAAAATTTGAATCAGCTCTAGTGGTACATTTTAGCAGAGAAGAATGGCAAAGTGTCTTATCTCTTCAATATTTTCAGATTGAATGAATTAGGTTAAAGACAGGGTAGTAAGCCTTAAAGAAGTGCATAGAGGGGGGGGGGGTAGGAACTGAGGGTCGCATGGTAAATAACTGAGAGAGATACAATAGGATTAGAATACCGCATGGTAAATATCCAAGTTAATAAGTTAATACTACATCAGTAAAATTAACAATAATAACGTCATGAAAAAAGCTACTAAGAGAAACCCTCGAAAATTTATCGCTAATACAGCAGGGAAAATTTAACGCTAATACAGCAGGGAACATCATAATATTAACGACATGAAAAAGCTACTAAGAGAAACCCTCGAAAATTTATCGCTAATACAGCAGGGAAAATTTAACGCTAATACAGCAGGGAACATCATAATATTAACGACATGAAAAAGCTACTAAGAGAAACCCTCGAAAATTTATCGCTAATACAGCAGGGAAAATTTAACGCTAATACAGCAGGGAACATCATAATATTAACGACAATATGTAGGCTAAAATACCTTCGTAGATTAGGTGGATGGCTGGCTGGGAAAATTTGAATCAGCTCTAGTGGTACATTTTAGCAGAGAAGAATGGCAAAGTGTCTTATCTCTTCAATATTTTCAGATTGAATGAATTAGGTTAAAGACAGGGTAGTAAGCCTTAAAGAAGTGCATAGAGGGGGGGGGGTAGGAACTGAGGGTCGCATGGTAAATAACTGAGAGAGATACAATAGGATTAGAATACCGCATGGTAAATATCCAAGTTAATAAGTTAATACTACATCAGTAAAATTAACAATAATAACGTCATGAAAAAAGCTACTAAGAGAAACCCTCCAAAATTTATCGCTAATACAGCAGGGAAAATTTAACGCTAATACAGCAGGGAACATCATAATATTAACGACATGAAAAAGCTACTAAGAGAAACCTTCGAAAATTTATCGCTAATACAGCAGGGAAAATTTAACGCTAATACAGCAGGGAACATCATAATATTAACGACATGAAAAAGCTACTAAGAGAAACCCTCGAAAATTTATCGCTAATACAGCAGGGAAAATTTAACGCTAATACAGCAGGGAACATCATAATATTAACGACAATATGTAGGCTAAAATACCTTCGTAGATTAGGTGGATGGCTGGCTGGGAAAATTTGAATCAGCTCTAGTGGTACATTTTAGCAGAGAAGAATGGCAAAGTGTCTTATCTCTTCAATATTTTCAGATTGAATGAATTAGGTTAAAGACAGGGTAGTAAGCCTTAAAGAAGTGCATAGAGGGGGGGGGGGGGTAGGAACTGAGGGTCGCATGGTAAATAACTGAGAGAGATACAATAGGATTAGAATACCGCATGGTAAATATCCAAGTTAATAAGTTAATACTACATCAGTAAAATTAACAATAATAACGTCATGAAAAAAGCTACTAAGAGAAACCCTCGAAAATTTATCGCTAATACAGCAGGGAAAATTTAACGCTAATACAGCAGGGAACATCATAATATTAACGACATGAAAAAGCTACTAAGAGAAACCCTCGAAAATTTATCGCTAATACAGCAGGGAAAATTTAACGCTAATACAGCAGGGAACATCATAATATTAACGACATGAAAAAGCTACTAAGAGAAACCCTCGAAAATTTATCGCTAATACAGCAGGGAAAATTTAACGCTAATACAGCAGGGAACATCATAATATTAACGACAATATGTAGGCTAAAATACCTTCGTAGATTAGGTGGATGGCTGGCTGGGAAAATTTGAATCAGCTCTAGTGGTACATTTTAGCAGAGAAGAATGGCAAAGTGTCTTATCTCTTCAATATTTTCAGATTGAATGAATTAGGTTAAAGACAGGGTAGTAAGCCTTAAAGAAGTGCATAGAGGGGGGGGGGGGGGTAGGAACTGAGGGTCGCATGGTAAATAACTGAGAGAGATACAATAGGATTAGAATACCGCATGGTAAATATCCAAGTTAATAAGTTAATACTACATCAGTAAAATTAACAATAATAACGTCATGAAAAAAGCTACTAAGAGAAACCCTCGAAAATTTATCGCTAATACAGCAGGGAAAATTTAACGCTAATACAGCAGGGAACATCATAATATTAACGACATGAAAAAGCTACTAAGAGAAACCCTCGAAAATTTATCGCTAATACAGCAGGGAAAATTTAACGCTAATACAGCAGGGAACATCATAATATTAACGACAATATGTAGGCTAAAATACCTTCGTAGATTAGGTGGATGGCTGGCTGGGAAAATTTGAATCAGCTCTAGTGGTACATTTTAGCAGAGAAGAATGGCAAAGTGTCTTATCTCTTCAATATTTTCAGATTGAATGAATTAGGTTAAAGACAGGGTAGTAAGCCTTAAAGAAGTGCATAGAGGGGGGGGGGTAGGAACTGAGGGTCGCATGGTAAATAACTGAGAGAGATACAATAGGATTAGAATACCGCATGGTAAATATCCAAGTTAATAAGTTAATACTACATCAGTAAAATTAACAATAATAACGTCATGAAAAAAGCTACTAAGAGAAACCCTCGAAAATTTATCGCTAATACAGCAGGGAAAATTTAACGCTAATACAGCAGGGAACATCATAATATTAACGACATGAAAAAGCTACTAAGAGAAACCCTCGAAAATTTATCGCTAATACAGCAGGGAAAATTTAACGCTAATACAGCAGGGAACATCATAATATTAACGACATGAAAAAGCTACTAAGAGAAACCCTCGAAAATTTATCGCTAATACAGCAGGGAAAATTTAACGCTAATGCAGCAGGGAACATCATAATATTAACGACAATATGTAGGCTAAAATACCTTCGTAGATTAGGTGGATGGCTGGCTGGGAAAATTTGAATCAGCTCTAGTGGTACATTTTAGCAGAGAAGAATGGCAAAGTGTCTTATCTCTTCAATATTTTCAGATTGAATGAATTAGGTTAAAGACAGGGTAGTAAGCCTTAAAGAAGTGCATAGAGGGGGGGGGGTAGGAACTGAGGGTCGCATGGTAAATAACTGAGAGAGATACAATAGGATTAGAATACCGCATGGTAAATATCCAAGTTAATAAGTTAATACTACATCAGTAAAATTAACCATAATAACGTCATGAAAAAAGCTACTAAGAGAAACCCTCGAAAATTTATCGCTAATACAGCAGGGAAAATTTAACGCTAATACAGCAGGGAACATCATAATATTAACGACATGAAAAAGCTACTAAGAGAAACCCTCGAAAATTTATCGCTAATACAGCAGGGAAAATTTAACGCTAATACAGCAGGGAACATCATAATATTAACGACATGAAAAAGCTACTAAGAGAAACCCTCGAAAATTTATCGCTAATACAGCAGGGAAAATTTAACGCTAATACAGCAGGGAACATCATAATATTAACGACAATATGTAGGCTAAAATACCTTCGTAGATTAGGTGGATGGCTGGCTGGGAAAATTTGAATCAGCTCTAGTGGTACATTTTAGCAGAGAAGAATGGCAAAGTGTCTTATCTCTTCAATATTTTCAGATTGAATGAATTAGGTTAAAGACAGGGTAGTAAGCCTTAAAGAAGTGCATAGAGGGGGGGGGTAGGAACTGAGGGTCGCATGGTAAATAACTGAGAGAGATACAATAGGATTAGAATACCGCATGGTAAATATCCAAGTTAATAAGTTAATACTACATCAGTAAAATTAACAATAATAACGTCATGAAAAAAGCTACTAAGAGAAACCCTCGAAAATTTATCGCTAATACAGCAGGGAAAATTTAACGCTAATACAGCAGGGAACATCATAATATTAACGACATGAAAAAGCTACTAAGAGAAACCCTCGAAAATTTATCGCTAATACAGCAGGGAAAATTTAACGCTAATACAGCAGGGAACATCATAATATTAACGACATGAAAAAGCTACTAAGAGAAACCCTCGAAAATTTATCGCTAATACAGCAGGGAAAATTTAACGCTAATACAGCAGGGAACATCATAATATTAACGACAATATGTAGGCTAAAATACCTTCGTAGATTAGGTGGATGGCTGGCTGGGAAAATTTGAATCAGCTCTAGTGGTACATTTTAGCAGAGAAGAATGGCAAAGTGTCTTATCTCTTCAATATTTTCAGATTGAATGAATTAGGTTAAAGACAGGGTAGTAAGCCTTAAAGAAGTGCATAGAGGGGGGGGTAGGAACTGAGGGTCGCATGGTAAATAACTGAGAGAGATACAATAGGATTAGAATACCGCATGGTAAATATCCAAGTTAATAAGTTAATACTACATCAGTAAAATTAACAATAATAACGTCATGAAAAAAGCTACTAAGAGAAACCCTCGAAAATTTATCGCTAATACAGCAGGGAAAATTTAACGCTAATACAGCAGGGAACATCATAATATTAACGACATGAAAAAGCTACTAAGAGAAACCCTCGAAAATTTATCGCTAATACAGCAGGGAAAATTTAACGCTAATACAGCAGGGAACATCATAATATTAACGACAATATGTAGGCTAAAATACCTTCGTAGATTAGGTGGATGGCTGGCTGGGAAAATTTGAATCAGCTCTAGTGGTACATTTTAGCAGAGAAGAATGGCAAAGTGTCTTATCTCTTCAATATTTTCAGATTGAATGAATTAGGTTAAAGACAGGGTAGTAAGCCTTAAAGAAGTGCATAGAGGGGGGGGGGTAGGAACTGAGGGTCGCATGGTAAATAACTGAGAGAGATACAATAGGATTAGAATACCGCATGGTAAATATCCAAGTTAATAAGTTAATACTACATCAGTAAAATAACAATAATAACGTCATGAAAAAAGCTACTAAGAGAAACCCTCGAAAATTTATCGCTAATACAGCAGGGAAAATTTAACGCTAATACAGCAGGGAACATCATAATATTAACGACATGAAAAAGCTACTAAGAGAAACCCTCGAAAATTTATCGCTAATACAGCAGGGAAAATTTAACGCTAATACAGCAGGGAACATCATAATATTAACGACATGAAAAAGCTACTAAGAGAAACCCTCGAAAATTTATCGCTAATACAGCAGGGAAAATTTAACGCTAATACAGCAGGGAACATCATAATATTAACGACAATATGTAGGCTAAAATACCTTCGTAGATTAGGTGGATGGCTGGCTGGAAAAATTTGAATCAGCTCTAGTGGTACACTCTAACTAATCAACTATATCACAAAGACACTAGGATCTATCACTCTAACTAATCAACTATATCATAGAGACACTAGGATCTATAACTCTAACTCATCAGCTATATCACAGAGACACTAGGATCTATCACTCTAACTAATCAACCATATCACAGAGACACTAGGATCTATCACTCTAACTAATCAGCTATATCACAGAGACACTAGGATCTATCACTCTAACTAATCAACTATATCACAGAGACAATAGGATCTATCACTCTAACTAATCAACTATATCACAGAGACACTAGGATCTATCACTCTAACTAATCAGCTATATCACAGAGACACTAGGATCTATCACTCTAACTAATCAGCTATATCACAGAGAGACTAGGATCTATCACTCTAACTAATCAGCTCTATCACAGAGACTCTAGGATCTATCACTCTGACTAATCGGCTATATCACAGAGACACTAGGATCTATCACTCTATCTAATAAACCATATCACAGAGACACTAGGATCTATCATTCTAACTAATCAAGTATATAACAGAGACACTAGTATCTATCACTCTAACTAATCAACCATATCACAGAGACACTAGGATCTATCACTCTAACTAATCAACTATATCATAGAGACACTAGGATCTATAACTCTAACTCATCAGCTATATCACAGAGACACTAGGATCTATCACTCTAACTAATCAACCATATCACAGAGACATTAGGATCTATCACTCTAACTAATCAACTATATCACAGAGACACTAGGATCTATCACTCTATCTAATTAACTATATCACAGAGACACTAGGATCTATCACTCTAACTAATCACCTATATAACAGAGACACTAATTTCTATCACTCTGACTAATCGGCTATATCACAGTGACACTAGGATCTATCACTCTAACTAATCAGCTATATTACAGAGACACTAGGATCTATCACTCTAATTAATCAGCTATATAACAGAGAGACTAGGATCTATCACTCTAACTCATCAGCTATATCACAGAGACACTAAGATCTATCACTCTAACTAATCAGCTATATCACAGAAACACTAGGATCTATCACTCCAACTAATCAACGATATCACAGAGACATTAGGATCTATCACTCTAACTAATCAACTATATCACAGAGACACTAGGATCTATCACTCTAACTAATCAACTATATCACAGAGACACTAGGATCTATCACTCTAACTAATCAACTATATCACAGAGACACTAGAATCTATCACTCTAACTAATCAACCATATCACAGAGACACTAGGATCTATCACTCTAACTAATCAACTATATCACAGAGACACTAGGATCTATCACTCTAACTAATCAACTATATCACAGAGACACTAGATCTATCACTCTAACTAATCAACTATATCACAGAGACACTAGGATCTATCACTCTATCTAATCAACTATATCACAGAGACACTAGGATATATCAGTCTAACTAATCAGCTATATAACAGAGACACTAGGATCTATCACTCTAACTAATCAACTATATCACAGAGACACTAGGATCTATCACTCAAAATAATTAACTATATCACAGAGACACTAGGATCTATCACTCTAACTAATCAGCTATATAACAGAGACACTAGGATCTCTCACTCTAACTAATCAGCTATATCACAGAGACACTAGGATCTATCACTCTAACTAATCAACTATATCACAGAGACACTTGGATCTATCACTCTAACTAATCAACCATATCACAGAGACACTAGGATCTATCACTCTAACTAATCAGCTATATAACAGAGACACTAGTATCTATCACTCTAACTAATCAGCTATATAACAGAGACACTAGGATCTCTCACTCTAACTAATCTGCTATATCACAGAGACACTAGTATCTATCACTCTAACTAATCAACTATATCACAGAGACACTTGGATCTATCACTCTAACTAATCAACTATATCACAGAGACACTAGAATCTATCACTCTAACTAATTAACTATATCACAGAGACACTAGGATCTATCACTCTAACTAATCACCTATATAACAGAGACACTAGGTTCTATCACTCTGACTAATCGGCTATATCACAGAGACACTAGGATCTATCACTCTAACTAATCAGCTATATAACAGAGACACTAGGATATATCACTCTAACTCATCAGCTATATCACAGAGACACTAAGATCTATCACTCTAACTAATCAGCTATATCACAGAAACACTAGGATCTATCACTCCACCTATTCAACTATATCACAGAGACACTTGGATCTATCACTCTAACTAATCAACTATATCACAGAGACACTAGGATCTATCACTCTATCTAATCAACTATATCACAGAGACACTAGGATATATCAGTCTAACTAATCAGCTATATAACAGAGACACTAGGATCTATCACTCTAACTAATCAACTATATCACAGAGACACTAGGATCTATCACTCAAAATAATTAACTATATCACAGAGACACTAGGATCTATCACTCTAACTAATCAGCTATATAACAGAGACACTAGGATCTCTCACTCTAACTAATCAGCTATATCACAGAGACACTAGGATCTATCACTCTAACTAATCAACTATATCACAGAGACACTTGGATCTATCACTCTAACTAATCAACCATATCACAGAGACACTAGGATCTATCACTCTAACTAATCAGCTATATCACAGAGACACAAGGATCTATCACTCTAACTAATCAACTATAACACAGAGACACAAGGATCTATTACTCTAACTAATCAGCTATATCACAGAGACACTAGGATCTATCACTCTATCTAATTAACTATATCACAGAGACACTAGGATCTATCACTCTAACTAATCACCTATATAACAGAGACACTAGGTTCTATCACTCTGACTAATCGGCCATATCACAGAGACACTAGGATCTATCACTCTAACTAATCAGCTATATCACAGAGACACTAGGATCTATCACTCTAACTAATCAACTATAACACAGAGACACAAGGATCTATCACTCTAACTAATCAGCTATATCACAGAGACACTAGGATCTATCACTCTATCTAATTAACTATATCACAGAGACACTAGGATCTATCACTCTAACTAATCACCTATATAACAGAGACATTAGGTTCTATCACACTGACTAATCGGCTATATCACAGAGACACTAGGATCTATCACTCTAACTAATCAGCTATATAACAGAGACACTAGGATATATCACTCTAACTCATCAGCTATATCACAGAGACACTAAGATCTATCACTCTAACTAACCAGCTATATCACAGAAACACTAGGATCTATCACTCCACCTATTCAACTATATCACAGAGACACTTGGATCTATCACTCTAACTAATCAACTATATCACAGAGACACTAGGATCTATCACTCTATCTAATCAACTATATCACAGAGACACTAGGATATATCACTCTAACTAATCAGCTATATAACAGAGACACTAGGATCTATCACTCTAACTAATGAACTATATCACAGAGACACTAGGATCTATCACTCAAAATAATTAACTATATCACAGAGACACTAGGATCTATCACTCTAACTAATCAACTATATAACAGAGACACTAGGATCTATCACTCTACCTAATCAGCTATATCACAGAGACAATAGGATCTATCACTCTAACTAATCAACCATATCACAGAGACACTAGGATCTATCACTCTAACTAATTAACTCTATCACAGAGATACTAGGATCTATCACTCTAACTAATCAACTCTATCACAGAGACATTAGGATCTATCACTCTAACTAATCAACTATATCACAGAGACACTAGGATCTATCACTCTAACTAATCAACTATATCACAGAGACACTAGGATCTATCACTCTAACTAATCAACTATATCACAGAGACACTAGAATCTATCACTCTAACTAATCAACCATATCACAGAGACACTAGGATCTATCACTCTAACTAATCAACTATATCACAGAGACACTAGGATCTATCACTCTAACTAATCAACTATATCACAGAGACACTAGATCTATCACTCTAACTAATCAACTATATCACAGAGACACTAGGAACTATCACTCTAACTAATCACCTATATCACAGTGACACTAGCATCTATCACTCTAACTAATCAACCATATCAGAAAGACACTAGGATCTATCACTGCAACTAATCAACCATATCACAGAGACACTAGGATCTATCACTTTAACTAATCAGCTATATAACAGAGACACTAGGATCTATCACTCTAACTAATCAGCTATATAACAGAGACACTAGGATCTATCACTCTAACTAATCAACAATATTACAAAAACAATAGGATCTATCACTCTAACTAATCAACCATATCACAGAGACACTAGGATCTATCACTCAAACTAATCAGCTATATCACAGAGACACTAGGATCTATCACTCTAACTAATCAGCTATATAACAGAGACACTAGTATCTATCACTCTAACTAATCAGCTATATAACAGAGACACTAGGATCTCTCACTCTAACTAATCTGCTATATCACAGAGACACTAGTATCTATCACTCTAACTAATCAACTATATCACAGAGACACTTGGATCTATCACTCTAACTAATCAACTATATCACAGAGACACTAGAATCTATCACTCTAACTAATTAACTATATCACAGAGACACTAGGATCTATCACTCTAACTAATCACCTATATAACAGAGACACTAGGTTCTATCACTCTGACTAATCGGCTATATCACAGAGACACTAGGATCTATCACTCTAACTAATCAGCTATATAACAGAGACACTAGGATATATCACTCTAACTCATCAGCTATATCACAGAGACACTAAGATCTATCACTCTAACTAATCAGCTATATCACAGAAACACTAGGATCTATCACTCCACCTATTCAACTATATCACAGAGACACTTGGATCTATCACTCTAACTAATCAACTATATCACAGAGACACTAGGATCTATCACTCTATCTAATCAACTATATCACAGAGACACTAGGATATATCAGTCTAACTAATCAGCTATATAACAGAGACACTAGGATCTATCACTCTAACTAATCAACTATATCACAGAGACACTAGGATCTATCACTCAAAATAATTAACTATATCACAGAGACACTAGGATCTATCACTCTAACTAATCAGCTATATAACAGAGACACTAGGATCTATCACTCTAACTAATCAGCTATATCACAGAGACACTAGGATCTATCACTCTAACTAATCAACTATATCACAGAGACACTTGGATCTATCACTCTAACTAATCAACCATATCACAGAGACACTAGGATCTATCACTCTAACTAATCAGCTATATCACAGAGACACAAGGATCTATCACTCTAACTAATCAACTATAACACAGAGACACAAGGATCTATTACTCTAACTAATCAGCTATATCACAGAGACACTAGGATCTATCACTCTATCTAATTAACTATATCACAGAGACACTAGGATCTATCACTCTAACTAATCACCTATATAACAGAGACACTAGGTTCTATCACTCTGACTAATCGGCCATATCACAGAGACACTAGGATCTATCACTCTAACTAATCAGCTATATCACAGAGACACTAGGATCTATCACTCTAACTAATCAACTATAACACAGAGACACAAGGATCTATCACTCTAACTAATCAGCTATATCACAGAGACACTAGGATCTATCACTCTATCTAATTAACTATATCACAGAGACACTAGGATCTATCACTCTAACTAATCACCTATATAACAGAGACATTAGGTTCTATCACACTGACTAATCGGCTATATCACAGAGACACTAGGATCTATCACTCTAACTAATCAGCTATATAACAGAGACACTAGGATATATCACTCTAACTCATCAGCTATATCACAGAGACACTAAGATCTATCACTCTAACTAACCAGCTATATCACAGAAACACTAGGATCTATCACTCCACCTATTCAACTATATCACAGAGACACTTGGATCTATCACTCTAACTAATCAACTATATCACAGAGACACTAGGATCTATCACTCTATCTAATCAACTATATCACAGAGACACTAGGATATATCACTCTAACTAATCAGCTATATAACAGAGACACTAGGATCTATCACTCTAACTAATGAACTATATCACAGAGACACTAGGATCTATCACTCAAAATAATTAACTATATCACAGAGACACTAGGATCTATCACTCTAACTAATCAACTATATAACAGAGACACTAGGATCTATCACTCTACCTAATCAGCTATATCACAGAGACAATAGGATCTATCACTCTAACTAATCAACCATATCACAGAGACACTAGGATCTATCACTCTAACTAATTAACTCTATCACAGAGATACTAGGATCTATCACTCTAACTAATCAACTCTATCACAGAGACATTAGGATCTATCACTCTAACTAATCAACTCTATCACAGAGACACTAGGATCTATCACTCTAACTAATTAACTACATCACAGAGATACTAGGATCTATCACTCTAACTAATCAACTCTATCACAGAGACACTAGGATCTATCACTCTAACTAATTAACTACATCACAGACATACTACGATCTATCACTCTAACTAATCAACTCTATCACAGAGACACTAGGATCTATCACTCTATCTAATTAACTATATCACAGAGACACTAGGATCTATCACTCTAACTAATCACCTATATAACAGAGACACTAGGTTCTATCACTCTGACTAATCGGCCATATCACAGAGACACTAGGATCTATCACTCTAACTAATCAGCTATATCACAGAGACACTAGGATCTATCACTCTAACTAATCAACTATAACACAGAGACACAAGGATCTATCACTCTAACTAATCAGCTATATCACAGAGACACTAGGATCTATCACTCTATCTAATTAACTATATCACAGAGACACTAGGATCTATCACTCTAACTAATCACCTATATAACAGAGACATTAGGTTCTATCACACTGACTAATCGGCTATATCACAGAGACACTAGGATCTATCACTCTAACTAATCAGCTATATAACAGAGACACTAGGATATATCACTCTAACTCATCAGCTATATCACAGAGACACTAAGATCTATCACTCTAACTAACCAGCTATATCACAGAAACACTAGGATCTATCACTCCACCTATTCAACTATATCACAGAGACACTTGGATCTATCACTCTAACTAATCAACTATATCACAGAGACACTAGGATCTATCACTCTATCTAATCAACTATATCACAGAGACACTAGGATATATCACTCTAACTAATCAGCTATATAACAGAGACACTAGGATCTATCACTCTAACTAATGAACTATATCACAGAGACACTAGGATCTATCACTCAAAATAATTAACTATATCACAGAGACACTAGGATCTATCAATCTAACTAATCAACTATATAACAGAGACACTAGGATCTATCACTCTACCTAATCAGCTATATCACAGAGACAATAGGATCTATCACTCTAACTAATCAACCATATCACAGAGACACTAGGATCTATCACTCTAACTAATTAACTCTATCACAGAGATACTAGGATCTATCACTCTAACTAATCAACTCTATCACAGAGACATTAGGATCTATCACTCTAACTAATCAACTCTATCACAGAGACACTAGGATCTATCACTCTAACTAATTAACTACATCACAGAGATACTAGGATCTATCACTCTAACTAATCAACTCTATCACAGAGACACTAGGATCTATCACTCTAACTAATTAACTACATCACAGACATACTACGATCTATCACTCTAACTAATCAACTCTATCACAGAGACACTAGGATCTATCACTCTAACTAATCAACTGTATCACAGAGACACTAGGATCTATCACTCTAACTAATCAGCTATATCACAGAGACACTAGGATCTATCACTCTAACTAATCAGCTATATCACAGAGACACTAGGATCTATCACTCTAACTAATCAGCTATATCACAGAGACACTAGGTTCTATCACTCTAACTAATCAGCTATATCACAGAGACACTAGGATCTATCACTCTAACTAATCAACTATATCACAGAGACACTAGGATCTATCACTCTAACTAATCAGCTATATCACAGAGACACTAGGATCTATCACTCTAACTAATCAAGTATATCACAGAGACTCTAGGATCTATCACTCTGACTAATCAACCATATCACAGAGACATTAGGATCTATCACTCTGACTAATCAACCATATCACAGAGACACTAGGATCTATCACTCTAACTAATCAACTATATCACAGAGACATTAGGATCTATCACTCTAACTAATCAACCATATCACAGAGACACTAGGATCTATCACTCTAACTAATCAACTATAACACAGAGACACAAGGATCTATCACTCTAACTAATCAGCTATATCACAGAGACACTAGGATCTATCACTCTATCTAATTAACTATATCACAGAGACATTAGGATCTATCACTCTGACTAATCGGCTATATCACAGAGACACTAGGATCTATCACTCTAACTAATCACCTATATAACAGAGACACTATGTTCTATCACTCTGACTAATCGGCTATATCACAGAGACACTAGGATCTATCACTCTAACTAATCAGCTATATAACAGAGACACTAGGATATATCACTCTAACTCATCAGCTATATCACAGAGACACTAAGATCTATCACTCTAACTAACCAGCTATATCACAGAAACACTAGGATCTATCACTCCACCTATTCAACTATATCACAGAGACACTTGGATCTATCACTCTAACTAATCAACTATATCACAGAGACATTAGGATCTATCACTCTAACTAATCAACCATATCACAGAGACACTAGGATCTATCACTCTAACTAATCAACTATAACACAGAGACACAAGGATCTATCACTCTAACTAATCAACTATATCACAGAGACAATAGGATCTATCACTCTAACTAATCAACTATATCACAGAGACACTAGGATCTATCACTCTAACTAATCAGCTATATCACAGAGACACTAGGATCTATCACTCTAACTAATCAACTATATCACAGAAACAATAGGATCTATCACTCTAACTAATCAACTATATCACAGAGACACTAGGATCTATCACTCTAACTAATCAGCTATATCACAGAGACACTAGGATCTATCACTCTAACTAATCAGCTATATCACAGAGAGACTAGGATCTATCACTCTAACTAATCAGCTCTATCACAGAGACTCTAGGATCTATCACTCTGACTAATCGGCTATATCACAGAGACACTAGGATCTATCACTCTATCTAATAAACCATATCACAGAGACACTAGGATCTATCATTCTAACTAATCAAGTATATAACAGAGACACTAGTATCTATCACTCTAACTAATCAACCATATCACAGAGACACTAGGATCTATCACTCTAACTAATCAACTATATCATAGAGACACTAGGATCTATAACTCTAACTCATCAGCTATATCACAGAGACACTAGGATCTATCACTCTAACTAATCAACCATATCACAGAGACATTAGGATCTATCACTCTAACTAATCAACTATATCACAGAGACACTAGGATCTATCACTCTATCTAATTAACTATATCACAGAGACACTAGGATCTATCACTCTAACTAATCACCTATATAACAGAGACACTAGGATCTCTATCACTCTGACTAATCGGCTATATCACAGTGACACTAGGATCTATCACTCTAACTAATCAGCTATATTACAGAGACACTAGGATCTATCACTCTAATTAATCAGCTATATAACAGAGAGACTAGGATCTATCACTCTAACTCATCAGCTATATCACAGAGACACTAAGATCTATCACTCTAACTAATCAGCTATATCACAGAAACACTAGGATCTATCACTCCAACTAATCAACGATATCACAGAGACATTAGGATCTATCACTCTAACTAATCAACTATATCACAGAGACACTAGGATCTATCACTCAAACTAATCAACTATATCACAGAGACACTAGGATCTATCACTCTAACTAATCAACTATATCACAGAGACACTAGAATCTATCACTCTAACTAATCAACCATATCACAGAGACACTAGGATCTATCACTCTAACTAATCAACTATATCACAGAGACACTAGGATCTAACACTCTAACTAATCAACTATATCACAGAGACACTAGGATCTATCACTCTAACTAATCAACTATATCACAGAGACACTAGGAACTATCACTCTAACTAATCACCTATATCACAGTGACACTAGCATCTATCACTCTAACTAATCAACCATATCAGAAAGACACTAGGATCTATCACTGCAACTAATCAACCATATCACAGAGACACTAGGATCTATCACTCTAACTAATCAACCATATCAGAAAGACACTAGGATCTATCACTGCAACTAATCAACCATATCACAGAGACACTAGGATCTATCACTTTAACTAATCAGCTATATAACAGAGACACTAGGATCTATCACTCTAACTAATCAGCTATATAACAGAGACACTAGGATCTATCACTCTAACTAATCAACAATATTACAAAAACAATAGGATCTATCACTCTAACTAATCAACCATATCACAGTGACACTAGGATCTATCACTCAAACTAATCAGCTATATCACAGAGACACTAGGATCTATCACTCTAACTAATCAGCTATATAACAGAGACACTAGTATCTATCACTCTAACTAATCAGCTATATAACAGAGACACTAGGATCTCTCACTCTAACTAATCTGCTATATCACAGAGACACTAGGATCTATCACTCTAACTAATCAACTATATCACAGAGACACTTGGATCTATCACTATAACTAATCAACTATATCACAGAGACACTAGAATCTATCACTCTAACTAATCAACTACATCACAGTGACACTAGGATCTATCACTCTAACTAATCAACCATATCACAGAGACACTAGGATCTATCACTCTAACTAATCAACTATATCACAGAGACACTAGGATCTATCACTATAACTAATCAACTATATCACAGAGACAATAGGATCTATCACTCTAACTAATAAACCATATCACAGACACACTAGGATCTATCATTCTAACTAATCAGCTATATAACAGAGACACTAGGATCTATCACTCTAACTAATCAGCTATATCACAGAGACACTAGGATCTATCACTCTAACTAATCAACTATATCACAGAGACACTAGGAGCTATCACTCTAACTAATCAGCTATATCACAGAGACACTAGGAACTATCACTCTAACTAATCAACTATATCACAGAGACACTACGATCTATCACTCTAACTAATCAACTATATCACAGAGACACTAGGATCTATCACTCTAACTAATCAGCTATATCACAGAGACACTAGGATCTATCACTCTAACTAATCAACCATATCACAGAGACACTAAGATCTATCAATCTAACTAATCAGCTATATCACAGAGACACTAGGATCTATCACTCTAACTAATCAACTGTATCACAGAGACACTAGGATCTATCACTGTAACTAATCAACTATATCACAGAGACACTAGGATCTATCACTCTAACTAATCAGCTATATCACAGAGACACTAGGATCTATCACTCTAACTAATCAACTATATCACAGAGACACTAGGATCTATCAATCTAACTAATCAGCTATATCACAGAGACACTAGGATCTATCACTCTAACTAATCAACCATATCACAGAGACACTAGGATCTATCAATCTAACTAATCAACTATATCACAGAGAGACGAGGAACTATCACTCTAACTAATCAACTATATCACAGAGACACTAGGATCTATCACTCTAACTAATCAACTATATCACAGAGACACTAGGATCTATCACTCTAACTAATCAACTATATCACAGAGACACTAGGATCTATCACTCTAACTAATCAACTATATCACAGAGACACTAGGATCTATCACTCTAACTAATCAACTATATAACAGAGACACTAGGATCTATCACTCTACCTAATCAGCTATATCACAGAGACAATAGGATCTATCACTCTAACTAATCAACTATATCACAGAGACAATAGGATCTATCACTCTAACTAATCAACTATATCACAGAGACACTAGGATCTATCACTCTAACTAATCAGCTATATCACAGAGACACTAGGATCTATCACTCTAACTAATCAACTATATCACAGAGACAATAGGATCTATCACTCTAACTAATCAACTATATCACAGAGACACTAGGATCTATCACTCTAACTAATCAGCTATATCACAGAGACACTAGGATCTATCACTCTAACTAATCAGCTATATCACAGAGAGACTAGGATCTATCACTCTAACTAATCAGCTCTATCACAGAGACTCTAGGATCTATCACTCTGACTAATCGGCTATATCACAGAGACACTAGGATCTATCACTCTATCTAATAAACCATATCACAGAGACACTAGGATCTATCATTCTAACTAATCAAGTATATAACAGAGACACTAGTATCTATCACTCTAACTAATCAACCATATCACAGAGACACTAGGATCTATCACTCTAACTAATCAACTATATCATAGAGACACTAGGATCTATAACTCTAACTCATCAGCTATTTCACAGAGACACTGGGATCTATCACTCTAACTAATCAACCATATCACAGAGACATTAGGATCTATCACTCTAACTAATCAACTATATCACAGAGACACTAGGATCTAACACTCTATCTAATTAACTATATCACAGAGACACTAGGATCTATCACTCTAACTAATCACCTATATAACAGAGACACTAATTTCTATCACTCTGACTAATCGGCTATATCACAGTGACACTAGGATCTATCACTCTAACTAATCAGCTATATTACAGAGACACTAGGATCTATCACTCTAATTAATCAGCTATATAACAGAGAGACTAGGATTTATCACTCTAACTCATCAGCTATATCACAGAGACACTAAGATCTATCACTCTAACTAATCAGCTATATCACAGAAACACTAGGATCTATCACTCCAACTAATCAACGATATCACAGAGACATTAGGATCTATCACTCTAACTAATCAACTATATCACAGAGACACTAGGATCTATCACTCTAACTAATCAACTATATCACAGAGCCACTAGGATCTATCACTCTAACTAATCAACTATATCACAGAGACACTAGAATCTATCACTCTAACTAATCAACCATATCACAGAGACACTAGGATCTATCACTCTAACTAATCAACTATATCACAGAGACACTAGGATCTATCACTCTAACTAATCAACTATATCACAGAGACACTAGGATCTATCACTCTAACTAATCAACTATATCACAGAGACACTAGGAACTATCACTCTAACTAATCACCTATATCACAGTGACACTAGCATCTATCACTCTAACTAATCAACCATATCAGAAAGACACTAGGATCTATCACTGCAACTAATCAACCATATCACAGAGACACTAGGATCTATCACTCTAACTAATCAGCTATATAACAGAGACACTAGGATCTATCACTCTAACTAATCAACAATATTACAAAAACAATAGGATCTATCACTCTAACTAATCAACCATATCACAGAGACACTAGGATCTATCACTCAAACTAATCAGCTATATCACAGAGACACTAGGATCTATCACTCTAACTAATCAGCTATATAACAGAGACACTAGTATCTATCACTCTAACTAATCAGCTATATAACAGAGACACTAGGATCTCTCACTCTAACTAATCTGCTATATCACAGAGACACTAGGATCTATCACTCTAACTAATCAACTATATCACAGAGACACTTGGATCTATCACTCTAACTAATCAACTATATCACAGAGACACTAGAATCTATCACTCTAACTAATTAACTATATCACAGAGACACTAGGATCTGTCACTCTAACTAATCAACCATATCACAGAGACACTAGGATCTATCACTCTATCTAATTAACTATATCACAGAGACACTAGGATCTATCACTCTAACTAATCACCTATATAACAGAGACACTAGGTTCTATCACTCTGACTAATCGGCTATATCACAGAGACACTAGGATCTATCACTCTAACTAATCAGCTATATAACAGAGACACTAGGATATATCACTCTAACTCATCAGCTATATCACAGAGACACTAAGATCTATCACTCTAACTAATCAGCTATATCACAGAAACACTAGGATCTATCACTCCACCTATTCAACTATATCACAGAGACACTTGGATCTATCACTCTAACTAATCAACTATATCACAGAGACACTAGGATCTATCACTCTATCTAATCAACTATATCACAGAGACACTAGGATCTATCACTCAAAATAATTAACTATATCACAGAGACACTAGGATCTATCACTCTAACTAATCAGCTATATAACAGAGACACTAGGATCTCTCACTCTAACTAATCAGCTATATCACAGAGACACTAGGATCTATCACTCTAACTAATCAACTATATCACAGAGACACTTGGATCTATCACTCTAACTAATCAACCATATCACAGAGACACTAGGATCTATCACTCTAACTAATCAGCTATATCACAGAGACACAAGGATCTATCACTCTAACTAATCAACTATAACACAGAGACACAAGGATCTATTACTCTAACTAATCAGCTATATCACAGAGACACTAGGATCTATCACTCTATCTAATTAACTATATCACAGAGACACTAGGATCTATCACTCTAACTAATCACCTATATAACAGAGACACTAGGTTCTATCACTCTGACTAATCGGCCATATCACAGAGACACTAGGATCTATCACTCTAACTAATCAGCTATATCACAGAGACACTAGGATCTATCACTCTAACTAATCAACTATAACACAGAGACACAAGGATCTATCACTCTAACTAATCAGCTATATCACAGAGACACTAGGATCTATCACTCTATCTAATTAACTATATCACAGAGACACTAGGATCTATCACTCTAACTAATCACCTATATAACAGAGACACTAGGTTCTATCACACTGACTAATCGGCTATATCACAGAGACACTAGGATCTATCACTCTAACTAATCACCTATATAACAGAGACACTAGGATATATCACTCTAACTCATCAGCTATATCACAGAGACACTAAGATCTATCACTCTAACTAACCAGCTATATCACAGAAACACTAGGATCTATCACTCCACCTATTCAACTATATCACAGAGACACTTGGATCTATCACTCTAACTAATCAACTATATCACAGAGACACTAGGATCTATCACTCTATCTAATCAACTATATCACAGAGACACTAGGATATATCACTCTAACTAATCAGCTATATAACAGAGACACTAGGATCTATCACTCTAACTAATGAACTATATCACAGAGACACTAGGATCTATCACTCAAAATAATTAACTATATCACAGAGACACTAGGATCTATCACTCTAACTAATCAACTATATAACAGAGACACTAGGATCTATCACTCTACCTAATCAGCTATATCACAGAGACAATAGGATCTATCACTCTAACTAATCAACCATATCACAGAGACACTAGGATCTATCACTCTAACTAATTAACTCTATCACAGAGATACTAGGATCTATCACTCTAACTAATCAACTCTATCACAGAGACATTAGGATCTATCACTCTAACTAATCAACTCTATCACAGAGACACTAGGATCTATCACTCTAACTAATTAACTACATCACAGAGATACTAGGATCTATCACTCTAACTAATCAACTCTATCACAGAGACACTTGGATCTATCACTCTAACTAATTAACTACATCACAGACATACTACGATCTATCACTCTAACTAATCAACTCTATCACAGAGACACTAGGATCTATCACTCTAACTAATCAACTGTATCACAGAGACACTAGGATCTATCACTCTAACTAATCAGCTATATCACAGAGACACTAGGATCTATCACTCTAACTAATCAGCTATATCACAGAGACACTAGGATCTATCACTCTAACTAATCAGATATATCACAGAGACACTAGGTTCTATCACTCTAACTAATCAGCTATATCACAGAGACACTAGGATCTATCACTCTAACTAATCAACTATATCACAGAGACACTAGGATCTATCACTCTAACTAATCAGCTATATCACAGAGACACTAGGATCTATCACTCTAACTAATCAAGTATATCACAGAGACTCTAGGATCTATCACTCTGACTAATCAACCATATCACAGAGACATTAGGATCTATCACTCTGACTAATCAACCATATCACAGAGACACTAGGATCTATCACTCTAACTAATCAACTATATCACAGAGACATTAGGATCTATCACTCTAACTAATCAACCATATCACAGAGACACTAGGATCTATCACTCTAACTAATCAACTATAACACAGAGACACAAGGATCTATCACTCTAACTAATCAGCTATATCACAGAGACACTAGGATCTATCACTCTATCTAATTAACTATATCACAGAGACATTAGGATCTATCACTCTGACTAATCGGCTATATCACAGAGACACTAGGATCTATCATTCTAACTAATCACCTATATAACAGAGACACTAGGTTCTATCACTCTGACTAATCGGCTATATCACAGAGACACTAGGATCTATCACTCTAACTAATCAGCTATATAACAGAGACACTAGGATATATCACTCTAACTCATCAGCTATATCACAGAGACACTAAGATCTATCACTCTAACTAACCAGCTATATCACAGAAACACTAGGATCTATCACTCCACCTATTCAACTATATCACAGAGACACTTGGATCTATCACTCTAACTAATCAACTATATCACAGAGACATTAGGATCTATCACTCTAACTAATCAACCATATCACAGAGACACTAGGATCTATCACTCTAACTAATCAACTATAACACAGAGACACAAGGATCTATCACTCTAACTAATTAACTATATCACAGAGATAATAGGATCTATCACTCTAACTAATCAACTATATCACAGAGACAATAGGATCTATCACTCTAACTAATCAACTATATCACAGAGACACTAGGATCTATCACTCTAACTAATCAGCTATATCACAGAGACACTAGGATCTATCACTCTAACTAATCAACTATATCACAGAGACAATAGGATCTATCACTCTAACTAATCAACTATATCACAGAGACACTAGGATCTATCACTCTAACTAATCAGCTATATCACAGAGACACTAGGATCTATCACTCTAACTAATCAGCTATATCACAGAGAGACTAGGATCTATCACTCTAACTAATCAGCTCTATCACAGAGACTCTAGGATCTATCACTCTGACTAATCGGCTATATCACAGAGACACTAGGATCTATCACTCTATCTAATAAACCATATCACAGAGACACTAGGATCTATCATTCTAACTAATCAAGTATATAACAGAGACATTAGGATCTATCACTCTAACTAATCAACTATATCACAGAGACACTAGGATCTATCACTCTATCTAATTAACTATATCACAGAGACACTAGGATCTATCACTCTAACTAATCACCTATATAACAGAGACACTAGGATCTCTATCACTCTGACTAATCGGCTATATCACAGTGACACTAGGATCTATCACTCTAACTAATCAGCTATATTACAGAGACACTAGGATCTATCACTCTAATTAATCAGCTATATAACAGAGAGACTAGGATCTATCACTCTAACTCATCAGCTATATCACAGAGACACTAAGATCTATCACTCTAACTAATCAGCTATATCACAGAAACACTAGGATCTATCACTCTAACTAATCAACTATATCACAGAGACACTAGGATCTATCACTCTAACTAATCAACTATATCACAGAGACACTAGAATCTATCACTCTAACTAATCAACCATATCACAGAGACACTAGGATCTATCACTCTAACTAATCAACTATATCACAGAGACACTAGGATCTATCACTCTAACTAATCAACTATATCACAGAGACACTAGGATCTATCACTCTAACTAATCAACTATATCACAGAGACACTAGGAACTATCACTCTAACTAATCACCTATATCACAGTGACACTAGCATCTATCACTCTAACTAATCAACCATATCAGAAAGACACTAGGATCTATCACTGCAACTAATCAACCATATCACAGAGACACTAGGATCTATCACTCTAACTAATCAACCATATCAGAAAGACACTAGGATCTATCACTGCAACTAATCAACCATATCACAGAGACACTAGGATCTATCACTTTAACTAATCAGCTATATAACAGAGACACTAGTATCTATCACTCTAACTAATCAGCTATATAACAGAGACACTAGGATCTATCACTCTAACTAATCAACAATATTACAAAAACAATAGGATCTATCACTCTAACTAATCAACCATATCACAGTGACACTAGGATCTATCACTCAAACTAATCAGCTATATCACAGAGACACTAGGATCTATCACTCTAACTAATCAGCTATATAACAGAGACACTAGTATCTATCACTCTAACTAATCAGCTATATAACAGAGACACTAGGATCTCTCACTCTAACTAATCTGCTATATCACAGAGACACTAGGATCTATCACTCTAACTAATCAACTATATCACAGAGACACTTGGATCTATCACTCTAACTAATCAACTATATCACAGAGACACTAGAATCTATCACTCTAACTAATCAACTACATCACAGTGACACTAGGATCTATCACTCTAACTAATCAACCATATCACAGAGACACTAGGATCTATCACTCTAACTAATCAACTATATCACAGAGACACTAGGATCTATCACTCTAACTAATCAACTATATCACAGAGACACTAGGATCTATCACTATAACTAATCAACTATATCACAGAGACAATAGGATCTATCACTCTAACTAATAAACCATATCACAGACACACTAGGATCTATCATTCTAACTAATCAGCTATATAACAGAGACACTAGGATCTATCACTCTAACTAATCAACTGTATCACAGAGACACTAGGATCTATCACTCTAACTAATCAGCTATATCACAGAGACACTAGGATCTATCACTCTAACTAATCAGCTATATCACAGAGACACTAGGATCTATCACTCTAACTAATCAGATATATCACAGAGACACTAGGTTCTATCACTCTAACTAATCAGCTATATCACAGAGACACTAGGATCTATCACTCTAACTAATCAACTATATCACAGAGACACTAGGATCTATCACTCTAACTAATCAGCTATATCACAGAGACACTAGGATCTATCACTCTAACTAATCAAGTATATCACAGAGACTCTAGGATCTATCACTCTGACTAATCAACCATATCACAGAGACATTAGGATCTATCACTCTGACTAATCAACCATATCACAGAGACACTAGGATCTATCACTCTAACTAATCAACTATAACACAGAGACATTAGGATCTATCACTCTAACTAATCAACCATATCACAGAGACACTAGGATCTATCACTCTAACTAATCAACTATAACACAGAGACACAAGGATCTATCACTCTAACTAATCAGCTATATCACAGAGACACTAGGATCTATCACTCTATCTAATTAACTATATCACAGAGACATTAGGATCTATCACTCTGACTAATCGGCTATATCACAGAGACACTAGGATCTATCACTCTAACTAATCACCTATATAACAGAGACACTAGGTTCTATCACTCTGACTAATCGGCTATATCACAGAGACACTAGGATCTATCACTCTAACTAATCAGCTATATAACAGAGACACTAGGATATATCACTCTAACTCATCAGCTATATCACAGAGACACTAAGATCTATCACTCTAACTAACCAGCTATATCACAGAAACACTAGTATCTATCACTCCACCTATTCAACTATATCACAGAGACACTTGGATCTATCACTCTAACTAATCAACTATATCACAGAGACATTAGGATCTATCACTCTAACTAATCAACCATATCACAGAGACACTAGGATCTATCACTCTAACTAATCAACTATAACACAGAGACACAAGGATCTATCACTCTAACTAATTAACTATATCACAGAGATAATAGGATCTATCACTCTAACTAATCAACTATATCACAGAGACAATAGGATCTATCACTCTAACTAATCAACTATATCACAGAGACACTAGGATCTATCACTCTAACTAATCAGCTATATCACAGAGACACTAGGATCTATCACTCTAACTAATCAACTATATCACAGAGACAATAGGATCTATCACTCTAACTAATCAACTATATCACAGAGACACTAGGATCTATCACTCTAACTAATCAGCTATATCACAGAGACACTAGGATCTATCACTCTAACTAATCAGCTATATCACAGAGAGACTAGGATCTATCACTCTAACTAATCAGCTCTATCACAGAGACTCTAGGATCTATCACTCTGACTAATCGGCTATATCACAGAGACACTAGGATCTATCACTCTATCTAATAAACCATATCACAGAGACACTAGGATCTATCATTCTAACTAATCAAGTATATAACAGAGACACTAGTATCTATCACTCTAACTAATCAACCATATCACAGAGACACTAGGATCTATCACTCTAACTAATCAACTATATCATAGAGACACTAGGATCTATAACTCTAACTCATCAGCTATATCACAGAGACACTAGGATCTATCACTCTAACTAATCAACCATATCACAGAGACATTAGGATCTATCACTCTAACTAATCAACTATATCACAGAGACACTAGGATCTATCACTCTATCTAATTAACTATATCACAGAGACACTAGGATCTATCACTCTAACTAATCACCTATATAACAGAGACACTAGGATCTCTATCACTCTGACTAATCGGCTATATCACAGTGACACTAGGATCTATCACTCTAACTAATCAGCTATATTACAGAGACACTAGGATCTATCACTCTAATTAATCAGCTATATAACAGAGAGACTAGGATCTATCACTCTAACTCATCAGCTATATCACAGAGACACTAAGATCTATCACTCTAACTAATCAGCTATATCACAGAAACACTAGGATCTATCACTCTAACTAATCAACTATATCACAGAGACACTAGGATCTATCACTCTAACTAATCAACTATATCACAGAGACACTAGAATCTATCACTCTAACTAATCAACCATATCACAGAGACACTAGGATCTATCACTCTAACTAATCAACTATATCACAGAGACACTAGGATCTATCACTCTAACTAATCAACTATATCACAGAGACACTAGGATCTATCACTCTAACTAATCAACTATATCACAGAGACACTAGGAACTATCACTCTAACTAATCACCTATATCACAGTGACACTAGCATCTATCACTCTAACTAATCAACCATATCAGAAAGACACTAGGATCTATCACTGCAACTAATCAACCATATCACAGAGACACTAGGATCTATCACTCTAACTAATCAACCATATCAGAAAGACACTAGGATCTATCACTGCAACTAATCAACCATATCACAGAGACACTAGGATCTATCACTTTAACTAATCAGCTATATAACAGAGACACTAGGATCTATCACTCTGACTAATCAGCTATATAACAGAGACACTAGGATCTATCACTCTAACTAATCAACAATATTACAAAAACAATAGGATCTATCACTCTAACTAATCAACCATATCACAGTGACACTAGGATCTATCACTCAAACTAATCAGCTATATCACAGAGACACTAGGATCTATCACTCTAACTAATCAGCTATATAACAGAGACACTAGTATCTATCACTCTAACTAATCAGCTATATAACAGAGACACTAGGATCTCTCACTCTAACTAATCTGCTATATCACAGAGACACTAGGATCTATCACTCTAACTAATCAACTATATCACAGAGACACTTGGATCTATCACTCTAACTAATCAACTATATCACAGAGACACTAGAATCTATCACTCTAACTAATCAACTACATCACAGTGACACTAGGATCTATCACTCTAACTAATCAACCATATCACAGAGACACTAGGATCTATCACTCTAACTAATCAACTAAATCACAGAGACACTAGGATCTATCACTCTAACTAATCAACTATATCACAGAGACACTAGGATCTATCACTATAACTAATCAACTATATCACAGAGACAATAGGATCTATCACTCTAACTAATAAACCATATCACAGACACACTAGGATCTATCATTCTAACTAATCAGCTATATAACAGAGACACTAGGATCTATCACTCTAACTAATCAGCTATATCACAGAGACACTAGGATCTATCACTCTAACTAATCAACTATATCACAGAGACACTAGGAGCTATCACTCTAACTAATCAGCTATATCACAGAGACACTAGGAACTATCACTCTAACTAATCAACTATATCACAGAGACACTAGGATCTATCACTCTAACTAATCAACTATATCACAGAGACACTAGGATCTATCACTCTAACTAATCAGCTATATCACAGAGACACTAGGATCTATCACTCTAACTAATCAACCATATCACAGAGACACTAAGATCTATCAATCTAACTAATCAGCTATATCACAGAGACACTAGGATCTATCACTCTAACTAATCAACTGTATCACAGAGACACTAGGATCTATCACTCTAACTAATCAACTATATCACAGAGACACTAGGATCTATCACTCTAACTAATCAGCTATATCACAGAGACACTAGGATCTATCACTCTAACTAATCAACTATATCACAGAGACACTAGGATCTATCAATCTAACTAATCAGCTATATCACAGAGACACTAGGATCTATCACTGTAACTAATCAGCTATATCACAGAGACACTAGTATCTATCACTCTAACTAATCAACCATATCACAGAGACACTAGGATCTATCAATCTAACTAATCAACTATATCACAGAGACACGAGGAACTATCACTCTAACTAATCAACTATATCACAGAGACACTAGGATCTATCACTCTAACTAATCAACTATATCACAGAGACACTAGGATCTATCACTCTAACTAATCAACTATATCACAGAGACACTAGGATCTATCACTCTAACTAATCAACTATATCACAGAGACACTAGGATCTATCACTCTAACTAATCAACTATATAACAGAGACACTAGGATCTATCACTCTACCTAATCAGCTATATCACAGAGACAATAGGATCTATCACTCTAACTAATCAACTATATCACAGAGACAATAGGATCTATCACTCTAACTAATCAACTATATCACAGAGACACTAGGATCTATCACTCTAACTAATCAGCTATATCACAGAGACACTAGGATCTATCACTCTAACTAATCAACTATATCACAGAGACAATAGGATCTATCACTCTAACTAATCAACTATATCACAGAGACACTAGGATCTATCACTCTAACTAATCAGCTATATCACAGAGACACTAGGATCTATCACTCTAACTAATCAGCTATATCACAGAGAGACTAGGATCTATCACTCTAACTAATCAGCTCTATCACAGAGACTCTAGGATCTATCACTCTGACTAATCGGCTATATCACAGAGACACTAGGATCTATCACTCTATCTAATAAACCATATCACAGAGACACTAGGATCTATCATTCTAACTAATCAAGTATATAACAGAGACACTAGTATCTATCACTCTAACTAATCAACCATATCACAGAGACACTAGGATCTATCACTCTAACTAATCAACTATATCATAGAGACACTAGGATCCATAACTCTAACTCATCAGCTATATCACAGAGACACTAGGATCTATCACTCTAACTAATCAACCATATCACAGAGACATTAGGATCTATCACTCTAACTAATCAACTATATCACAGAGACACTAGGATCTATCACTCTATCTAATTAACTATATCACAGAGACACTAGGATCTATCACTCTAACTAATCACCTATATAACAGAGACACTAATTTCTATCACTCTGACTAATCGGCTATATCACAGTGACACTAGGATCTATCACTCTAACTAATCAGCTATATTACAGAGACACTAGGATCTATCACTCTAATTAATCAGCTATATAACAGAGAGACTAGGATCTATCACTCTAACTAATCAGCTATATCACAGAAACACTAGGATCTATCACTCCAACTAATCAACGATATCACAGAGACATTAGGATCTATCACTCTAACTAATCAACTATATCACAGAGACACTAGGATCTATCACTCTAACTAATCAACTATATCACAGAGACACTAGGATCTATCACTCTAACTAATCAACTATATCACAGAGACACTAGAATCTATCACTCTAACTAATCAACCATATCACAGAGACACTAGGATCTATCACTCTAACTAATCAACTATATCACAGAGACACTAGGATCTATCACTCTAACTAATCAACTATATCACAGAGACACTAGGATCTATCACTCTAACTAATCAACTATATCACAGAGACACTAGGAACTATCACTCTAACTAATCACCTATATCACAGTGACACTAGCATCTATCACTCTAACTAATCAACCATATCAGAAAGACACTAGGATCTATCACTGCAACTAATCAACCATATCACAGAGACACTAGGATCTATCACTCTAACTAATCAACCATATCAGAAAGACACTAGGATCTATCACTGCAACTAATCAACCATATCACAGAGACACTAGGATCTATCACTTTAACTAATCAGCTATATAACAGAGACACTAGGATCTATCACTCTAACTAATCAGCTATATAACAGAGACACTAGGATCTATCACTCTAACTAATCAACAATATTACAAAAACAATAGGATCTATCACTCTAACTAATCAACCATATCACAGAGACACTAGGATCTATCACTCAAACTAATCAGCTATATCACAGAGACACTAGGATCTATCACTCTAACTAATCAGCTATATAACAGAGACACTAGTATCTATCACTCTAACTAATCAGCTATATAACAGAGACATTAGGATCTCTCACTCTAACTAATCTGCTATATCACAGAGACACTAGAATCTATCACTCTAACTAATTAACTATATCACAGAGACACTAGGATCTATCACTCTAACTAATCAACTATATCACAGAGACACTAGAATCTATCACTCTAACTAATTAACTATATCACAGAGACACTAGGATCTGTCACTCTAACTAATCAACCATATCACAGAGACACTAGGATCTATCACTCTATCTAATTAACTATATCACAGAGACACTAGGATCTATCACTCTAACTAATCACCTATATAACAGAGACACTAGGTTCTATCACTCTGACTAATCGGCTATATCACAGAGACACTAGGATCTATCACTCTAACTAATCAGCTATATAACAGAGACACTAGGATATATCACTCTAACTCATCAGCTATATCACAGAGACACTAAGATCTATCACTCTAACTAATCAGCTATATCACAGAAACACTAGGATCTATCACTCCACCTATTCAACTATATCACAGAGACACTTGGATCTATCACTCTAACTAATCAACTATATCACAGAGACACTAGGATCTATCACTCTATCTAATCAACTATATCACAGAGACACTAGGATATATCAGTCTAACTAATCAGCTATATAACAGAGACACTAGGATCTATCACTCTAACTAATCAACTATATCACAGAGACACTAGGATCTATCACTCAAAATAATTAACTATATCACAGAGACACTAGGATCTATCACTCTAACTAATCAGCTATATAACAGAGACACTAGGATCTCTCACTCTAACTAATCAGCTATATCACAGAGACACTAGGATCTATCACTCTAACTAATCAACTATATCACAGAGACACTTGGATCTATCACTCTAACTAATCAACCATATCACAGAGACACTAGGATCTATCACTCTAACTAATCAGCTATATCACAGAGACACAAGGATCTATCACTCTAACTAATCAACTATAACACAGAGACACAAGGATCTATTACTCTAACTAATCAGCTATATCACAGAGACACTAGGATCTATCACTCTATCTAATTAACTATATCACAGAGACACTAGGATCTATCACTCTAACTAATCACCTATATAACAGAGACACTAGGTTCTATCACTCTGACTAATCGGCCATATCACAGAGACACTAGGATCTATCACTCTAACTAATCAGCTATATCACAGAGACACTAGGATCTATCACTCTAACTAATCAACTATAACACAGAGACACAAGGATCTATCACTCTAACTAATCAGCTATATCACAGAGACACTAGGATATATCACTCTATCTAATTAACTATATCACAGAGACACTAGGATCTATCACTCTAACTAATCACCTATATAACAGAGACACTAGGTTCTATCACACTGACTAATCGGCTATATCACAGAGACACTAGGATCTATCACTCTAACTAATCAGCTATATAACAGAGACACTAGGATATATCACTCTAACTCATCAGCTATATCACAGAGACACTAAGTTCTATCACTCTAACTAACCAGCTATATCACAGAAACACTAGGATCTATCACTCCACCTATTCAACTATATCACAGAGACACTTGGATCTATCACTCTAACTAATCAACTATATCACAGAGACACTAGGATCTATCACTCTATCTAATCAACTATATCACAGAGACACTAGGATATATCACTCTAACTAATCAGCTATATAACAGAGACACTAGGATCTATCACTCTAACTAATGAACTATATCACAGAGACACTAGGATCTATCACTCAAAATAATTAACTATATCACAGAGACACTAGGATCTATCACTCTAACTAATCAACTATATAACAGAGACACTAGGATCTATCACTCTACCTAATCAGCTATATCACAGAGACAATAGGATCTATCACTCTAACTAATCAACCATATCACAGAGACACTAGGATCTATCACTCTAACTAATTAACTCTATCACAGACATACTAGGATCTATCACTCTAACTAATCAACTCTATCACAGAGACATTAGGATCTATCACTCTAACTAATCAACTCTATCACAGAGACACTAGGATCTATCACTCTAACTAATTAACTACATCACAGAGATACTACGATCTATCACTCTAACTAATCAACTCTATCACAGAGACACTAGGATCTATCACTCTAACTAATTAACTACATCACAGACATACTACGATCTATCACTCTAACTAATCAACTCTATCACAGAGACACTAGGATCTATCACTCTAACTAATCAACTGTATCACAGAGACACTAGGATCTATCACTCTAACTAATCAGCTATATCACAGAGACACTAGGATCTATCACTCTATCTAATCAACTATATCACAGAGACACTAGGATATATCAGTCTAACTAATCAGCTATATAACAGAGACACTAGGATCTATCACTCTAACTAATCAACTATATCACAGAGACACTAGGATCTATCACTCAAAATAATTAACTATATCACAGAGACACTAGGATCTATCACTCTAACTAATCAGCTATATAACAGAGACACTAGGATCTCTCACTCTAACTAATCAGCTATATCACAGAGACACTAGGATCTATCACTCTAACTAATCAACTATATCACAGAGACACTTGGATCTATCACTCTAACTAATCAACCATATCACAGAGACACTAGGATCTATCACTCTAACTAATCAGCTATATCACAGAGACACAAGGATCTATCACTCTATCTAATCAACTATATCACAGAGACACTAGGATATATCAGTCTAACTAATCAGCTATATAACAGAGACACTAGGATCTATCACTCTAACTAATCAACTATATCACAGAGACACTAGGATCTATCACTCTAACTAATCAACTATATCACAGAGACACTTGGATCTATCACTCTAACTAATCAACCATATCACAGAGACACTAGGATCTATCACTCTAACTAATCAACTATAACACAGAGACACAAGGATCTATCACTCTAACTAATTAACTATATCACAGAGATAATAGGATCTATCACTCTAACTAATCAACTATATCACAGAGACAATAGGATCTATCACTCTAACTAATCAACTATATCACAGAGACACTAGGATCTATCACTCTAACTAATCAGCTATATCACAGAGACACTAGGATCTATCACTCTAACTAATCAACTATATCACAGAGACAATAGAATCTATCACTCTAACTAATCAACTATATCACAGAGACACTAGGATCTATCACTCTAACTAATCAGCTATATCACAGAGACACTAGGATCTATCACTCTAACTAATCAGCTATATCACAGAGAGACTAGGATCTATCACTCTAACTAATCAGCTCTATCACAGAGACTCTAGGATCTATCACTCTGACTAATCGGCTATATCACAGAGACACTAGGATCTATCACTCTATCTAATAAACCATATCACAGAGACACTAGGATCTATCATTCTAACTAATCAAGTATATAACAGAGACACTAGTATCTATCACTCTAACTAATCAACCATATCACAGAGACACTAGGATCTATCACTCTAACTAATCAACTATATCATAGAGACACTAGGATATATAACTCTAACTCATCAGCTATATCACAGAGACACTAGGATCTATCACTCTAACTAATCAACCATATCACAGAGACATTAGGATCTATCACTCTAACTAATCAACTATATCACAGAGACACTCTATCTAATTAACTATATCACAGAGACACTAGGATCTATCACTCTAACTAATCACCTATATAACAGAGACACTAGGATCTCTATCACTCTGACTAATCGGCTATATCACAGTGACACTAGGATCTATCACTCTAACTAATCAGCTATATAACAGAGACACTAGGATATATCACTCTAACTCATCAGCTATATCACAGAGACACTAAGATCTATCACTCTAACTAATCAAGTATATCACAGAGACTCTAGGATCTATCACTCTGACTAATCAACCATATCACAGAGACATTAGGATCTATCACTCTGACTAATCAACCATATCACAGAGACACTAGGATCTATCACTCTAACTAATCAACTATATCACAGAGACATTAGGATCTATCACTCTAACTAATCAACCATATCACAGAGACACTAGGATCTATCACTCTAACTAATCAACTATAACACAGAGACACAAGGATCTATCACTCTAACTAATCAGCTATATCACAGAGACACTAGGATCTATCACTCTATCTAATTAACTATATCACAGAGACATTAGGATCTATCACTCTGACTAATTGGCTATATCACAGAGACACTAGGATCTATCACTCTAACTAATCACCTATATAACAGAGACACTAGGTTCTATCACTCTGACTAATCGGCTATATCACAGAGACACTAGGATCTATCACTCTAACTAATCAGCTATATAACAGAGACACTAGGATATATCACTCTAACTCATCAGCTATATCACAGAGACACTAAGATCTATCACTCTAACTAACCAGCTATATCACAGAAACACTAGGATCTATCACTTCACCTATTCAACTATATCACAGAGACACTTGGATCTATCACTCTAACTAATCAACTATATCACAGAGACATTAGGATCTATCACTCTAACTAATCAACCATATCACAGAGACACTAGGATCTATCACTCTAACTAATCAACTATAACACAGAGACACAAGGATCTATCACTCTAACTAATTAACTATATCACAGAGATAATAGGATCTATCACTCTAACTAATCAACTATATCACAGAGACAATAGGATCTATCACTCTAACTAATCAACTATATCACAGAGACACTAGGATCTATCACTCTAACTAATCAGCTATATCACAGAGACACTAGGATCTATCACTCTAACTAATCAACTATATCACAGAGACAATAGAATCTATCACTCTAACTAATCAACTATATCACAGAGACACTAGGATCTATCACTCTAACTAATCAGCTATATCACAGAGACACTAGGATCTATCACTCTAACTAATCAGCTATATCACAGAGAGACTAGGATCTATCACTCTAACTAATCAGCTCTATCACAGAGACTCTAGGATCTATCACTCTGACTAATCGGCTATATCACAGAGACACTAGGATCTATCACTCTATCTAATAAACCATATCACAGAGACACTAGGATCTATCATTCTAACTAATCAAGTATATAACAGAGACACTAGTATCTATCACTCTAACTAATCAACCATATCACAGAGACACTAGGATCTATCACTCTAACTAATCAACTATATCATAGAGACACTAGGATATATAACTCTAACTCATCAGCTATATCACAGAGACACTAGGATCTATCACTCTAACTAATCAACCATATCACAGAGACATTAGGATCTATCACTCTAACTAATCAACTATATCACAGAGACACTCTATCTAATTAACTATATCACAGAGACACTAGGATCTATCACTCTAACTAATCACCTATATAACAGAGACACTAGGATCTCTATCACTCTGACTAATCGGCTATATCACAGTGACACTAGGATCTATCACTCTAACTAATCAGCTATATTACAGAGACACTAGGATCTATCACTCTAATTAATCAGCTATATAACAGAGAGACTAGGATCTATCACTCTAACTCATCAGCTATATCACAGAGACACTAAGATCTATCACTCTAACTAATCAGCTATATCACAGAAACACTAGGATCTATCACTCCAACTAATCAACGATATCACAGAGACATTAGGATCTATCACTCTAACTAATCAACTATATCACAGAGACACTAGGATCTATCACTCTAACTAATCAACCATATCACAGAGACACTAGGATCTATCACTCTAACTAATCAACTATATCACAGAGACACTAGGATCTATCACTCTAACTAATCAACTATATCACAGAGACACTAGGATCTATCACTCTAACTAATCAACTATATCACAGAGACACTAGGAACTATCACTCTAACTAATCACCTATATCACAGTGACACTAGCATCTATCACTCTAACTAATCAACCATATCAGAAAGACACTAGGATCTATCACTGCAACTAATCAACCATATCACAGAGACACTAGGATCTATCACTCTAACTAATCAACCATATCAGAAAGACACTAGGATCTATCACTGCAACTAATCAACCATATCACAGAGACACTAGGATCTATCACTTTAACTAATCAGCTATATAACAGAGACACTAGGATCTATCACTCTAACTAATCAGCTATATAACAGAGACACTAGGATCTATCACTCTAACTAATCAACAATATTACAAAAACAATAGGATCTATCACTCTAACTAATCAACCATATCACAGTGACACTAGGATCTATCACTCAAACTAATCAGCTATATCACAGAGACACTAGGATCTATCACTCTAACTAATCAGCTATATAACAGAGACACTAGTATCTATCACTCTAACTAATCAGCTATATAACAGAGACACTAGGATCTCTCACTCTAACTAATCTGCTATATCACAGAGACACTAGGATCTATCACTCTAACTAATCAACTATATCACAGAGACACTTGGATCTATCACTCTAACTAATCAACTATATCACAGAGACACTAGAATCTATCACTCTAACTAATTAACTATATCACAGAGACACTAGGATCTGTCACTCTAACTAATCAACCATATCACAGAGACACTAGGATCTATCACTCTATCTAATTAACTATATCACAGAGACACTAGGATCTATCACTCTAACTAATCACCTATATAACAGAGGCACTAGGTTCTATCACTCTGACTAATCGGCTATATCACAGAGACACTAGGATCTATCACTCTAACTAATCAGCTATATAACAGAGACACTAGGATATATCACTCTAACTCATCAGCTATATCACAGAGACACTAAGATCTATCACTCTAACTAATCAGCTATATCACAGAAACACTAGGATCTATCACTCCACCTATTCAACTATATCACAGAGACACTTGGATCTATCACTCTAACTAATCAACTATATCACAGAGACACTAGGATCTATCACTCTATCTAATCAACTATATCACAGAGACACTAGGATATATCAGTCTAACTAATCAGCTATATAACAGAGACACTAGGATCTATCACTCTAACTAATCAACTATATCACAGAGACACTAGGATCTATCACTCAAAATAATTAACTATATCACAGAGACACTAGGATCTATCACTCTAACTAATCAGCTATATAACAGAGACACTAGGATCTCTCACTCTAACTAATCAGCTATATCACAGAGACACTAGGATCTATCACTCTAACTAATCAACTATATCACAGAGACACTTGGATCTATCACTCTAACTAATCAACCATATCACAGAGACACTAGGATCTATCACTCTAACTAATCAGCTATATCACAGAGACACAAGGATCTATCACTCTAACTAATCAAGTATATCACAGAGACTCTAGGATCTATCACTCTGACTAATCAACCATATCACAGAGACATTAGGATCTATCACTCTGACTAATCAGCCATATCACAGAGACACTAGGATCTATCACTCTAACTAATCAACTATATCACAGAGACATTAGGATCTATCACTCTAACTAATCAACCATATCACAGAGACACTAGGATCTATCACTCTAACTAATCAACTATAACACAGAGACACAAGGATCTATCACTCTAACTAATCAGCTATATCACAGAGACACTAGGATCTATCACTCTATCTAATTAACTATATCACAGAGACACTAGGATCTATCACTCTGACTAATCGGCTATATCACAGAGACACTAGGATCTATCACTCTAACTAATCACCTATATAACAGAGACACTAGGTTCTATCACTCTGACTAATCGGCTATATCACAGAGACACTAGGATCTATCACTCTAACTAATCAGCTATATAACAGAGATACTAGGATATATCACTCTAACTCATCAGCTATATCACAGAGACACTAAGATCTATCACTCTAACTAACCAGCTATATCACAGAAACACTAGGATCTATCACTCCACCTATTCAACTATATCACAGAGACACTTGGATCTATCACTCTAACTAATCAACTATATCACAGAGACATTAGGATCTATCACTCTAACTAATCAACCATATCACAGAGACACTAGGATCTATCACTCTAACTAATCAACTATAACACAGAGACACAAGGATCTATCACTCTAACTAATTAACTATATCACAGAGATAATAGGATCTATCACTCTAACTAATCAACTATATCACAGAGACACTAGGATCTATCACTCTAACTAATCAGCTATATCACAGAGACACTAGGATCTATCACTCTAACTAATCAACTATATCACAGAGACAATAGGATCTATCACTCTAACTAATCAACTATATCACAGAGACACTAGGATCTATCACTCTAACTAATCAGCTATATCACAGAGACACTAGGATCTATCACTCTAACTAATCAGCTATATCACAGAGAGACTAGGATCTATCACTCTAACTAATCAGCTCTATCACAGAGACTCTAGGATCTATCACTCTGACTAATCGGCTATATCACAGAGACACTAGGATCTATCACTCTATCTAATAAACCATATCACAGAGACACTAGGATCTATCATTCTAACTAATCAAGTATATAACAGAGACACTAGTATCTATCACTCTAACTAATCAACCATATCACAGAGACACTAGGATCTATCACTCTAACTAATCAACTATATCATAGAGACACTAGGATCTATAACTCTAACTCATCAGCTATATCACAGAGACACTAGGATCTATCACTCTAACTAATCAACCATATCACAGAGACATTAGGATCTATCACTCTAACTAATCAACTATATCACAGAGACACTAGGATCTATCACTCTATCTAATTAACTATATCACAGAGACACTAGGATCTATCAGTCTAACTAATCACCTATATAACAGAGACACTAGGATCTCTATCACTCTGACTAATCGGCTATATCACAGTGACACTAGGATCTATCACTCTAACTAATCAGCTATATTACAGAGACACTAGGATCTATCACTCTAATTAATCAGCTATATAACAGAGAGACTAGGATCTATCACTCTAACTCATCAGCTATATCACAGAGACACTAAGATCTATCACTCTAACTAATCAGCTATATCACAGAAACACTAGGATCTATCACTCCAACTAATCAACGATATCACAGAGACATTAGGATCTATCACTCTAACTAATCAACTATATCACAGAGACACTAGGATCTATCACTCTAACTAATCAACTATATCACAGAGACACTAGGATCTATCACTCTAACTAATCAACTATATCACAGAGACACTAGAATCTATCACTCTAACTAATCAACCATATCACAGAGACACTAGGATCTATCACTCTAACTAATCAACTATATCACAGAGACACTAGGATCTATCACTCTAACTAATCAACTATATCACAGAGACACTAGGAACTATCACTCTAACTATTCACCTATATCACAGTGACACTAGCATCTATCACTCTAACTAATCAACCATATCAGAAAGACACTAGGATCTATCACTGCAACTAATCAACCATATCACAGAGACACTAGGATCTATCACTCTAACTAATCAACCATATCAGAAAGACACTAGGATCTATCACTGCAACTAATCAACCATATCACAGAGACACTAGGATCTATCACTTTAACTAATCAGCTATATAACAGAGACACTAGGATCTATCACTCTAACTAATCAGCTATATAACAGAGACACTAGGATCTATCACTCTAACTAATCAACAATATTACAAAAACAATAGGATCTATCACTCTAACTAATCAACCATATCACAGTGACACTAGGATCTATCACTCAAACTAATCAGCTATATCACAGAGACACTAGGATCTATCACTCTAACTAATCAGCTATATAACAGAGACACTAGTATCTATCACTCTAACTAATCAGCTATATAACAGAGACACTAGGATCTCTCACTCTAACTAATCTGCTATATCACAGAGACACTAGGATCTATCACTCTAACTAATCAACTATATCACAGAGACACTTGGATCTATCACTCTAACTAATCAACTATATCACAGAGACACTAGAATCTATCACTCTAACTAATTAACTATATCACAGAGACACTAGGATCTGTCACTCTAACTAATCAACCATATCACAGAGACACTAGGATCTATCACTCTATCTAATTAACTATATCACAGAGACACTAGGATCTATCACTCTAACTAATCACCTATATAACAGAGACACTAGGTTCTATCACTCTGACTAATCGGCTATATCACAGAGACACTAGGATCTATCACTCTAACTAATCAGCTATATAACAGAGACACTAGGATATATCACTCTAACTCATCAGCTATATCACAGAGACACTAAGATCTATCACTCTAACTAATCAGCTATATCACAGAAACACTAGGATCTATCACTCCACCTATTCAACTATATCACAGAGACACTTGGATCTATCACTCTAACTAATCAACTATATCACAGAGACACTAGGATCTATCACTCTATCTAATCAACTATATCACAGAGACACTAGGATATATCAGTCTAACTAATCAGCTATATAACAGAGACACTAGGATCTATCACTCTAACTAATCAACTATATCACAGAGACACTAGGATCTATCACTCAAAATAATTAACTATATCACAGAGACACTAGGATCTATCACTCTAACTAATCAGCTATATAACAGAGACACTAGGATCTCTCACTCTAACTAATCAGCTATATCACAGAGACACTAGGATCTATCACTCTAACTAATCAACTATATCACAGAGACACTTGGATCTATCACTCTAACTAATCAACCATATCACAGAGACACTAGGATCTATCACTCTAACTAATCAGCTATATCACAGAGACACAAGGATCTATCACTCTAACTAATCAACTATAACACAGAGACACATGGATCTATTACTCTAACTAATCAGCTATATCACAGAGACACTAGGATCTATCACTCTATCTAATTAACTATATCACAGAGACACTAGGATCTATCACTCTAACTAATCAGCTATATCACAGAGACACTAGGATCTATCACTCTAACTAATCAACTATAACACAGAGACACAAGAATCTATCACTCTAACTAATCAGCTATATCACAGAGACACTATTATCTATCACTCTATCTAATTAACTATATCACAGAGACACTAGGATCTATCACTCTAACTAATCACCTATATAACAGAGACACTAGGTTCTATCACACTGACTAATCGGCTATATCACAGAGACACTAGGATCTATCACTCTAACTAATCAGCTATATAACAGAGACACTAGGATATATCACTCTAACTCATCAGCAATATCACAGAGACACTAAGATCTATCACTCTAACTAACCAGCTATATCACAGAAACACTAGGATCTATCACTCCACCTATTCAACTATATCACAGAGACACTTGGATCTATCACTCTAACTAATCAACTATATCACAGAGACACTAGGATCTATCACTCTATCTAATCAACTATATCACAGAGACACTAGGATATATCACTCTAACTAATCAGCTATATAACAGAGACACTAGGATCTATCACTCTAACTAATCAACTATATCACAGAGACACTAGGATCTATCACTCAAAATAATTAACTATATCACAGAGACACTAGGATCTATCACTCTAACTAATCAACTATATAACAGAGACACTAGGATCTATCACTCTACCTAATCAGCTATATCACAGAGACAATAGGATCTATCACTCTAACTAATCAACCATATCACAGAGACACTAGGATCTATCACTCTAACTAATTAACTCTATCACAGAGATACTAGGATCTATCACTCTAACTAATCAACTCTATCACAGAGACATTAGGATCTATCACTCTAACTAATCAACTCTATCACAGAGACACTAGGATCTATCACTCTAACTAATTAACTACATCACAGAGATACTAGGATCTATCACTCTAACTAATCAACTCTATCACAGAGACACTAGGATCTATCACTATAACTAATTAACTACATCACAGAGATACTACGATCTATCACTCTAACTAATCAACTCTATCACAGAGACACTAGGATCTATCACTCTAACTAATCAACTGTATCACAGAGACACTAGGATCTATCACTCTAACTAATCAGCTATATCACAGAGACACTAGGATCTATCACTCTAACTAATCAGCTATATCACAGAGACACTAGGATCTATCACTCTAACTAATCAGCTATATCACAGAGACACTAGGATCTATCACTCTAACTAATCAGCTATATCACAGAGACACTAGGATCTATCACTCTAACTAATCAACTATATCACAGAGACACTAGGATCTATCACTCTAACTAATCAGCTATATCACAGAGACACTAGGATCTATCACTCTAACTAATCAAGTATATCACAGAGACTCTAGGATCTATCACTCTGACTAATCAACCATATCACAGAGACATTAGGATCTATCACTCTAACTAATCAACCATATCACAGAGACACTAGGATCTATCACTCTAACTAATCAACTATAACACAGAGACACAAGGATCTATCACTCTAACTAATCAGCTATATCACAGAGACACTAGGATCTATCACTCTATCTAATTAACTATATCACAGAGACACTAGGATCTATCACTCTGACTAATCGGCTATATCACAGAGACACTAGGATCTATCACTCTAACTAATCACCTATATAACAGAGACACTAGGTTCTATCACTCTGACTAATCGGCTATATCACAGAGACACTAGGATCTATCACTCTAACTAATCAGCTATATAACAGAGACACTAGGATATATCACTCTAACTCATCAGCTATATCACAGAGACACTAAGATCTATCACTCTAACTAACCAGCTATATCACAGAAACACTAGGATCTATCACTCCACCTTTTCAACTATATCACAGAGACACTTGGATCTATCACTCTAACTAATCAACTCTATCACAGAGACACTAGGATCTATCACTCTATCTAATCAACTATATCACAGAGACACTAGGATATATCACTCTAACTAATCAGCTATATAACAGAGACACTAGGATCTATCACTCTAACTAATCAACTATATCACAGAGACACTAGGATCTATCACTCAAAATAATTAACTATATCACAGAGACACTAGGATCTATCACTCTAACTAATCAACTATATAACAGAGACACTAGGATCTATCACTCTACCTAATCAGCTATATCACAGAGACAATAGGATCTATCACTCTAACTAATCAAACATATCACAGAGACACTAGGATCTATCACTCTAACTAATTAACTCTATCACAGAGCTACTAGGATCTATCACTCTAACTAATCACCTATATAACAGAGACACTAGGTTCTATCACTCTGACTAATCGGCTATATCACAGAGACACTAGGATCTATCACTCTAACTAATCAGCTATATCACAGAGACACTAGGATCTATCACTCGAACTAATCAGCTATACCACAGAGACACTAGGATCTATCACTCTAACTAATCAGCTATATCACAGAGACACTAGGATCTATCACTCTAACTAATCAGCTATACCACAGAGACACTAGGATCTATCACTCTAACTAATCAGCTATATCACAGAGACACTAGGATCTATCACTCTAACTAATCAACTATATCACAGAGACATTAGGATCTATCACTCTAACTAATCAGCTCTATCACAGAGACTCTAGGATCTATCACTCTAACTAATCAGCTATATCACAGAGACACTAGGATCTATCACTCTAACTAATCAACTATAACACAGAGACACTAGGATCTATCACTCTAACTAATCAACTATATCACAGAGACACTAGGATCTATCACTCTAACTAATCAGCTATATCACAGAGACACTAAGATCTATCACTCTAACTAATCAGCTATATCACAGAAACACTAGGATCTATCACTCTAATTAATCAGCTACATCACAGTGACACTAGGATCTATCACTCTAACTAATCAGCTATATCACAGAAACACTAGGATCTATCACTCTAACTAATCAACCATATCACAGAGACACTAGGATCTATCACTCTAACTAATCAACTATATCACAGAGACACTAGGATCTATCACTCTACCTAATCAGCTATATCACAGAGACACTAGGATCTATCACTCTAACTAATCAACCATATCACAGAGACAATAGGATCTATCACTCTAACTAATCAACCATATCACAGAGACACTAGGATCTATCACTCTGACTAATCGGCTATATCACAGAGACACTAGGATCTATCACTCTAACTAATCAACCATATCACAGAGACACTAGGATCTATCACTCTGACTAATCGGCTATATCACAGAGACACTAGGATCTATCACTCTAACTAATAAACCATATCACAGAGACACTAGGGTCTATCACTCTAACTAATCACCTATATCACAGAGACACTAGGATCTATCACTCTAACTAATCAACCATATCACAGAGACACTAGGATCTATCACTCTGACTAATCGGCTATATCACAGTGACACTAGGATCTATCACTCTAACTAATCAACTGTATCACAGAGACACTAGGAACTATCACTCTAACTAATCAACTATATCACAGAGACACTAGGATCTATCACTCTAACTAATCAACTATATCACAGAGACACTAGGATCTATCACTCTAACTAATCAGCTATATCACAGAGACACTAGGATCTATCACTCTAACTAATCAACTGTATCACAGAGACACTAGGATCTATCACACTAACTAATCAACTATATCACAGAGACACTAGGATCTATCTCTCTAACTAATCAACTATATCACAGAGACACTAGGATCTATCACTCTAACTAATCAACTATATCACAGAGACACTAGGAACTATCATTCTAACTAATCAACTATATCACAGAGACACTAGGATCTATCACTCTAACTAATCAACTATATCACAGAGACACTAGGAACTATCACTCTAACTACTCAGCTATATCACAGAGACACTAGGATCTATCACTCTAACTAATCGGCTATATCACAGAGACACTAGGATATATCACTCTAACTAATCAACCATATCACAGAGACACTAGGATCTATCACTCTAACTAATCAACTATATCACAGAGACACTAGGAACTATCACTCTAACTAATCACCTATATCACAGTGACACTAGCATCTATCACTCTAACTAATCAACCATATCACAGAGACACTAGGATCTATCACTCTGACTAATCGGCTATATCACAGAGACACTAGGATCTATCACTCTAACTAATCAACCATATCACAGAGACACTAGGATCTATCACTCTAACTAATCAGCTATATCACAGAGACACTAGGATCTATCACTCTAACTAATCAACCATATCACAGAGACACTAGGATCTATCACTCTAACTAATCAACCATATCAGAAAGACACTAGGATCTATCACTGCAACTAATCAACCATATCACAGAGACACTAGGATCTATCACTCTAACTAATCAGCTATATAACAGAGACACTAGGATCTATCACTCTAACTAATCAGCTATATAACAGAGACACTAGGATCTATCACTCAAACTAATCAGCTATATCACAGAGACACTAGGATCTATCACTCTAACTAATCAGCTATATAACAGAGACACTAGGATCTATCACACTAACTAATCAGCTATATCACAGAGACACTAGGATCTATCACTCTAACTAATCAGCTATATAACAGAGACACTAGTATCTATCACTCTAACTAATCAGCTATATAACAGAGACACTAGGATCTATCACTCTAACTAATCAGCTATATCACAGAGACACTAGGATCTATCACTCTAACTAATCAGCTATATCACAGAGACACTAGGATTTATCACTCTAACTAATCAGCTATATAACAGAGACACTAGGATCTCTCACTCTAACTAATCAGCTATATCACAGAGACACTAGGATCTATTACTCTAACTAATCAGCTATATAACAGAGACACTAGGATATATCACTCTAACTCATCAGCTATATCACAGAGACACTAAGATCTATCACTCTAACTAATCAGCTATATCACAGAAACACTAGGATCTATCACTCCACCTATTCAACTATATCACAGAGACACTTGGATCTATCACTCTAACTAATCAACTGTATCACAGAGACACTAGGATCTATCACTCTGACTAATTGGCTATATCACAGAGACACTAGGATCTATCACTCTAACTAATCATCTATATAACAGAGACACCAGGATCTATCACTCTAACTAATCAACCATATCACACAGACATTAGGATCTATCACTCTGACTAATCGGCTATATCACAGTGACACTAGCATCTATCACTCTAACTAATCAACCATATCACAGAGACACTAGGATCTATCACTCTGACTAATCGGCTATATCACAGAGACACTAGGATCTGTCACTCTAACTAATCAACTGTATCACAGAGACACTAGGATCTATCACTCTAACTAATCAACCATAACACAGAGACACTAGGATCTATCACTCTGACTAATCGGCTATATCACAGTGACACTAGGATCTATCACTCTAACTAATCAACTATATCACAGAGACACTAGGATCTATCACTCTAACTAATCAGCTATATCACAGAGACACTAGGATCTATCACTCTAACTAATCACCCATATCACAGTGACACTAGGATCTATCACTCTAACTAATCAACTATATCACAGAGACACTCGGATCTATCACGCTAACTAATCAACTATATCACAGAGACACGCGGATCTATCACTCTAACTAATCAACTATATCACAGAGACACTAGGGTCTATCACTCAAACTAATCAGCTATATAACAGAGACACTAGGATCTATCACTCTAACTAATCACCCATATCACAGTGACACTAGGATCTATCACTCTAACTAATCAACTATATCACAGAGACACTCGGATCTATCACTCTAACTAATCAACTATATCACAGAGACACTAGGGTCTATCACTCAAACTAATCAGCTATATAACAGAGACTCTAGGATCTATCACTCTAACTAATCACCCATATCACAGTGACACTAGGATCTATCACTCTAACTAATCAACTATATCACAGAGACACTAGGATCTATCACTCTAACTAATCAGCTATATCACAGAGACACTAGGATTTATCACTCTAACTAATCAGCTATATAACAGAGACACTAGGATCTATCACTCTTACTAATCAGCTATATCACAGAGAAACTAGGATCTATCACTCTAACTAATCAACTATATCACAGAGACACTAGGGTCTATCACTCAAACTAATCAGCTATATCACAGAGACACTAGTATCTATCACTCTAACTAATCAGCTATATCACAGAGACACTAGGATCTATCACTCTAACTAATCAGCTATATCACAGAGACACTAGGATTTATCACTCTAACTAATCAGCTATATAACAGAGACAGTACGAACTCTCACGCTAACTAATCAGCTATATCACAGAAACACTAGGATCTATCACTCTAACTAATCAACCATATCACAGAGACACTAGGATCTATCACTCTAACTAATCAACTATATCACAGAGACACTAGGATCTATCACTCTAACTAATCAACCATATCACAGAGACAATAGGATCTATCACTCTAACTAATAAACCATATCACAGCGACACTAAGATCTATCACTCTAACTAATCAACTGCATCACAGAGACAAGAGGAACTATCACTCTAACTAATCAACTATATCACAGAGACACTAGGATCTATCACTCTAACTAATCAACTATATCACAGAGACACAAGGATCTATCACTCTAACTAATCAACTATATCACAGAGACACTAGTATCTATCACTCTAACAAATCAGCTATATAACAGAGACACTAGGATCGATCACTCTAACTAATCAGCTATATCACAGAGACACTAGGATCTATCACTCTAACTAATCAGCTATATCACAGAGACACTAGGATCTATCATTCTAACTAATCAGCTATATCACAGAGACACTAGGATTTATCACTCTAACTAATCAGCTATATAACAGAGACACTAGGATCTCTCACTCTAACTAATCAACTATATCACAGAGACACTTGGATCTATCACTCTAACTAATCAACTATATCACAGAGACACTAGAATCTATCACTCTAACTAATTAACTATATCACAGAGACACCAGGATCTGTCACTCTAACTAATCAACCATATCACAGAGACACTAGGATCTATCACTCTAACTAATCAGCCATATCACAGAGACACAAGGATCTATCACTCTAACTAATCAACTATAACACAGAGACACAAGGATCTATCACTCTAACTAATCAGCTATATCACAGAGACACTAGGATCTATCACTCTAACTAATCACCTATATAACAGAGACACTAGGTTCTATCACTCTGACTAATCGGCTATATCACAGAGACACTAGGATCTATCACTCTAACTAATCAGCTATATCACAGAGACACTAGGATCAATCACTCTGACTAATCGGCTATATCACAGTGACACTAGGATCTATCACTCTAACTAATCAACTATATCACAGAGACACTAGGATCTATCACTCTAACTAATCAGCTATATCACAGAGACACTAGGATCTATCACTCTAACTAATCAACCATATCACAGAGACACTAGGATCTATCACTGCAACTAATCAACCATATCACAGAGACACTAGGATCTATCATTCTAACTAATCAGCTATATAACAGAGACACTAGGATCTATCACTCAAACTAATCAGCTATATCACAGAGACACTAGGATCTATCACTCTAACTAATCAGCTATATAACAGAGACACTAGGATCTATCACACTAACTAATCAGCTATATAACAGAGACACTAGGATCTATCACTCAAACTAATCAGCTATATCACAGAGACACTAGGATCTATCACTCTAACTAATCAGCTATATAACAGAGACACTAGGATCTATCACTCAAACTAATCAGCTATATCACAGAGACACTAGGATCTATCACTCTAACTAATCAGCTATACCACAGAGACACTAGGATCTATCACTCTAACTAATCAGCTATATCACAGAGACACTAGGATCTATCACTCGAACTAATCAGCTATACCACAGAGACACTAGGATCTATCACTCTAACTAATCAGCTATATCACAGAGACACTAGGATCTATCACTCTAACTAATCAGCTATACCACAGAGACACTAGGATGTATCACTCTAACTAATCAGCTATATCACAGAGACACTAGGATCTATCACTCTAACTAATCAGCTATACCACAGAGACACGAGGAACTATCACTCTAACTAATCAACTATATCACAGAGACACTAGGATCTATCACTCTAACTAATCAACTATATCACAGAGACACTAGGATCTATCACTCTAACTAATCAACTATATCACAGAGACACTAGGATCTATCACTCTAACTAATCAACTATATCACAGAGACACTAGGATCTATCACTCGAACTAATCAGCTATATAACAGAGACACTAGGATCTATCACTCAAACTAATCAACTATATCACAGAGACACTAGGATCTATCACTCTAACTAATCACCTATATCACAGTGACACTAGCATCTATCACTCTAACTAATCAACCATATCACAGAGACACTAGGATCTATCACTCTGACTAATCGGCTATATCACAGAGACACTAGGATCTGTCACTCTAACTAATCAGCTATATCACAGAGACACTAGGATCTATCACTATAACTAATCAACTATATCACAGAGACACTAGTATCTATCACTCTAACTAATCAACTATATCACAGAGACACTAGGATCTATCACACTAACTAATAAACCATATCACAGAGACACTAGGATCTATCACTCTAACTAATCAGCTATATCACAGAGACACTAGGATCTATCACTCTAACTAATCACCCATATCACAGTGACACTAGGATCTATCACTCTGACTAATCGGCTATATCACAGAGACACTAGGATCTATCACTCTAACTAATCAGCTATATAACAGAGACACTAGGATCTATCACTCTAACTAATCAACTATATCACAGAGACACTCGGATCTATCACTCTAACTAATCAACTGCATCACAGAGACACGAGGAACTATCACTCTAACTAATCAACTATATCACAGAGACACTAGGATCTATCACTCTAACTAATCAACTATATCACAGAGACACTAGTATCTATCACTCTAACTAATCAGCTATATAACAGAGACACTAGGATCTATCACTCTAACTAATCAGCTATATCACAGAGACACTAGGATCTATCACTCTAACTAATCAGCTATATCACAGAGACACTAGGATCTATCAGTCTAACTAATCAGCTATATCACAGAGACACTAGGATTTATCACTCTAACTAATCAGCTATATAACAGAGACACTAGGATCTCTCACTCTAACTAATCAGCTATATCACAGAGACACTAGGATCTATCACTCTAACTAATCAACTATATCACAGAGACACTTGGATCTATCACTCTGACTAATCGGCTATATCACAGAGACACTAGGATCTATCACTGTAACTAACCAGCTATATCACAGAGACACTACGATCTATCACTCTAACTAATCAACTATAACACAGAGACACAAGGATCTATCACTCTAACTAATCAGCTATATCACAGAGACACTAGGATCTATCACTCTATCTAATTAACTATATCACAGAGACACTAGGATCTATCACTCTAACTAATCACCTATATAACAGAGACACTAGGTTCTATCACTCTGACTAATCGGCTATATCACAGAGACACTAGGATCTATCACTCTAACTAATCAGCTATATAACAGAGACACTAGGATATATCACTCTAACTCATCAGCTATATCACAGAGACACTAAGATCTATCACTCTAACTAATCAGCTATATCACAGAAACACTAGGATCTATCACTTCACCTATTCACCTATATCACAGAGACACTTGGATCTATCACTCTAACTAATCAACTATATCACAGAGACACTAGGATCTATCACTCAAAATAATTAACTATATCACAGAGACACTAGGATCTATCACTCTAACTAATCACCTATATAACAGAGACACTAGGTTCTATCACTCTGACTAATTGGCTATATCACAGAGACACTAGGATCTATCACTCTAACTAATCATCTATATAACAGAGACACCAGGATCTATCACACTAACTAATCAACCATATCACAGAGACACTAGGATCTATCACTCTAACTAATCACCTATATCACAGTGACACTAGCATCTATCACTCTAACTAATCAACCATATCACAGAGACACTAGGATCTATCACTCTGACTAATCGGCTATATCACAGAGACACTAGGATCTGTCACTCTAACTAATCAACTGTATCACAGAGACACTAGGATCTATCACTCTAACTAATCAACCATAACACAGAGACACTAGGATCTATCACTCTAACTAATCAGCTATATCACAGAGACACTAGGTTCTATCACTCTGACTAATCGGCTATATCACAGTGACACTAGGATCTATCACTCTAACTAATCAACTATATCACAGAGACACTAGGATCTATCACTCTAACTAATCAGCTATATCACAGAGACACTAGGATCTATCACTCTAACTAATCACCCATATCACAGTGACACTAGGATCTATCACTCTAACTAATCAACCATAACACAGAGACACTAGGATCTATCACTCTAACTAATCAGCTATATCACAGAGACACTAGGTTCTATCACTCTGACTAATCTGCTATATCACAGTGACACTAGGATCTATCACTCTAACTAATCAACTATATCACAGAGACACTAGGATCTATCACTCTAACTAATCAACTATATCACAGAGACACTAGGATCTATCACACTAACTAATAAACCATATCACAGAGACACTAGGATCTATCACTCTAACTAATCAGCTATATCACAGAGACACTAGGATCTATCACTCTAACTAATCACCCATATCACAGTGACACTAGGATCTATCACTCTGACTAATCGGCTATATCACAGAGACACTAGGATCTATCACTCTAACTAATCAGCTATATAACAGAGACACTAGGATCTATCACTCTAACTAATCAACTATATCACAGAGACACTCGGATCTATCACTCTAACTAATCAACTGCATCACAGAGACACGAGGAACTATCACTCTAACTAATCAACTATATCACAGAGACACTAGGATCTATCACTCTAACTAATCAACTATATCACAGAGACACTAGTATCTATCACTCTAACTAATCAGCTATATAACAGAGACACTAGGATCTATCACTCTAACTAATCAGCTATATCACAGAGACACTAGGATCTATCACTCTAACTAATCAGCTATATCACAGAGACACTAGGATCTATCAGTCTAACTAATCAGCTATATCACAGAGACACTAGGATTTATCACTCTAACTAATCAGCTATATAACAGAGACACTAGGATCTCTCACTCTAACTAATCAGCTATATCACAGAGACACTAGGATCTATCACTCTAACTAATCAACTATATCACAGAGACACTTGGATCTATCACTCTGACTAATCGGCTATATCACAGAGACACTAGGATCTATCACTGTAACTAACCAGCTATATCACAGAGACACTACGATCTATCACTCTAACTAATCAACTATAACACAGAGACACAAGGATCTATCACTCTAACTAATCAGCTATATCACAGAGACACTAGGATCTATCACTCTATCTAATTAACTATATCACAGAGACACTAGGATCTATCACTCTAACTAATCACCTATATAACAGAGACACTAGGTTCTATCACTCTGACTAATCGGCTATATCACAGAGACACTAGGATCTATCACTCTAACTAATCAGCTATATAACAGAGACACTAGGATATATCACTCTAACTCATCAGCTATATCACAGAGACACTAAGATCTATCACTCTAACTAATCAGCTATATCACAGAAACACTAGGATCTATCACTTCACCTATTCACCTATATCACAGAGACACTTGGATCTATCACTCTAACTAATCAACTATATCACAGAGACACTAGGATCTATCACTCAAAATAATTAACTATATCACAGAGACACTAGGATCTATCACTCTAACTAATCACCTATATAACAGAGACACTAGGTTCTATCACTCTGACTAATTGGCTATATCACAGAGACACTAGGATCTATCACTCTAACTAATCATCTATATAACAGAGACACCAGGATCTATCACACTAACTAATCAACCATATCACAGAGACACTAGGATCTATCACTCTAACTAATCACCTATATCACAGTGACACTAGCATCTATCACTCTAACTAATCAACCATATCACAGAGACACTAGGATCTATCACTCTGACTAATCGGCTATATCACAGAGACACTAGGATCTGTCACTCTAACTAATCAACTGTATCACAGAGACACTAGGATCTATCACTCTAACTAATCAACCATAACACAGAGACACTAGGATCTATCACTCTAACTAATCAGCTATATCACAGAGACACTAGGTTCTATCACTCTGACTAATCGGCTATATCACAGTGACACTAGGATCTATCACTCTAACTAATCAACTATATCACAGAGACACTAGGATCTATCACTCTAACTAATCAGCTATATCACAGAGACACTAGGATCTATCACTCTAACTAATCACCCATATCACAGTGACACTAGGATCTATCACTCTAACTAATCAACCATAACACAGAGACACTAGGATCTATCACTCTAACTAATCAGCTATATCACAGAGACACTAGGTTCTATCACTCTGACTAATCTGCTATATCACAGTGACACTAGGATCTATCACTCTAACTAATCAACTATATCACAGAGACACTAGGATCTATCACTCTAACTAATCAGCTATATCACAGAGACACTAGGATCTATCACTCTAACTAATCACCCATATCACAGTGACACTAGGATCTATCACTCTAACTAATCAACTATATCACAGAGACACTCGGATCTATCACTCTAACTAATCAACTATATCACAGAGACACTAGGATCTATCACTCTAACTAATCAGCTATATAACAGAGACACTAGGATCTATCACTCTAACTAATCAGCTATATAATAGAGACACTAGGATCTATCACTCTAACTAATCAGCCATATCACAGAGACACTAGGATCTATCACTCTAACTAATCAACCATATCACAGAGACACTAGGATTTATCACTCTAACTAATCAGCTATATAACAGAGACACTAGGATCTCTCACTCTAACTAATCAGCTATATCACAGAAACACTAGGATCTATCACACTAACTAATCAACTATATCACAGAGACACTAGGATCTATCGCTCTAACTAATCAACCATATCACAGAGACAATAGGATCTATCACTCTAACTAATCAACCATATCACAGAGACACTAGGATCTATCACTCTGACTAATCGGCTATATCACAGAGACACTAGGATCTATCACTCTAACTAATCAACCATATCACAGAGACACTAGGATCTATCACTCTGACTAATCGGCTATATCACAGTGACACTAGGATCTATCACTCTAACTAATCAACCATATCACAGAGACACTAGGATCTATCACTCTAACTAATCAACTATATCACAGAGACACTAGGATCTATCACACTAACTAATCAACTATATCACAGAGACACTAGGATCTATCACTCTAACTAATCAGCTATACCACAGAGACACTAGGATCTATCACTCTAACTAATCAACTATATCACAGAGACACTAGGATCTATCACTCTAACTAATCAACCATATCACAGAGACACTAGGATCTATCACTCTGACTAATCGGCTATATCACAGAGACACTAGGATCTATCACTCTAACTAATCAACCATATCACAGAGACACTAGGATCTATCACTCTGACTAATCGGCTATATCACAGTGACACTAGGATCTATCACTCTAACTAATCAACCATATCACAGAGACACTAGGATCTATCACTCTAACTAATCAACTATATCACAGAGACACTAGGATCTATCACACTAACTAATCAACTATATCACAGAGACACTAGGATCTATCACTCTAACTAATCAACTATATCACAGAGACACTAGGATCTATCACACTAACTAATCAACTATATCACAGAGACACTAGGATCTATCACTCTAACTAATCAGCTATACCACAGAGACACTAGGATCTATCACTCTAACTAATCAACTATATCACAGAGACACTAGGATCTATCACTCTAACTAATCAACTATATCACAGAGACACTAGGAACTATCACTCTAACTAATCAGCTATATCACAGAGACACTAGGATCTATCACTCTAACTAATCAGCTATATAACAGAGACACTAGGATCTATCACTCTAACTAATCAACTATATCACAGAGACACTAGGATCTATCACTCTAACTAATCAACTATATCACAGAGACACTAGGAACTATCACTCTAACTAATCAGCTATATCACAGAGACACTAGGATCTATCACTCTAACTAATCAGCTATATAACAGAGACACTAGGATCTATCACTCTAACTAATCAACTATATCACAGAGACACTAGGATCTATCACTCTAACTAATCAGCTATATAAGAGAGACACTAGGATCTATCACACTAACTAATCAGCTATATCACAGAGACACTAGGATCTATCACTCTAACTAATCATCTATATAACAGAGACACTAGTATCTATCACTCTAACTAATCAGCTATATAACAGAGACACTAGGATCTCTCACTCTAACTAATCAACTATATCACAGAGACACTTGGATCTATCACTCTAACTAATCAACTATATCACAGAGACACTAGAATCTATCACTCTAACTAATTAACTATATCACAGAGACACTAGGATCTGTCACTCTAACTAATCAACCATATCACAGAGACACTAGGATCTATCACTCTAACTAATCAGCTATATCACAGAGACACAAGGATCTATCACGCTAACTAATCAACTATAACACAGAGACACAAGGATCTATCACTCTAACTAATCAGCTATATCACAGAGACACTAGGATCTATCACTCTATCTAATTAACTATATCACAGAGACACTAGGATCTATCACTCTAACTAATCACCTATATAACAGAGACACTAGGTTCTATCACTCTGACTCATCAGCTATATCACAGAGACACTAAGATCTATCACTCTAACTCATCAGCTATATCACAGAGACACTAGGATCTATCACTCTAACTAATCAACCATATCACAGAAACACTAGGATCTATCACTCCACTTATTCAACTATATCACAGAGACACTTGGATCTATCACTCTAACTAATCAACTATATCACAGAGACACTAGGATCTATCACTCAAAATAATTAACTATATCACAGAGACACTAGGATCTATCACTCTAACTAATCAGCTATATAACAGAGACACTAGGATATATCACTCTAACTCATCAGCTATATCACAGAGACACTAAGATCTATCACTCTAACTAATCAGCTATATCACAGAGACACTAGGATCTATCACTCTAACTAATCAGCTATATCACAGAGACACTAGGATCTATCACTCTAACTAATCAGCTATATAACAGAGACACTAGGATCTATCACTCTAACTAATCAGCTATATCACAGAGACACTAGTATCTATCACTCTAACTAATCAACTATATCACAGAGACACTAGGATCTATCACTCTAGCTAATCAGCTATATCACAGAGACACTAGGATCTATCACTCTAACTAATCAACTATATCACAGAGACACTAGGATCTATCACTCTAACTAATCAGCTATATCACAGAGACACTAGGATCTATCACTCTAACTAATCAGCTATATCACAGAGACACTAGGATCTATCACTCTAACTAATCAGCTATATCACAGAGACACTAGGATCTATCACTCTAACTAATCAGCTATATAACAGAGACACTAGGATCTATCACTCTAACTAATCAGCTATATCACAGAGACACTAGGATCTATCACTCTAACTAATCAACTATATCACAGAGACACTAGGATCTATCACTCTAACTAATCAACCATATCACATAGACACTAGGATCTATCACTCTAACTAATCAACCATATCACAGAGACACTAGGATCTATCACTCTAACTAATCAACTATATCACAGAGACACTAGGATCTATCACTCTAACTAATCAGCTATATCACAGAGACACTAGGATTTATCACTCTAACTAATCAGCTATATAACAGAGACACTAGGATCTCTCACTCTAACTAATCAACTATATCACAGAGACACTAGGATCTATCACTCTACCTAATCAACCATATCACAGAGACACTAGGATCTATCTCTCTAACTAATCAACTATATCACAGAGACACTAGGATGTATCACTCTAACTATTCAACCATATCACAGTGATACTATGATCTATCAATCTAATCAACCATATCAACCACCTTTACAACTTATTACTATAAAACAAAATGACCCGGTCAACTAATTGCCAGTCAGGAAATTTAACTGTATAAGTAATTTTTTTTATGTTTCTTTAAACAAATTATTAACTATGACTATCACATTTTTTTTCAAATAGACACACTTTGGCTATTATTTTCAAGATTATGCTATTGTTGACATACAAAAAGACCTGCTTAGGCACATATCTATTTATAGAGACAACAATATATATACATATATATATATATATATATATATATATATATATATATATATATATATATATATATAATATAGTGTGTGTGTGTGTGTGTGTGTGTGCATACATATATCTGTAGAGACAATTGACAATAACACACTGATGAAGTTGAAAACCTCCGACTGAGGCAAAATACATTTGTCAGCAGAATTTGTCTCTCTCTCTCTCTCTCTCTCTCTCTCTATATATATATATATATATATATATATATATATATATTTCGTTTCTGAATTTGTTTAGTAAGATTCTTTATCTGAAAACGTGTGTTGAAACGATATTGTTATATTTTGGGAGGGTCATGTTGCCAATAAGAAACACACGCACCAGAGGCTTTCACTTCAATTTATTATAAATTAAATTCATAAATTTAGGAATTTATAAATTTCCGGTTGGCTGGTTGGTTCCACAACCAGATGATTGTTCATATATTGTCAAAGTTCTTTTGTCACACATTCTGTGACCTCTTCAATGGTTGGGGATTCTTTTCTTTGTTTTTGTGCCTCTCCCTTGTTCTGTCCTATAGAACAAAGGAGAGGAGAGGCACAAAAACCAATCACTGAAGAGGTCAAAGAATGTGTGACAAAAGAACTTTGACAATATATGAACAATCATCTGGTTGTGGAACCAACCAACCAACCGGAAATTTATAAATTCCTAAATTTATAAATTTAATTTATAATAAATTGAAGTGAAAGCAACTGGTGCGTGTGTTTCTTATTGGCAACTTGACCCTCCCAAAGTATAACAATATATATATATATATATATATATATATATAGTAATAATAATAAATTTGAAGAATAAAACCCAAAGAGGGCTCGATAAGGATAAATATATATCAAAAATATAAGAACCGTAGAGCAAATATTTATTAAAATAACAGATTAAAGTTTAAGCAAAGAATCGCTGCTTTCACCCTTAACGGGATCTTCTGAAACTAACAAAGTCAATCTGTAAACGCAGAAGTGGATATTTCAAAAAACGTTGCAACCGGAAGAAGACAGGAAGACGATACTTTGGTTCGTGGAAACGTTCCCTGGCAAAGAACGGGAAAAAACGAATATAATACGTCATTAATAGGAGCGGTGAAAAACAATTACGCGCAAAGACAGAACCACGTTTATGGTATAAAAGAGGTCGTAGACTAATGTTCTCTTAGGTGGTGCATAGAGACGTTCTCTGGCAATGAACGGAAAAAACGAAGATAATACGTCATATGTGGACCGTGGAGAACAATAGCACGCTAAGACAAAACCACATAAACTGTATAGCTGAAGTCGTAGACTAAAATTCTAACTAGGAAACCGAATGATTCTCCGCTTCAGAGTTAAGGTTAAAGTAAATAAAATACAATACAGAGGTAATAGATATTAAATAAATACATACACGCATCCAAATACGTACATACACAAGCATACGCGAAAATATATATACGCGAAAATGAATAAATATATATATATATAAAGAATGAAATTTCATTTCATTTCATTCTTTTCTCTCTCTCTCTCTCTCTCTCTCTCTCTCTCTCTCTCTCTATATATATATATATATATATATATATATATATATATATATATATATATATAGTCCTGGTGTTTCTCCAGTGCAAGGCGCATACAATAGTCCACTACGATGATAAAAAGGTGTAGGGAGCCAATGTATCTCCCTGGAGCACTCCAGCCAGTATCTCAAAGAACTCTGTCATCCCATCAGGTGTAATGACTTGGGCTTTGGTGTTTGTGTAGAGTAGTGATATCAGGTCCACTATCTTCTTGGGGATTCCATAAGCCTGTAAGATCTTCATCAGGCAGCAACGGTCCACAGATTCAAAGGCCTTCCTAAAGTCAATGAAAACCATGACCGCAGGAAGGCACTTTGCTCTAGCTCCCTCTAATATCCTCCTCAGCATCAGGATGTGACTGGTGGTTGATCTACCCTCTCTGAAGCCGTTCTGGTTGTCCCTGAGCTTCTTCTCCATCTCAGGCTGGATCCTGTTAAGAATCATCCTGTTGAGGGTCTTTGCCACAAGTGACATCAGTGAGATCCCCCTGTAGTTGTTGGTGTTAGAGAGATCTCCCTTCTTTGGCACTGGGACGATGTTACTGATCCTCCACTGATTCGGGGCAACTCCTTTCTCCAGTGCCCCGTTACAGAACCCCAGGATGATATCATCAAAATCACACCTCTTCATCACCTCTGATGCCACTCCATCTTCTCCATGAGCCTTGCCCTTCTTGATCCTCTTCTTGGCTCTCTGAAGCTCCTGGACTCTGGCTCTCTGAAACTCCAGGACTCTGGCTTTACTGTAGCACCCGCTCAGAGCAGGAGAGTTAGGGCGAAAAAGGTATCAGATGCTGAATTTGCCGACGACATAGTTTTGGTGACAAATACAGTGAAGGAGGCAGAGGATTTGATGCGGGAGGTTGAGACTGTGTCGATGAGTGTGGGGCTGAGAATGAATGAGACTAAAACAAAATATCTGGTAGAGAATGTTGAGAAGTCAGAGGGGATCACTAATGTAGGCGGGAAGCCGCTGGAATTGGTTGAGGGCTTCCTGTATTTGGGAGCAAAGATTGGGAATACAGAAGATGATGTGGTTGAGAGGAAGAGCAAGACCAGGGCAGCTTGAGATCGGTGTGGAAGTCGGACCTTCGTAGAAACCTGAAGGTCCGCCTCTTCATTGCTGTAGTGGAGTCTGTGCTGCTGTATGGGTCTGAGACTTGGACACTGACCAAGAAACTCACTCAGATGGTGGATGGGTGCTACACGAGAATGCTGAGGATGGCTCTGAACATTAATCAGTATACACTGAGGATGAAAACTCAGAGCTGTATGAGAGTATCCCAAAAGTCAGCTCAAAAGTGACACAGAGGAGACTGAGGTTAGCTGGACATGCTCACCGACATCCAGAGTTGACATTGCACTCAGTGCTCCTTTGGGAGCCCCTACATGGACACACTAGAAGGGGAAGACCAAGGTTAACGTATGTTGATGCCCTAAGGACAGACACTGGTCTGTTGGAGACGCAGGACATGGCAGCGATAATGAGGGACAGAGACCGCTGGAGAGAACTCGTCCATGGATCTCGGTAATTTTACCCGCCTTAGATATATATATATATATATATATATATATATATATATATATTATATATATATATATATAATATTTATATATATATATATATATATATATATATATATATATATATATATATATATATATATATATATATATATATATATATATATATATATATATATATATATATATATATATATATAGAGAGAGAGAGAGAGAGAGAGAGAGAGAGAGAGAGAGAAAAGAATGAAATGAAATGAAATTTCATTCTTTTCCATTTATCGTTTTAGGTACGCCCGGCCGACTAACTCACTCGATTAGGCTGCTCAGCCATTAATATGCATAAAGGAGAAAGTATATACTTTCAAACGTTCAATCATCTGACAGGAAGTTATACGATGCTGACGATAGCTAATCAGCTTGAAACTAGTTCACCGTTCCTTTGTCAGTGTTGAACAAAAGGGCGACGATGGTTGGCGAGCACTGTACGGCGTAATTCGGGTTGTTTGTTTACAAACAAACCGAACATTATAATAAATGTTCGGTAAACCCGTACGTACATATATATATATATATATATATGTGCATGTATGTATACATACTACTGTACGTCTGTATAGATATATGTATGTACGTATACATACTTATATACATATATATAGTAATAATAATAAATGTGAAGACTAAAATCCAATGAGGGCTCGATAAGGATAAATATATATCAAATATATAAGAACCCTAGAGCAAATATTTATGAAAATAACAGATTAATGTTTACGCAAAGAATCGCTGCTTTCACCCTTAACGGGATCTTCAGCAGATCCCATTAAGGATGAAAGCAGCTATTCTTTGCTTAAACTTTAATCTGTTATTTTAATAAATATATATCTAGGATATATCTGTGATATATCCGCTGTGCGGATAATGGTTTAACCATCGTCTCAGTGTGTTTGGCCTTTTAACTTATGTTGTAGCTCTAGTTCACTAGCTTCCATGGAGCGCTTGCCACACATCTCGGAAGTTGTTTTTCGCTAATTTACAATAGCCGAAATACGATTCTCGCTAATTTTTATTTGTATTATTCTCCAGAGTCTAGCTATTGACCAGTTAATTTTCTTGATTTTTTTAGTTAATTCTATTGACTGATTAATAGCTCTTGTTAATTTGAAAACCATTTTGTTGAGAACTTAATTCATTTTGTGATATTTTGCAATTTTGCAATAACACGCATACTGAATTCATCCGCCAAAACTAAGGGTTGCCCCCCCCCTTGTCGAGCCCCACGTGGGTTTTGATAACGGTCAGTCCTTCGCTTGGCACTAAACTAAAAGCCTGTTGAAAAAGTGACTTCCTTGTTCGATCATCTTACCAAAAGCTTAACATTATTTGTCTAAGCAGACAGTACTTGATTTAGGAGTTGCAGAAACCCAAATGCTGGATATTACCAACCTTCCAGGGGTCCGGGTATAATTTTCAATCATATTTTATTTGTTTGACCCGAATTACTTGGTCGTTTCTATGGCTGTGCGGATAATGGTTTAACCATCGTCTCAGTGTGTTTGGCCTTTCAACTTATGTTGTAGCTCTAGTTCACTAGCTTCTATGGAGCGCTTGCCACACATCTCAGAAGTTGTTTTTCGCTAATTACCAATAGCCGAAATAGGATTCTCGCTAATTTATATTTGTATATATATATATATATATATATACAGTTCAAGAGTAACCAATCTTAAAGAGAGAGATGGAGATAGGAGAGGAGATAGAAGAGGAGAGATTGGTGAATTGGTTAGAAACCAAAGCGTAATGGCATGTGCTCAATGTGCAATATGCAGTGGAAAGCAGCTAGGTGGCTGGGTTCAGGCAGAAGTTAGGCGCGCAGTGCTAGAAATATTCATTAGTTAAGCAAAACAAGACCACAAATTTCACAAGGAAGACATTATTAAAACATTGTCAACATATTTTAGTTTGATGTAAGGAATGTAGAAAAGAATAATAATAATATTAATAATAATAATGTCCGTTTACAATTGTTTCGCTACTCCATATAATATTTCTGGATCAAATGACTATATATCATTATTGATCTGGTTCAGTTGAAAATAATTAACATATTTAAAGACAGAGCGGCTCATCGGAACTTCAAAGGAATATAAATTAAAATAAGGAAAGAATGTCACATAATGTAATGTTCCATATATTGGTATTTCACTATGGTGTCCTGGGTGTATCAATTGTCTGCCATAATCAAGCAGTATTCATAGGCAAATCTCATACAATGCAGCCTCGACAGATGAATACTGCTTGATTATGGCAGACAATTGACACCATCAACAATTTTGCAAGAGATGTCAACATGAATGGACCTGTTATTTTTATCTAAAGACATTTTTTCCAATTCCAACCCGCCCGTCCCCTCAATCTATATTATTTCTCATTCTTTCTTCTGATGTAGGACTAGCGTCCGAAACGTTACGACCCTCTTCCTGCTATATCAAGCGTTAACCTAATATATCCCTTCCATATACTGTACCGATTGTGTTGTTATTTCTGTTTACCTTTTACATACATACATATATATATATATATATATATGAGAGAGAATGATACGTATAAATGAACATACGTATAAACGTACATACAAGCACATATATATATATATATATACACATACATACACACACACACACATACACACACACACACACACACACACACACACATATATATATATATATATATATATATATATATATATATATATATATATAAAGAGACAGAGAGGGGTTGAAAGAAAGATATATAGATATGTTTCTTTATTAGCCACAGGGTCACAAAAGAAGGGGACAAATACAAAGGGGGAAGTTTACAAACAATAAAAACGTGTAAAATATTATCACAAATGTAATTTAAGAGTTAATCGATTTTCCCCAATAGGGGGAGACATTTCATATGGGTAACACATACCCCCGAAACAAATGTGCAGCCCTCATCTCCAGGAGTACGAAGAGTTTGTACCCCTTTCCTCTCTTCATCATTTTCCTCAACCTACAGGCTCGCCGGAGAGAAAGGTGTCTGACCCTAGCCTTTTTAACCTCGTCCACCATATAACCTCTTTTACCATAGCCATAACACATAGGAAAACCGACTCTCCCTCGTTTTTGAAGGAGGATGGCGGTTTGATCATGACAATGGACTCGGTGGTCAACTGGATTGGTCCCACCCGCGACAATAGTCGTTCTACATAGCCCCACAGGTCGGTAACGCCCGGGCAGTGTACAAATGCGTGCGCGATGGTTTTCTCGTCGCGCACGCATCTCGGACAGATCTTTTTCGAAGGGTTCCTACCCGGGAGCCCGTGTCTGTAGAGCTTGCCTCGAACTGGTAGAGCTCCTCGGTAGCACTGCCTTGCCAGGGACTTTTGGAAGTTGTCCATCGATCCCGAGCGGAAGGTTCTACCGAACAGACTGGCCAGTTCGTCTTCCTCTACGCGTCGTCGCAGTTGCTGCGGACCAACCCTCTATAGAATGACGAAGTGAAGTCTCCACTGATCCTCCGGGTCCAGATGTATCGTCTGTGTTACGAGGTCCAGGTGTTTCCGCAGCAAAACGGCAATGCCGCCCCCATCCCCCGGCTGACAGAGAGATGCGTAGATCTCAAAGTCGTCGAAGATGGGGACCAACTGTCGCTCGCTGTGGATCCTGGACTCGCAAATGGCTACTACATCCATACTGTGCAACCTGAAGTCGTTTAAGAGTTTTCCCTGTTTTCAGGGCATCCCCAGGCCGCGTACATTCACATATCCAACTCTTATATTGGCCATGTTGGTGCTGAAAAGTTAAAAGAAGAGGAAAAAAAATCATTCACCTCTTCGTCTCTTGGGGACCAGGCTGCACAATGTCCATGGGAGTGTTGGAGGGGTTGTTTGGTAGGGTGGTGGTTCCTGGCGGGGTGGGGACGGATATGTTTGGTGGGGAGGGGTGTCTTGTAGGGTGGGGTGTCTGGGGTGGGGGTGGGGAAAAGTTTCAAGGGGACGCGGTTCGTTGGTTTAACACATATTCCCCACGTCCTCAGCAAAGTTTTCCTTTAAGGACTTATAGGTGTCCTTAAATTAGGTTTGTCTTTACATTTGGTAAAATATTTTCCTTCGGTTTCCACGGAAGGGTTTTTCGAGATGACCAACAAGGTTTTATTGTCAGTGTTTATGTATGTATAATATTTGTGTTGTGTTGTGTTAGTCTTTGTCTGTTGTTCTTGTGTGTGTTTTCGTTTTGAAAGATATAGTAGATAGATAGATAGATAGATAGATAGATATACTCGTATATATATATATATATATATATATATATATATATATATATATATATAACAAAGGAGTTGTGGTAAGGAACCAGATGGACCATAACGTACCAGAGTACTCAATACTTAGGGTAGTAGAATGGTAATAGGAAAAGAGCTCAAGCCGTTTCGACGGCTATTTCAGTCCAGAAATAGCCGTCGAAACGGCTTGAGCTCTGCCGTAGAGGTCATACATTTTCCTACATATATATATATATATATATATATATATATATATATATATATATATATATATATATATATATATATATAATTAGTATTTAGTGATGTAGAACACTCCCTCAACATATTATTCCCACATCCCTATCAATGTTCAACAAACTAGCTACAATATTACACAACCTCTTTTAACCATTATTTCTGATGAGAGCAAAGAACCTCTGAACAATGATTTCATTGATAACATGTAATCTTCTAGAGACAATTAAAATCTATAGAAATGTCTACCTGCGTTACATAACGACTGATTCTTCTTTCAGATTTACATACCATTATTAGGATCAACTTTTATACTTATATATGCTTTGATATTATAATTTCCTTTATATAACAGAACAACCAAATTATTGCTGTGGCTATACAGTGGGATATTTTACAAAGGTGCTGGTATACAAAAGGATCATGCCAATATTTTTTCTTTATTTTTATGTAAATATCAATAAACATTATCATAATGGTTTGTATTTAGACAATGAGGTTAGGCTGCGGTATTGGTTTATTTTTATATATTCCAAGTTTTCTCCACTAGACTAGATATCTATGTATTGTGTTAAAAAAGACAGACAGACCGTTAGTTAGATAGATAGAGAGAGAATGAATATATATATATGTGTGTGTGAATGAAGTAATTCTGTCGGAAAGGTCCAGGAAAAAAGAGTGCTCTATGTAGGTTGTATAACTATATATATATATATATATATATATATAGTAAATGAGTGAATAATAACTTAGTTGACTGTACAATAGGGTTTATTCAAAGTACTAGCAGCAGTACCCAGCGTTGCCTGGGTAGGTAAAATAATATCAGCTTTGATGAAAAGGTGTTGATCATAGTGTTGATCATAGGTTCTATCGTAGTATAAAAGTTGAACCAAATAAATTTATTTATGTGTGAGGTGGAGCCGAAGTTTCGAATTTCAACGAAATCGGTTGAAAAATGTGGGAGCTAAAGCCGAAAAGGCGGAAATTTGAGCGAAGAGGTAGTATTTTCGAATATTTAAGCCGCTGCCACGCCGTTCCCGAACAAAAAATCCAAAATGTAAAGCTATTTTAAGATGTGAAATAATCAGATCTAGCGTAGTGTAAAATTCGAACAAAGTAGGTTGATTAATGTGGGAGCTAGAGCCGAAAAAGTGAAAATTTGAGTCTAAAAGTGGTATTTTTTAATATTTAAGCGGCTGCCACGCCGTCCCTGAACAACAAATGCAAAATATAAAGCCATTACAGGATGTGCAATGATAAATTCTATTTTGCTTTAAAATTTGAACGAAATCGGTGGCAAAATGTGGGAGCTAGAGCCAAATATCTTATTTTTATCTGCAGAATGACCCCGGAATGAAAAAAACGATATGACCCCGGATATAGAAAACACTCCCCGATGACTAATCTATGAGCCTGTAAAGTTTCATGAAAATCGGTCGTAAGATGTAGGCCCCTATAGGTAATACACAGACACACACACATACTTAATTTTATATATATACAGATTAACAATTGTTTCATTCGACGTTCGCAAGATGCTACGTCACTTGATTTTAATTACAGTCGATACACAACCAATTCATCAGAATACTGGATTACCTTAAACGATATCTCGTTAAGTTATATATATATATATATACATGTGTGTTACAGGCTGTAGTGTGTAGAATGTGAATAAGGTAAGTAGGATCGAAGTCACTGTTGCAGTTTATACATAAACTTTATTGGTATCTTAGATGTGTCTTTGCACTTATAAATTCGCACATCCGAGGAGATGTCGATAAAGAGTCGGGCCCCAGACATTATGATTGTACCATGAACTGATCGATATTGAAACGAATGTAACATGCCAATAAATTTGTATATATGTTGAAACAGTGACTTCGATCATACCATATATATATGTGTGTGTGTGTGTGTGCATTAGACCACTCAATATATTCGCTGAAAACATTTCTTTTCCATTACTAAGTTCCATGATAGAAGATAATTTTCCTTCTAAACATATTCACAGGAGATTCAAGTTCCAACTTTTGTACTACTTTGGGATTTAATATCGAAATCTTGGCGTGGAATTTCAATACATTGTTGTATAATTATCCATTGAAACAATCAGCTTGAAATGTTTAAGGAAATAAGCCTTCAGGATGAAATTTCTCTATTGACTTATATCCAATATCATTCCCTCTCATTTGACCTTCTATAGTACTGCTACAGGTAAGTGAAGAATTGGCAGTCATTAGAACGCCGTAGTGAATGCTTTGTGTTATTCGTTCCGGATTTATTTGCTCTGGGTTCAAATTGTGCCGAGGTTAACTTTATCTTTCATCCATTCGATGTCGATAAAAACAGTAAAAATATTACACCAGTATCTAAGGTTCTGCTGCACGTCAAGCTGAGGAGGCCAAACTCTTCAAATACCGGTCACTCTCCAATAGGTTTGCGGTTGTACCCCTGGCAGTGGAGACTTCTGGTGTCCTCGGCCCTAGGGCTACCTCCCTACTCACCACCATAGGCGCTGAGCTGACCAGCCGCAGGTGTGAGCCCCGCGAGTTGGCTTGGCTTTTCCAACGCGTCTCCCTTGCCGTCCTCCTGAGAAACACCTTCTCCATTCTGTCCGCCGGGGCTGTGGGGGAAGCCACCAATATGATTGACTGACATTTTATAAGTTAGATGTTTTTAGACGGCCTATTAAAGACAGAAGATGACTATATATATATATATGAATCTATCACACTTTCTTCATTCTCTGGAAGAAATCGGCTGTGTTATATTGTATTTTATCATATATTATAGATTTGAATTTCATATAATTCTAAAGAATATTAAATTTCTGAATTTGGTAGATTTTGCATTGAAATGTTCTTGATGCGTTAACAGAAATATGTATATTATTTTCATGACTCACAACTGAACCTTAAATTTGTTTTGTTGAACAATTCGCTATGAAGATTTTCAAACAAAGATATATATGAATTCAAGATTTGCTGATAGTTTACGATAATACTTAGCTTGAATTTGTGGCGAGAACTAAGGTACCTAAAACATCTATGATGTTTGCTACTAGCCTTATGATGAAGGCAAACCAATGTGAATATTTTTAATAAACTTTTCTCTACATTTATATAAGAAAAGTAGAAAAAAAAAAAAAAAAAAATACTAGATAAGCATTTCAGTATATACACACATATATATGATATCTATATATATAAAACTGAAGATGTCTGTCTGTGTGTGTGTGTGTGTGTGTTTGAATCCCTAAAACTCGAGAACCATCCAACCGACTGTTTTCAAACTTTACACATGTAATATTTATGTTTCAGGGAGTGTTCTGAACAAAAGAAATTTCAAATTGTCAATGCCCTAGGGACCGCATTAGGCGATTTAGCGATCTCTCTCTAATATTCTTAGTCTTTCTCTTTTTAGATAGATACATACATATAACGTCGTGCCCTTATAATATCTGTATGTCTGGCTGTCTGTATTACGTCACTTCCCTGAGGATGTCTGTGTGTGTGCGTGTGTGTGTCTGTCTGTGTGTGTCTGAGTTTGAATCCCTAAAACTCGAGAAGTACCCAACCGACTTTTTTTCAAACTTTACATGTATATTACTTATGTTTCAGGGAGTGTTATGCACATAAATAAATTCAACTTTTTGATCCCCTAGGGCTTGCATTATTTGATAAACTGCGTTTTTTTTCAGGTTTTGGGGGGTTTTTTGAGTCGTTACGTCAGACTAATTTCCTTGAAATTGTAACTATGCATTAGTCAGTCTCTTCTTCATACCGTGAGCAAAGAAAATCCAACTTTTTTATGGTCTAGGGCCCTCATTAGGTGAAAACCTGCATTTTTCCTGCTTCATCGAGAAAAATCTTAAAGATTATCCAGCCATCAGAGTATTGGGTTTATTTTCTTTACATATTGTCCACGCATGCAGTTTTTCCACGATTAGGTCTGTTGGCAGCCCGCGTTACAAAATACCATATCCCGTGCAACGCCGGGTACCACTGCTAGTTTATATATATAAATATATATATATATATATGTGTGTGTGTGTGTGTGTGTGTATGTAGAGATTAGTATTTTTAAGTGGTCTAGTACATTACTATCTACTCTCCCCCCTTTTTCTTCTTCACCCTATCTCCCTCTCACTTTCACTCACCCTCTCTCTGCCACCCACCTCATTGTTTACCTCAGCTGACCCTCTAGCAGTCCTTTTCTCACTTACATTCGCTGGGGTCAGTCGTGTCTTTTCGTTCGCCCACACGATCTCGAACTTAAGTTCTGTTCCCGCTGTCGTCTTGGATTTGCTTACCTTAAGTTTCTCGCACCTTCCTCGATTTGTTTTTTTCGCTGTTTTTCTTTTTTCTTCCCTTTTTTCCCTTTACCTTCTATTTTCCTTCCCTCGCTCCTCCGTTTTCCCAATAACTTACCCAGTTATTTAACGCTCTGGGGGTAGATATATTGTCTTTAAAGCGTTGAAATATCCAAGACCCCCAGTAGACAACTGACGAGATAAACTCCCCCCACTACCACCACCACCCCGTTCTTGCTTTCTTCTTATTCTCATTCCATTTATATATATATATATATATATATATATATATATATATAACAAAGGAGGTGTTCCAGAAGTAGCCATCGAAACGGCTTGAGCCCTGCCGTCGAGGTCTAACATTTTCCTATTTATATATATATATAAGCAAAAGGGATATTCAATTTGTTGGTAATTCAACAAATATAAATGTTTATAACTGATTCAGAGCACTCGACAAGTTTTCTGGCGTATAATATTCAATGATATTAAATAAATGGAAACTATATTTATAAAACCATATTTATTCTATTATATATATTTCAAGGGTACCAAAACTTTGGTACGCTTTCATCAGATAAAATACAAAGTTTGTTTTATAAATTTTGACATAGCCAAGAAAAGATACCTTAACGGTTTAAGTTTTTCTTTTATAGTGAAGGAAAAGAGAGGAAAAGTCAGATATTTCAAATTATTAAGATGAGTATGCGAATGAGGTTGAGGTATAGGCTGAAAAAACGTTATTTTTAGACGCAGGGTTCATTCTATCATTACCACAGCAGAGGTCCGACAAGCTTTTGATTCCAGAGTCAGGCCAGATCGTTACAGATCGAACCTTCAGTGAAACGCGTGTCACTACTCAATAAACATAACGAAGACATAACAAATCGTCCTTTTATTATTGTAATTACACTATGCTTAGTTCTACACCAGTTTACCAACTAGAAACTACGTATTGAGTGCTTACTCGGGTGAAACTACAGTAATTGGACGTTACATTCCCTATATATATGTGTGTGTGTGTGTGTGTGTGTGTGTGTGTGTGTGTGTGTGTGTGTGTGTAGTACTCATATTATTCTGTGCGCAAAATTGCAAACAGAATACGTATTAGTGTATATATCATGTATAAATATATGAGTGGTGTATGTGTGTGTCTCTCTCCCTACTCTCTCTATCTACTTTCTACTCTCTCCTTTTTCTACTCCCTCTTTCTCCGTCTCTATCTCGGGACAAGTCGATCGGTTTGCAACTCGGCACGTGGAGGGGCAGACCGATGCCCTCCGATAGCGTCGTCGGACGCTGGACGGAGGGCCCGGTGAAGTTGCTCGGGGTCTGGTTCGGACCGGACCTCCAGGTGGAGAAAAACTGGGCGGAGGTTACGAACAGGGTGTTTGCACTGACCCAGAAGTGGGCCAGTTGCAAACTATCCCTGAAAGGTCGGGCGGAGGTGGCGAACACCTACATAGCGTCCGTCATCTACTACCGCCTGACCGTAGTGCCCTGCCCAAGGGAAACCCTCACCAAGATGGAGCGCGCGCTCTTCCAATTCCTTTGGAAGAGGCGGGCTCCTATGGTGAGGAGATCCATCTGCTGTCAACACCCTTCGAAAGGAGGGCTGGGGATGCCGTGGCTAATGATGCGTAAACACGCATTAAGGCTACGGCACCTCTACGTATTCCTCACCGGACAACCGGTGTGGGCCTCGTTTGTGAGACGAACCTTTCCCAAACTCGTCTCACTCACCGAGCTGCAATCCTGGGTCAAGCAAAGACCGAGAAAACTGGGCGCCTGGCACACTGAGTGTGCCCAGGCGCTCACCGCCCTCTGGCAGGCGGATCCGGTTATCAGTGGAGACTCCACCGCAACATTCTATAGAGGGCTGGTACGCAGCAGGTGCGACGACGCCCTCGGAGAAGCCCTAGACATGGAGGAGGACGAACTGGCCAGCCTGTTCGGTAGGACATTCAGCCCGGGACCTATGGACAACTTCCAGAAGTCCCTGGCCTGGCAGTGCTACCGAGGGGCTTTACCCGTTCGAGAAAGGCTCTACAGACACGGGCGCCCGGGTAGGGACCCCGCCAAAAAGATCTGTCCCAGATGCGTGTGCGACGAGGAAACCGTTGCACACGCATTAGTACACTGCTCGGGCGTAGCCGATCTGTGGGGCTATGTCGAACAACTGCTGTCAAGGGTGGGACCGATCCGGTTGACCACCGAGTCGATTGTAATGATCAAGCCGCCTCCCCCCTTCAAAGATGAAGCAGAGGCGGTGTTTCTGTGCGTAATAGCCATGGCGAAAGAGGTTGTATGGTGGACGCGTCTGAAAGGACTGAGGTCGGGCACCTTTCTCTCTGGCCAACAACTGGTCCGTTTCTTCCGATATCATTTCGGAAGAAGGATCAGGATGGAGAGAGAGGTGCTGCACCCCAGCCGTTTCTATGAAAGATGGGTGAAAGTGGCGAGAATGGCCCGTGTGAATGGGCCTTCACTCTACATCAGACTATAGGTGAGGAAGATAAAAGACCAAGGGAGCACCCCTTCTCTGTGCTCCTGAGGAGAAGGGTTGCACACTTTTTTCGGGGGTGTGTGCGACCCCCCAAGGCGCCTCCTCTCTATTGAGGATTTTGTTAAAAATTTTATTTTTTGTTATATCTTATTTTATTTTTATATTTTGTTATTGCCTTCTCCTTATTGAGGACGCCTTTTTGTGTAAACTCCCCCCTTTGTACTTGTCCCACTTTTGATGCCCTAGTGGCAAATAAAAGAAATATATCTATCTATACACTTTCTTATCTATCTCTTTACGATGGACACATGTGCTGAGCTCGCTCGGTAAGTTTCGTTTAAATTTAACTGGAAATTGTGAACTGTAAACTTTCATTTTTGTACCATTTTGTAGAGGGACTGCCAGGTCAAATTTTGATCTGGTCAGTCTCTCAAAATATTCTACGCCTTTAGGCGAAATAGTGTCGTAAACATTTAATATTTCGAAAAATCCTATTTTTTTAAAAATGGCTGAAGCATCTTCACCAAAATTCGAAGGAGGAAAGGGGAAGATAAGCTTACAGCTTCCCCCTGCCACTGTCACAGTAGCAGATTTCAAAAAGAAAGGTTAGCCAGAGGAAGGATTTTCTCCACCTGTTAACCGACAACTTGACGTTGCCATGGCAACAACCCAAAAAACCAGCGGCACCAGCAACAGCAACAACAACAATGCGACGGACGAAAACAACACCAATAACAATAACAACAACAAGACCAATAACTGTGACAACAACAACAATGATAACAACAACACCACCAACTACAACAGCAACACAAACAAAAAAAATTTCTCCTTCGCCGAGACGGCAAGGAAAACCCTCGACTATCTGCCAGTAGATATAACCAAAGCGAAGGAGCTACTGGCAGATGCCAAAAAATATATAGTGTACGGGGAAAATGGTTCATTCACGATCCATCCCCCCCCTCCCCGGAACTAAAAAGCCAGAGACTCCTAAACACTGTCATGTTTAGGACAATCTCGAATAAAAGCAAAAAACCAGCTCAACCATCACAGAGTGAGATAGAGCTGGTTTTAAAAGACGTCATGAAGGACATCACCTTCATTCAGAAGGATAGACTCTACGGGAGTCTATCCATTCTCATGAAGGACAGGGACACAGCAGTGAAACTGTCCATCAAACCAATCACATCCACCGCATACACCTTCTACTCTACGTACATGGGTAGAAGAACACAAAAAATAAAAATCCACACCGATTATGGACATATGGTGGGTTTTGACAGGTTTCCTGAACCTGGATAATGACACGCTGGTGTCCATGGGAAAGGCATCGGGTGACGCGCTCAGTGGAACGAGCCTCGAACTTGTAGTTCAAATGAGGCCCGAAAGGATCGCCCAGATCCCTGAACGCGTCATACTGGATGATCTAACTTTCATCAACATTACCGTTGAGGGTAGGCGGCCCTCGTGTTACCTCTGCGGAACCAGAGGTCACCTGAGGGCTGTCTGTCCCCAACTTAATAAGAAAGCCCCAATCCTGCCTACACCACCAACAACTGCACAACCAACACAATCACCACAACTACCACTACAAAAACAACCACCACAGCTCAAACCAAAACAAAACAATGTCCAACCCATCCCCTCCACTCAAAAAACAAAAACAATTTCCAAAACACCCGCACCGCAAACACAACCCGAAAATATACCCTTCCCCTCCAACGCGGAAGATGACCCTAGTTCGTCGTCAGACGAGGAGGAGCACTTCCACACAATCAAAAGAAAGAAAAAAAACACACCTCAGACACACAAATGAAAACAACCCCTCCCCAAAACATAACACTGACACCAACACAAAAGAGCTCACAACAACAGCAAACAAAAAACACCACACAAAAACAAAAACATGCATACACATACATAAACACAAGAAACAAAAAACTGTTAAACATTGTGTACAACAACAATCTAATAAAAACACAAGGGCCTAACTTCACCCAGGCAGGGGATTTCCCCCACCTCAAAATGATTAAGGCCCCACAGGACACCTATAAAACTTTAAAAAACAATTTTAAAGAGGACGTGGGTCACCCCTGCGTCGGGCCCATTAACCGCGTCCTCCTAAAAAACTACCTCACCCCCTCCCCAAACACCCACACAACTCCAAACTCCCCAACCACACAACACACTGATGCCCCTACACTTCCACAAACCACCACCCCACCCAACAACCCATCCCCCACCCTAATGGAAATTGTGCAGCCCGATACCCGGGACGCAGAGAGGTAAGTGCCTTTTCTCTTCACCACCAACATGGCTATGCTAAGAGTAGGCTGTTTAAATGCGCGTGGCCTGGGCTCAACTTGGAAGCAAGCAATGCTTCTAAATGACCTCAGGTCACAACGTATAGATGTGATGGTTATTTGCGAGGCCCGGATCAGCAACGTGCGACAGCTGGCCCCCACCTTTGATGACTTTGAGATGCATGCATCTCTCTGTCAGCCCGGAGGTGGGGGTGGAGTTGTCGTTCTGCTGCAAAAACATCTGGGTCTCGCAACACAGATGGTACATTTGGACCCGGAGGGTCGACTAGTGGTTCTGGACCTTGGCAGTGGTAAAGGCGGAGCGTTTAGGTTGGTAGCCGCCTACGGCCCATTCGGGTCAATGCGACCGGACTTCTTCCATCGTCTGGAGACTTTTCTAGGGACGTCCCGCTCCTTGCTATTAGTGGGGGACTGGAATGGTATCCCAGATGCACGCTGGGACTACGTAGGGGCCTGTCCCGATAGAGAGGGGTGTAATAGCCTCAAAGGGTTAATCGGTCGATTTGACCTGGCCGATAGATATCGACTAGATTTTCCGACTGCGCCAATCTGGACTTGGGAAAATCGTAGCGGATCATCTAGGTCGTACCTAGATAGGTTCTTAGTTAGAATTAAGGATAAGGACTTTTTAAGTTGTCCAAAAATGCGCATGGTTGGCTATTCAGACCACAAGTTAGTGACCTGCATGGTCAACCTTGACAGAACTCATAGACAGGGACCCGGTTACTGGAAGCTCAACTTGTCCTTACCGGCAAGTAAGGCTTACAGGGACCGGATTAGCACTTTAGTTAAGGAGTGGTTGACGGGCGCCATCGTCAACAGCAGGTGGTGGGGATCTCTCAAAAGAGAGATTAGAGTAGACTCTATAGAATTTAGTAAGGAGTTAGCCTCAAATAGAAATAGGAAGGAAAGGAAGTTGGTAGATAGTGTAGAAGAGGCAATTAGAAGCGGTGACGTGGCCAGAGTGCTAGCGTCGAGAACGGCCCTGGGCCAATTCTTCGACGCGAAACACGAAGGCTGCATCGTCCGAAGCAAAATACGTGTTCTGGGAAACGAGGGGACCGAAGCTGTTAGCTGGGCCCGCGTGACAGAAGCCAAAAGAGGGAGCAGATCCACTATCCGGTCTTTGCGAGACCAGGATGGACGGGTGATCCTTGAACCTAATCAGATGTGCGAGGCTTTTCAGAAGCACTTTGCCGGATTGTTCGGAAGGGGCGGGGGGCCTGTTGGGGATGTGGACTTCGGTCCATACCTCGACGGCCTGTCGCGTCTCTCGGACAGGGAGGCGAAGTCCTGCGAGGAGCCGATTTCAGCCGCTGAGATAGAGGACGTGCTGAGCCAATGCGGCAAACGCAAATCCCCGGGTCTCGATCGTCTTCCATACGAACTATATCTAGCTATGCCGGACTTGTTCCCCGATCTCCTCGAGGCGGTCTACTGCAACTGGCAACAGAACGGGAGAATTCCCTGTGCTGTGACCAAGGGCGTAGTCACGCTAGTGAGGAAGGACGAGAACAAGGGGGACGATATAAATAATTTCAGGCCCATAACTCTGCTAAATACAGAGTTACAGATTTTGGCCAAGGTGCTAGCAAAGAGGTTGGCGCTTGTCGTGGGCAACCTGGTGGGAGATGCGCAGACATGTGCTATCCCGTCCAGGTCCATCCACGACAACCTCCACCTCATGCGATACATCATAGAGAGGGTTGGGAACGAACCCGGCTTTGGTGGGGCCCTGATCAACTTGGATCAATCTAAGGCATTCGATAGGGTCGACCATGTTTACCTGGATGCGGTGCTAGCGGCGGCAGGCTTCGGACCCGTTTTCAGGGGCTGGATCAATGCCATGCACAGCAGCCGCATCTGCTCTAGGGTCAAGGTGAACGGCTACCTCTCGGAGCCGTTCGAAATCGCGCGGTCCATCCGACAGGGGTGCCCTCTCTCCTCCCTTCTGTATGTAATGACTCTAGAACCACTGCTGCGGAAGTTGGAGTTGTTGCAGCGCATCCCGTTGGAACCGGGATTGCGGAAAGCGGTGTCAGCCTACGCCGATGACGTAACAGTAATGGTGTCGACGGCCTCGGAAATCGGGGCGATCGGCACCTTACTGGAGGAGTACGAAAGGTTTACAGGGGCTAAGCTGAACCGGGACAAGTCGATCGGTCTGCAACTCGGCACGTGGAGGGGCAGATCGATGCCCTCCGATGGCGTCGTCGGGCGCTGGACGCAGGGCCCGGTGAAGTTGTTCGGCGTCTGGTTCGGACCAGACCTCCAGGTGGAGAAGAACTGGGGTGAGGTAACGAACAGGGTGTTTGCACTGACCCAGAAGTGGGCCGAGTGCAAACTGTCCCTGAAAGGTCGGGCGGAGGTGGCGAACACTTATATAGCGTCCGTCATCTACTACCGGCTGACCGTTGTGCCTTACCCAAGGGAAACGCACGCCAAAATGGAGCGCGCACTCTTCCATTTCCTTTGGAAGAAGCGGGCTCCTATGGTGAGAAGATCCATCTGCTGTCAACACCCTTCGAAAGGAGGGCTGGGGATGCCGTGGCTAATGATACGTAAACACGCATTAAGGCTACGGCACCTTCAGGTATTCCTCTCCGGTCAACCGGTGTGGGCCCCGTTTGTGAGGCGAGCCTTTCCCAGACTCGTCTCACTCACCGAGCTGCAATCCTGGGTCAAGCAAAGACCGAGAAAACTGGGAGCCTGGCACACCGAGTGTGCCCAGGCGCTCACGGCTCTCTGGCAGGCGGACCCGGCTGTCAGTGGAGAATCCACCTCGTCTATAGAGGGATGGTGGTTAGCAGGTGCGACGACGCCCTCGGAGAAGCCCTAGGGATGGAGGAAGACGAACTGGCAAACCTGTTCGGTAGGACATTCAGCCCGGGACCCATGGATAATTTCCAGAGGTCCCTGGCCTGGCAATGTTACAGAAGGGCTCTGCCCGTTCGAGAAAGGCTCTACAGACACGGGCGCCCGGGTAGGGACCCCTCGAAAAAGATCTGTCCCAGATGCGTGTGCGACGAGGAAACCGTTGCACACGCATTGGTACACTGCTCAGGCATTGCCGATCTGTGGGGCTATGTCGAACAACTGCTGTCAAGGGTGGGACCGATCCGGTTGACCACCGAGTCTATTGTAACGATCAAGCCGCCTCCCCTCTTCAAAAACGAAGAAGAGGCGGTGTTTCTGTGCGTAATAGCCATGGCGAAAGAGGTTGTATGGTGGACGCGTCTGAAAGGACTGAGGTCAGACACCTTTCTCTCTGGCCAACAACTGGTCCGTTCCTTCCGATATCATTTCGGAAGAAGGATCAGGATGGAGAGAGAGGTGCTGCACCCCAGCCGTTTTTATGAAAGATGGGTGAAAGTGGCGAGAATGGCCCGTGTGAATGGACCTTCACTCTACATCAGACTATAGGTGAGGAAGATGAAAGACCAAGGGAGCACCCCTTCACTGTGCTCCTGAGGAAAAGGGTTGCACACTTTTTTTCGGGGGTGTGTGCGACCCCCCAAGGCGCCTCCTCTCTATTGAGGACTTTGTTATAAATTTTATTTTTTGTCATATTTTATTTTATTTTTATATATTGTTATTGCCACCTCCTTATTGAGGACGCCTTGTTTTGTAAACTCCCCCCATTGTACTTGTCCCGCTTTTGATGCCCTGGTGGCAAATAAAAGAAACATATCTATCTACTTTCTACCCTCTCTCTCGCCTCTTTCTACTCTCTCTCTCCCCCGTCTCTCCCCACTTCCTCTCTGTTTCCACTCTCTATATACTTTCTACTCCCCCCTCGCTCTCTCTCTCTCTCTCTCTCTCTCTCTGTGTTACCAACAGATATATTCGTTGTCTGTCTGAAAGTCTTTCACAGACGTCAGTCTCCTTATCTTTTACTTCTATCTTCTTCTACTGTTGATTTTTGCTTCTCTGTATGAGAGAAGTGGTCTACAAAAGTCTATAAGAGCTAGTACGTGCTGTTATCACTACTGGTCTGCTGATAACGAAAGAACACCTGTAACAAAGCCAGAACTCTTAGAAAAACAACTGGATAAACAAAGACAAGAAGAGAAGGAAGAACGAAAGACATATGAATGGTTATAGTGTTCTATGGAGGTGTAAATGAAATTGTATAATAAAATAGAGATATGAAAGAGAAACCAAGTGTCAATAAATTCACTTCGTAGCAAATCCTTCAATGTCTTATTTTCCTTGATCTAAAATTACTTCCTTGCGGCAGCAGTTTATTGTTTTTCCATCATTAATTGTACATTTTTACGTGCTTACAGACTTATAGCTGCAATAAACCAACAGGTTTGTGCATATATCTCGTCTCATCATATGTGAGGTTTTTGTGTTATAAAACACGTTTTCTTCTTTTGTCGATATAAATACACAAAATTATTACCTACTAATGCCTATTTTTCATAGAATATTTTTTTTTTTGCATTTTCTTTCAGACTTAAATGTATACCTAGATACATTTTGGCTTAAACTACTCGACGCTCTATTGAATAAACAACCACATATGTATATATATATATATATATATATTTATATATATATATATGTGTGTGTATGTGTGTATATTGGTTTCTTATATAGGCACAAGGCCAGCAATTTTGGAGGGGAGGGGAGAGTCGATTAAATCGACCTCAGTGCATTACTGGTACTTTATTTTACCGACCCCGTAAGGATGAAAGGCAAAGGTCACCTCGGCGGGATTTGAACTCAGCCTGTAAAGTACGTAACTATACTGCAAAGCATGGCGTCCGACTCTCTACCGATACTGCCAATAATAAACGTTCTGAGGCAGCGAAACATTTGCTCCTATCTAGAAATATTCAATATACGAGTATTTAGATCTTGTATAAATATTGCTTGTAGATGAAAACCTCATTCCAGATGTTACACTTGGAAGATTTATATTTATTTATTAATGAATGTTTATTTACAGAAAAATTTATATAAAGCAATAAGAAAATAATGAATAGAAGAAAAAGAAAAGAAATAAAAGGAAAGAATAAATTAAAGAAGGAGGAGAGGATTGGGAGGGAATGACAGACTCTACATCCCCAGTCTGAGTTGCATCTCTCAACTGTATCCTACAGATTGGTAATGTTCTATATCTCAATATGTGAACGCATGGCGTTTGTTATATGTTCTAACTCCCGTCTACGTACCAATAATTACTTCACTACATTTCTGACAGCATCTGAGAAAAGGCAATACCTAACAAGAGGCAGAAGAACTATATTACTCATCAGGGGATTGTAAAACAACGGCTTTTCTGTTTTCTTGCGGATGTTCACATACCTCACCGGTTTGTACTGGCAATATATATATACATATATACAACATATATATATACAACATATATATATATATATATATACAGTGAACTTTTTAAAATTTATTTTAAAACTTTTTCTTATTTGCTAAACATTGATTATATATGTTCTGGCTCGTTAATTTATTAACCTACCATAGAACCACATTGGCATACGGTTGGATAATACATGTGTCCCTATATGCATTTTGCATGTAGGGAAACATACTTTATTATTATTAATCTCCCCTGGTCGAGATAACATTTTGGTCGTTTTAACTGCTGCTATTTCTAGTGGCAGTACATTGACCTTTCCGCCCCTGCCTTCTATCTGTACACACGGCACTAGACAAAATTGTTTCTTCATCATACACTCTCATCCTGGAACAGTTCTGTATGGCGCCAGTTCGTGATTTGAACTCGGGAATTTTATATTCTCCGAGTGAGAAGAACCCTCTGACGAAAGTCTTCTTCTCAATGGATTTCCGCATGGATTATCCATTTATTTTGAGACTTAAAACCGCGCGGTAAGGGTAATTATAGCAGGTACAGTAAACTTTTTAAAATTTATTTTAAAACTTTTTCTTATTTGCAAAACCTTGATTATATATATATATGTATGTGTGTGTGTGTGTGTGTGTGTGTGTGTGTGTGTGTGTGTGTGTGTGTGTGTGTGTGTGTGTGTGTGTGTGTGTGTGTGTACATATACACAGTGGCGTAGCTAGGGTAAACAGTGCCCAGGGCAAGCATCAAAATTGAGGAATTAATTATGTACTATTACAATATATAGAAACTAACTTAGACCCTAATTAATTCCTCTAAGTTCATAATTCATTTAACCTTATCTTCATTCACCTTATCTTCTTAATATATTTTATTTTAATAATACATTTTAATAAATTCCTTTTCGGACATCTTATTAAACCCTTCAATATATAAACCTTAAATAAATAGTATTCTTAATTCCTTTTTCTTTAATCATAAGCATCACCATTCATAAACCTCATTAACTTTTAATTTCTTAATTTTTTAAATTATGTATTATCTTACAACGGTTTTTTTTTATTTTTCTCTGTGATACAGTGTTTCTCAGTATTAAAGGTTATATCTCTCTCTCTCTAACTCATTTTCTCCTCCTCTCTCATCCTTCCTTCTTATACTCCTCCTCCGTCATCCTTTCCTTATTATTATATTTTTTCTTCTATCTATATTCTTTCTTCCTCTTCCTTACCTTTTCCTTCCCCCCTTCCTTTCCTTTTTTCCAATCTCATATATCCATCTTATTTTATTTTTCATATGTTGATTTAACACTTCACTGCTCGCAAGTGTTTTTTACGCTTCATATCATGTCTCCCTATTTTATCTGATGAGAACGCAAATAT
>OZ024741.1:403292000-403727000 GCA_964016885.1 Eledone cirrhosa | reverse complement strand
TTTATTTATTTCGCTCTCTTTCTCTTTCTCATGCAGGTATGTACATGCATAATATTTACGTGTATGTGTGTATATGTATATATGTATATATGTATATATGTATATATGTATATATATATATATATATATGTATATATGTATATATGTATATATGTATATATATATATATATATAAACACACATATATATATATATATATATATATATATATATATATATATATATATATATATATATGTATATATATATATATATGTATATATATATATATATATGTATATATGTATATATGTATATATATATATATATTATATATGTATATATATATATATATATATATATATATATATATATATATATATATATATATGTATATATGTATATATGTATATATATATATATATATATATATATATATGTATATATGTATATATGTATGTATATATATATATATATAGGTACAGACCGACACTGACACAGGCACACAGACACACACATACATACACACACACATACACACACATATATACACATACACAGACATATACACACCCATATATACACAGACACAAACAGATACACATACACACACATATACACAGACACATACACACACACATACACAGACACATACACACACACATATATATATATATATATACATAGGTAGATATATTTCTTTATTAGCCACAAGGGCGCACAAGAAAAGGGGACAATACAAAGACACATGCCCGGGATTTTACATACAGTCGTGTAAAAATATAAAACAAACAAATATAACAATCGAAATCCCCAATAGGAGGGAGGCCCCACAAATGGGTTGTTTAATAGCCCGTCGATAGAACAACCCTCAACTCCAGGAGCGTGTTGTGCAAGTGCTCCTTTCTTCTTTTTGCTCTCATCTTCAACCTACAGGTTTATATACAGAAAAGGCCCAATCACTCGGGCCATTTATGCCATATTCACCCACGTTTCAGTAAATTTACTGGGGTGCAGTACCTCTCTCTCCACTCTGATTCTCCTTCTAAAGCGGTACCTAAAGACGGGAATGGGTTGTTGTCCGGAGAGAAAGGCATCTGTCCTCAGTCCTCTCAATCTCGTCCACCATATAACCTTTCACCATAGCCACAATACAGAGGAACAGACAGATAGTAGATAAACACACACACACACACACACACACACACACACACACACTCACACACACACACACACACACACACACACACACACACACACACACACACACACACCCACACCCACACCCACACACACACACTTGTGTTTTATGACTCTTCCTCCTAAGTTAATAATCCACATATGTCTCCAAGTAAGAAAATATCGATTTTGTATAGTTTCAAGTCGATATTTTAAACTACAACAAAGAAGAAACAGATGTAATTCTCCATGTTGCTATTTCTTTTACAGATTTTACAATGAATTATTAAAAGTAAAGAGAGACATTGATATAATGGTGTAGGAATCGAGCTACAGAAATACATATTTCGAAGTCAGGATATCTTCACATCTTCATAAATTGCCGCCATATTTTGTAGAAAGGTAAATGGCTATATAAATATATATATAGTGGTGTAGCTAGGGTAAACGGCGCCCAGGGCAAGCATCAAAATTGCCCCCCCCCCCCCCATCAAAAAATCAAGATCCACAAAGACGAAATTGCGGTAGAATTTATAATAAAAAAACAAAAAACGGTTACAACTTGATTTTTCGGGCTTTTAATGAGGCAAACTGGTTGGTAATTTCCTCGAAATCAGTTCGTTCAAACTCTTCGATTTCTACACTCAAAAGGGCGAGGTCAGTCAGCCGTTGTTGGTCCATTGAAGTTCGCAAACACGAATGTTTTAGCTTTAGCTTTCTGAACGACCTCTCATAACTGCCAATTGAAATAGAAATCGTCAACATTATTTGAATGCTGATTCGTAAATTGGGAAAAACACATTCATCGCCGTATTGTATGATGAATTGGAGAAGTGCCTCCGGCTTTAAAATTGGGTCACCTGTCCTAGTAGCCAGCAAAGATCGGCAGTCCAAGATTTCCTCATACAATTGCTCTCTGTCGATATCGGAGTTGTATAGTTTCGCAAGACTGTTGCACCTTTGTTTAAGGACAAGGTTATCAGGAGCAGCCAAATAAAACAGATAGTTGACATCAAGAAGAAAGCCAAAACTTGAGTCGGTTTCCTTAAGTTGAATAAACCGCTCTTCCATTTCTGTTTGAAGACGATTGAGTGAACTTTGCATTGCTCTCTCTATCTCTTTTCTGGCAGCCACCTCGACGTCCTCAGTAATTTCGGTATTGGTTATGCAGTGGTAGGTCATCTTTTTCTAGCTCTTTCACGATTGTTTCAACAAGGCTTGCGGCATCTTTTTTGATTACTTGAATGAATCCAAGAAAAGATTCCCTCACAACGACCGTCTTCATATTGAAATCAACATCGACATATCGCACAACTCTTGACAGTTGTTCTCGGTGCGCCTCGTCAGGGGTCGAATCAATCAGCAGACCATAGTATCTTGCTTTTGGGATACGATTTAGTAAATTCTGACGAACTGTATTATAGAAGAAAACATTGAACCATCTAAACTGGAGTCAAATTGAATTCCTAATAGAAGCTATCCGATCCTATCTGGCCATTTGGATTATGATACCTTTTCTATACGTCTTATGTACCAGTTGTAAAAGACAAACTACTCTGTTTTGTAAACCAGCTTCATAATTATAATTATCTTGTATTGGTCATTGCAATGCATTGCTAAAAATAGCGCCTGAGTGTCCACCAGTTGCACGTCCAAAACTACATCCCTTCAGTCTGTGTGTGGGGGGGGGCGGTTTTGTGAGGTCAAGTGAGGTATCCGCTGTTTTGGAATGTATAGCTAAAAATACCGCCCGCATAATTGCAACCCACCCTGCTGTCAGTGTTGAGGGGGGGGGGGGCGTTTTTGTGAAGTCAAATGAGACATCTGCTCTATCTAGTGCACTAGACATGGCGTGGAACTCGGCTATCAAGAAATCATATGCTTCATTTTTGGCTTATATTTTTTAAAATGATAAAAATGACATGGATGTAAATTGATCTAGGTCGCAATTGCGCCCCCCCCCTAAATATGGCGCCCGTGGCATGTGCCCTGCTTGCCACACCCTAGCTACGCCACTGCATATACACATATATATATAGTGGTAGAACACTGGAAGGTAATATCCGTAGTGGTAGAGCACTCAGTCCATGGGACGAGTTAGGTAGATGTGGTTACACAACAGTTAGTTCACCATACCGACAATAATTGTTTCACCTTAGCGGATCCTCAGCTCGTAATGGACATGGTTATACGGAACAGGAAGGACAACCGTACGAACGCGCATGCGCAGAAACCGTCACTTCACACAGGCAATACTAAAAACCGTGCGAGAGGTGTAAGGGAGATAACTGCGAAAGTCCGAAAAGTTTCTAGTTGATAAGAAAATTAGGATGTTGTGATTCAATCCGGAGCTTTGTATCACAACATCCTAATTTTCTTATCAACTAGAAACTTTTCGGACTTTCGCAGTTATCTCCCTTACACCTCTCGCACGGTTTTTAGTATTGCCTGTGTGAAGTGACGGTTTCTGCGCATGCGCGTTCGTACGGTTGTCCTTCCTGTTCCGCATAACCATGTCCATTACGAGCTGAGGATCCGCTAAGGTGAAACAATTGTTCTCGGTATGGTGAACTAACTGTTGTGTAACCACTTATATATATATATATATATATATATATATATATATATATAATTCATATGAATCAAAGTTATGTTCAAACAATTTATTAGCTTACAATTGTTTCATCCAACCGAGGCTTGTAATCTTCGGAGCATTTTTCAATGTTTGTATACATACATGACCTCCTTTCCACAACTCCACACTCAATGATCCACCCTACCTTAACACAATTCGTGCCATCTATCTAAAACATTTTACCCTAGAAATATCCCCATGTACACCTACTTTTAGTATAATTACTTTCAATTACTTAGACTGTATTATATCACTATATAATTATATGTAAACTTTAAACACCGAATTCAGCAATGAATTATTTGTGCAAATGTAGTTGTATGTATGGAGTGTTATCATTAAATAAATAGAGGATTAATTTATTAACATAAAAGAGCTGTATAACCTCTCTGTTGAGTACAATGAATTATATACAAGTGGTATGTCAGTTATACATACATGTATAACTTGATAGATAGATTAATGACATTGTAAGTGAGAAATGTTTTTTGGTCTACCCTAGAGATATTTAACTTTGCCATGCAATCAGCCATACGCTGACCCAGAGCTTACCAGGGGTTATATAGACGTGGCTCTAATAGGGCCCCTGACAAGTTCTGTGAGTAAACTACATTTACAAAGAACTTTGATATGTAGATCTGACTCTTCGTATGGAATATTCAGTTGTAGCACTCTATGATAGGGAGTAATCATCCTAATATAGATACCTTAGTACTTCATGATGGAGTAGACTATAATTAAAGATAGGATACTTAAATTTGGAAACTGTATATAACCATATATATAAGGGACTCAATTGAGACACCTTTTAATGTATGTTGGAATAATAAATTTAGTTATAGAAATCAGCTAGTTACCTCCACTCACGCATTAACTCCCCTTAATCACACACATACTTCCGGATAATAAAACGATGTAAATTCTCGCAACAGAAACAACCTGCTCTATAAAATTGGATTAAAGAACACTGAGCCGCAACAAGCTATAATAATTTAACTTAATACATCAAACATCCAATACGGAATCATCGTTAATTATGTGAAGGACATATAAACTATATATTACGTTTCCTGAATTGTGAAAATGGTGGTGTATACAAAAACCATAACATTATTTTGCTTCTCATTTATACTATTTCTCTGCACACAAGCTTTTTTATCATACACAAAAAAATACCTTACCACTACAACCTCCATAATACTCTTGATTACCCGCTTAAAGTGCTTGTATTGCATATAACACCCTGCCGCACAATAATCATATTTAAATAAGACACACGTGCATGCCCCACGTGTAACTAATGCATACTATAACTACTACAACTGACTAACAAACTATCCTCTTACATTATCTACGTTAACTGCCGATGTTGTATTTTAATTTTAATTTTGCTTTGATTCTGTTTTAATATGATTTTAATTTTTGAATTTAAATTGCCATTCAGAAATAATATAATATATGTCACCCCACTGTGCATCAATATATACATATGTATCTGTATGTCTCTTGCGTTGGAAAGGAGGTCATGTATATATACAAACATTGAAAAATGCTCCGAAGACTCCAAGCCTCGGTTTGGATGAAACAATTGTAAGCTAATAAATGGTTTGAACATAACTTTGATTCCTGTGAATTCTATATAACTGCTCTGTAGAACAACTGATGTTATTACATTGAGCTATTTATCTTACTGGTAATAAGGTAGTAATAAATTACTGTCTTTCACTGTTTAGGGTTTAAAATATATATAACTATAAAAAGTTTTAGTATATACATAACCATAACCATAAATAGTATCCTTAATACTATATATATATATATATATATATATATATATATATATATATATATATATATATATATATATATATATATATATATATATATATATATATATATATGTATATATATATATAAGTAGAAGGTATATTTAATTTGTTGGAACTCAACAAATATAAATGTTTATAACTGATTTAGAGCACTCGACAAATTCCTGGAGTAAATGTTCAATGATATTAAATAAATGGAAACTATATTTATAAAACCATATTTATTCTATTATAGATATTTCAATGGTACCAAAAACTTTGGTACGCTTTCATCAGATAAAATACAAAGAGTGTTTTATAAATTTTGACATAGCCAAGGAAACCATACCTTATCAGTTGAATTTTCCTTGGGTAGTGAGATTAAAGAACGGATATTTCAAACTTATGGATGAATATGCAAATGAATATGTAAATAAGTTTGAGTTATATGATTGGAAAACCGTTATTTCAAACGCTATGGAAAGTTTAGATATATAATAATAAGAGAGAAAGAAAGAAAAAAGAAAAAGAGAAAAAGGAAAAAGAAGAAGAAGAAGGAAACAGAAAAAAGGAAAAGGCAAAAAAGAAGACCACTTATATACGTTAATTTGAGGGAAATAAATTCGAATATTTACCTATATTATGTATATATTTATATGGAGAATTATGTTTGTAAGTATTTATCTTATTATAATATTGTAGTGGGTTAAATATCTAAATATCTAAATATATTTTAATAATAGCATATGTATTTTCATTAAAAAGATGATTTGCAATTATTAGTTGTTTATAATATGAGTTACGAGGGAGTTGATATTGTGTTTTACTATATATATATATATATATATATATATATATATAGTATAAGAGTGAAAACACAGGTAAGCATTAAGAGAAGGATTTTATCCAGGTATTTACGACCGTTTCATTGGTAAGTGCAACCTTATATTGCATGTATACATACATGACCTCCTTTGAACAAGACTTACTGAAGATGATTATGAATATCAAATTCAAAAAGCGGAGGAATAATAAACTCCAGAATGACATAAATACATTCCTAAAAAAGCTGCGAACCACCAATGGAATTATTGTCAAAGCGGACAAAACCTCAAATGTGTATACGATGGATGTTAATACCTACAATAGCTTCATACGGAAGGAATTACATAGGAAATACAAAAAAACAAATGAGGCGGCACTGATAAACATCAACAACGAGGCACACAATATAGTCAAACACCTAGGAATAGAGGACAGAACGGAGCCACTTAGGCCATGTACCCCCACATTTAACCTTCAAGGACCACAAGGTAAATTTTGATTATAACCCCACAATTAGACTTATATGCCCGTCCAAATCGGACATTGGGAAAATTAGTAAACATATATTAGACAGAGGGTTAGCACAAATGAAGAATAAACTAGTCATTAAACTATTGGGTAACGCTACCGAAACAATTAAGTGGTTTAACAATATAGCTAACAAAGAAGTATCTAAATTCATACAATTTGACATTAACGATTATTACTCATCTATATCCCCCAACACCTTGGATAAAGCCTTAGCATTCGCCAAAGCCAATTCTGACATAACAGACGACGAGATAAAAATCATATTAACCGCTAGGAAAACAATAATTAAATTTGAAAACGCCTACTGGGAACGTAAGGATAGATTAAATAACTTCGACATCACGATGGGGACTAACGACTCGGCTCAAGTCACAGACTTAGTAGGAATTTACATAGCCCATAGTTTACACACCGAGTTTAGCGACCTTCACGGTGGAATCTACAGAGACGACGCTCTTCTCCTAGTTAAGAGCCTAAATAACCAGAGCATAGAAAGACTCCGTAAGAATATTAGAAAGACTCTCGGAAAACTAGGCCTTAGCATAACGTATGAGTATAGCACTAAAACAGTTAACTTTCTAGATGTGACGCTTAACCTAAATACGGGACTTATAAGACCTTTTCACAGGATTAATGAAAACTTAGCATACATCAACTGTAACTCAAACCACCCACTATCAATAATTAAATCCATTCCACGCAGCATATGCCTTAGGATCTCCCGCCTCTCGTCTAACCGACAAATCTTCGAAGAACATACAGAATACTACAATACCGCATTAGACAAGGCATGCCACTTAGATAGAGTAGAATATATAGATGAAAGCCTCCGTGAAGCGCACACGAGCACGCATAACACAAACTCCAGAAACACACGCATACACACATTTACGCATAGAACTGCAAAGTATACGACAAATAGAAATACAACATCGAAATCAAAGTCACGCAGTAGAAAATATATTTGGTATAACCCCATATTTAACACCTCTATTAGTACTAACTTACCCTCTACTTTCTTTAGAATAATAAATAAGCACTTCCCAGACTCACATAGATACAGCAAAATCCTTAACACTAAATCTATTAGACTATCTTACTCCACGGCACCAAATATAAAGGCACACATTAAGATGCTTAACGCTAAAAAGATACATAACAACACCAAAACACAGATTTACAACAATAACAATACAATTACCACCGAACACAACAGAATATCTAATACACAACCACCCGCTAATAGGCAAACAAAACGTAACACACTTATTCAGGCATCGCAGCCCACAAATAATGCCAAAGTTGCCCATGACAAGAAATGTAACTGCCACCTACCTGAAACCTGTCCATTACAAAATGAATGCATGCAGTCTAACCTGGTTTACCAATGCACAGTGGAATCAGACAACCAGAAATGGTATTACATCGGAGCGACTGGGAATACATTTAAAGCCCGTTGGTATACACACCGTTACGCAATGAAACATTCCCAGCACCGTTATGTAACTACCCTTGCAAACAAGACCTGGCAACTGAGAGAAAGTAACCATCAATACACCCTGAAGTGGAAAAAATTATCAAACGCGCCCCCATATCGGAGTGGTATGAGAAGCTGTCGATTATGTGACCTTGAGCTGTTCCACATCTTAAGTTCGAAGAATAGGTTACTCAACAATAAAATCGAGAGATCAATTTATTGTAACCATAGACTCAAAGAGAAGTTTTCGCACTACAAATCGAACCCTTAACCTCTTACTACCAACTGACAAACTGCATATACTTAGACTTTATACCCTCTTATATCTAAACCCTTTAATTACCCACAAAACCAACACATATATCTCCCTCTTCACACTCATTCCTCTTCTATTTCTTCGTTTTCTTCCTTCCTTCCCTCCCCTTCTTGGCTATCTTTTCTTTTCTTCTTTCTCACCCCCTTCTTTGCTTTTATTTTTGTCATTATTATCTTTATCTTTATTTTATATATATATATATATATATATAAAATAAAGATAAAGATATTAATGTCAAATATATATATATATATATATATATATATATATATTTATATCCCCCCTCTCTCTCTCTCTCTCCCTCTCTATCCATCCCTCCCACTATTATCTATTTAATTCTCTTTAACTCACTACACTCCAGACATGAAGTCTGCTATCAAAACTGACCAAGGAATCCTTCTACCTCTACCCCTCCCTCCATCTCAGTTTGTCACTCTACTTCCTACCTCTTCCCCCTTCCTCTCTCTCTATACTATGCCGTCTGTCCCCTCACCCCCTGATCCCTCTCTCTCTATACTAGTAAATACAATTCCAAATAAATATTTTTCTCTATATATTAAGAATTATTTCAAGAGTAACTTACTATTTTGAAAATTTGGACTGTGAACAACAATTATAATTGAGTGGCTGCTATTTGCAGTATAGCAATATAAGGTTGCACTTACCAATGAAACGGTCGTAAATACCTGGATAAAATCCTTCTCTTAATGCTTACCTGTGTTTTCTCTTTTATACTTTATACTCCAAGATTGAACGGAATTCTTAGAAACTTGTAGAGTTACCCCTAACCGTACGTTGAAACCATTCATGAAACTGGCTTTCTTAACCAAAAACTGGATCACAATAAGCAACTTTTTGCTTCTCTAACTATGTATATATATATATATATATATATATATATATTGGAATAAATGCTCTGAAATAGCGATATATATGTGAATATAGACATAGAATATTCGAAAATATTCTGTATGTTTATAATAAACATTTTGAAGACCTAATCGCTATAGAATAGAATACGTCACGTATTACAATTAGATTCTCGATAAAAGCAAGGGAAGTAAGTCTACGCGTTTCATTCTTGTTAGAATTCATCAGGACTACATATCCAGTGCTTTTATCGAGAATGACACAGCTAGAGACTTATAGAATACTTAGCTGTGTACAGGAACTGGTTTGAAAGAGCGGTTGCCGGTCCGGCAGAAATTAGAAATTGGAATAAATGCTCTGAAATAGCGATATATATGTGAATATAGACATAGAATATTCGAAAATATTCTGTATGTTTATAATAAACATTTTGAAGACCTAATCGCTATAGAATAGAATACGTCACGTATTACAATTAGATTCTCGATAAAAGCAAGGGAAGTAAGTCTACGCGTTTCATTCTTGTTAGAATTCATCAGGACTACATATCCAGTGCTTTTATCGAGAATGACACAGCTAGAGACTTATAGAATACTTAGCTGTGTACAGGAACTGGTTTGAAAGAGCGGTTGCCGGTCCGGCAGAAATTAGAAATTGGAATAAATGCTCTGAAATAGCGATATATATGTGAATATAGACATAGAATATTCGAAAATATTCTGTATGTTTATAATAAACATTTTGAAGACCTAATCGCTATAGAATAGAATACGTCACGTATTACAATTAGATTCTCGATAAAAGCAAGGGAAGTAAGTCTACGCGTTTCATTCTTGTTAGAATTCATCAGGACTACATATCCAGTGCTTTTATCGAGAATGACACAGCTAGAGACTTATAGAATACTTAGCTGTGTACAGGAACTGGTTTGAAAGAGCGGTTGCCGGTCCGGCAGAAATTAGAAATTGGAATAAATGCTCTGAAATAGCGATATATATGTGAATATAGACATAGAATATTCGAAAATATTCTGTATGTTTATAATAAACATTTTGAAGACCTAATCGCTATAGAATAGAATACGTCACGTATTACAATTAGATTCTCGATAAAAGCAAGGGAAGTAAGTCTACGCGTTTCATTCTTGTTAGAATTCATCAGGACTACATATCCAGTGCTTTTATCGAGAATGACACAGCTAGAGACTTATAGAATACTTAGCTGTGTACAGGAACTGGTTTGAAAGAGCGGTTGCCGGTCCGGCAGAAATTAGAAATTGGAATAAATGCTCTGAAATAGCGATATATATGTGAATATAGACATAGAATATTCGAAAATATTCTGTATGTTTATAATAAACATTTTGAAGACCTAATCGCTATAGAATAGAATACGTCACGTATTACAATTAGATTCTCGATAAAAGCAAGGGAAGTAAGTCTACGCGTTTCATTCTTGTTAGAATTCATCAGGACTACATATCCAGTGCTTTTATCGAGAATGACACAGCTAGAGACTTATAGAATACTTAGCTGTGTACAGGAACTGGTTTGAAAGAGCGGTTGCCGGTCCGGCAGAAATTAGAAATTGGAATAAATGCTCTGAAATAGCGATATATATGTGAATATAGACATAGAATATTCGAAAATATTCTGTATGTTTATAATAAACATTTTGAAGACCTAATCGCTATAGAATAGAATACGTCACGTATTACAATTAGATTCTCGATAAAAGCAAGGGAAGTAAGTCTACGCGTTTCATTCTTGTTAGAATTCATCAGGACTACATATCCAGTGCTTTTATCGAGAATGACACAGCTAGAGACTTATAGAATACTTAGCTGTGTACAGGAACTGGTTTGAAAGAGCGGTTGCCGGTCCGGCAGAAATTAGAAATTGGAATAAATGCTCTGAAATAGCGATATATATGTGAATATAGACATAGAATATTCGAAAATATTCTGTATGTTTATAATAAACATTTTGAAGACCTAATCGCTATAGAATAGAATACGTCACGTATTACAATTAGATTCTCGATAAAAGCAAGGGAAGTAAGTCTACGCGTTTCATTCTTGTTAGAATTCATCAGGACTACATATCCAGTGCTTTTATCGAGAATGACACAGCTAGAGACTTATAGAATACTTAGCTGTGTACAGGAACTGGTTTGAAAGAGCGGTTGCCGGTCCGGCAGAAATTAGAAATTGGAATAAATGCTCTGAAATAGCGATATATATGTGAATATAGACATAGAATATTCGAAAATATTCTGTATGTTTATAATAAACATTTTGAAGACCTAATCGCTATAGAATAGAATACGTCACGTATTACAATTAGATTCTCGATAAAAGCAAGGGAAGTAAGTCTACGCGTTTCATTCTTGTTAGAATTCATCAGGACTACATATCCAGTGCTTTTATCGAGAATGACACAGCTAGAGACTTATAGAATACTTAGCTGTGTACAGGAACTGGTTTGAAAGAGCGGTTGCCGGTCCGGCAGAAATTAGAAATTGGAATAAATGCTCTGAAATAGCGATATATATGTGAATATAGACATAGAATATTCGAAAATATTCTGTATGTTTATAATAAACATTTTGAAGACCTAATCGCTATAGAATAGAATACGTCACGTATTACAATTAGATTCTCGATAAAAGCAAGGGAAGTAAGTCTACGCGTTTCATTCTTGTTAGAATTCATCAGGACTACATATCCAGTGCTTTTATCGAGAATGACACAGCTAGAGACTTATAGAATACTTAGCTGTGTACAGGAACTGGTTTGAAAGAGCGGTTGCCGGTCCGGCAGAAATTAGAAATTGGAATAAATGCTCTGAAATAGCGATATATATGTGAATATAGACATAGAATATTCGAAAATATTCTGTATGTTTATAATAAACATTTTGAAGACCTAATCGCTATAGAATAGAATACGTCACGTATTACAATTAGATTCTCGATAAAAGCAAGGGAAGTAAGTCTACGCGTTTCATTCTTGTTAGAATTCATCAGGACTACATATCCAGTGCTTTTATCGAGAATGACACAGCTAGAGACTTATAGAATACTTAGCTGTGTACAGGAACTGGTTTGAAAGAGCGGTTGCCGGTCCGGCAGAAATTAGAAATTGGAATAATTGCTTTTATCGAGAATCTAATTGTAATACGTGACGTATTCTATTCTATAGCGATTAGGTCTTCAAAATGTTTATTATAAACATACAGAATATTTTCGAATATTCTATGTCTATATTCACATATATATCGCTATTTCAGAGCATTTATTCCAATTTCTAATTTCTGCCGGACCGGCAACCGCTCTTTCAAACCAGTTCCTGTACACAGCTAAGTATTCTATAAGTCTCTAGCTGTGTCATTCTCGATAAAAGCACTGGATATGTAGTCCTGATGAATTCTAACAAGAATGAAACGCGTAGACTTACTTCCCTTGCTTTTATCGAGAATCTAATTGTAATACGTGACGTATTCTATTCTATAGCGATTAGGTCTTCAAAATGTTTATTATAAACATACAGAATATTTTCGAATATTCTATGTCTATATTCACATATATATCGCTATTTCAGAGCATTTATTCCAATTTCTAATTTCTGCCGGACCGGCAACCGCTCTTTCAAACCAGTTCCTGTACACAGCTAAGTATTCTATAAGTCTCTAGCTGTGTCATTCTCGATAAAAGCACTGGATATGTAGTCCTGATGAATTCTAACAAGAATGAAACGCGTAGACTTACTTCCCTTGCTTTTATCGAGAATCTAATTGTAATACGTGACGTATTCTATTCTATAGCGATTAGGTCTTCAAAATGTTTATTATAAACATACAGAATATTTTCGAATATTCTATGTCTATATTCACATATATATCGCTATTTCAGAGCATTTATTCCAATTTCTAATTTCTGCCGGACCGGCAACCGCTCTTTCAAACCAGTTCCTGTACACAGCTAAGTATTCTATAAGTCTCTAGCTGTGTCATTCTCGATAAAAGCACTGGATATGTAGTCCTGATGAATTCTAACAAGAATGAAACGCGTAGACTTACTTCCCTTGCTTTTATCGAGAATCTAATTGTAATACGTGACGTATTCTATTCTATAGCGATTAGGTCTTCAAAATGTTTATTATAAACATACAGAATATTTTCGAATATTCTATGTCTATATTCACATATATATCGCTATTTCAGAGCATTTATTCCAATTTCTAATTTCTGCCGGACCGGCAACCGCTCTTTCAAACCAGTTCCTGTACACAGCTAAGTATTCTATAAGTCTCTAGCTGTGTCATTCTCGATAAAAGCACTGGATATGTAGTCCTGATGAATTCTAACAAGAATGAAACGCGTAGACTTACTTCCCTTGCTTTTATCGAGAATCTAATTGTAATACGTGACGTATTCTATTCTATAGCGATTAGGTCTTCAAAATGTTTATTATAAACATACAGAATATTTTCGAATATTCTATGTCTATATTCACATATATATCGCTATTTCAGAGCATTTATTCCAATTTCTAATTTCTGCCGGACCGGCAACCGCTCTTTCAAACCAGTTCCTGTACACAGCTAAGTATTCTATAAGTCTCTAGCTGTGTCATTCTCGATAAAAGCACTGGATATGTAGTCCTGATGAATTCTAACAAGAATGAAACGCGTAGACTTACTTCCCTTGCTTTTATCGAGAATCTAATTGTAATACGTGACGTATTCTATTCTATAGCGATTAGGTCTTCAAAATGTTTATTATAAACATACAGAATATTTTCGAATATTCTATGTCTATATTCACATATATATCGCTATTTCAGAGCATTTATTCCAATTTCTAATTTCTGCCGGACCGGCAACCGCTCTTTCAAACCAGTTCCTGTACACAGCTAAGTATTCTATAAGTCTCTAGCTGTGTCATTCTCGATAAAAGCACTGGATATGTAGTCCTGATGAATTCTAACAAGAATGAAACGCGTAGACTTACTTCCCTTGCTTTTATCGAGAATCTAATTGTAATACGTGACGTATTCTATTCTATAGCGATTAGGTCTTCAAAATGTTTATTATAAACATACAGAATATTTTCGAATATTCTATGTCTATATTCACATATATATCGCTATTTCAGAGCATTTATTCCAATTTCTAATTTCTGCCGGACCGGCAACCGCTCTTTCAAACCAGTTCCTGTACACAGCTAAGTATTCTATAAGTCTCTAGCTGTGTCATTCTCGATAAAAGCACTGGATATGTAGTCCTGATGAATTCTAACAAGAATGAAACGCGTAGACTTACTTCCCTTGCTTTTATCGAGAATCTAATTGTAATACGTGACGTATTCTATTCTATAGCGATTAGGTCTTCAAAATGTTTATTATAAACATACAGAATATTTTCGAATATTCTATGTCTATATTCACATATATATCGCTATTTCAGAGCATTTATTCCAATTTCTAATTTCTGCCGGACCGGCAACCGCTCTTTCAAACCAGTTCCTGTACACAGCTAAGTATTCTATAAGTCTCTAGCTGTGTCATTCTCGATAAAAGCACTGGATATGTAGTCCTGATGAATTCTAACAAGAATGAAACGCGTAGACTTACTTCCCTTGCTTTTATCGAGAATCTAATTGTAATACGTGACGTATTCTATTCTATAGCGATTAGGTCTTCAAAATGTTTATTATAAACATACAGAATATTTTCGAATATTCTATGTCTATATTCTCATATATATATATATATATATATATATATATATCGTCTTCCTGTCTTCCTCCGGTTGCAACGTTTTTTGAAATATCCAGTTCTGCGTTTACAGATTGACTTTGTTAGTTTCAGAAGATCCCGTTAAGGGTGAAAGCAGCGATTCTTTGCTTAAACTTTAATCTGTTATTTTAATAAATATTTGCTCTACGGTTCTTATATATTTGATATATATATTCCTTATCGAGCCCTCTTTGGATTTCAGTATATATGAAACAGCGAGCGAAGTTTTTAAATTTAGTAGATATAGAGGCTTTCGCCGTATTTTTGAGTAAAGAAATTTTAACCTGATAGTGTGGTTTAAAACCGTCTAAAAGATGGTAAAAGATGAGTATTGACGGCAATATATGTGTATGTATATATATATATATATATATATATATATATATTGGTATGTATATAAGCATTTCTAACTTTAATTATATACCTAATTGTGTATGGTTGACCGTATATTTAATTAATTTCCACATGTTGAAATGTTGGGTAAATATTCTATAGCGGTTGGCCGCGAAGACGCTGCTATCGTTTATTTATTTACTGTTTCTTCATAGGTGCCTTTTAATCTTATAGCCTGGTCTAATTGATTTTTTGTGTGGTTAATTATGCTAACTGGGAAAAGAAATGATATATATATATTATCAAATGATTCTATGGACATACTTTACTTTATAGTATATATATATATATATATATATATATATATATATATATATATATATATAGAGAGAGAGAGAGAGAGAGAGAGAGAGAGAGAGAGAGAGAGAGAGAGAGAGAGAGACTGTGTGGCTGACATAAGACGAATTTGGAAAAGTTGAATTATAAAATATATATGTCCTAACGAAAGTGACCAATCCACCACCCTCAAATGGCAATAGCAATGTCTAATTGAGGCACAAGACTAGCAATTTTAGTGGAGGGGGGGGGGGGCGATTATATCGTCCCCAGTATTTAACTGGTACTTTATTTTATCGATCCTATATGGATGACTTCGGCGGGATTGAACCCTGAACACCAAGTGTCATAACTAAATATATCAAAACATTTTATTTGTTTGTGTTGATGTTGGTAGGGTATAATCTCAAATAATTTCATTTTCGTAAAAATCTTTTTAACATTTTGTTATTTAACCCCAGGCCAGACCTGATCTCGCAGAGCCAGGATCAACCTTGATCATCATCAGTAACCTTATGTTAGTGTCTCTAATACTAGGTTATCTAATCTAATCTAATCTGGCCGAGTTTACACTCGCAAATAAGAAGAACTAGGGCCGCCCCTAGGAGAATTGGATTTAGTGTACTTCATATTTGTTTCGGTTATACAATGTGTGTTTTACAGTGTATGTCAGTCGTGTGTAATTTAAGGAAAATATGAACCATTATTTATAACCGGTCGAATGAGTCTTTCAAGGCTCAGTAAACTGGAGATTAGATTATTTAGAACAGCACAACATTATCTTTTTACTACATCATAAAACGCGTCATTGGAAGGTTGTCATGGTTACAAAAGAGACGAACAAATCGATCAATCGGAATAGTAAAAATCTGAAACAATAATGTGTGCCATTTTAAAGGAAATTTACTGCGACTGTAAAGGAATCAAAATGTTGATACACCACACAAAATCATGAGAGTTATCAAATGATCTGCTATATTTTCGTTACCAAGTTTCCCTGAAAGTAAAACTGATCTCGGTGATCCTTGAAAGAAGAGGACATATCGTCAAACAAAGGAATATTCTTATTACAGACTAAGTTTACAATTGTATATTCTGGTGCGTTCGGCTACCAGCGCAGACTTCGCTGCTCGTCAGGCTAAAGTCTCGGCCGCTCTTTGATAGGTTTGTGGTTGATCCTATGGCAGTGGAGAATTCGGCGCTCTTGGCACTCTTACCTCATCCCTACTCACTGCTATCGGAACAGAGTTGGCTAGCTGCATGTGAGAACCCATGAAGAGGACTGATTTCTTGTCAAACCTATAACAATGGAGACCTCCGGCGTTCTATGTCCCCCAGTCCTCGGATCATATCTGTTCCTTTCTCACTACTGTAGGAGTGGAGTTGTCTACACGCAAGAGCGAGCCCCATGAGGTGGGGTAGCTGTTCCAGCAGATCGACTCCCTCCAAGTCCTTCGGAGCAATGTAATCTCCATCCTGTCGGCCGCGACCATAAGGCGGACTTACCATTGAACAGTGAGTGGGAAATACAGATCACACACACACACATATACACACACTCACACATATACCTACACACACACATATACACACACTCACACATATACATACATGCACACACACAGTAAACACTAACAATTAGTGTTAATAGTTTCCACACTACTTCGGGGATGGGCGGAATATTTCATAGGTTGACTATGAAGGAGTGATGCTAGCCCTGTGAAATCTTACATCCATTAATTTCAACTCTACTTATCAATAACTGCATTGTTTCTTTCCTAGGACTATGTTAAAAAATAAACCTCGTTTGGTCATTCCATGAGAGTATCTTGGTCAGTTTATGAGCGTTTCAGACTGAGCTTTTCAACCGACCCTCATATTACAGAACCTACCAAAGACACAGGCATAACATTCGGTATTTCTAATGAAAGATACTGGCTATGGACTTCAACAATTGTATTATGCCAAGACAACTCTCATCACACCCACCCATTACGTCAGTCAAAGTTTAGACAAACTCTTAACATATAAAAGGAAATTGCACAAATTCGTAAATTAGAAATAAAATTGGTAGCCACTTCTAGAAACCTACTTTTGTGGAAATCGTTTAAAAAGTGTACTTCCATAATTTTGTAATTTGTGCAATTTCCTTTTATACAAAATTGAATTCTTTTCGCTTTTGTCTTTTTGTTTTTGTTATTGTTTATTGTTTTTGTTTTTGTTTTTGTTTTGTTTTGGTTTTGTTTTTTGTTTTGTTTTTATTTTTGCAATGGTGGGAGATTGTGTCTGATGTATGTATGTAGAACTCTAAACTTAGTCTGTAAAAATAATAAGATGTACTTCTTTGGTGATATTTCCTTTTGCTCGTTCGGCGATGACCGTTTTCAACAGGTAACGTGTTACGATTTTATAAATGGATAAGCCTTTACTTCCTGATACAGTCCTAGTCATGCCGAGGTAACATACCGTGTGTCTTGGACATTTAAATTCGGCAGAGGTAATCCCTCTCCGAGTGGATGAAAGAACAACTGACGAAGATATATAAAGGAAGAATTTACCCCCATTTCTAAATTACTTTATTGATCGTCCTTGAAAGGATTGAAGGCATATTCTCCGAAATCATTAGACGTGAATATATATATATATATATATATATATATATATATATTTATGTTTATATATATATATATATATATATATATATATATATATATATATATATATATAGTAATAATAATACATTTGAAGACTAAAATCCAAAGTTTCAGAAGATCCCGTTAAGAGTGAAAGCACCGATTCTTTGCTTAAACTTTAATCTGTTATTTTAATAAATATATATATATCGCACTTCCACTCACTCACTCTCTGTTTCTCCCCTTCTCACTTCCTCCCATTCGTTAGTAGTGGGGTTCTTTCTTTCTCACATCTCATTCACGGCGGACTATCTGTTTTCTGACCGCTCATGAAATTCACCCAGATTATGCTGACCGGATAACCATCATGTTGCTTGCTGTTTTCCTACCTTCGGTTTGCTTTTCCTTCTATGTTGTTTACTTGTCTCACTCGCTTTACGCGATTCACTTGTCCCAATAGCTTATTTTAGTTATTGCTCGCACCAACCTGAGGTATCTGATTTTTAATGCGATGAAATACCAATGATGAGGGACTAATTTTATAATATGTAACCCATGTGCAACCACGCAGTATTCATCTTTCTTCCCATGTTTTTCATATATATATATATATATATATATATATATATATATATATATATATATATATATATATATATATATATATATATATATATATGTATATATATATATATATATGTATATATATATATATATATATGTTTATATATGTTTATATATATATATGTTTATATATATGTATATATATATATATATATATATATATATATATATATATATATATATATATATATATAAGTATGTATACGTACATATATGTATACAGACGTACAGTAGTATGTATATACATACATACATGCACATATATATATATATGTACGTATGGGTTTACCGAACATTTATTATAATGTTCGGTTTGTTTGTAAACAAACAGCCCGAATTAAGCCGTACAGTGTTCGGCAACCATCGTTGCCCTTTTGTTCAACACTGACAAAGGAGCGATGAACTAGTTTCTTAAGATTTGGTTGGTTAATACCTCCCAAGCCACTTTTTTCACATAAAACAGGAAAAATTTCAAAAACTGATCAGCTTAGAGCAAAATTCACAAGCACTCTATCTCAAAATTATTTTTGTAAAGCATTAGAAATGCGCAACCGGTAAAAACTTAAAACTATAACTGAATACTAATACTTATTACTAATTTATACTTATTCCTAATTAAACTATTTTTCACTGGGAAAAATTTGTCACCATTTTCTTTTCCTTTTTACTAATATATATATATATATTATATATATATATATATATATATGCATATATATATATGTATGTATATATACCTATGTATATATATATATGTGTGTGTGTTTGTGTATGTGTGTATGTTTGTGGGGTGTGGGGTACTGATATCGTATGATTAGCCCTCGGGTTTAAGAAAATTAATGTAAATAAATCTGGTTATATTGGCAAACTCAACTTTAAAATTATACAACGTTTTGTGATTTTCTGTAAACAGAGGCAAATAACTTGATGATGTTTATTATAATATTGCCAAAGGGTGATCATTTTTAATTAGTTTGATTTTTTTCTCTTGATTCCTGGTTTCTCAACGCCACATTGTTTGTCATAATATCAGGGGATATCTCATTAGGAATAATTCAAGTTGGAATTATAAATATAGAAAATTGGAAGGGTATGGTTTTTATAAATATATTTAAACACAATAGCTATAATTATTTCTCACTTTGTGTGGTGAGTTTAGTGGATAACTCTTCTTCTTCTTCTTCTTCTTCTTCTTCTTCTTCTTCTTCTTCTTCTTCTTCTTCTTCTTCTTCTTCTTCGCCCACCTATTACTGAGGGTGTCGTGGAGGCAGAGTCCTGAAACACTCCTTCCAGTGGGTCTTGTCAGAAGCCCGGCTGGATCCCAAAGCGAGACCAGCCAGGCTCATTGATGTTATCCAATCATCTTGCTTAGGGTCTACCACTGGGTCCCCTGCCAGTTGGTTTTGCCCGTAAAAGCTGTCCTCCAGCGATTCTTTCCTCAGACATTCTAGCCACATCACAGCAGTGATCTCTCAAATCAGAGAAGTGGCGGCTCTACCCGGAGTAACTCGCTCATCTCCGAGCTACACACTCTATCGAATAACATTACTCCAAAGACCCATCGGAGGAACCCCATTTCGCCGCATCTACTCGCGATCGTATTCTTTCGGTCATTACCCAAGATTCATGACTTCGTGGGTTTGAGAAAGTACCAGATTGGTGACTGGGGCAAATAAGACCACCAAAATATGGTGAGGGGCGAGCGAATACAGGTAATTAAATTAACTCCCGTATTTGACTGGTACTTATTGAAATTAATGGATTATTTAATGGATCCCAAAATAATGAAACACAAAGTAAAATCCTGTGGGATTTTAAGCCAGAACTTAAAGGGTCATAACTGAATTATTGGCAGTATCGGTAGAGGGTCGCACGTCATGCTTTGCAGTACAGTTACGGCCCTTTACGGACTGAGTTCAAATCCCGCCGAGGTTAACTTTGTCTTTCATCCTTAGGGGGGTCGATAAAATAAAGTACCAGTAATACACTGGTGAATTGCTGACCTTGTGCCAAAAGTAGAAACAATTATTAAATATATTGAGTAAATAAGAGTCTCTGATTCAGGCACAAGGCCAACATTGTTGTGGGGAGGGGGAAGTCGATTAAGTCGACCCCAGTGCATTACTGGTTCTATATTTTATCGACCTCGTAAGATGAAGCACGTCTCTAAAATTGTGAAGAGGGCCGAGGGTGTCTTAGCATCACTCAGCAAGACCTTCATCATCCGCTCTCCAACTATCTATTTAAGGCTGTACATGGCTATGGTGCGGCCACACTTAGAATTTGCATCACCAGTCTGGAACCCCTATCTTGCTCAGAACATTGACCTCCTGGAAACTGTTCAGAGACGTGCAACCAAGCGAATACCCTCCATCAGGCATCTACCATACTCTGAATGCCTTACTTCCCTGGGCATGGATACATTGAAGCTCCGAGATCTGGCAACTGGCTTGGTAAACACCAACAAAATTATTAACCATCTTGCCAACAACAACCCTGAGTACCTTTTTGATTTCCATGTGTCTAACACATGTGGGCATGCCCACAAAGTCAGAAAACAGCACAGCTCCCATGACTTTCGGAAACATGTTTTCACGCTCAGAGTTGCTGAAGCATGGAACAAACTCCCTGCATCAGTTGTTAGCTGTCGAGACACTGCATCCTTTAAAACCTCCATGGAACAAACTACCTGCATCAGTTGTTAGCTGTCGAAACACTGCATCCTTTAAAACCTCCATGGAACAAACTACCTGCATCAGTTATTAGCTGTCGAAACACAGCATCCTTTAAAACCTCCATGGAACAAACTACCTGCATCAGTTGTTAGTTGTTGGGACATTGCATCCTTTAAAACAACCATGGAACAAACTACCTGCATCAGTTGTTAGCTGTCAAGACACTGCATCCTTTAAAACCTCCATGGAACAAACTACCTGCATCAGTTGTTAGTTGTTGGGACACTGCATCCTTTAAAACCTCCATGGAACAAACTACCTGCATCAGTTGTTAGCTGTCGAAACACTGCATCCTTTAAAACCTCCATGGAACAAACTACCTGCATCAGTTGTTAGTTGTTGGGACATTGCATCCTTTAAAACAACCATGGAACAAACTACCTGCATCAGTTGTTAGCTGTCGAGACACTGCATCCTTTAAGGCCTCCATGCTTCCCGAGATTCGCCAACACTACAGCTAATGTTCCCCCTCCATACACATACACATGTATATCATGACTCATACACTATTTACTTCCCTGACATTTGTATATTATTCTATATACTATACATGCACCTTTGACGAGTTGTAGTGCACCTGAGCACTTTACACAATAATTTAATTATTTATTTATTTATTTATATTTTTTATTATTTATATTTATTTATTTATTTTATTTATTTATGAAGGCAAACCATCATCGGCGGGATTTCAATTCAGAGGAAAAAGGGACGTAACTATATTCCACAAAGCATGTTTTCCGACGCTCTACTAATACTGCCAATCCACCGCCCTTTGTTTCAGTAAACAATATAAAAACCTTACTCTCAGAATATTATTTTGTTTAGTCAGACCAAAATGAAAGATATTCCTGCCATGACTAGAATGTCCTTTTTCCGGAAGAATGCTTCAAGCACAATATTAACCATGTTTATTCCAAACCGCATAATACTGACCCTGGTTCTACGATGCAAATTTCGTTTATTTCAAAGACTTTATATTTAACTAAAAACCTTCCATTATAATTTTTGGCAGTATCGGTAGAGAGTCGGACGCCATGCTTTGCAGCAAAGAGTTACGGCCCTTTATGGTCTGATTTCAAATCCCGCCGGGGTTAACTTTGCCTTTCATCCTTACGGGGTCGACAAAATAAAGTACCAGTAATATACTGGGATATTGCTGGCCTTGTGCCAAAAGTAGAAACAATTATAATTTTATGTAATCACTTTAGTAAGTTATGTTCCAAACACCAGCTTAATAATGAGAATGTTAATTATATTACAAGATTCCTATAAATAATTATTTATTTTTTAAATCATTTGAAACTTATAGAGAATGTCTTTTATTAGAAATATGGTAATGAATTGATTAAACTTTTAGCTACTGCATTTATCATAGTTTGCTTCATGTTTTAGCATGGCAGTATCGGTAGAGGGTCGGACGCCATGCTTTGACGCATAGAGTTACGCCCCTTGCCATTGTGAGTTCAAATCCCGCCGAAGTTAACTTTGCCTTTCATCCTTACGGGGTCGATAAAATAAAGTACCAGTAATGCACTAGGTAATTGCTGGCCTTGTGCCAAAAGTAGAAACAATTAATTACCAATTTATGAAGGCGGTGAATTGGCAGAGTTGTTAGAACGTTGGGTAGAATCGTTTATGGTATTTGTTCCAGCGCTCTGCTATCTGAGTTCAAATCCTACCGAGGTCAACTTTGTCTTTCATCCTTTCGAAGACGGTAAAAATAAAGTACCAGTCTAGTACTGAGGTCAGTTCTTACTGAAGTCTCTCTCTCTCTCTCTCTCTCTCTCTCTCCCTCTCTCTCTCTCTCGCTCTATCTGGAGTTAGTTCTTCCTCTGTGTGTGTGTGTGTGTCTCTCTCTCTCTCTCTATCTCTATCTCTGTATCTATCTATCTGGAGTCAGTTCTTCCTATGTACCTCTCTCTCTCTCTCTCTCTCACTATCTATCTATCTGGAGTCAGTTCTTCCTATGTACCTCTCTCTATCTATCTATCTCTCCATCTCATTTTCTATCCTTCTCTAGAAGAAATCTGCTGTACCCATGCCGGGAGAAGGATCAGCTCCGTCACTCTTTAAAAAGAAATGTCCTAGATACGTCGTATGGCAATACGGGGCCCCTACGACTCCACCAGGAATTAAGGGATCACACCACACTATGCTAGTTTATGACACGATAACAGTACCACACCATAGCAGTTTATGACACGATGACAGCACCACACCATACCAGTTTATGACACGATGACAGCACCACACCATACCAGTTTATGACACGTTGACAGCACCACACCATACCATTTTATGACACGTTGACAGCACCACACCATACCAGTTTATGACACGATGACAGCACCACACCATACCAGTTTATGACACGTTGACAGCACCACACCATACCAGTTTATGACACGATGACAGCACCACACCATACCAGTTTATGACACGATGACAGCACCACACCATAGCAGTTTATGACACGTTGACAGCACCACACCATACCAGTTTATGACACGATGACAGCACCACACCATAGCAGTTTATGACACGTTGACAGCACCACACCATACCAGTTTATGACACGATGACAGCACCACACCATAGTAGTTTATGACATAATGACAGCACCACATCATACCAGTTTATGACATGATGGCAGCGCCATACCATACCAGTTTATGACACGTTGACAGCACCACATCATGTCAGTTTATGACATGATGACAGCACCACACCATACCAGTTTATGACACAATGACAGCACCACATCATACCAGTTTATGACATGATGACAGCTCCATGAAGCTACAGATCATAAGACATGATAACAGCTCCATGAAGATACAGATCATAAGACATGATGACAGCTCCATGAAGCTACAGCTCATATGACCTTATGACAGCTCCATGAAGATACAAATCATATGACATAATGACAGCTCCATGAAGATACAGATCATATGACCTTATGACAGCTCCATGAAGATACAGAACATATGGCCTTATGACAGCTCCATGAAGATACAGATCATATGACATGATGACAGCTCCATGAAGATACAGAACATATGACCTTATGACAGCTCCATGAAGATACAGAACATATGACATGATGACAGCTCCATGAAGATACAGAACATATGGCCTTATGACAGCTCCATGAAGATACAGAACATATGACCTTATGACAGCTCCATGAAGATACAGATCATATGACATGATGACACCTCCATGAAGATACAGAACATATGACCTTATGACAGCTCCATGAAGATACAGATCATATGACATGATGACAGCTCCATGAAGATACAGATCATATGACCTTATGACAGCTCCATGAAGATACAGATCATATGACCTTATGACAGCTCCATGAAGATACAGATCATATGACCTTATGACAGCTCCATGAAGATACAGAACATATGACATGATGACATCTCCATGAAGATACAGAACATATGACCTTATGACAGCTCCATGAAGATACAGATCATATGACATGATGACAGCTCCATGAAGATACAGATCATATGACATGATGACAGCTCCATGAAGATACAGATCATATGACATGATGACAGCTCCATGAAGATACAGAACATATGACATGATGATAGCTCCATGAAGATACAGAACATATGGCCTTATGACAGCTCCATGAAGATACAGATCATATGACCTTATGATAGCTCCATGAAGATACAGATCATATGACATGATGACAGCTCCATGAAGATACAGATCATATGACCTTATGACAGCTCCATGAAGATACAGATCATATGACATGATGACAGCTCCATGAAGATACAGATCATATGACCTTATGAGAGCTCCATGAAGATACAGATCATATGACCTTATGACAGCTCCATGAAGATACAGATCATATGACATGATGACAGCTCCATGAAGATACAGATCATATGACATTATGACAGCTCCATGAAGATACAGATCATATGACATGATGACAGCTCCATGAAGATACAGATCATATGACATGATGACAGTTCCATGAAGATACAGATCATATGACCTTATGATAGCTCCATGAAGATACAGATCATATGACCTTATGACAGCTCCATGAAGATACAGATCATATGACCTTATGATAGCTCCATAAAGATACAGATCATATGACATGATGACAGCTCCATGAAGATACAGATCATATGACCTTATGACAGCTCCATGAAGATACAGATCATATGACATGATGACAGCTCCATGAAGATACAGATCATATGACATGATGACAGCTCCATGAAGATACAGATCATATGACCTTATGATAGCTCCATGAAGATACAGATCATATGACCTTATGACAGCTCCATGAAGATACAGATCATATGACCTTATGATAGCTCCATGAAGATACAGATCATATGACCTTATGACAGCTCCATGAAGATACAGATCATATGACCTTATGATAGCTCCATGAAGATACAGATCATATGACATGATGACAGCTCCATGAAGATACAGATCATATGACCTTATGACAGCTCCATGAAGATACAGATCATATGACATGATGACAGCTCCATGAAGATACAGATCATATGACCTTATGACAGCTCCATGAAGATACAGATCATATGACCTTATGACAGCTCCATGAAGATACAGATCATATGACATGATGACAGCTCCATGAAGATACAGATCATATGACCTTATGACAGCTCCATGAAGATACAGATCATATGACATGATGACAGCTCCATGAAGATACAGATCATATGACCTTATGACAGCTCCATGAAGATACAGAACATATGACATGATGACAGCTCCATGAAGATACAGATCATATGACATGATGACAGCTCCATGAAGATACAGATCATATGACCTTATGACAGCTCCATGAAGATACAGAACATATGACCTTATGACAGCTCCATGAAGATACAGATCATATGACATGATGACAGCTCCATGAAGATACAGATCATATGACCTTATGACAGCTCCATGAAGATACAGATCATATGACCTTATGACAGCTCCATGAAGATACAGAACATATGACCTTATGACAGCTCCATGAAGATACAGATCATATGACATGATGACAGCTCCATGAAGATACAGAACATATGACCTTATGACAGCTCCATTAAGATACAGAACAAATGACCTTATGACAGCTCCATGAAGATACAGAACATATGACCTTATGATAGATCCATGAAGATACAGATCATATGACCTTATGACAGCTCCATGAAGATACAGAACATATGACCTTATGACAGCTCCATGAAGATACAGAACATATGACCTTATGACAGCTCCATGAAGATACAGATCATATGACATGATGACAGCTCCATGAAGATACAGATCATATGACATGATGACAGCTCCATGAAGATACAGATCATATGACCTCATGACAGCTCCATGAAGATACAGATCATATGACATGATGACAGCTCCATGAAGATACAGATCATATGACATGATGACAGCTCCATGAAGATACAGATCATATGACATGATGACAGCTCCATGAAGATACAGAACATATGACCTTATGACAGCTCCATGAAGATACAGATCGTATGACATGATGACAGCTCCATGAAGATACAGATCATATGACATGATGACAGCTCCATGAAGATACAGAACATATGACCTCATGACAGCTCCATGAAGATACAGATCATATGACATGATGACAGCTCCATGAAGATACAGATCATATGACATGATGACAGCTCCATGAAGATACAGAACATATGACCTTATGACAGCTCCATGAAGATACAGATCATATGACATGATGACAGCTCCATGAAGATACAGATCATATGACCTTATGACAGCTCCATGAAGATACAGAACATATGACATGATGACAGCTCCATGAAGATACAGATCATATGACCTTATGATAGGTCCATGAAGATACAGATCATATGACCTTATGACAGATCCATGAAGATACAGATCATATGACCTTATGACAGCTCCATGAAGATACAGATCATATGACCTTATGACAGCTCCATGAAGATACAGATCATATGACATGATGACAGCTCCATGAAGATACAGATCATATGACATGATAACAGCTCCATGAAGATACAGATCATATGACATGATAACAGCTCCATGAAGATACAGAACATATGACCTTATGACAGCTCAATGAAGATACAGAACATATGACCTTATGACAGCTCCGTGAAGATACAGATCATATGACATGATAACAGCTCCATGAAGATACAGATCATATGACATGATAACAGCTCCATGAAGATACAGAACATATGACCTTATGACAGCTCCATGAAGATACAGAACATATGACATGATGACAGCTCCATGAAGATACAGATCATATGACCTTATGACAGCTCCATGAAGATACAGATCATATGACATGATGACAGCTCCTTGAAGATACAGAACATATGACATGATGACAGCTCCATGAAGATACAGATCATGTGACATGATGACAGCTCCATGAACATACAGATCATATGACCTTATGACAGCTCCATGAAGATACAGATCATATGACATGATGACAGCTCCATGAAGATACAGAACATATGACATGATGACAGCTCCATGAAGATACAGATCATGTGACATGATGACAGCTCCATGAAGATACAGATCATATGACATGATGACAGCTCCATGAAGATACAGAACATATGACATGATGACAGCTCCATGAAGATACAGATCATATGACATGATGACAGCTCCATGAAGATACAGAACATATGACCTTATGACAGCTCCATGAAGATACAGAACATATGACCTTATGACAGCTCCATGAAGATACAGATCATATGACATGATGACAGCTCCATGAAGATACAGAACATATGACCTCATGACAGCTCCATGAAGATACAGATCATATGACATGATGACAGCTCCATGAAGATACAGATCATATGACATGATGACAGCTCCATGAAGATACAGATCATATGACATGATGACAGCTCCATGAAGATACAGAACATATGACATGATGACAGCTCCATGAAGATACAGATCATATGACCTTATGACAGCTCCATGAAGATACAGAACATATGACATGATGACAGCTCCATGAAGATACAGATCATATGACCTTATGATAGCTCCATGAAGATACAGATCATATGACCTTATGACAGATCCATGAAGATACAGATCATATGACCTTATGACAGCTCCATGAAGATACAGATCATATGACCTTATGATAGCTCCATGAAGATACAGATCATATGACATGATGACAGCTCCATGAAGATACAGATCATATGACCTTATGACAGCTCCATGAAGATACAGATCATATGACCTTATGACAGCTCCATGAAGATACAGATCATATGACATGATGACAGCTCCATGAAGATACAGATCATATGACATGATGACAGCTCCATGAAGATACAGATCATATGACCTTATGACAGCTCCACGAAGATACAGAACATATGACATGATAACAGCTCCATGAAGATACAGATCATATGACCTTATGACAGCTCCATGAAGATACAGATCATATGACCTTATGACAGCTCCATGAAGATACAGAACATATGACCTTATGACAGCTCCGTGAAGATACAGATCATATGACATGATAACAGCTCCATGAAGATACAGATCATATGACATGATAACAGCTCCATGAAGATACAGAACATATGACCTTATGACAGCTCAATGAAGATACAGAACATATGACCTTATGACAGCTCCGTGAAGATACAGATCATATGACATGATAACTGCTCCATGAAGATACAGATCATATGACATGATAACAGCTCCATGAAGATACAGAACATATGACCTTATGACAGCTCAATGAAGATACAGAACATATGACCTTATGACAGCTCCATGAAGATACAGAACATATGACATGATGACAGCTCCATGAAGATACAGATCATATGACATGATGACAGCTCCATGAAGATACAGAACATATGACCTTATGATAGCTCCATGAAGATACAGATCATATGACCTTATGACAGCTCCATGAAGATACAGAACATATGACCTTATGACAGCTCCATGAAGATACAGAACATATGACATGATGACAGCTCCATGAAGATACAGATCATATGACCTTATGACAGCTCCATGAAGATACAGAACATATGACCTTATGACAGCTCCATGAAGATACAGAACATATGACCTTATGACAGCTCCATGAAGATACAGATCATATGACCTTATGACAGCTCCATGAAGATACAGATCATATGACATGATAACAGCTCCATGAAGATACAGATCATATGACCTTATGACAGCTCCATGAAGATACAGATCATATGACCTTATGACAGCTCCATGAAGATACAGATCATATGACATGATGACAGCTCCATGAAGATACAGATCATATGACATGATGACAGCTCCATGAAGATACAGATCATATGACCTTATGACAGCTCCATGAAGATACAGAACATATGACATGATGACAGCTCCATGAAGATACAGATCATATGACATGATGACAGCTCCGTGAAGATACAGAACATATGACCTTATGACAGCTCCATGAAGATACAGATCATATGACCTTATGACAGCTCCATGAAGATACAGATCTATGACCTCATGACAGCTCCATGAAGATACAGATCATATGACATGATGACAGCTCCATGAAGATACAGATCATATGACCTTATGACAGCTCCATGAAGATACAGAACATATGACATGATGACAGCTCCATGAAGATACAGATCATATGACATGATGACAGCTCCGTGAAGATACAGAACATATGACCTTATGACAGCTCCATGAAGATACAGATCATATGACATGATGACAGCTCCATGAAGATACAGATCATATGACATGATGACAGCTCCATGAAGATACAGATCATATGACCTTATGACAGCTCCACGAAGATACAGATCATATGACATGATAACAGCTCCATGAAGATACAGAACATATGACCTTATGACAGCTCCATGAAGATACAGATCATATGACATGATGACAGCTCCATGAAGATACAGAACATATGACCTTATGACAGCTCCATGAAGATACAGATCATATGACATGATGACAGCTCCATGAAGATACAGATCATAAGACATGATGACAGCTCCGTGAAGATACAGATCATATGACCTTATGACAGCTCCATGAAGATACAGATCATATGACATGATGACAGCTCCATGAAGATACAGATCATATGACCTTATGACAGCTCCATGAAGATACAGATCATATGACATGATGACAGCTCCATGAAGATACAGATCATATGACCTTATGACAGCTCCATGAAGATACAGATCATATGACCTTATGACAGCTCCATGAAGATACAGATCATATGACATGATGACAGCTCCATGAAGATACAGATCATATGACCTTATGACAGCTCCATGAAGATACAGATCATATGACATGATAACAGCTCCATGAAGATACAGATCATAAGACATGATGACAGCTCCGTGAAGATACAGATCATATGACCTTATGACAGCTCCATGAAGATACAGATCATATGACCTTATGACAGCTCCATGAAGATACAGATCATATGACCTTATGACAGCTCCATGAAGATACAGAACATATGACATGATGACATCTCCATGAAGATACAGAACATATGACCTTATGACAGCTCCATGAAGATACAGATCATATGACATGATGACAGCTCCATGAAGATACAGATCATATGACATGATGACAGCTCCATGAAGATACAGATCATATGACATGATGACAGCTCCATGAAGATACAGAACATATGACATGATGATAGCTCCATGAAGATACAGAACATATGGCCTTATGACAGCTCCATGAAGATACAGACCATATGACCTTATGACAGCTCCATGAAGATACAGATCATATGACCTTATGATAGCTCCATGAAGATACAGATCATATGACCTTATGACAGCTCCATGAAGATACAGATCATATGACCTTATGATAGCTCCATGAAGATACAGAACATATGACCTTATGACAGCTTCATGAAGATACAGATCATATGACATGATGACAGCTCCATGAAGATACAGATCATATGACCTTATGACAGCTCCATGAAGATACAGATCATATGACCTTATGACAGCTCCATGAAGATACAGATCATATGACATGATGACAGCTCCATGAAGATACAGATCATATGACATGATGACAGCTCCATGAAGATACAGATCATATGACCTTATGATAGCTCCATGAAGATACAGATCATATGACATGATGACAGCTCCATGAAGATACAGATCATATGACCTTATGATAGCTCCATGAAGATACAGATCATATGACCTTATGACAGCTCCATGAAGATACAGATCATATGACCTTATGATAGCTCCATGAAGATACAGATCATATGACATGATGACAGCTCCATGAAGATATAGATCATATGACCTTATGACAGCTCCATGAAGATACAGATCATATGACATGATGACAGCTCCATGAAGATACAGATCATATGACCTTATGACAGCTCCATGAAGATACAGATCATATGACCTTATGACAGCTCCATGAAGATACAGATCATATGACATTATGACAGCTCCATGAAGATACAGATCATATGACCTTATGACAGCTCCATGAAGATACAGATCATATGACATGATGACAGCTCCATGAAGATACAGAACATATGACATGATGACAGCTCCATGAAGATACAGATCATATGACATGATGACAGCTCCATGAAGATACAGATCATATGACCTTATGACAGCTCCATGAAGATACAGATCATATGACATGATGACAGCTCCATGAAGATACAGAACATATGATCTTATGACAGCTCCATTAAGATACAGAACATATGACCTTATGACAGCTCCATGAAGATACAGAACATATGACCTTATGACAGCTCCATTAAGATACAGAACATATGACCTTATGACAGCTCCATGAAGATACAGAACATATGACCTTATGATAGATCCATGAAGATACAGATCATATGACCTTATGACAGCTCCATGAAGATACAGAACATATGACCTTATGACAGCTCCATGAAGATACAGAACATATGACCTTATGACAGCTCCATGAAGATACAGATCATATGACATGATGACAGCTCCATGAAGATACAGAACATATGACCTCATGACAGCTCCATGAAGATACAGATCATATGACATGATGACAGCTCCATGAAGATACAGATCATATGACATGATGACAGCTCCATGAAGATACAGATCATATGACCTTATGACAGCTCCATGAAGATACAGATCATATGACCTTATGACAGCTCCATGAAGATACAGATCATGTGACATGATGACAGCTCCATGAAGATACAGAACATATGACATGATGACAGCTCCATGAAGATACAGATCATATGACCTTATGACAGCTCCATGAAGATACAGATCATATGACATAATGACAGCTCCATGAAGATACAGATCATATGACATGATGACAGCTCCATGAAGATACAGAACATATGACATGATGACAGCTCCATGAAGATACAGATCATATGACCTTATGACAGCTCCATGAAGATACAGATCATATGACATGATGACAGCTCCATGAAGATACAGAACATATGACATGATGACAGCTCCATGAAGATACAGATCATATGACCTCATGACAGCTCCATGAAGATACAGATCATATGACATGATGACAGCTCCATGAAGATACAGATCATATGACATGATGACAGCTCCATGAAGATACAGATCATATGACCTTATGACAGCTCCCCGAAGATACAGAACATATGACATGATAACAGCTCCATGAAGATACAGATCATATGACCTTATGACAGCTCCATGAAGATACAGATCATATGACCTTATGACAGCTCCATGAAGATACAGAACATATGACCTTATGACAGCTCCGTGAAGATACAGATCATATGACCTTATGACAGCTCCATGAAGATACAGAACATATGACCTTATGATAGATCCATGAAGATACAGATCATATGACCTTATGACAGCTCAATGAAGATACAGAACATATGACCTTATGACAGCTCCGTGAAGATACAGATCATATGACATGATAACAGCTCCATGAAGATACAGATCATATGACATGATAACAGCTCCATGAAGATACAGAACATATGACCTTATGACAGCTCAATGAAGATACAGAACATATGACCTTATGACAGCTCCATGAAGATACAGAACATATGACATGATGACAGCTCCTTGAAGATACAGAACATATGACATGATGACAGCTCCATGAAGATACAGATCATATGACATGATAACAGCTCCATGAAGATACAGATCATATGACCTTATGACAGCTCCATGAAGATACAGAACATAAGACCTTATGACAGCTCCATGAAGATACAGATCATATGACATGATGACAGCTCCATGAAGATACAGAACATATGACCTTATGATAGCTCCATGAAGATACAGATCATATGACCTTATGACAGCTCCATGAAGATACAGAACATATGACCTTATGACAGCTCCATGAAGATACAGAACATATGACATGATAACAGCTCCATGAAGATACAGCTCATATGACCTTATGACAGCTCCATGAAGATACAGAACATAAGACCTTATGACAGCTCCATGAAGATACAGATCATATGACATGATGACAGCTCCATGAAGATACAGATCATATGACCTTATGACAGCTCCATGAAGATACAGATCATATGACCTTATGACAGCTCCATGAAGATACAGATCATATGACATGATAACAGCTCCATGAAGATACAGATCATATGACCTTATGACAGCTCCATGAAGATACAGATCATATGACCTTATGACAGCTCCATGAAGATACAGATCATATGACATGATGACAGTTCCATGAAGATACAGATCATATGACATGATGACAGCTCCATGAAGATACAGAACATATGACATGATAACAGCTCCATGAAGATACAGATCATATGACCTTATGACAGCTCCATGAAGATACAGATCATATGACCTTATGACAGGTCCATGAAGATACAGATCATATGACCTTATGACAGCTCCATGAAGATACAGATCATATGACATGATGACAGCTCCATGAAGATACAGATCATATGACATGATGACAGCTCCGTGAAGATACAGAACATATGACCTTATGACAACTCCATGAAGATACAGATCATATGACATGATGACAGCTCCGTGAAGATACAGAACATATGACCTTATGACAGCTCCATGAAGATACAGATCATATGACATGATGACAGCTCCATGAAGATACAGATCATATGACATGATGACAGCTCCATGAAGATACAGATCATATGACCTTATGACAGCTCCATGAAGATACAGATCATATGACATGATAACAGCTCCATGAAGATACAGATCATAAGACATGATGACAGCTCCGTGAAGATACAGATCATATGACCTTATGACAGCTCCATGAAGATACAGATCATATGACATGATGACAGCTCCATGAAGATACAGATCATATGACCTTATGACAGCTCCATGAAGATACAGATCATATGACATGATGACAGCTCCATGAAGATACAGATCATATGACCTTATGACAGCTCCATGAAGATACAGATCATATGACCTTATGACAGCTCCATGAAGATACAGATCATATGACATGATGACAGCTCCATGAAGATACAGATCATATGACCTTATGACAGCTCCATGAAGATACAGATCATATGACATGATAACAGCTCCTTGAAGATACAGATCATAAGACATGATGACAGCTCCGTGAAGATACAGATCATATGACCTTATGACAGCTCCATGAAGATACAGATCATATGACCTTATGACAGCTCCATGAAGATACAGATCATATGACCTTATGACAGCTCCATGAAGATACAGAACATATGACATGATGACATCTCCATGAAGATACAGAACATATGACCTTATGACAGCTCCATGAAGATACAGATCATATGACATGATGACAGCTCCATGAAGATACAGATCATATGACATGATGACAGCTCCATGAAGATACAGATCATATGACATGATGACAGCTCCATGAAGATACAGAACATATGACATGATGATAGCTCCATGAAGATACAGAACATATGGCCTTATGACAGCTCCATGAAGATACAGACCATATGACCTTATGACAGCTCCATGAAGATACAGATCATATGACCTTATGATAGCTCCATGAAGATACAGATCATATGACCTTATGACAGCTCCATGAAGATACAGATCATATGACCTTATGATAGCTCCATGAAGATACAGAACATATGACCTTATGACAGCTCCATGAAGATACAGATCATATGACATGATGACAGCTCCATGAAGATACAGATCATATGACCTTATGACAGCTCCATGAAGATACAGATCATATGACCTTATGACAGCTCCATGAAGATACAGATCATATGACATGATGACAGCTCCATGAAGATACAGATCATATGACATGATGACAGCTCCATGAAGATACAGATCATATGACCTTATGATAGCTCCATGAAGATACAGATCATATGACCTTATGACAGCTCCATGAAGATACAGATCATATGACCTTATGATAGCTCCATGAAGATACAGATCATATGACCTTATGACAGCTCCATGAAGATACAGATCATATGACCTTATGATAGCTCCATGAAGATACAGATCATATGACATGATGACAGCTCCATGAAGATACAGATCATATGACCTTATGACAGCTCCATGAAGATACAGATCATATGACATGATGACAGCTCCATGAAGATACAGATCATATGACCTTATGACAGCTCCATGAAGATACAGATCATATGACCTTATGACAGCTCCATGAAGATACAGATCATATGACATGATGACAGCTCCATGAAGATACAGATCATATGACCTTATGACAGCTCCATGAAGATACAGATCATATGACCTTATGACAGCTCCATGAAGATACAGAACATAGGACCTTATGACAGCTCCATGAAGATACAGATCATATGACATGATGACAGCTCCATGAAGATACAGAACATATGACCTTATGACAGCTCCATTAAGATACAGAACATATGACCTTATGACAGCTCCATGAAGATACAGAACATATGACCTTATGACAGCTCCATGAAGATACAGAACATATGACCTTATGATAGATCCATGAAGATACAGATCATATGACCTTATGACAGCTCCATGAAGATACAGAACATATGACCTTATGACAGCTCCATGAAGATACAGATCATATGACATGATGACAGCTCCATGAAGATACAGAACATATGACCTCATGACAGCTCCATGAAGATACAGATCATATGACATGATGACAGCTCCATGAAGATACAGATCATATGACATGATGACAGCTCCATGAAGATACAGATCATATGACATGATGACAGCTCCATGAAGATACAGAACATATGACATGATGACAGCTCCATGAAGATACAGATCATATGACCTTATGACAGCTCCATGAAGATACAGAACATATGACATGATGACAGCTCCATGAAGATACAGATCATATGACCTTATGATAGCTCCATGAAGATACAGATCATATGACCTTATGACAGATCCATGAAGATACAGATCATATGACCTTATGACAGCTCCATGAAGATACAGATCATATGACCTTATGATAGCTCCATGAAGATACAGATCATATGACATGATGACAGCTCCATGAAGATACAGATCATATGACCTTATGACAGCTCCATGAAGATATAGATCATATGACCTTATGACAGCTCCATGAAGATACAGATCATATGACATGATGACAGCTCCATGAAGATACAGATCATATGACATGATGACAGCTCCATGAAGATACAGATCATATGACCTTATGACAGCTCCATGAAGATACAGATCATATGACATGATGACAGCTCCTTGAAGATACAGAACATATGACCTTATGACAGCTCCATGAAGATACAGATCATATGACATGATGACAGCTCCATGAAGATACAGAACATATGACCTTATGATAGCTCCATGAAGATACAGATCATATGACCTTATGACAGCTCCATGAAGATACAGAACATATGACCTTATGACAGCTCCATGAAGATACAGAACATATGACATGATGACAGCTCCATGAAGATACAGATCATATGATCTTATGACAGCTCCATGAAGATACAGAACATATGACCTTATGACAGCTCCATGAAGATACAGAACATATGACCTTATGACAGCTCCATGAAGATACAGAACATATGACATGATAACAGCTCCATGTAGATACAGATCATATGACCTTATGACAGCTCCATGAAGATACAGATCATATGACCTTATGACAGCTCCATGAAGATACAGATCACATGACATGATAACAGCTCCATGAAGATACAGATCATATGACCTTATGACAGCTCCATGAAGATACAGATCATATGACCTTATGACAGCTCCATGAAGATACAGATCATATGAATGATGACAGCTCCATGAAGATACAGATCATATGACCTTATGACAGCTCCATGAATATACAGAACATATGACCTTATGACAGCTCCATGAAGATACAGAACATATGACCTTATGACAGCTCCATGAAGATACAGATCATATGACCTTATGACAGCTCCATGAAGATACAGATCATATGACCTTATGACAGCTCCATGAAGATACAGATCATATGACATGATGACAGCTCCATGAAGATACAGATCATATGACATGATGACAGCTCCATGAAGATACAGATCATATGACATGATGACAGCTCCGTGAAGATACAGAACATATGACCTTATGACAGCTCCATGAAGATACAGATCATATGACATGATGACAGCTCCGTGAAGATACAGAACATATGACCTTATGACAGCTCCATGAAGATACAGATCATATGACATGATGACAGCTCCATGAAGATACAGATCATATGACATGATGACAGCTCCATGAAGATACAGATCATATGACATTATGACAGCTCCATGAAGATACAGATCATATGACATGATAACAGCTCCATGAAGATACAGATCATAAGACATGATGACAGCTCCGTGAAGATACAGATCATATGACCTTATGACAGCTCCATGAAGATACAGATCATATGACATGATGACAGCTCCATGAAGATACACATCATATGACCTTATGACAGCTCCATGAAGATACAGATCATATGACATGATGACAGCTCCATGAAGATACAGATCATATGACCTTATGACAGCTCCATGAAGATACAGATCATATGACCTTATGACAGCTCCATGAAGATACAGATCATGTGACATGATGACAGCTCCATGAAGATACAGATCATATGACCTTATGACAGCTCCATGAAGATACAGATCATATGACATGATAACAGCTCCATGAAGATACAGATCATAAGACATGATGACAGCTCCGTGAAGATACAGATCATATGACCTTATGACAGCTCCATGAAGATACAGATCATATGACCTTATGACAGCTCCATGAAGATACAGATCATATGACCTTATGACAGCTCCATGAAGATACAGAACATATGACATGATGCCATCTCCATGAAGATACAGAACATATGACCTTATGACAGCTCCATGAAGATACAGATCATATGACATGATGACAGCTCCATGAAGATACAGATCATATGACATGATGACAGCTCCATGAAAATACAGAACATATGACATGATGATAGCTCCATGAAGATACAGAACATATGGCCTTATGACAGCTCCATGAAGATACAGATCATATGACCTTATGACAGCTCCATGAAGATACAGATCATATGACCTTATGATAGCTCCATGAAGATACAGATCATATGACCTTATGACAGCTCCATGAAGATACAGATCATATGACCTTATGATAGCTCCATGAAGATACAGAACATATGACCTTATGACAGCTCCATGAAGATACAGATCATATGACATGATGACAGCTCCATGAAGATACAGATCATATGACCTTATGACAGCTCCATGAAGATACAGATCATATGACCTTATGACAGCTCCATGAAGATACAGATCATATGACATGATGACAGCTCCATGAAGATACAGATCATATGACATGATGACAGCTCCATGAAGATACAGAACATATGGCCTTATGACAGCTCCATGAAGATACAGACCATATGACCTTATGACAGCTCCATGAAGATACAGATCATATGACCTTATGATAGCTCCATGAAGATACAGATCATATGACCTTATGACAGCTCCATGAAGATACAGATCATATGACCTTATGATAGCTCCATGAAGACACAGATCATATGACATGATGACAGCTCCATGAAGATACAGATCATATGACCTTATGACAGCTCCATGAAGATACAGATCATATGACATGATGACAGCTCCATGAAGATACAGATCATATGACCTTATGACAGCTCCATGAAGATACAGATCATATGACATGATGACAGCTCCATGAAGATACAGATCATATGACCTTATGACAGCTCCATGAAGATACAGATCATATGACCTTATGACAGCTCCATGAAGATACAGATCATATGACATGATGACAGCTCCATGAAGATACAGATCATATGACCTTATGACAGCTCCATGAAGATACAGATCATATGACCTTATGACAGCTCTATGAAGATACAGAACATATGACCTTATGACAGCTCCATGAAGATACAGATCATATGACCTGATGACAGCTCCATGAAGATACAGAACATATGACCTTATGACAGCTCCATTAAGATACAGAACATATGACCTTATGACAGCTCCATGAAGATACAGAACATATGACCTTATGACAGCTCCATGAAGATACAGAACATATGACCTTATGATAGATCCATGAAGATACAGATCATATGACCTTATGACAGCTCCATGAAGATACAGAACATATGACCTTATGACAGCTCCATGAAGATACAGATCATATGACATGATGACAGCTCCATGAAGATACAGAACATATGACCTCATGACAGCTCCATGAAGATACAGATCATATGACATGATGACAGCTCCATGAAGATACAGATCATATGACATGATGACAGCTCCATGAAGATACAGATCATATGACATGATGACAGCTCCATGAAGATACAGAACATATGACATGATGACAGCTCCATGAAGATACAGATCATATGACCTTATGACAGCTCCATGAAGATACAGAACATATGACATGATGACAGCTCCATGAAGATACAGATCATATGACCTTATGATAGCTCCATGAAGATACAGATCATATGACCTTATGACAGATCCATGAAGATACAGATCATATGACCTTATGACAGCTCCATGAAGATACAGATCATATGACCTTATGATAGCTCCATGAAGATACAGATCATATGACATGATGACAGCTCCATGAAGATACAGATCATATGACCTTATGACAGCTCCATGAAGATACAGATCATATGACCTTATGACAGCTCCATGAAGATACAGATCATATGACATGATGACAGCTCCATGAAGATACAGATCATATGACATGATGACAGCTCCATGAAGATACAGATCATATGACCTTATGACAGCTCCATGAAGATACAGATCATATGACATGATGACAGCTCCTTGAAGATACAGAACATATGACCTTATGACAGCTCCATGAAGATACAGATCATATGACATGATGACAGCTCCATGAAGATACAGAACATATGACCTTATGATAGCTCCATGAAGATACAGATCATATGACCTTATGACAGCTCCATGAAGATACAGAACATATGACCTTATGACAGCTCCATGAAGATACAGAACATATGACATGATAACAGCTCCATGAAGATACAGATCATATGACCTTATGACAGCTCCATGAAGATACAGAACATATGACCTTATGACAGCTCCATGAAGATACAGAACATATGACATGATAACAGCTCCATGAAGATACAGATCATATGACCTTATGACAGCTCCATGAAGATACAGATCATATGACCTTATGACAGCTCCATGAAGATACAGATCACATGACATGATAACAGCTCCATGAAGATACAGATCATATGACCTTATGACAGCTCCATGAAGATACAGATCATATGACCTTATGACAGCTCCATGAAGATACAGATCATATGAATGATGACAGCTCCATGAAGATACAGATCATATGACCTTATGACAGCTCCATGAATATACAGAACATATGACCTTATGACAGCTCCATGAAGATACAGAACATATGACCTTATGACAGCTCCATGAAGATACAGATCATATGACCTTATGACAGCTCCATGAAGATACAGATCATATGACCTTATGACAGCTCCATGAAGATACAGATCATATGACATGATGACAGCTCCATGAAGATACAGATCATATGACATGATGACAGCTCCATGAAGATACAGATCATATGACATGATGACAGCTCCGTGAAGATACAGAACATATGACCTTATGACAGCTCCATGAAGATACAGATCATATGACATGATGACAGCTCCGTGAAGATACAGAACATATGACCTTATGACAGCTCCATGAAGATACAGATCATATGACATGATGACAGCACCATGAAGATACAGATCATATGACATGATGACAGCTCCATGAAGATACAGATCATATGACATTATGACAGCTCCATGAAGATACAGATCATATGACATGATAACAGCTCCATGAAGATACAGATCATAAGACATGATGACAGCTCCGTGAAGATACAGATCATATGACCTTATGACAGCTCCATGAAGATACAGATCATATGACATGATGACAGCTCCATTAAGATACACATCATATGACCTTATGACAGCTCCATGAAGATACAGATCATATGACATGATGACAGCTCCATGAAGATACAGATCATATGACCTTATGACAGCTCCATGAAGATACAGATCATATGACCTTATGACAGCTCCATGAAGATACAGATCATGTGACATGATGACAGCTCCATGAAGATACAGATCATATGACCTTATGACAGCTCCATGAAGATACAGATCATATGACATGATAACAGCTCCATGAAGATACAGATCATAAGACATGATGACAGCTCCGTGAAGATACAGATCATATGACCTTATGACAGCTCCATGAAGATACAGATCATATGACCTTATGACAGCTCCATGAAGATACAGATCATATGACCTTATGACAGCTCCATGAAGATACAGAACATATGACATGATGCCATCTCCATGAAGATACAGAACATATGACCTTATGACAGCTCCATGAAGATACAGATCATATGACATGATGACAGCTCCATGAAGATACAGATCATATGACATGATGACAGCTCCATGAAAATACAGAACATATGACATGATGATAGCTCCATGAAGATACAGAACATATGGCCTTATGACAGCTCCATGAAGATACAGATCATATGACCTTATGACAGCTCCATGAAGATACAGATCATATGACCTTATGATAGCTCCATGAAGATACAGATCATATGACCTTATGACAGCTCCATGAAGATACAGATCATATGACCTTATGATAGCTCCATGAAGATACAGAACATATGACCTTATGACAGCTCCATGAAGATACAGATCATATGACATGATGACAGCTCCATGAAGATACAGATCATATGACCTTATGACAGCTCCATGAAGATACAGATCATATGACCTTATGACAGCTCCATGAAGATACAGATCATATGACATGATGACAGCTCCATGAAGATACAGATCATATGACATGATGACAGCTCCATGAAGATACAGATCATATGACCTTATGATAGCTCCATGAAGATACAGATCATATGACCTTATGACAGCTCCATGAAGATACAGATCATATGACCTTATGATAGCTCCATGAAGACACAGATCATATGACATGATGACAGCTCCATGAAGATACAGATCATATGACCTTATGACAGCTCCATGAAGATACAGATCATATGACATGATGACAGCTCCATGAAGATACAGATCATATGACATGATGACAGCTCCATGAAGATACAGATCATATGACCTTATGATAGCTCCATGAAGATACAGATCATATGACCTTATGACAGCTCCATGAAGATACAGATCATATGACCTTATGATAGCTCCATGAAGATACAGATCATATGACCTTATGAAAGCTCCATGAAGATACAGATCAGATGACCTTATGATAGCTCCATGAAGATACAGATCATATGACATGATGACAGCTCCATGAAGATACAGATCATATGACCTTATGACAGCTCCATGAAGATACAGATCATATGACATGATGACAGCTCCATGAAGATACAGATCATATGACCTTATGACAGCTCCATGAAGATACAGATCATATGACCTTATGACAGCTCCATGAAGATACAGATCATATGACATGATGACAGCTCCATGAAGATACAGATCATATGACATTATGACAGCTCCATGAAGATACAGATCATATGACATGATGACAGCTCCATGAAGATACAGATCATATGACATTATGACAGTTCCATGAAGATACGGATCATATGACCTTATGATAGCTCCATGAAGATACAGATCATATGACCTTATGACAGCTCCATGAAGATACAGATCATATGACCTTATGATAGCTCCATGAAGATACAGATCATATGACCTTATGACAGCTCCATGAAGATACAGATCATATGACCTTATGATAGCTCCATGAAGATACAGATCATAAGACATGATGACAGCTCCATGAAGATACAGATCATATGACCTTATGACAGCTCCATGAAGATACAGATCATATGACCTTATGACAGCTCCATGAAGATACAGATCATATGACCTTATGATAGCTCCATGAAGATACAGATCATATGACCTTATGACAGCTCCATGAAGATACAGATCATATGACCTTATGATAGCTCCATGAAGATACAGATCATAAGACATGATGACAGCTCCATGAAGATACAGATCATATGACCTTATGACAGCTCCATGAAGATACAGATCATATGACCTTATGACAGCTCCATGAAGATACAGATCATATGACATGATGACAGCTCCATGAAGATACAGATCATATGACCTTATGACAGCTCCATGAAGATACAGATCATATGACATGATGACAGCTCCATGAAGATACAGATCATATGACCTTATGACAGCTCCATGAAGATACAGAACATATGACATGATGACAGCTCCATGAAGATACAGATCATATGACATGATGACAGCTCCATGAAGATACAGATCATATGACCTTATGACAGCTCCATGAAGATACAGAACATATGACCTTATGACAGCTCCATGAAGATACAGATCATATGACATGATGACAGCTCCATGAAGATACAGATCATATGACATGATGACAGCTCCATGAAGATACAGATCATATGACCTTATGACAGCTCCATGAAGATACAGAACATATGACCTTATGACAGCTCCATGAAGATACAGATCATATGACATGATGACAGCTCCATGAAGATACAGAACATATGACCTTATGACAGATCCATGAAGATACAGAACATATGACCTTATGACAGCTCCATGAAGATACAGAACATATGACCATATGACAGCTCCATGAAGATACAGAACATATGACCTTATGATAGATCCATGAAGATACAGATCATATGACCTTATGACAGCTCCATGAAGATACAGAACATATGACATTATGATAGCTCCATGAAGATACAGATCATATGACCTTATGACAGCTCCATGAAGATACAGATCATATGACATGATGACAGCTCCATGAAGATACAGAACATATGACCTTATGACAGCTCCATGAAGATACAGATCATATGACCTTATGATAGATCCATGAAGATACAGATAATATGACATGATGACAGCTCCATGAAGATACAGAACATATGACCTCATGACAGCTCCATGAAGATACAGATCATATGACATGATGACAGCTCCATGAAGATACAGATCATATGACATGATGACAGCTCCATGAAGATACAGATCATATGACATGATGACAGCTCCATGAAGATACAGAACATATGACATGATGACAGCTCCATGAAGATACAGATCATATGACCTTATGACAGCTCCATGAAGATACAGAACATATGACATGATGACAGCTCCATGAAGATACAGATCATATGACCTTATGATAGCTCCATGAAGATACAGATCATATGACCTTATGACAGCTCCATGAAGATACAGATCATATGACCTTATGACAGCTCCATGAAGATACAGATCATATGACCTTATGATAGCTCCATGAAGATACAGATCATATGACATGATGACAGCTCCATGAAGATACAGATCATATGACCTTATGACAGCTCCATGAAGATACAGATCATATGACCTTATGACAGCTCCATGAAGATACAGATCATATGACATGATGACAGCTCCATGAAGATACAGATCATATGACATGATGACAACTCCATGAAGATACAGATCATATGACCTTATGACAGCTCCATGAAGATACAGAACATCTGACATGATAACAGCTCCATGAAGATACAGAACATATGACCTTATGATAGCTCCATGAAGATACAGATCATATGACCTTATGGCAGCTCCATGAAGATACAGAACATATGACCTTATGACAGCTCCATGAAGATACAGAACATATGACAAGATGACAGCTCCATGAAGATACAGATCATATGACCTTATGACAGCTCCATGAAGATACAGAACATATGACCTTATGAGAGCTCCATGAAGATACAGAACATATGACATGATAACAGCTCCATGAAGATACAGATCATATGACCTTATGACAGCTCCATGAAGATACAGATCATATGACCTTATGACAGCTCCATGAAGATACAGATCATATGACATGATAACAGCTCCATGAAGATACAGATCATATGACCTTATGACAGCTCCATGAAGATACAGATCATATGACCTTATGACAGCTCCATGAAGATACAGATCATATGACATGATGACAGCTCCATGAAGATACAGATCATATGACCTTATGACAGCTCCATGAAGATACAGAACATATGACCTTATGACAGCTCCATGAAGATACAGAACATATGACCTTATGACAGCTCCATGAAGATACAGATCATATGACCTTATGACAGCTCCATGAAGATACAGATCATATGACCTTATGACAGCTCCATGAAGATACAGATCATATGACATGATGACAGCTCCATGAAGATACAGATCATATGACATGATGACAGCTCCATGAAGATACAGATCATATGACATGATGACAGCTCCGTGAAGATACAGAACATATGACCTTATGACAGCTCCATGAAGATACAGATCATATGACATGATGACAGCTCCGTGAAGATACAGATTATATGACCTTATGACAGCTCCATGAAGATACAGATCATATGACATGATGACAGCTCCATGAAGATACGGATCATATGACCTTATGACAGCTCCATGAAGATACAGATCATATGACATGATGACAGCTCCATGAAGATACAGATCATATGACCTTATGACAGCTCCATGAAGATACAGATCATATGACCTTATGACAGCTCCATGAAGATACAGATCATATGACATGATGACAGCTCCATGAAGATACAGATCATATGACCTTATGACAGCTCCATGAAGATACAGATCATATGACCTTATGACAGCTCCATGAAGATACAGAACATATGACCTTATGACAGCTCCATGAAGATACAGATCATATGACATGATGACAGCTCCATGAAGATACAGAACATATGACCTTATGACAGCTCCATTAAGATACAGAACATATGACCTTATGACAGCTCCATGAAGATACAGAACATATGACCTTATGACAGCTCCATGAAGATACAGAACATATGACCTTATGATAGATCCATGAAGATACAGATCATATGACCTTATGACAGCTCCATGAAGATACAGAACATATGACCTTATGACAGCTCCATGAAGATACAGAACATATGACCTTATGACAGCTCCATGAAGATACAGATCATATGACATGATGACAGCTCCATGAAGATACAGAACATATGACCTCATGACAGCTCCATGAAGATACAGATCATATGACATGATGACAGCTCCATGAAGATACAGATCATATGACATGATGACAGCTCCATGAAGATACAGATCATATGACATGATGACAGCTCCATGAAGATACAGAACATATGACATGATGACAGCTCCATGAAGATACAGATCATATGACCTTATGACAGCTCCATGAAGATACAGAACATATGACATGATGACAGCTCCATGAAGATACAGATCATATGACCTTATGATAGCTCCATGAAGATACAGATCATATGACCTTATGACAGATCCATGAAGATACAGATCATATGACCTTATGACAGCTCCATGAAGATACAGATCATATGACCTTATGATAGCTCCATGAAGATACAGATCATATGACATGATGACAGCTCCATGAAGATACAGATCATATGACCTTATGACAGCTCCATGAAGATACAGATCATATGACCTTATGACAGCTCCATGAAGATACAGATCATATGACATGATGACAGCTCCATGAAGATACAGATCATATGACATGATGACAGCTCCATGAAGATACAGATCATATGACCTTATGACAGCTCCATGAAGATACAGAACATATGACATGATAACAGCTCCATGAAGATACAGATCATATGACCTTATGACAGCTCCATGAAGATACAGATCATATGACCTTATGACAGCTCCATGAAGATACAGAACATATGACCTTATGACAGCTCCGTGAAGATACAGATCATATGACATGATAACAGCTCCATGAAGATACAGATCATATGACATGATGACAGCTCCTTGAAGATACAGAACATATGACCTTATGATAGCTCCATGAAGATACAGAACATATGACCTTATGACAGCTCCATGAAGATACAGAAGATATGACATGATGACAGCTCCATGAAGATACAGATCATATGACATGATGACAGCTCCTTGAAGATACAGAACATATGACATGATGACAGCTCCATGAAGATACAGATCATATGACATGATGACAGTTCCATGAAGATACAGATCATATGACATGATAACAGCTCCATGAAGATACAGATCATATGACCTTATGACAGCTCCATGAAGATACAGATCATATGACATGATGACAGCTCCATGAAGATACAGAACATATGACCTTATGATAGCTCCATGAAGATACAGATCATATGACCTTATGACAGCTCCATGAAGATACAGAACATATGACCTTATGACAGCTCCATGAAGATACAGAACATATGACATGATAACAGCTCCATGAAGATACAGATCATATGACCTTATGACAGCTCCATGAAGATACAGATCATATGACCTTATGACAGCTCCATGAAGATACAGATCACATGACATGATAACAGCTCCATGAAGATACAGATCATATGACCTTATGACAGCTCCATGAAGATACAGATCATATGACCTTATGACAGCTCCATGAAGATACAGATCATATGACATGATGACAGCTCCATGAAGATACAGATCATATGACCTTATGACAGCTCCATGAATATACAGAACATATGACCTTATGACAGCTCCATGAAGATACAGATCATATGACATGATGACAGCTCCATGAAGATACAGAACATATGACCTTATGACAGCTCCATGAAGATACAGATCATATGACCTTATGACAGCTCCATGAAGATACAGATCATATGACCTTATGACAGCTCCATGAAGATACAGATCATATGACATGATGACAGCTCCATGAAGATACAGATCATATGACATGATGACAGCTCCATGAAGATACAGATCATATGACATGATGACAGCTCCGTGAAGATACAGAACATATGACCTTATGACAGCTCCGTGAAGATACAGATCATATGACATGATGACAGCTCCATGAAGATACAGATCATATGACATGATGACAGCTCCATGAAGATACAGATCATATGACCTTATGACAGCTCCATGAAGATACAGATCATATGACATGATAACAGCTCCATGAAGATACAGATCATAAGACATGATGACAGCTCCGTGAAGATACAGATCATATGACCTTATGACAGCTCCATGAAGATACAGATCATATGACATGATGACAGCTCCATGAAGATACAGATCATATGACCTTATGACAGGTCCATGAAGATACAGATCATATGACATGATGACAGCTCCATGAAGATACAGATCATATGACCTTATGACAGCTCCATGAAGATACAGATCATGTGACATGATGACAGCTCCATGAAGATACAGATCATATGACCTTATGACAGCTCCATGAAGATACAGATCATATGACATGATAACAGCTCCATGAAGATACAGATCATATGACATGATGACAGCTCCATGAAGATACAGATCATATGACATGATGACAGCTCCATGAAAATACAGAACATATGACATGATGATAGCTCCATGAAGATACAGAACATATGGCCTTATGACAGCTCCATGAAGATACAGATCATATGACCTTATGACAGCTCCATGAAGATACAGATCATATGACCTTATGATAGCTCCATGAAGATACAGATCATATGACCTTATGACAGCTCCATGAAGATACAGATCATATGACCTTATGATAGCTCCATGAAGATACAGAACATATGACCTTATGACAGCTCCATGAAGATACAGATCATATGACATGATGACAGCTCCATGAAGATACAGATCATATGACCTTATGACAGCTCCATGAAGATACAGATCATATGACCTTATGACAGCTCCATGAAGATACAGATCATATGACATGATGACAGCTCCATGAAGATACAGATCATATGACATGATGACAGCTCCATGAAGATACAGATCATATGACCTTATGATAGCTCCATGAAGATACAGATCATATGACCTTATGACAGCTCCATGAAGATACAGATCATATGACCTTATGATAGCTCCATGAAGACACAGATCATATGACATGATGACAGCTCCATGAAGATACAGATCATATGACCTTATGACAGCTCCATGAAGATACAGATCATATGACATGATGACAGCTCCATGAAGATACAGATCATATGACATGATGACAGCTCCATGAAGATACAGATCATATGACCTTATGATAGCTCCATGAAGATACAGATCATATGACCTTATGACAGCTCCATGAAGATACAGATCATATGACCTTATGATAGCTCCATGAAGATACAGATCATATGACCTTATGAAAGCTCCATGAAGATACAGATCAGATGACCTTATGATAGCTCCATGAAGATACAGATCATATGACATGATGACAGCTCCATGAAGATACAGATCATATGACCTTATGACAGCTCCATGAAGATACAGATCATATGACATGATGACAGCTCCATGAAGATACAGATCATATGACCTTATGACAGCTCCATGAAGATACAGATCATATGACATGATGACAGCTCCATGAAGATACAGATCATATGACATTATGACAGCTCCATGAAGATACAGATCATATGACATGATGACAGCTCCATGAAGATACAGATCATATGACATTATGACAGTTCCATGAAGATACGGATCATATGACCTTATGATAGCTCCATGAAGATACAGATCATATGACCTTATGACAGCTCCATGAAGATACAGATCATATGACCTTATGATAGCTCCATGAAGATACAGATCATATGACCTTATGACAGCTCCATGAAGATACAGATCATATGACCTTATGATAGCTCCATGAAGATACAGATCATAAGACATGATGACAGCTCCATGAAGATACAGATCATATGACCTTATGACAGCTCCATGAAGATACAGATCATATGACATGATGACAGCTCCATGAAGATACAGATCATATGACCTTATGACAGCTCCATGAAGATACAGATCATATGACCTTATGACAGCTCCATGAAGATACAGATCATATGACATGATGACAGCTCCATGAAGATACAGATCATATGACCTTATGACAGCTCCATGAAGATACAGATCATATGACATGATGACAGCTCCATGAAGATACAGATCATATGACCTTATGACAGCTCCATGAAGATACAGAACATATGACCTTATGACAGCTCCATGAAGATACAGATCATATGACATGATGACAGCTCCATGAAGATACAGATCATATGACATGATGACAGCTCCATGAAGATACAGATCATATGACCTTATGACAGCTCCATGAAGATACAGAACATATGACCTTATGACAGCTCCATGAAGATACAGATCATATGACATGATGACAGCTCCATGAAGATACAGAACATATGACCTTATGACAGATCCATGAAGATACAGAACATATGACCTTATGACAGCTCCATGAAGATACAGAACATATGACCATATGACAGCTCCATGAAGATACAGAACATATGACCTTATGATAGATCCATGAAGATACAGATCATATGACCTTATGACAGCTCCATGAAGATACAGAACATATGACATTATGATAGCTCCATGAAGATACAGATCATATGACCTTATGACAGCTCCATGAAGATACAGATCATATGACATGATGACAGCTCCATGAAGATACAGAACATATGACCTTATGACAGCTCCATGAAGATACAGAACATATGACCTTATGACAGCTCCATGAAGATACAGATCATATGACATGATGACAGCTCCATGAAGATACAGAACATATGACCTCATGACAGCTCCATGAAGATACAGATCATATGACATGATGACAGCTCCATGAAGATACAGATCATATGACATGATGACAGCTCCATGAAGATACAGATCATATGACATGATGACAGCTCCATGAAGATACAGAACATATGACATGATGACAGCTCCATGAAGATACAGATCATATGACCTTATGACAGCTCCATGAAGATACAGAACATATGACATGATGACAGCTCCATGAAGATACAGATCATATGACCTTATGATAGCTCCATGAAGATACAGATCATATGACCTTATGACAGCTCCATGAAGATACAGATAATATGACCTTATGACAGCTCCATGAAGATACAGATCATATGACCTTATGATAGCTCCATGAAGATACAGATCATATGACATGATGACAGCTCCATGAAGATACAGATCATATGACCTTATGACAGCTCCATGAAGATACAGATCATATGACCTTATGACAGCTCCATGAAGATACAGATCATATGACATGATGACAGCTCCATGAAGATACAGATCATATGACATGATGACAGCTCCATGAAGATACAGATCATATGACCTTATGACAGCTCCATGAAGATACAGAACATATGACATGATAACAGCTCCATGAAGATACAGAACATATGACCTTATGATAGCTCCATGAAGATACAGATCATATGACCTTATGACAGCTCCATGAAGATACAGATCATATGACATGATGATAGCTCCATGAAGATACAGAACATATGACCTTATGATAGCTCCATGAAGATACAGATCATATGACCTTATGACAGCTCCATGAAGATACAGATCATATGACCTTATGACAGCTCCATGAAGATACAGAACATATGACCTTATGACAGCTCCATGAAGATACAGAACATATGACCTTATGACAGCTCCATGAAGATACAGATCATATGACCTTATGACAGCTCCATGAAGATACAGATCATATGACCTTATGACAGCTCCATGAAGATACAGATCATATGACATGATGACAGCTCCATGAAGATACAGATCATATGACATGATGACAGCTCCATGAAGATACAGATCATATGACATGATGACAGCTCCGTGAAGATACAGAACATATGACCTTATGACAGCTCCATGAAGATACAGATCATATGACATGATGACAGCTCCGTGAAGATACAGAACATATGACCTTATGACAGCTCCATGAAGATACAGATCATATGACATGATGACAGCTCCATGAAGATACAGATCATATGACATGATGACAGCTCCATGAAGATACAGATCATATGACCTTATGACAGCTCCATGAAGATACAGATCATATGACATGATAACAGCTCCATGAAGATACAGATCATAAGACATGATGACAGCTCCGTGAAGATACAGATCATATGACCTTATGACAGCTCCATGAAGATACAGATCATATGACATGATGACAGCTCCATGAAGATACGGATCATATGACCTTATGACAGCTCCATGAAGATACAGATCATATGACATGATGACAGCTCCATGAAGATACAGATCATATGACCTTATGACAGCTCCATGAAGATACAGATCATATGACCTTATGACAGCTCCATGAAGATACAGATCATATGACATGATGACAGCTCCATGAAGATACAGATCATATGACCTTATGACAGCTCCATGAAGATACAGATCATATGACATGATAACAGCTCCATGAAGATACAGATCATATGACATGATAACAGCTCCATGAAGATACAGATCATATGACATGATGACAGCTCCGTGAAGATACAGATCATATGACCTTATGACAGCTCCATGAAGATACAGATCATATGACATGATAACAGCTCCATGAAGATACAGATCATATGACATGATGACAGCTCCATGAAGATACAGATCATATGACATGATGACAGCTCCGTGAAGATACAGATCATATGACCTTATGACAGCTCCATGAAGATACAGATCATATGACATGATAACAGCTCCATGAAGATACAGATCATATGACATGATGACAGCTCCATGAAGATACAGATCATATGACATTATGACAGCTCCGTGAAGATACAGATCATATGACCTTATGACAGCTCCATGAAGATACAGATCATATGACATGATGACAGCTCCATGAAGATACAGATCATATGACCTTATGACAGCTCCATGAAGATACAGAACATATGACCTTATGACAGCTCCATGAAGATACAGATCATATGACATGATGACAGCTCCATGAAGATACAGATCATATGACCTTATGATAGCTCCATGAAGATACAGATCATATGACATGATGACAGCTCCATGAAGATACAGATCATATGACCTTATGACAGCTCCATGAAGATACAGATCATATGACATGATTACAGCTCCATGAAGATACATATCATATGACCTTATGACAGCTCCATGAAGATACAGATCATATGACCTTATGACAGCTCCATGAAGATATAGATCATATGACATGATGACAGCTCCATGAAGATACAGATCATATGACCTTATGACAGCTCCATGAAGATGCAGATCATATGACATGATGACAGCTCCATGAAGATACAGATCATATGACATGATGACAGCTCCATGAAGATACAGATCATATGACCTTATGACAGCTCCATGAAGATACAGAACATATGACCTTATGACAGCTCCATGAAGATACAGATCATATGACATGATAACAGCTCCATGAAGATACAGAACATATGACCTTATGATAGATCCATGAAGATACAGAACATATGACCTTATGACAGCTCCATGAAGATACAGAACATATGACCTTATGACAGCTCCATGAAGATACAGAACATATGACCTTATGATAGATCCATGAAGATACAGAACATATGACCTTATGACAGCTCCATGAAGATACAGAACATATGACCTTATGACAGCTCCATGAAGATACAGATCATATGACATGATAACAGCTCCATGAAGATACAGAACATATGACCTTATGATAGATCCATGAAGATACAGAACATATGACCTTATGACAGCTCCATGAAGATACAGAACATATGACCTTATGACAGCTCCATGAAGATACAGAACATATGACCTTATGACAGCTCCATGAAGATACAGAACATATGACCTTATGACAGCTCCATGAAGATACAGAACATATGACCTTATGATAGATCCATGAAGATACAGATCATATGACCTTATGACAGCTCCATGAAGATACAGAACATATGACCTTATGATAGCTCCATGAAGATACAGATCATATGACCTTATGACAGCTCCATGAAGATACAGATCATATGACATGATGACAGCTCCATGAAGATACAGAACATATGACCTTATGACAGCTCCATGAAGATACAGAACATATGACCTTATGACAGCTCCATGAAGATACAGATCATATGACATGATGACAGCTCCATGAAGATACAGAACATATGACCTCATGACAGCTCCATGAAGATACAGATCATATGACATGATGACAGCTCCATGAAGATACAGATCATATGACATGATGACAGCTCCATGAAGATACAGATCATATGACATGATGACAGCTGCATGAAGATACAGAACATATGACATGATGACAGCTCCATGAAGATACAGATCATATGACCTTATGACAGCTCCATGAAGATACAGAACATATGACATGATGACAGCTCCATGAAGATACAGATCATATGACCTTATGATAGCTCCATGAAGATACAGATCATATGACCTTATGACAGCTCCATGAAGATACAGATCATATGACCTTATGACAGGTCCATGAAGATACAGATCATATGACCTTATGATAGCTCCATGAAGATACAGATCATATGACATGATGACAGCTCCATGAAGATACAGATCATATGACCTTATGACAGCTCCATGAAGATACAGATCATATGACCTTATGACAGCTCCATGAAGATACAGATCATATGACATGATGACAGCTCCATGAAGATACAGATCATATGACATGATGACAGCTCCATGAAGATACAGATCATATGCCCTTATGACAGCTCCATGAAGATACAGATCATATGCCCTTATGACAGCTCCATGAAGATACAGAACATATGACATGATAACAGCTCCATGAAGATACAGATCATATGACCTTATGACAGCTCCATGAAGATACAGATCATATGACCTTATGACAGCTCCATGAAGATACAGAACATATGACCTTATGACAGCTCCGTGAAGATACAGATCATATGACATGATAACAGCTCCATGAAGATACAGAACATATGACCTTATGACAGCTCAATGAAGATACAGAACATATGACCTTATGACAGCTCCATGAAGATACAGAACATATGACATGATGACAGCTACATGAAGATACAGATCATATGACATGATGACAGCTCCATGAAGATACAGAACATATGACATGATGACAGCTCCATGAAGATACAGATCATATGACATGATGACAGCTCCATGAAGATACAGATCATATGACCTTATGACAGCTCCATGAAGATACAGAACATATGACCTTATGACAGCTCCATGAAGATACAGATCATATGACATGATGACAGCTCCATGAAGATACAGAACATATGACCTTATGATAGCTCCATGAAGATACAGATCATATGACCTTATGACAGCTCCATGAAGATACAGAACATATGACCTTATGACAGCTCCATGAAGATACAGAACATATGACCTTATGATAGATCCATGAAGATACAGATCATATGACCTTATGACAGCTCCATGAAGATACAGAACATATGACCTTATGATAGCTCCATGAAGATACAGATCATATGACCTTATGACAGCTCCATGAAGATACAGATCATATGACATGATGACAGCTCCATGAAGATACAGAACATATGACCTTATGACAGCTCCATGAAGATACAGAACATATGACCTTATGACAGCTCCATGAAGATACAGATCATATGACATGATGACAGCTCCATGAAGATACAGAACATATGACCTCATGACAGCTCCATGAAGATACAGATCATATGACATGATGACAGCTCCATGAAGATACAGATCATATGACATGATGACAGCTCCATGAAGATACAGATCATATGACATGATGACAGCTGCATGAAGATACAGATCATATGACCTTATGACAGCTCCATGAAGATACAGAACATATGACATGATGACAGCTCCATGAAGATACAGATCATATGACCTTATGACAGCTCCATGAAGATACAGAACATATGACATGATGACAGCTCCATGAAGATACAGATCATATGACCTTATGATAGCTCCATGAAGATACAGATCATATGACCTTATGACAGCTCCATGAAGATACAGATCATATGACCTTATGACAGCTCCATGAAGATACAGATCATATGACCTTATGATAGCTCCATGAAGATACAGATCATATGACATGATGACAGCTCCATGAAGATACAGATCATATGACCTTATGACAGCTCCATGAAGATACAGATCATATGACCTTATGACAGCTCCATGAAGATACAGATCATATGACATGATGACAGCTCCATGAAGATACAGATCATATGACATGATGACAGCTCCATGAAGATACAGATCATATGACCTTATGACAGCTCCATGAAGATACAGATCATATGACCTTATGACAGCTCCATGAAGATACAGAACATATGACATGATAACAGCTCCATGAAGATACAGATCATATGACCTTATGACAGCTCCATGAAGATACAGATCATATGACCTTATGACAGCTCCATGAAGATACAGAACATATGACCTTATGACAGCTCCGTGAAGATACAGATCATATGACATGATAACAGCTCCATGAAGATACAGAACATATGACCTTATGACAGCTCAATGAAGATACAGAACATATGACCTTATGACAGCTCCATGAAGATACAGAACATATGACATGATGACAGCTCCATGAAGATACAGATCATATGACATGATGACAGCTCCATGAAGATACAGAACATATGACATGATGACAGCTCCATGAAGATACAGATCATATGACATGATGACAGCTCCATGAAGATACAGATCATATGACATTATAACAGCTCCATGAAGATACAGATCATATGACCTTATGACAGCTCCATGAAGATACAGAACATATGACCTTATGACAGCTCCATGAAGATACAGATCATATGACATGATGACAGCTCCATGAAGATACAGAACATATGACCTTATGATAGCTCCATGAAGATACAGATCATATGACCATATGACAGCTCCATGAAGATACAGAACATATGACCTTATGACAGCTCCATGAAGATACAGAACATATGACATGATGACAGCTCCATGAAGATACAGATCATATGACCTTATGACAGCTCCATGAAGATACAGAACATATGACCTTATGACAGCTCCATGAAGATACAGATCATATGACCTTATGACAGCTCCATGAAGATACAGATCATATGACATGATAACAGCTCCATGAAGATACAGATCATAAGACATGATGACAGCTCCGTGAAGATACAGATCATATGACATGATGACAGCTCCATGAAGATACAGATCATATGACCTTATGACAGCTCCATGAAGATACAGAACATATGACATGATAACAGCTCCATGAAGATACAGATCATATGACCTTATGACAGCTCCATGAAGATACAGATCATATGACCTTATGACAGCTCCATGAAGATACAGATCATATGACATGATGACAGCTCCATGAAGATACACATCATATGACATGATAACAGCTCCATGAAGATACAGATCATATGACATGATAACAGCTCCATGAAGATACAGAACATATCACCTTATGACAGCTCCATGAAGATACAGATCATAAGACATGATGACAGCTCCGTGAAGATACAGATCATATGACCTTATGACAGCTCCATGAAGATACAGATCATATGACATGATGAGAGCTCCATGAAGATACAGATCATATGACCTTATGACAGCTCCATGAAGATACTGAACATATGACCTTATGACAGCTCCATGAAGATACAGATCATATGACATGATGACAGCTCCATGAAGATACAGATCATATGACCTTATGACAGCTCCATGAAGATACAGATCATATGACCTTATGATAGCTCCATGAAGATACAGATCATATGACATGATGACAGCTCCATGAAGATACAGATCATATGACCTTATGACAGCTCCATGAAGATACAGATCATATGACATGATGACAGCTCCATGAAGATACAGATCATATGACCTTATGACAGCTCCATGAAGATACAGATCATATGACCTTATGACAGCTCCATGAAGATACAGATCATATGACATGATGACAGCTCCATGAAGATACAGATCATATGACCTTATGACAGCTCCATGAAGATGCAGATCATATGACATGATGACAGCTCCATGAAGATACAGATCATATGACCTTATGACAGCTCCATGAAGATACAGAACATATGACATGATGACAGCTCCATGAAGATACAGATCATATGACATGATGACAGCTCCATGAAGATACAGATCATATGACCTTATGACAACTCCATGAAGATACAGATCATATGACATGATGACAGCTCCATGAAGATACAGATCATATGACATGATGACAGCTCCATGAAGATACAGATCATATGACCTTATGACAGCTCCATGAAGATACAGAACATATGACCTTATGACAGCTCCATGAAGATACAGATCATATGACATGATGACAGCTCCATGAAGATACAGAACATATGACCTTATGACAGCTCCATGAAGATACAGAACATATGACCTTATGACAGCTCCATGAAGATACAGAACATATGACCTTATGACAGCTCCATGAAGATACAGAACATATGACCTTATGATAGATCCATGAAGATACAGATCATATGACCTTATGACAGCTCCATGAAGATACAGAACATATGACCTTATGATAGCTCCATGAAGATACAGATCATATGACCTTATGACAGCTCCATGAAGATACAGATCATATAACATGATGAGAGCTCCATGAAGATACAGAACATATGACCTTATGACAGCTCCATGAAGATACAGAACATATGACCTTATGACAGCTCCATGAAGATACAGATCATATGACATGATGACAGATCCATGAAGATACAGAACATATGACCTCATGACAGCTCCATGAAGATACAGATCATATGACATGATGACAGCTCCATGAAGATACAGATCATATGACATGATGACATCTCCATGAAGATACAGATCATATGACATGATGACAGCTCCATGAAGATACAGAACATATGACCTCATGACAGCTCCATGAAGATACAGAACATATGACCTTATGACAGCTCCATGAAGATACAGATCATATGACCTTATGACAGCTCCATGAAGATACAGAACATATGACATGATGACAGCTCCATGAAGATACAGATCATATGACCTTATGATAGCTCCATGAAGATACAGATCATATGACCTTATGACAGCTCCATGAAGATACAGATCATATGACCTTATGACAGCTCCATGAAGATACAGATCATATGACCTTATGATAGCTCCATGAAGATACAGATCATATGACATGATGACAGCTCCATGAAGATACGGATCATATGACCTTATGACAGCTCCATGAAGATACAGATCATATGACCTTATGACAGCTCCATGAAGATACAGATCATATGACATGATGACAGCTCCATGAAGATACAGATCATATGACATGATGACAGCTCCATGAAGATACAGATCATATGACCTTATGACAGCTCCATGAAGATACAGATCATATGACCTTATGACAGCTCCATGAAGATACAGAACATATGACATGATAACAGCTCCATGAAGATACAGATCATATGACCTTATGACAGCTCCATGAAGATACAGATCATATGACCTTATGACAGCTCCATGAAGATACAGAACATATGACCTTATGACAGCTCCGTGAAGATACAGATCATATGACATGATAACAGCTCCATGAAGATACAGAACATATGACCTGATGACAGCTCCATGAAGATACAGAACATATGACATGATGACAGCTCCATGAAGATACAGAACATATGACCTTATGACAGCTCCATGAAGATACAGAACATATGACATGATGACAGCTCCATGAAGATACAGAACATATGACATGATGACAGCTCCATGAAGATACAGATCATATGACATGATGACAGCTCCATGAAGATACAGAACATATGACATGATGACAGCTCCATGAAGATACAGATCATATGACATGATGACAGCTCCATGAAGATACAGATCATATGACATGATAACAGCTCCATGAAGATACAGATCATATGACCTTATGACAGCTCCATGAAGATACAGAACATATGACCTTATGACAGCTCCATGAAGATACAGATCATATGACATGATGACAGCTCCATGAAGATACAGAACATATGACCTTATGATAGCTCCATGAAGATACAGATCATATGACCTTATGACAGCTCCATGAAGATACAGAACATATGACCTTATGACAGCTCCATGAAGATACAGAACATATTACATGATGACAGCTCCATGAAGATACAGATCATATGACCTTATGACAGCTCCATGAAGATACAGATCATATGACATGATAACAGCTCCATGAAGATACAGATCATATGACCTTATGACAGCTCCATGAAGATACAGATCATATGACATGATGACAGCTCCATGAAGATACAGATCATATGACATGATGACAGCTCCGTGAAGATACAGAACATATGACCTTATGACAGCTCTATGAAGATACAGATCATATGACATGATGACAGCTCCGTGAAGATACAGATCATATGACCTTATGACAGCTCCATGAAGATACAGATCATATGACATGATAACAGCTCCATGAAGATACAGATCATAAGACATGATGACAGCTCCGTGAAGATACAATCATATGACATGATGACAGCTCCATGAAGATAAAGATCATATGACCTTATTACAGCTCCATGAAGATACAGAACATATGACCTTATGACAGCTCCATGAAGATACAGATCATATGACATGATGACAGCTCCATGAAGATACAGATCATATGACCTTATGACAGCTCCATGAAGATACAGAACATATGACCTTATGACAGCTCCATGAAGATACAGAACATATGACCTTATGACAGCTCCATGAAGATACAGATCATATGACCTTATGACAGCTCCATGAAGATACAGATCATATGACCTTATGACAGCTCCATGAAGATACAGATCATATGACATGATGACAGCTCCGTGAAGATACAGAACATATGACCTTATGACAGCTCCATGAAGATACAGATCATATGACATGATGACAGCTCCATGAAGATACAGATCATATGACATGATGACAGCTCCATGAAGATACAGATCATATGACCTTATGACAGCTCCATGAAGATACAGATCATATGACATGATAACAGCTCCATGAAGATACAGATCATATGACCTTATGACAGCTCCATGAAGATACAGAACATATGACCTTATGACAGCTCCATGAAGATACAGATCATATGACATGATGACAGCTCCATGAAGATACAGATCATATGACCTTATGACAGCTCCATGAAGATACAGATCATATGACATGATGACAGCTCCATGAAGATACAGATCATATGACCTTATGACAGCTCCATGAAGATACAGATCATATGACATGATGACAGATCCATGAAGATACAGATCATATGACCTTATGACAGCTCCATGAAGATAGAGATCATATGACATGATAACAGCTCCATGAAGATACAGATCATAAGACATGATGACAGCTCCGTGAAGATACAGATCATATGACCTTATGACAGCTCCATGAAGATACAGATCATATGACATGATGACAGCTCCATGAAGATACAGATCATATGACCTTATGACAACTCCATGAAGATACAGATCATATGACATGATGACAGCTCCATGAAGATACAGATCATATGACCTTATGACAGCTCCATGAAGATACAGATCATATGACCTTATGACAGCTCCATGAAGATACAGATCATATGACATGATGACAGCTCCATGAAGATACAGATCATATGACCTTATGACAGCTCCATGAAGATATAGATCATATGAAATTATGACAGCTCAATGAAGATACAGAACATATGACCTTATGATAGCTCCATGAAGATACAGATCATATGACCTTATGACAGCTCCATGAAGATACAGAACATATGACATGATGACAGCTCCATGAAGATACAGATCATTTGACCTTATGACAGCTCCATGAAGATACAGATCATATGACCTTATGACAGCTCCATGAAGATACAGAACATATGACCTTATGATAGCTCCATGAAGATACAGATCATATGACATGATGACAGCTCCATAAAGATACAGAACATATGACATGATAACAGCTCCATGAAGATACAGATCATATGACCTTATGACAGCTCCATGAAGATACAGAACATATGACCTTATGATAGCTCCATGAAGATACAGAACATATGACCTTATGATAGCTCCATGAAGATACAGATCATATGACCTTATGACAGCTCCATGAAGATACAGAACATATGACCTTATGATAGCTCCATGAAGATACAGATCATATGACCTTATGACAGCTCCATGAAGATACAGAACATATGACCTTATGATAGTTCCATGAAGATACAGATCATATGACGTTATGACAGCTCCATGAAGATACAGAACATATGACATGATGACAGCTCCATGAAGATACAGATCATATGACCTCATGACAGCTCCATGAAGATACAGATCATATGACATGATGACAGCTCCATGAAGATACAGATCATATGACCTTATGATAGCTCCATGAAGATACAGATCATATGACATGATGACAGCTCCATGAAGATACAGATCATATGACCTTATGACAGCTCCATGAAGATACAGAACATATGACATGATGACAGCTCCATAAAGATACAGATCATATGACCTCATGACAGCTCCATGAAGATACAGATCATATGACATGATGACAGCTCCATAAAGATACAGAACATATGACATGATGACAGCTCCATGAAGATACAGATCATATGACATGATGACAGCTCCATGAAGATACAGAACATATGACCTTATGACAGCTCCATGAAGATACAGAACATATGACATGATGACAGCTCCATGAAGATACAGAACATATGACCTTATGACAGCTCCATGAAGATACAGATCATATGACCTTATGACAGCTCCATGAAGATACAGAACATATGACCTTATGATAGCTCCATGAAGATACAGATCATATGACCTTATGACAGCTCCATGAAGATACAGAACATATGACATGATGACAGCTCCATGAAGATACAGATCATATGACCTTATGACAGCTCCATGAAGATACAGATCATATGACCTTATGACAGCTCCGTGAAGATACAGAATATATGACCTTATGATAGCTCCATGAAGATACAGATCATATGACATGATAACAGCTCCATGAAGATACAGATCATATGACATGATGACAGCTCCATGAAGATACAGATCATATGACCTTATGACAGCTCCATGAAGATACAGATCATATGACATGATGACAGCTCCATGAAGATACAGATCATATGACCTTATGACAGCTCCATGAAGATACAGATCATATGACCTTATGACAGCTCCATGAAGATACAGATCATATGACATGATGACAGCTCCATGAAGATACAGATCATATGACATGATGACAGCTCCATGAAGATACAGATCATATGACCTTATGACACCTCCATGAAGATACAGATCATATGACCTTATGACAGCTCCATGAAGATACAGATCATATGACCTTATGATAGCTCCATGAAGATACAGATCATATGACTTTATGACAGCTCCATGAAGATACAGATCATATGACCTTATGACAGCTCCATGAAGATACAGATCATATGACATGATGACAGCTCCATGAAGATACAGATCATATGACCTTATGATAGCTCCATGAAGATACAGATCATATGACATGATGACAGCTCCATGAAGATACAGATCATATGACCTTATGACAGCTCCATGAAGATACAGATCATATGACAAGATGACAGCTCCATGAAGATACAGATCATATGACCTTATGACAGCTCCATGAAGATACAGATCATATGACATGATGACAGCTCCATGAAGATACAGATCATATGACCTTATGACAGCTCCATGAAGATACAGATCATATGACATGATGACAGCTCCATGAAGATACAGAACATATGACCTTATGACAGCTCCATGAAAATACAGATCATATGACCTTATGACAGCTCCATGAAGATACAGATCATATGACATGATGACAGCTCCATGAAGATACAGATCATATGACATGATGACAGCTCCATGAAGATACCGATCATATGACATGATGACAGCTCCATGAAGATACAGCTCATATGACCTTATGACAGCTCCATGAAGATACAGATCATATGACATGATGACAGATCCATGAAGATACAGATCATATGACCTTATGACAGCTCCATGAAGATACAGATCATATGACATGATGACAGCTCCATGAAGATACAGATCATATGACCTTATGACAGCTCCATGAAGATACAGATCATATGACCTTATGACAGCTCCATGAAGATACAGATCATATGACATGATGACAGCTCCATGAAGATACAGATCATATGACATGATGACAGCTCCATGAAGATACAGATCATATCAACTTATGACAGCTCCATGAAGATACAGATCATATGACCTTATGACAGCTCCATGAAGATACAGATCATATGACCTTATGATAGCTCCATGAAGATACAGATCATATGACATGATGACAGCTCCATGAAGATACAGATCATATGACCTTATGACAGCTCCATGAAGATACAGATCATATGACATGATGACAGCTCCATGAAGATACAGATCATATGACCTTATGACAGCTCCATGAAGATACAGATCATATGACATGATGACAGCTCCATGAAGATACAGATCATATGACATGATGACAGCTCCATGAAGATACAGATCATATGACATGATGACAGCTCCATGAAGATACAGATCATATGACCTTATGATAGCTCCATGAAGATACAGAACATATGACATGATGACAGCTCCAAGAAGATACAGAACATATGACCTTATGATAGCTCCATGAAGATACAGATCATATGACATGATGACAGCTCCATGAAGATACAGATCATATGACATGATGACAGCTCCATGAAGATACAGATCATAAGACATGATGACAGCTCCATGAAGATACAGATCATATGACCTTATGACAGCTCCATGAAGATACAGATCATATGACACGATGACAGCTCCATGAAGATACAGATCATATGACATGATGACAGCTCCATGAAGATACAGATCATATGACCTTATGACAGCTCCATGAAGATACAGATCATATGACCTTATGACAGCTCCATGAAGATACAGATCATATGACCTTATGATAGCTCCATGAAGATACAGATCATATGACCTTATGACAGCTCCATGAAGATACAGATCATATGACATGATGACAGCTCCATGAAGATACAGATCATATGACCTTATGACAGCTCCATGAAGATACAGATCATATGACATGATGACAGCTCCATGAAGATACAGAACATATGACCTTATGATAGCTCCATGAAGATACAGATCATATGACCTTATGACAGCTCCATGAAGATACAGATCATATGACCTTATGACAGCTCCATGAAGATACATATCATATGACCTTATGACAGCTCCATGAAGATACAGATCATATGACATGATGACATCTCCATGAAGATACAGATCATATGACCTTATGACAGCTCCATGAAGATACAGATCATATGACATGATGACAGCTCCATGAAGATACAGATCATATGACTTTATGACAGCTCCATGAAGATACAGAACATATGACCTCATGACAGCTCCATGAAGATACAGATCATATGACATGATGACAGCTCCATGAAGATACAGATCATATGACCTTATGATAGCTCCATGAAGATACAGAACATATGACCTCATGACAGCTCCATGAAGATACAGATCATATGACCTTATGACAGCTCCATGAAGATACAGAACATATGACATGATGACAGCTCTATGAAGATACAGAACATATGACCTTATGACAGCTCCATGAAGATACAGATCATATGACATGATGACAGCTCCATGAAGATACAGATCATATGACCTTATGACAGCTCCATGAAGATACAGATCATATGACCTTATGACAGCTCCATGAAGATACAGAACATATGACCTTATGACAGCTCCATGAAGATACAGAACATATGACATGATGACAGCTCCATGAAGATACAGATCATATGATCTTATGACAGCTCCATGAAGATACAGATCATATGACATGATGACAGCTCCATGAAGATACAGATCATATGACCTTATGATAGCTCCATGAAGATACAGATCATATGACCTTATGACAGCTCCATGAAGATACAGATCATATGACCTCATGACAGATCCATCAAGATACAGATCATATGACCTTATGATAGCTCCATGAAGATACAGAACATATGACCTTATGACAGCTCCGTGAAGATACAGATCATATGACCTTATGACAGCTCCATGAAGATACAGATCATATGACCTTATGACAGCTCCATGAAGATACAGATCATATGACCTTATGACAGCTCCATGAAGATACAGAACATATGACCTTATGACAGCTCCATGAAGATACAGATCATATGACATGATGACAGCTCCATGAAGATACAGATCATATGACCTTATGACAGCTCCGTGAAGATACAGATCATATGACATGATGACAGCTCCATGAAGATACAGAACATATGACCTTATAAAAGCTCCATGAAGATACAGATCATATGACATGATGACAGCTCCATGAAGATACAGATCATATGACCTTATGACAGCTCCATGAAGATACAGATCATATGACCTTATGACAGCTCCATGAAGATACAGAACATATGACCTTATGACAGCTCCATGAAGATACAGATCATATGACATGATGACAGCTCCATGAAGATACAGATCATATGACCTTATGACAGCTCCATGAAGATACAGATCATATGACCTTATGACAGCTCCATGAAGATACAGATCATATGACATGATGACAGCTCCATGAAGATACAGAACATATGACCTTATGACAGCTCCATGAAGATACAGAACATATGACCTTATGACAGCTCCATGAAGATACAGATCATATGACCTTATGACAGCTCCACGAAGATACAGATCATATGACCTTATGACAGCTCCATGAAGATACAGATCATATGACCTTATGATAGCTCCATGAAGATACAGAACATATGACCTTATGACAGCTCCGTGAAGATACAGATCATATGACCTTATGACAGCTCCATGAAGATACAGATCATATGACCTTATGACAGCTCCATGAAGATACAGATCATATGACCTTATGACAGCTCCATGAAGATACAGAACATATGACCTTATGACAGCTCCATGAAGATACAGATCATATGACATGATGACAGCTCCATGAAGATACAGATCATATGACCTTATGACAGCTCCGTGAAGATACAGATCATATGACATGATGACAGCTCCATGAAGATACTGATCATATGACCTTATGACAGCTCCATGAAGATACAGATCATATGACCTTATGACAGCTCCATGAAGATACAGATCATATGACATGATGACAGCTCCATGAAGATACAGAACATATGACCTTATGACAGCTCCATGAAGATACAGATCATATGACATGATGACAGCTCCATGAAGATACAGATCATATGACCTTATGACAGCTCCGTGAAGATACAGATCATATGACATGATGACAGCTCCATGAAGATACAGATCATATGACCTTATGACAGCTCCATGAAGATACAGATCATATGACCTTATGACAGCTCCATGAAGATACAGATCATATGACATGATGACAGCTCCATGAAGATACAGAACATATGACCTTATGACAGCTCCATGAAGATACAGATCATATGACATGATGACAGCTCCATGAAGATACAGATCATATGACCTTATGACAGCTCCGTGAAGATACAGATCATATGACATGATGACAGCTCCATGAAGATACAGATCATATGACATGATGACAGCTCCATGAAGATACAGAACATATGACCTTATGACAGCTCCATGAAGATACAGATCATATGACATGATGACAGCTCCATGAAGATACAGATCATATGACCTTATGACAGCTCCATGAAGATACAGATCATATGACCTTATGACAGCTCCATGAAGATACAGATCATATGACATGATGACAGCTCCATGAAGATACAGATCATATGACATGATGACAGCTCCATGAAGATACAGATCATATGACCTTATGACAGCTCCATGAAGATACAGATCATATGACCTTATGACAGCTCCATGAAGATACAGATCATATGACATGATGACAGCTCCATGAAGATACAGACCATATGACCTTATGACAGCTCCATGAAGATACAGATCATATGACATGATGACAGGTCCATGAATATACAGATCATATGACCTTATGACAGCTCCATGAAGATACAGATCATATGACCTTATGACAGCTCGATGAAGATACAGATCATATGACATGATGACAGCTCCATGAAGATACAGAACATATGACCTTATGACAGCTCCATGAAGATACAGAACATATGACCTTATGACAGCTCCATGAAGATACAGATCATATGACCTTATGACAGCTCCATGAAGATACAGATCATATGACCTTATGACAGCTCCATGAAGATACAGAACATATGACATGATGACAGCTCCCTGAAGATACAGATCATATGACCTTATGACAGCTCCGTGAAGATACAGATCATATGACATGATGACAGCTCCATGAAGATACAGATCATATGACCTTATGACAGCTCCATGAAGATACAGAACATATGACCTTATGACAGCTCCGTGAAGATACAGATCATATGACCTTATGACAGCTCCATGAAGATACAGATCATATGACCTTATGACAGCTCCATGAAGATACAGATCATATGACCTTATGACAGCTCCATGAAGATACAGAACATATGACCTTATGACAGCTCCATGAAGATACAGATCATATGACATGATGACAGCTCCATGAAGATACAGATCATATGACCTTATGACAGCTCCGTGAAGATACAGATCATATGACATGATGACAGCTCCATGAAGATACAGAACATATGACCTTATGACAGCTCCATGAAGATACAGATCATATGACATGATGACAGCTCCATGAAGATACAGATCATATGACCTTATGACAGCTCCATGAAGATACAGATCATATGACCTTATGACAGCTCCATGAAGATACAGATCATATGACCTTATGACAGCTCCATGAAGATACAGAACATATGACATGATGACAGCACCCTGAAGATACAGATCATATGACCTTATGACAGCTCCGTGAAGATACAGATCATATGACATGATGACAGCTCCATGAAGATACAGATCATATGACCTTATGACAGCTCCATGAAGATACAGATCATATGACCTTATGACAGCTCCATGAAGATACAGATCATATGACCTTATGACAGCTCCATGAAGATACAGATCATATGACATGATGACAGCTCCATGAAGATACAGATCATATGACCTTATGACAGCTCCATGAAGATACAGATCATATGACATGATGACAGCTCCGTGAAGATACAGATCATATGACATGATGACAGCTCCATGAAGATACAGATCATATGACCTTATGACAGCTCCATGAAGATACAGATCATATGACCTTATGACAGCTCCATGAAGATACAGATCATATGACCTTATGATAGCTCCATGAAGATACAGATCATATGACATGATGACAGCTCCATGAAGATACAGATCATATGGCCTTATGACAGCTCCATGAAGATACAGATCATATGACATGATGACAGCTCCGTGAAGATACAGATCATATGACATGATGACAGCTCCATGAAGATACAGATCATATGACATGATGACAGCTCCATGAAGATACAGATCATATGACCTTATGACAGCTCCATGAAGATACAGAACATATGACATGATAACAGCTCCATGAAGATACAGATCATATGACCTTATGACAGCTCCATGAAGATACAGATCATATGACCTTATGACAGCTCCATGAAGATACAGAACATATGACCTTATGACAGCTCCATGAAGATACAGATCATATGACCTTATGACAGCTCCATGAAGATACAGATCATATGACCTTATGACAGCTCCATGAAGATACAGAACATATGACCTTATGACAGCTCCATGAAGATACAGATCATATGACATGATGACAGCTCCATGAAGATACAGATCATATGACATGATGACAGCTCCATGAAGATACAGATCATATGACCTTATGACACCTCCATGAAGATACAGATCATATGACCTTATGACAGCTCCATGAAGATACAGATCATATGACCTTATGATAGCTCCATGAAGATACAGATCATATGACATGATGACAGCTCCATGAAGATACAGATCATATGACCTTATGACAGCTCCATGAAGATACAGATCATATGACATGATGACAGCTCCATGAAGATACAGATCATATGACCTTTTGAAAGCTCCATGAAGATACAGATCATATGACATGATGACAGCTCCATGAAGATACAGATCATATGACCTTATGACAGCTCCATGAAGATACAGATCATATGACATGATGACAGCTCCATGAAGATACAGATCATATGACCTTATGACAGCTCCATGAAGATACAGATCATATGACATGATGACAGCTCCATGAAGATACAGATCATATGACCTTATGACAGCTCCATGAAAATACAGATCATATGACCTTATGACAGCTCCATGAAGATACAGATCATATGACATGATGACAGCTCCATGAAGATACAGATCATATGACATGATGACAGCTCCATGAAGATACCGATCATATGACATGATGACAGCTCCATGAAGATACAGATCATATGACCTTATGACAGCTCCATGAAGATACAGATCATATGACATGATGACAGCTCCATGAAGATACAGATCATATGACCTTATGACAGCTCCATGAAGATACAGATCATATGACATGATGACAGCTCCATGAAGATACAGATCATATGACCTTATGACAGCTCCATGAAGATACAGATCATATGACCTTATGACAGCTCCATGAAGATACAGATCATATGACATGATGACAGCTCCATGAAGATACAGATCATATGACATGATGACAGCTCCATGAAGATACAGATCATGTCAACTTATGACAGCTCCATGAAGATACAGATCATATGACCTTATGACAGCTCCATGAAGATACAGATCATATGACCTTATGATAGCTCCATGAAGATACAGATCATATGACATGATGACAGCTCCATGAAGATACAGATCATATGACCTTATGACAGCTCCATGAAGATACAGATCATATGACATGATGACAGCTCCATGAAGATACAGATCATATGACCTTATGACAGCTCCATGAAGATACAGATCATATTACATGATGACAGCTCCATGAAGATACAGATCATATGACCTTATGACAGCTCCATGAAGATACAGATCATATGACATGATGACAGCTCCATGAAGATACAGATCATATGACCTTATGATAGCTCCATGAAGATACAGATCATATGACATGATGACAGCTCCATGAAGATACAGATCATATGACATGATGACAGCTCCATGAAGATACAGATCATAAGACATGATGACAGCTCCATGAAGATACAGATCATATGACCTTATGACAGCTCCATGAAGATACAGATCATATGACATGATGACAGCTCCATGAAGATACAGATCATATGAAATGATGACAGCTCCATGAAGATACAGATCATATGACCTTATGACAGCTCCATGAAGATACAGATCATATGACCTTATGACAGCTCCATGAAGATACAGATCATATGACCTTATGATAGCTCCATGAAGATACAGATCATATGACCTTATGACAGCTCCATGAAGATACAGATCATATGACATGATGACAGCTCCATGAAGATACAGATCATATGACCTAATGACAGCTCCATGAAGATACAGATCATATGACATGATGACAGCTCCATGAAGATACAGAACATATGACCTTATGATAGCTCCATGAAGATACAGATCATATGACCTTATGACAGCTCCATGAAGATACAGATCATATGACCTTATGACAGCTCCATGAAGATACATATCATATGACCTTATGACAGCTCCATGAAGATACAGATCATATGACATGATGACAGCTCCATGAAGATACAGATCATATGACCTTATGACAGCTCCATGAAGATACAGATCATATGACATGATGACAGCTCCATGAAGATACAGATCATATGACTTTATGACAGCTCCATGAAGATACAGAACATATGACCTCATGACAGCTCCATGAAGATACAGATCATATGACCTTATGACAGCTCCATGAAGATACAGAACATATGACATGATGACAGCTCCATGAAGATACAGAACATATGACCTTATGACAGCTCCATGAAGATACAGATCATATGACATGATGACAGCTCCATGAAGATACAGATCATATGACCTTATGACAGCTCCATGAAGATACAGATCATATGACCTTATGACAGCTCCATGAAGATACAGAACATATGACCTTATGACAGCTCCATGAAGATACAGAACATATGACATGATGACAGCTCCATGAAGATACAGATCATATGATCTTATGACAGCTCCATGAAGATACAGATCATATGACATGATGACAGCTCCATGAAGATACAGATCATATGACATGATGACAGCTCCATGAAGATACAGATCATATGACCTTATGACAGCTCCATGAAGATACAGATCATATGACCTTATGACAGCTCCATGAAGATACAGATCATATGACATGATGACAGCTCCATGAAGATACAGATCATATGACCTTATGACAGCTCCATGAAGATATAGATCATATGAAATTATGACAGCTCCATGAAGATACAGAACATATGACCTTATGATAGCTCCATGAAGATACAGATCATATGACCTTATGACAGCTCCATGAATATACAGAACATATGACATGATGACAGCTCCATGAAGATACAGATCATTTGACCTTATGACAGCTCCATGAAGATACAGATCATATGACCTTATGACAGCTCCATGAAGATACAGAACATATGACCTTATGATAGCTCCATGAAGATACAGATCATATGACATGATGACAGCTCCATGAAGATACAGAACATATGACATGATAACAGCTCCATGAAGATACAGATCATATGACCTTATGACAGCTCCATGAAGATACAGAACATATGACCTTATGATAGCTCCATGAAGATACAGAACATATGACCTTATGATAGCTCCATGAAGATACAGATCATATGACCTTATGACAGCTCCATGAAGATACAGAACATATGACCTTATGATAGCTCCATGAAGATACAGATCATATGACCTTATGACAGCTCCATGAAGATACAGAACATATGACCTTATGATAGTTCCATGAAGATACAGATCATATGACCTTATGACAGCTCCATGAAGATACAGAACATATGACATGATGACAGCTCCATGAAGATACAGATCATATGACCTTATGACAGCTCCATGAAGATACAGATCATATGACCTTATGACAGCTCCATGAAGATACAGAACATATGACCTTATGACAGCTCCATGAAGATACAGATCATATGACATGATGACAGCTCCATGAAGATACAGATCATATGACATGATGACAGCTCCATGAAGATACAGATCATATGACCTTATGACACCTCCATGAAGATACAGATCATATGACCTTATGACAGCTCCATGAAGATACAGATCATATGACCTTATGATAGCTCCATGAAGATACAGATCATATGACATGATGACAGCTCCATGAAGATACAGATCATATGACCTTATGACAGCTCCATGAAGATACAGATCATATGACATGATGACAGCTCCATGAAGATACAGATCATATGACCTTTTGAAAGCTCCATGAAGATACAGATCATATGACATGATGACAGCTCCATGAAGATACAGATCATATGACCTTATGACAGCTCCATGAAGATACAGATCATATGACATGATGACAGCTCCATGAAGATACAGATCATATGACCTTATGACAGCTCCATGAAGATACAGATCATATGACATGATGACAGCTCCATGAAGATACAGATCATATGACCTTATGACAGCTCCATGAAAATACAGATCATATGACCTTATGACAGCTCCATGAAGATACAGATCATATGACATGATGACAGCTCCATGAAGATACAGATCATATGACATGATGACAGCTCCATGAAGATACCGATCATATGACATGATGACAGCTCCATGAAGATACAGATCATATGACCTTATGACAGCTCCATGAAGATACAGATCATATGACATGATGACAGCTCCATGAAGATACAGATCATATGACCTTATGACAGCTCCATGAAGATACAGATCATATGACATGATGACAGCTCCATGAAGATACAGATCATATGACCTTATGACAGCTCCATGAAGATACAGATCATATGACCTTATGACAGCTCCATGAAGATACAGATCATATGACATGATGACAGCTCCATGAAGATACAGATCATATGACATGATGACAGCTCCATGAAGATACAGATCATATCAACTTATGACAGCTCCATGAAGATACAGATCATATGACCTTATGACAGCTCCATGAAGATACAGATCATATGACCTTATGATAGCTCCATGAAGATACAGATCATATGACATGATGACAGCTCCATGAAGATACAGATCATATGACCTTATGACAGCTCCATGAAGATACAGATCATATGACATGATGACAGCTCCATGAAGATACAGATCATATGACCTTATGACAGCTCCATGAAGATACAGATCATATTACATGATGACAGCTCCATGAAGATACAGATCATATGACCTTATGACAGCTCCATGAAGATACAGATCATATGACATGATGACAGCTCCATGAAGATACAGATCATATGACCTTATGATAGCTCCATGAAGATACAGATCATATGACATGATGACAGCTCCATGAAGATACAGATCATATGACATGATGACAGCTCCATGAAGATACAGATCATAAGAGATGATGACAGCTCCATGAAGATACAGATCATATGACCTTATGACAGCTCCATGAAGATACAGATCATATGACATGATGACAGCTCCATGAAGATACAGATCATATGACATGATGACAGCTCCATGAAGATACAGATCATATGACATGATGACAGCTCCATGAAGATACAGATCATATGACATGATGACAGCTCCATGAAGATACAGAACATATGACCTTATGACAGCTCCATGAAGATACAGATCATATGACATGATGACAGCTCCATGAAGATACAGAACATATGACCTTATGACAGCTCCATGAAGATACAGATCATATGACCTTATGACAGCTCCATGAAGATACAGATCATATGACCTTATGATAGCTCCATGAAGATACAGATCATATGACCTTATGACAGCTCCATGAAGATACAGATCATATGACATGATGACAGCTCCATGAAGATACAGATCATATGACCTAATGACAGCTCCATGAAGATACAGATCATATGACCTTATGACAGCTCCATGAAGATACAGATCATATGACCTTATGACAGCTCCATGAAGATACAGATCATATGACATGATGACAGCTCCATGAAGATACAGATCATATGACATGATGACAGCTCCATGAAGATACAGATCATATGACCTTATGACAGCTCCATGAAGATACAGATCATACGACATGATGACAGCTCCATGAAGATACAGATCATATGACCTTATGACAGCTCCATGAAGATACAGATCATATGACATGATGACAGCTCCATGAAGATACAGATCATATGACTTTATGACAGCTCCATGAAGATACAGAACATATGACCTCATGACAGCTCCATGAAGATACAGATCATATGACATGATGACAGCTCCATGAAGATACAGATCATATGACCTTATGATAGCTCCATGAAGATACAGAACATATGACCTAATGACAGCTCCATGAAGATACAGATCATATGACCTTATGACAGCTCCATGAAGATACAGAACATATGACATGATGACATCTCCATGAAGATACAGAACATATGACCTTATGACAGCTCCATGAAGATACAGATCATATGACATGATGACAGCTCCATGAAGATACAGATCATATGACCTTATGACAGCTCCATGAAGATACAGATCATATGACCTTATGACAGCTCCATGAAGATACAGATCATATGACCTTATGACAGCTCCATGAAGATACAGAACATATGACCTTATGACAGCTCCATGAAGATACAGAACATATGACATGATGACAGCTCCATGAAGATACAGATCATATGATCTTATGACAGCTCCATGAAGATACAGATCATATGACATGATGACAGCTCCATGAAGATACAGATCATATGACTTTATGACAGCTCCATGAAGATACAGAACATATGACCTCATGACAGCTCCATGAAGATACAGATCATATGACATGATGACAGCTCCATGAAGATACAGATCATATGACCTTATGATAGCTCCATGAAGATACAGAACATATGACCTAATGACAGCTCCATGAAGATACAGATCATATGACCTTATGACAGCTCCATGAAGATACAGAACATATGACATGATGACATCTCCATGAAGATACAGAACATATGACCTTATGACAGCTCCATGAAGATACAGATCATATGACATGATGACAGCTCCATGAAGATACAGATCATATGACCTTATGACAGCTCCATGAAGATACAGATCATATGACCTTATGACAGCTCCATGAAGATACAGATCATATGACCTTATGACAGCTCCATGAAGATACAGAACATATGACCTTATGACAGCTCCATGAAGATACAGATCATATGACATGATGACAGCTCCATGAAGATACAGATCATATGACATGATGACAGCTCCATGAAGATACAGATCATAAGACATGATGACAGCTCCATGAAGATACAGATCATATGACCTTATGACAGCTCCATGAAGATACAGATCATATGACATGATGACAGCTCCATGAAGATACAGATCATATGAAATGATGACAGCTCCATGAAGATACAGATCATATGACCTTATGACAGCTCCATGAAGATACAGATCATATGACCTTATGACAGCTCCATGAAGATACAGATCATATGACCTTATGATAGCTCCATGAAGATACAGATCATATGACCTTATGACAGCTCCATGAAGATACAGATCATATGACATGATGACAGCTCCATGAAGATACAGATCATATGACCTAATGACAGCTCCATGAAGATACAGATCATATGACATGATGACAGCTCCATGAAGATACAGAACATATGACCTTATGATAGCTCCATGAAGATACAGATCATATGACCTTATGACAGCTCCATGAAGATACAGATCATATGACCTTATGACAGCTCCATGAAGATACATATCATATGACCTTATGACAGCTCCATGAAGATACAGATCATATGACATGATGACAGCTCCATGAAGATACAGATCATATGACCTTATGACAGCTCCATGAAGATACAGATCATATGACATGATGACAGCTCCATGAAGATACAGATCATATGACTTTATGACAGCTCCATGAAGATACAGAACATATGACCTCATGACAGCTCCATGAAGATACAGATCATATGACCTTATGACAGCTCCATGAAGATACAGAACATATGACATGATGACAGCTCCATGAAGATACAGAACATATGACCTTATGACAGCTCCATGAAGATACAGATCATATGACATGATGACAGCTCCATGAAGATACAGATCATATGACCTTATGACAGCTCCATGAAGATACAGATCATATGACCTTATGACAGCTCCATGAAGATACAGAACATATGACCTTATGACAGCTCCATGAAGATACAGAACATATGACATGATGACAGCTCCATGAAGATACAGATCATATGATCTTATGACAGCTCCATGAAGATACAGATCATATGACATGATGACAGCTCCATGAAGATACAGATCATATGACATGATGACAGCTCCATGAAGATACAGATCATATGACCTTATGACAGCTCCATGAAGATACAGATCATATGACCTTATGACAGCTCCATGAAGATACAGATCATATGACATGATGACAGCTCCATGAAGATACAGATCATATGACCTTATGACAGCTCCATGAAGATATAGATCATATGAAATTATGACAGCTCCATGAAGATACAGAACATATGACCTTATGATAGCTCCATGAAGATACAGATCATATGACCTTATGACAGCTCCATGAATATACAGAACATATGACATGATGACAGCTCCATGAAGATACAGATCATTTGACCTTATGACAGCTCCATGAAGATACAGATCATATGACCTTATGACAGCTCCATGAAGATACAGAACATATGACCTTATGATAGCTCCATGAAGATACAGATCATATGACATGATGACAGCTCCATGAAGATACAGAACATATGACATGATAACAGCTCCATGAAGATACAGATCATATGACCTTATGACAGCTCCATGAAGATACAGAACATATGACCTTATGATAGCTCCATGAAGATACAGAACATATGACCTTATGATAGCTCCATGAAGATACAGATCATATGACCTTATGACAGCTCCATGAAGATACAGAACATATGACCTTATGATAGCTCCATGAAGATACAGATCATATGACCTTATGACAGCTCCATGAAGATACAGAACATATGACCTTATGATAGTTCCATGAAGATACAGATCATATGACCTTATGACAGCTCCATGAAGATACAGAACATATGACATGATGACAGCTCCATGAAGATACAGATCATATGACCTTATGACAGCTCCATGAAGATACAGATCATATGACCTCATGACAGCTCCATGAAGATACAGAACATATGACCTTATGACAGCTCCATGAAGATACAGATCATATGACATGATGACAGCTCCATGAAGATACAGATCATATGACATGATGACAGCTCCATGAAGATACAGATCATATGACCTTATGACACCTCCATGAAGATACAGATCATATGACCTTATGACAGCTCCATGAAGATACAGATCATATGACCTTATGATAGCTCCATGAAGATACAGATCATATGACATGATGACAGCTCCATGAAGATACAGATCATATGACCTTATGACAGCTCCATGAAGATACAGATCATATGACATGATGACAGCTCCATGAAGATACAGATCATATGACCTTTTGAAAGCTCCATGAAGATACAGATCATATGACATGATGACAGCTCCATGAAGATACAGATCATATGACCTTATGACAGCTCCATGAAGATACAGATCATATGACATGATGACAGCTCCATGAAGATACAGATCATATGACCTTATGACAGCTCCATGAAGATACAGATCATATGACATGATGACAGCTCCATGAAGATACAGATCATATGACCTTATGACAGCTCCATGAAAATACAGATCATATGACCTTATGACAGCTCCATGAAGATACAGATCATATGACATGATGACAGCTCCATGAAGATACAGATCATATGACATGATGACAGCTCCATGAAGATACCGATCATATGACATGTTGACAGCTCCATGAAGATACAGATCATATGACCTTATGACAGCTCCATGAAGATACAGATCATATGACATGATGACAGCTCCATGAAGATACAGATCATATGACCTTATGACAGCTCCATGAAGATACAGATCATATGACATGATGACAGCTCCATGAAGATACAGATCATATGACCTTATGACAGCTCCATGAAGATACAGATCATATGACCTTATGACAGCTCCATGAAGATACAGATCATATGACATGATGACAGCTCCATGAAGATACAGATCATATGACATGATGACAGCTCCATGAAGATACAGATCATATCAACTTATGACAGCTCCATGAAGATACAGATCATATGACCTTATGACAGCTCCATGAAGATACAGATCATATGACCTTATGATAGCTCCATGAAGATACAGATCATATGACATGATGACAGCTCCATGAAGATACAGATCATATGACCTTATGACAGCTCCATGAAGATACAGATCATATGACATGATGACAGCTCCATGAAGATACAGATCATATGACCTTATGACAGCTCCATGAAGATACAGATCATATTACATGATGACAGCTCCATGAAGATACAGATCATATGACCTTATGACAGCTCCATGAAGATACAGATCATATGACATGATGACAGCTCCATGAAGATACAGATCATATGACCTTATGATAGCTCCATGAAGATACAGATCATATGACATGATGACAGCTCCATGAAGATACAGATCATATGACATGATGACAGCTCCATGAAGATACAGATCATAAGAGATGATGACAGCTCCATGAAGATACAGATCATATGACCTTATGACAGCTCCATGAAGATACAGATCATATGACATGATGACAGCTCCATGAAGATACAGATCATATGACATGATGACAGCTCCATGAAGATACAGATCATATGACATGATGACAGCTCCATGAAGATACAGATCATATGACATGATGACAGCTCCATGAAGATACAGAACATATGACCTTATGACAGCTCCATGAAGATACAGATCATATGACATGATGACAGCTCCATGAAGATACAGAACATATGACCTTATGACAGCTCCATGAAGATACAGATCATATGACCTTATGACAGCTCCATGAAGATACAGATCATATGACCTTATGATAGCTCCATGAAGATACAGATCATATGACCTTATGACAGCTCCATGAAGATACAGATCATATGACATGATGACAGCTCCATGAAGATACAGATCATATGACCTAATGACAGCTCCATGAAGATACAGATCATATGACCTTATGACAGCTCCATGAAGATACAGATCATATGACCTTATGACAGCTCCATGAAGATACAGATCATATGACATGATGACAGCTCCATGAAGATACAGATCATATGACATGATGACAGCTCCATGAAGATACAGATCATATGACCTTATGACAGCTCCATGAAGATACAGATCATACGACATGATGACAGCTCCATGAAGATACAGATCATATGACCTTATGACAGCTCCATGAAGATACAGATCATATGACATGATGACAGCTCCATGAAGATACAGATCATATGACTTTATGACAGCTCCATGAAGATACAGAACATATGACCTCATGACAGCTCCATGAAGATACAGATCATATGACATGATGACAGCTCCATGAAGATACAGATCATATGACCTTATGATAGCTCCATGAAGATACAGAACATATGACCTAATGACAGCTCCATGAAGATACAGATCATATGACCTTATGACAGCTCCATGAAGATACAGAACATATGACATGATGACATCTCCATGAAGATACAGAACATATGACCTTATGACAGCTCCATGAAGATACAGATCATATGACATGATGACAGCTCCATGAAGATACAGATCATATGACCTTATGACAGCTCCATGAAGATACAGATCATATGACCTTATGACAGCTCCATGAAGATACAGATCATATGACCTTATGACAGCTCCATGAAGATACAGAACATATGACCTTATGACAGCTCCATGAAGATACAGAACATATGACATGATGACAGCTCCATGAAGATACAGATCATATGATCTTATGACAGCTCCATGAAGATACAGATCATATGACATGATGACAGCTCCATGAAGATACAGATCATATGACTTTATGACAGCTCCATGAAGATACAGAACATATGACCTCATGACAGCTCCATGAAGATACAGATCATATGACATGATGACAGCTCCATGAAGATACAGATCATATGACCTTATGATAGCTCCATGAAGATACAGAACATATGACCTAATGACAGCTCCATGAAGATACAGATCATATGACCTTATGACAGCTCCATGAAGATACAGAACATATGACATGATGACATCTCCATGAAGATACAGAACATATGACCTTATGACAGCTCCATGAAGATACAGATCATATGACATGATGACAGCTCCATGAAGATACAGATCATATGACCTTATGACAGCTCCATGAAGATACAGATCATATGACCTTATGACAGCTCCATGAAGATACAGATCATATGACCTTATGACAGCTCCATGAAGATACAGAACATATGACCTTATGACAGCTCCATGAAGATACAGAACATATGACATGATGACAGCTCCATGAAGATACAGATCATATGATCTTATGACAGCTCCATGAAGATACAGATCATATGACATGATGACAGCTCCATGAAGATACAGATCATATGACCTTATGACAGCTCCATGAAGATACAGATCATATGACCTTATGACAGCTCCATGAAGATACAGATCATATGACATGATGACAGCTCCATGAAGATACAGATCATATGACCTTACGACAGCTCCATGAAGATATAGATCATATGAAATTATGACAGCTCCATGAAGATACAGAACATATGACCTTATGATAGCTCCATGAAGATACAGATCATATGACCTTATGACAGCTCCATGAAGATACAGAACATATGACATGATGACAGCTCCATGAAGATACAGATCATTTGACCTTATGACAGCTCCATGAAGATACAGATCATATGACCTTATGACAGCTCCATGAAGATACAGAACATATGACCTTATGATAGCTCCATGAAGATACAGATCATATGACATGATGACAGCTCCATGAAGATACAGAACATATGACATGATAACAGCTCCATGAAGATACAGATCATATGACCTTATGACAGCTCCATGAAGATACAGAACATATGACCTTATGATAGCTCCATGAAGATACAGAACATATGACCTTATGATAGCTCCATGAAGATACAGATCATATGACCTTATGACAGCTCCATGAAGATACAGAACATATGACCTTATGATAGCCCCATGAAGATACAGATCATATGACCTTATGACAGCTCCATGAAGATACAGAACATATGACCTTATGATAGTTCCATGAAGATACAGATCATATGACCTTATGACAGCTCCATGAAGATACAGAACATATGACATGATGACAGCTCCATGAAGATACAGATCATATGACCTCATGACAGCTCCATGAAGATACAGATCATATGACATGATGACAGCTCCATGAAGATACAGATCATATGACCTTATGATAGCTCCATGAAGATACAGATCATATGACATGATGACAGCTCCATGAAGATACAGATCATATGACCTTATGACAGCTCCATGAAGATACAGAACATATGACATGATGACAGCTCCATAAAGATACAGATCATATGACCTCATGACAGCTCCATGAAGATACAGATCATATGACATGATGACAGCTCCATGAAGATACAGAACATATGACCTCATGACAGCTCCATGAAGATACAGAACATATGACCTTATGACAGCTCCATGAAGATACAGAACATATGACATGATGACAGCTCCATGAAGATACAGATCATATGACATGATGACAGCTCCATGAAGATACAGAACATATGACCTTATGACAGCTCCATGAAGATACAGAACATATGACCTTATGACAGCTCCATGAAGATACAGATCATATGACCTTATGACAGCTCCATGAAGATACAGAACATATGACCTTATGATAGCTCCATGAAGATACAGATCATATGACCTTATGACAGCTCCATGAAGATACAGAACATATGACATGATGACAGCTCCATGAAGATACAGATCATATGACCTTATGACAGCTCCATGAAGATACAGATCATATGACCTTATGACAGCTCCGTGAAGATACAGAATATATGACCTTATGATAGCTCCATGAAGATACAGATCATATGACATGATAACAGCTCCATGAAGATACAGATCATATGACATGATGACAGCTCCATGAAGATACAGATCATATGACCTTATGACAGCTCCATGAAGATACAGATCATATGACATGATGACAGCTCCATGAAGATACAGATCATATGACCTTATGACAGCTCCATGAAGATACAGATCATATGACCTTATGACAGCTCCATGAAGATACAGATCATATGACATGATGACAGCTCCATGAAGATACAGATCATATGACATGATGACAGCTCCATGAAGATACAGATCATATGACCTTATGACACCTCCATGAAGATACAGATCATATGACCTTATGACAGCTCCATGAAGATACAGATCATATGACCTTATGATAGCTCCATGAAGATACAGATCATATGACATGATGACAGCTCCATGAAGATACAGATCATATGACCTTATGACAGCTCCATGAAGATACAGATCATATGACATGATGACAGCTCCATGAAGATACAGATCATATGACCTTTTGAAAGCTCCATGAAGATACAGATCATATGACATGATGACAGCTCCATGAAGATACAGATCATATGACCTTATGACAGCTCCATGAAGATACAGATCATATGACATGATGACAGCTCCATGAAGATACAGATCATATGACCTTATGACAGCTCCATGAAGATACAGATCATATGACATGATGAAAGCTCCATGAAGATACAGAACATATGACCTTATGACAGCTCCATGAAAATACAGATCATATGACCTTATGACAGCTCCATGAAGATACAGATCATATGACATGATGACAGCTCCATGAAGATACAGATCATATGACATGATGACAGCTCCATGAAGATACCGATCATATGACATGATGACAGCTCCATGAAGATACAGATCATATGACCTTATGACAGCTCCATGAAGATACAGATCATATGACATGATGACAGCTCCATGAAGATACAGATCATATGACCTTATGACAGCTCCATGAAGATACAGATCATATGACATGATGACAGCTCCATGAAGATACAGATCATATGACCTTATTACAGCTCCATGAAGATACAGATCATATGACCTTATGACAGCTCCATGAAGATACAGATCATATGACATGATGACAGCTCCATGAAGATACAGATCATATGACATGATGACAGCTCCATGAAGATACAGATCATATCAACTTATGACAGCTCCATGAAGATACAGATCATATGACCTTATGACAGCTCCATGAAGATACAGATCATATGACCTTATGATAGCTCCATGAAGATACAGATCATATGACATGATGACAGCTCCATGAAGATACAGATCATATGACCTTATGACAGCTCCATGAAGATACAGATCATATGACATGATGACAGCTCCATGAAGATACAGATCATATGACCTTATGACAGCTCCATGAAGATACAGATCATATGACACGATGACAGCTCCATGAAGATACAGATCATATGACATGATGACAGCTCCATGAAGATACAGATCATATGACCTTATGACAGCTCCATGAAGATACAGATCATATGACCTTATGACAGCTCCATGAAGATACAGATCATATGACCTCATGATAGCTCCATGAAGATACAGATCATATGACCTTATGACAGCTCCATGAAGATACAGATCATATGACATGATGACAGCTCCATGAAGATACAGATCATATGACCTTATGACAGCTCCATGAAGATACAGATCATATGACATGATGACAGCTCCATGAAGATACAGAACATATGACCTTATGATAGCTCCATGAAGATACAGATCATATGACCTTATGACAGCTCCATGAAGATACAGATCATATGACCTTATGACAGCTCCATGAAGATACATATCATATGACCTTATGACAGCTCCATGAAGATACAGATCATATGACATGATGACAGCTCCATGAAGATACAGATCATATGACCTTATGACAGCTCCATGAAGATACAGATCATATGACATGATGACAGCTCCATGAAGATACAGATCATATGACTTTATGACAGCTCCATGAAGATACAGAACATATGACCTCATGACAGCTCCATGAAGATACAGATCATATGACATGATGACAGCTCCATGAAGATACAGATCATATGACCTTATGATAGCTCCATGAAGATACAGAACATATGACCTCATGACAGCTCCATGAAGATACAGATCATATGACCTTATGACAGCTCCATGAAGATACAGAACATATGACATGATGACAGCTCCATGAAGATACAGATCATATGATCTTATGACAGCTCCATGAAGATACAGATCATATGACATGATGACAGCTCCATGAAGATACAGATCATATGACCTTATGATAGCTCCATGAAGATACAGATCATATGACCTTATGACAGCTCCATGAAGATACAGATCATATGACCTTATGACAGATCCATGAAGATACAGATCATATGACCTTATGATAGCTCCATGAAGATACAGAACATATGACCTTATGACAGCTCCGTGAAGATACAGATCATATGACCTTATGACAGCTCCATGAAGATACAGATCATATGACCTTATGACAGCTCCATGAAGATACAGATCATATGACCTTATGACAGCTCCATGAAGATACAGAACATATGACCTTATGACAGCTCCATGAAGATACAGATCATATGACATGATGACAGCTCCATGAAGATACAGATCATATGATCTTATGACAGCTCCGTGAAGATACAGATCATATGACATGCTGACAGCTTCATGAAGATACAGAACATATGACCTTATAAAAGCTCCATGAAGATACAGATCATATGACATGATGACAGCTCCATTAAGATACAGATCATATGACCTTATGACAGCTCCATGAAGATACAGATCATATGACCTTATGACAGCTCCATGAAGATACAGAACATATGACCTTATGACAGCTCCATGAAGATACAGATCATATGACATGATGACAGCTCCATGAAGATACAGATCATATGACCTTATGACAGCTCCATGAAGATACAGATCATATGACCTTATGACAGCTCCATGAAGATACAGATCATATGACATGATGACAGCTCCATGAAGATACAGAACATATGACCTTATGACAGCTCCATGAAGATACAGATCATATGACCTTATGACAGCTCCATGAAGATACAGATCATATGACCTTATGACAGCTCCATGAAGATACAGAACATATGACATGATGACAGCTCCCTGAAGATACAGATCATATGACCTTATGACAGCTCCGTGAAGATACAGATCATATGACATGATGACAGCTCCATGAAGATACAGAACATATGACCTTATGACAGCTCCGTGAAGATACAGATCATATGACCTTATGACAGCTCCATGAAGATACAGATCATATGACATGATGACAGCTCCATGAAGATACAGAACATATGACCTTATGATAGCTCCATGAAGATACAGATCATATGACCTTATGACAGCTCCATGAAGATACAGATCATATGACATGATGACAGCTCCATGAAGATACAGATCATATGACCTTATGACAGCTCCATGAAGATACAGATCATATGACCTTATGACAGCTCCATGAAGATACAGAACATATGACCTTATGACAGCTCCATGAAGATACAGATCATATGACATGATGACAGCTCCATGAAGATACAGATCATATGACCTTATGACAGCTCCGTGAAGATACAGATCATATGACATGATGACAGCTCCATGAAGATACAGAACATATGACCTTATGACAGCTCCATGAAGATACAGATCATATGACATGATGACAGCTCCATGAAGATACAGAACATATGACCTTATGACAGCTCCATGAAGATACAGATCATATGACATGATGACAGCTCCATGAAGATACAGAACATATGACCTTATGACAGCTCCGTGAAGATACAGAACATATGACCTTATGACAGCTCCATGAAGATACAGAACATATGACCTTATGACAGCTCCATGAAGATACAGATCATATGACCTTATGACAGCTCCGTGAAGATACAGATCATATGACATGATGACAGCTCCATGAAGATACAGATCATATGACCTTATGACAGCTCCATGAAGATACAGATCATATGACCTTATGACAGCTCCATGAAGATACAGATCATATGACCTTATGACAGCTCCATGAAGATACAGATCATATGACATGATGACAGCTCCATGAAGATACAGATCATATGACCTTATGACAGCTCCATGAAGATACAGATCATATGACATGATGACAGCTCCGTGAAGATACAGATCATATGACATGATGACAGCTCCATGAAGATACAGATCATATGACCTTATGACAGCTCCATGAAGATACAGATCATATGACCTTATGACAGCTCCATGAAGATACAGATCATATGACCTTATGACAGCTCCATGAAGATACAGATCATATGACATGATGACAGCTCCATGAAGATACAGATCATATGGCCTTATGACAGCTCCATGAAGATACAGATCATATGACATGATGACAGCTCCGTGAAGATACAGATCATATGACATGATGACAGCTCCATGAAGATACAGATCATATGACATGATGACAGCTCCATGAAGATACAGATCATATGACCTTATGACAGCTCCATGAAGATACAGAACATATGACATGATAACAGCTCCATGAAGATACAGATCATATGACCTTATGACAGCTCCATGAAGATACAGATCATATGACCTTATGACAGCTCCATGAAGATACAGAACATATGACCTTATGACAGCTCCATGAAGATACAGATCATATGACCTTATGACAGCTCCATGAAGATACAGATCATATGACCTTATGACAGCTCCATGAAGATACAGAACATATGACCTTATGACAGCTCCATGAAGATACAGATCATATGACATGATGACAGCTCCATGAAGATACAGATCATATGACATGATGACAGCTCCATGAAGATACAGATCATATGACCTTATGACACCTCCATGAAGATACAGATCATATGACCTTATGACAGCTCCATGAAGATACAGATCATATGACCTTATGATAGCTCCATGAAGATACAGATCATATGACATGATGACAGCTCCATGAAGATACAGATCATATGACCTTATGACAGCTCCATGAAGATACAGATCATATGACATGATGACAGCTCCATAAAGATACAGATCATATGACCTTTTGAAAGCTCCATGAAGATACAGATCATATGACATGATGACAGCTCCATGAAGATACAGATCATATGACCTTATGACAGCTCCATGAAGATACAGATCATATGACATGATGACAGCTCCATGAAGATACAGATCATATGACCTTATGACAGCTCCATGAAGATACAGATCATATGACATGATGACAGCTCCATGAAGATACAGATCATATGACCTTATGACAGCTCCATGAAGATACAGATCATATGACCTTATGACAGCTCCATGAAGATACAGATCATATGACATGATGACAGCTCCATGAAGATACAGATTATATGACCTTATGACAGCTCCATGAAGATACAGATTATATGACCTTATGACAGCTCCATGAAGATACAGATCATATCAACTTATGACAGCTCCATGAAGATACAGATCATATGACCTTATGACAGCTCCATGAAGATACAGATCATATGACCTTATGATAGCTCCATGAAGATACAGATCATATGACATGATGACAGCTCCATGAAGATACAGATCATATGACCTTATGACAGCTCCATGAAGATACAGATCATATCAACTTATGACAGCTCCATGAAGATACAGATCATATGACATGATGACAGCTCCATGAAGATACAGATCATATGACCTTATGACAGCTCCATGAAGATACAGATCATATGACATGATGACAGCTCCATGAAGATACAGATCATATGACCTTATGACAGCTCCATGAAGATACAGATCATATGACATGATGACAGCTCCATGAAGATACAGATCATATGACCTTATGATAGCTCCATGAAGATACAGATCATATGACATGATGACAGCTCCATGAAGATACAGATCATATGACATGATGACAGCTCCATGAAGATACAGATCATAAGACATGATGACAGCTCCATGAAGATACAGATCATATGACCTTATGACAGCTCCATGAAGATACAGATCATATGACATGATGACAGCTCCATGAAGATACAGATCATATGACATGATGACAGCTCCATGAAGATACAGATCATATGACCTTATGACAGCTCCATGAAGATACAGATCATATGACATGATGACAGCTCCATGAAGATACAGATCATATGACATGATGACAGCTCCATGAAGATACAGATCATATGACCTTATGACAGCTCCATGAAGATACAGATCATATCAACTTATGACAGCTCCATGAAGATACAGATCATATGACATGATGACAGCTCCATGAAGATACAGATCATATGACCTTATGACAGCTCCATGAAGATACAGATCATATGACATGATGACAGCTCCATGAAGATACAGATCATATGACCTTATGACAGCTCCATGAAGATACAGATCATATTACATGATGACAGCTCCATGAAGATACAGATCATATGACCTTATGACAGCTCCATGAAGATACAGATCATATGACATGATGACAGCTCCATGAAGATACAGATCATATGACCTTATGATAGCTCCATGAAGATACAGATCATATGACATGATGACAGCTCCATGAAGATACAGATCATATGACATGATGACAGCTCCATGAAGATACAGATCATAAGACATGATGACAGCTCCATGAAGATACAGATCATATGACCTTATGACAGCTCCATGAAGATACAGATCATATGACATGATGACAGCTCCATGAAGATACAGATCATATGACATGATGACAGCTCCATGAAGATACAGATCATATGACCTTATGACAGCTCCATGAAGATACAGATCATATGACCTTATGACAGCTCCATGAAGATACAGATCATATGACCTTATGATAGCTCCATGAAGATACAGATCATATGACCTTATGACAGCTCCATGAAGATACAGATCATATGACATGATGACAGCTCCATGAAGATACAGATCATATGACATGATGACAGCTCCATGAAGATACAGATCATATGACCTTATGACACCTCCATGAAGATACAGATCATATGACCTTATGACAGCTCCATGAAGATACAGATCATATGACCTTATGATAGCTCCATGAAGATACAGATCATATGACATGATGACAGCTCCATGAAGATACAGATCATATGACCTTATGACAGCTCCATGAAGATACAGATCATATGACATGATGACAGCTCCATGAAGATACAGATCATATGACCTTTTGAAAGCTCCATGAAGATACAGATCATATGACATGATGACAGCTCCATGAAGATACAGATCATATGACCTTATGACAGCTCCATGAAGATACAGATCATATGACATGATGACAGCTCCATGAAGATACAGATCATATGACCTTATGACAGCTCCATGAAGATACAGATCATATGACATGATGACAGCTCCATGAAGATACAGATCATATGACCTTATGACAGCTCCATGAAGATACAGATCATATGACCTTATGACAGCTCCATGAAGATACAGATCATATGACATGATGACAGCTCCATGAAGATACAGATTATATGACCTTATGACAGCTCCATGAAGATACAGATTATATGACCTTATGACAGCTCCATGAAGATACAGATCATATCAACTTATGACAGCTCCATGAAGATACAGATCATATGACCTTATGACAGCTCCATGAAGATACAGATCATATGACCTTATGATAGCTCCATGAAGATACAGATCATATGACATGATGACAGCTCCATGAAGATACAGATCATATGACCTTATGACAGCTCCATGAAGATACAGATCATATCAACTTATGACAGCTCCATGAAGATACAGATCATATGACATGATGACAGCTCCATGAAGATACAGATCATATGACCTTATGACAGCTCCATGAAGATACAGATCATATGACATGATGACAGCTCCATGAAGATACAGATCATATGACCTTATGACAGCTCCATGAAGATACAGATCATATGACATGATGACAGCTCCATGAAGATACAGATCATATGACCTTATGATAGCTCCATGAAGATACAGATCATATGACATGATGACAGCTCCATGAAGATACAGATCATATGACATGATGACAGCTCCATGAAGATACAGATCATAAGACATGATGACAGCTCCATGAAGATACAGATCATATGACCTTATGACAGCTCCATGAAGATACAGATCATATGACATGATGACAGCTCCATGAAGATACAGATCATATGACATGATGACAGCTCCATGAAGATACAGATCATATGACCTTATGACAGCTCCATGAAGATACAGATCATATGACATGATGACAGCTCCATGAAGATACAGATCATATGACATGATGACAGCTCCATGAAGATACAGATCATATGACCTTATGACAGCTCCATGAAGATACAGATCATATCAACTTATGACAGCTCCATGAAGATACAGATCATATGACATGATGACAGCTCCATGAAGATACAGATCATATGACCTTATGACAGCTCCATGAAGATACAGATCATATGACATGATGACAGCTCCATGAAGATACAGATCATATGACCTTATGACAGCTCCATGAAGATACAGATCATATTACATGATGACAGCTCCATGAAGATACAGATCATATGACCTTATGACAGCTCCATGAAGATACAGATCATATGACATGATGACAGCTCCATGAAGATACAGATCATATGACCTTATGATAGCTCCATGAAGATACAGATCATATGACATGATGACAGCTCCATGAAGATACAGATCATATGACATGATGACAGCTCCATGAAGATACAGATCATAAGACATGATGACAGCTCCATGAAGATACAGATCATATGACCTTATGACAGCTCCATGAAGATACAGATCATATGACATGATGACAGCTCCATGAAGATACAGATCATATGACATGATGACAGCTCCATGAAGATACAGATCATATGACCTTATGACAGCTCCATGAAGATACAGATCATATGACCTTATGACAGCTCCATGAAGATACAGATCATATGACCTTATGATAGCTCCATGAAGATACAGATCATATGACCTTATGACAGCTCCATGAAGATACAGATCATATGACATGATGACAGCTCCATGAAGATACAGAACATATGACCTTATGATAGCTCCATGAAGATACAGATCATATGACCTTATGACAGCTCCATGAAGATACAGATCATATGACCTTATGACAGCTCCATGAAGATACATATCATATGACCTTATGACAGCTCCATGAAGATACAGATCATATGACATGATGACAGCTCCATGAAGATACAGATCATATGACCTTATGACAGCTCCATGAAGATACAGATCATATGACATGATGACAGCTCCATGAAGATACAGATCATATGACTTTATGACAGCTCCATGAAGATACAGAACATATGACCTCATGACAGCTCCATGAAGATACAGATCATATGACATGATGACAGCTCCATGAAGATACAGATCATATGACCTTATGATAGCTCCATGAAGATACAGAACATATGACCTCATGACAGCTCCATGAAGATACAGATCATATGACCTTATGACAGCTCCATGAAGATACAGAACATATGACATGATGACAGCTCCATGAAGATACAGAACATATGACCTTATGACAGCTCCATGAAGATACAGATCATATGACATGATGACAGCTCCATGAAGATACAGATCATATGACCTTATGACAGCTCCATGAAGATACAGATCATATGACCTTATGACAGCTCCATGAAGATACAGAACATATGACCTTATGACAGCTCCATGAAGATACAGAACATATGACATGATGACAGCTCCATGAAGATACAGATCATATGATCTTATGACAGCTCCATGAAGATACAGATCATATGACATGATGACAGCTCCATGAAGATACAGATCATATGACCTTATGATAGCTCCATGAAGATACAGATCATATGACCTTATGACAGCTCCATGAAGATACAGATCATATGACCTTATGACAGCTCCATGAAGATACAGATCATATGACCTTATGATAGCTCCATGAAGATACAGAACATATGACCTTATGACAGCTCCGTGAAGATACAGATCATATGACCTTATGACAGCTCCATGAAGATACAGATCATATGACCTTATGACAGCTCCATGAAGATACAGATCATATGACCTTATGACAGCTCCATGAAGATACAGAACATATGACCTTATGACAGCTCCATGAAGATACAGATCATATTACATGATGACAGCTCCATGAAGATACAGATCATATGACCTTATGACAGCTCCGTGAAGATACAGATCATATGACATGATGACAGCTCCATGAAGATACAGAACATATGACCTTATGACAGCTCCATGAAGATACAGATCATATGACATGATGACAGCTCCATGAAGATACAGATCATATGACCTTATGACAGCTCCATGAAGATACAGATCATATGACCTTATGACAGCTCCATGAAGATACAGAACATATGACCTTATGACAGCTCCATGAAGATACAGATCATATGACATGATGACAGCTCCATGAAGATACAGATCATATGACCTTATGACAGCTCCATGAAGATACAGAACATATGACCTTATGACAGCTCCGTGAAGATACAGATCATATGACCTTATGACGGCTCCATGAAGATACAGATCATATGACCTTATGACAGCTCCATGAAGATACAGATCATATGACCTTATGACAGCTCCATGAAGATACAGAACATATGACCTTATGACAGCTCCATGAAGATACTGATCATATGACATGATGACAGCTCCATGAAGATACAGATCATATGACCTTATGACAGCTCCGTGAAGATACAGATCATATGACATGATGACAGCTCCATGAAGATACAGAACATATGACCTTATGACAGCTCCATGAAGATACAGATCATATGACCTTATGACAGCTCCATGAAGATACAGATCATATGACCTTATGACAGCTCCATGAAGATACAGATCATATGACATGATGACAGCTCCATGAAGATACAGATCATATGACATGATGACAGCTCCATGAAGATACAGAACATATGACCTTATGACAGCTCCATGAAGATACAGATCATATGACCTTATGACAGCTCCATGAAGATACAGATCATATGACCTTATGACAGCTCCATGAAGATACAGAACATATGACATGATGACAGCTCCCTGAAGATACAGATCATATGACCTTATGACAGCTCCGTGAAGATACAGATCATATGACATGATGACAGCTCCATGAAGATACAGAACATATGACCTTATGACAGCTCCGTGAAGATACAGATCATATGACCTTATGACAGCTCCGTGAAGATACAGATCATATGACATGATGACAGCTCCATGAAGATACAGAACATATGACCTTATGACAGCTCCGTGAAGATACAGATCATATGACCTTATGACAGCTCCGTGAAGATACAGATCATATGACATGATGACAGCTCCATGAAGATACAGAACATATGACCTTATGACAGCTCCGTGAAGATACAGATCATATGACCTTATGACAGCTCCATGAAGATACAGATCATATGACCTTATGACAGCTCCATGAAGATACAGATCATATGACCTTATGACAGCTCCATGAAGATACAGAACATATGACCTTATGACAGCTCCATGAAGATACAGATCATATGACATGATGACAGCTCCATGAAGATACAGATCATATGACCTTATGACAGCTCCGTGAAGATACAGATCATATGACATGATGACAGCTCCATGAAGATACAGAACATATGACCTTATGACAGCTCCATGAAGATACAGATCATATGACCTTATGACAGCTCCATGAAGATACGGATCATATGACCTTATGACAGCTCCATGAAGATACAGATCATATGACATGATGACAGCTCCATGAAGATACAGATCATATGACCTTATGACAGCTCCATGAAGATACAGATCATATGACCTTATGACAGCTCCATGAAGATACAGATCATATGACATGATGACAGCTCCATGAAGATACAGAACACATGACCTTATGACAGCTCCATGAAGATACAGATCATATGACCTTATGACAGCTCCGTGAAGATACAGATCATATGACATGATGACAGCTCCATGAAGATACAGATCATATGACATGATGACAGCTCCATGAAGATACAGATCATATGACATGATGACAGCTCCATGAAGATACAGAACACATGACCTTATGACAGCTCCATGAAGATACAGATCATATGACCTTATGACAGCTCCGTGAAGATACAGATCATATGACATGATGACAGCTCCATGAAGATACAGATCATATGACATGATGACAGCTCCATGAAGATACAGAACACATGACCTTATGACAGCTCCATGAAGATACAGATCATATGACCTTATGACAGCTCCGTGAAGATACAGATCATATGACATGATGACAGCTCCATGAAGATACAGATCATATGACATGATGACAGCTCCATGAAGATACAGATCATATGACATGATGACAGCTCCATGAAGATACAGAACACATGACCTTATGACAGCTCCATGAAGATACAGATCATATGACCTTATGACAGCTCCGTGAAGATACAGATCATATGACATGATGACAGCTCCATGAAGATACAGATCATATGACATGATGACAGCTCCATGAAGATACAGAACACATGACCTTATGACAGCTCCATGAAGATACAGATCATATGACCTTATGACAGCTCCGTGAAGATACAGATCATATGACATGATGACAGCTCCATGAAGATACAGATCATATGACCTTATGACAGCTCCATGAAGATACAGATCATATGACCTTATGACAGCTCCATGAAGATACAGATCATATGACATGATGACAGCTCCATGAAGATACAGATCATATGACCTCATGACAGCTCCATGAAGATATAGATCATATGACATGATGACAGCTCCGTGAAGATACAGATCATATGACATGATGACAGCTCCATGAAGATACAGATCATATGACCTTATGACAGCTCCATGAAGATACAGATCATATGACCTTATGACAGCTCCATGAAGATACAGATCATATGACCTTATGACAGCTCCATGAAGATACAGATCATATGACATGATGACAGCTCCATGAAGATACAGATCATATGACCTTATGACAGCTCCATGAAGATACAGATCATATGACATGATGACAGCTCCATGAAGATACAGATCATATGACATGATGACAGCTCCATGAAGATACAGATCATATGACCTTATGATAGCTCCATGAAGATACAGATCATATGACATGATGACAGCTCCGTGAAGATACAGATCATATGACATGATGACAGCTCCATGAAGATACAGATCATATGACATGATGACAGCTCCATGAAGATACAGATCATATGACCTTATGATAGCTCCATGAAGATACAGAACATATGACATGATAACAGCTCCATGAAGATACAGATCATATGACCTTATGACAGCTCCATGAAGATACAGATCATATGACCTTATGACAGCCCCATGAAGATACAGAACATATGACCTTATGACAGCTCCATGAAGATACAGATCATATGACCTTATGACAGCTCCATGAAGATACAGATCATATGACCTTATGACAGCTCCATGAAGATACAGAACATATGACCTTATGACAGCTCCATGAAGATACAGATCATATGACATGATGACAGCTCCATGAAGATACAGATCATATGACCTTATGACAGCTCCATGAAGATACAGATCATATGACCTTATGACAGCTCCATGAAGATACAGATCATATGACATGATGACAGCTCCATGAAGATACAGATCATATGACCTTATGACAGCTCCATGAAGATACAGAACATATGACATGATGACAGCTCCATGAAGATACAGATCATATGTCCTTATGACAGTTCCATGAAGATACAGAACATATGACATGATGACAGCTCCATGAAGATACAGATCATATGACCTTATGACAGCTCTATGAAGATACAGATCATATGACCTTATGACAGCTCCATGAAGATACAGATCATATGACATGATGACAGCTCCATGAAGATACAGATCATATGACCTTATGACAGCTCCATGAAGATACAGATCATATGACATGATGACAGCTCCATGAAGATACAGATCATATGACCTTATGACAGCTCCATGAAGATACAGATCATATGACATGATGACAGCTCCATGAAGATACAGATCATATGACCTTATGACAGCTCCATGAAGATACAGATCATATGACATGATGACAGCTCCATGAAGATACAGATCATATGACCTTATGACAGCTCCATGAAGATACAGAACATATGACATGATGACAGCTCCATGAAGATACAGATCATATGACCTTATGACAGCTCCATGAAGATACAGATCTATTTTGGGGGAATACAATTCTGTGATCTGCAAGTTATTTTCGTAGAATTAGTGAAGAACAAAAGTGAAGTGGAAACTGTTTTAACAAAGAACGGAAATCATCTCCAGGAATCAACTTACTGAGAACTTCCGTTTCAATGAAAAAAAACATTGGTCAATCCCATATCAATATCAATTGCTAATTAGAACCGTACCAATTGCATTTCGGGATAATATGAACACCAACCCTACTCCTGTCACTCTTTCCTCCTGTCACCCTCCCTTCCTGTCACCCTTTCCTCCTGTCACCCTTTCTTCCTGTTCCCCTCTCTTCCTGTCACTCTTTCCTCCTGTCACTCTTTCCTCCTGTCACCCTCTCTTCCTGTCACCCTTTCCTCCTGTCACCCTCTCTTCCTGTCACCCTCTCCTCCTGTCACTCTTTCCTCCTGTTACCCTCTCTTCCTGTCACCCTTTCTTCCTGTCACCCTCTCTTCCTGTCCCCTCTCTTCCTGTCCCCCCACTTCCTGTCACCCTTTCCCCCTGTCACCCTTTCCTCCTGTCATCTTCTCCTCCTGTCACCCTTTCCTCCTGTCATCTTCTCCCCCTGTCACCCTCTCCTCCTGTCACCCTGTAAGACATTTCTATTATATTTCATGCGATCAACTCGTACTGTTGTGACTCGTCGTTAAAAAAACGTATAAGATTTTTTAAAAAGAAACAATAAAAAGAGAACTTTAAAGAATTCTTAATCATATTTATTTGTTTTGTTGTTTTGTTGTTTATTTTAGTTATTTTTGTGGTGTTTGATGTTTCTTTGGTTGAAATTCAATTATCGTTTTCAATCTTTGAAGTCGAAGTCAAAGAAAAATTAGATTTTTTTATGTCTGATTAAAGATGTAATTAAATCTAAAGAGTGAACACAAAAGAGAACACACACTACATGCTATAACAGACATTGTTAATTAGTGGAGCGTTGAATAAACTTCAGCTTCGATATTTTGTGAAGGTAATATTGTTTTTTTGTTAATGAAATATCGACGGTAGATTACATGAAACAAAGCTTAGATGTTCAAATGTAATTATTGAATGGGCATATATTTTCACCTTAATGGTCAGGGGTCTGTATGCCTTGGCAAGGGTCGGTTTCTTCCTTTGCAAGGCACTTATTTCAGTATTTTTATACACTTTTTCAAAATATCAACGTTCTACAATGCCCCTGCATATGTCTCCGGCTTTTCTCGTGTTAATCCTCACGTGTTATTAGTTCCTTAGAGGATTAACACCACATTCTGGAACTCTATCAACGAATTAACAAGGTAAAATCTATTCCAACATTATGTTTTCCTGTTTTTTTCTGTTCAAGATCTTACTGCCTAATGAGGTCATAGCTGTTGAATAATGGCTATCACTGAAATATATATAACAGCGAATATGAATAAACAAAGTTAATTTTACCCAGTTGACTTACACTTCTTGTATATATATATCATGTTATATCAAGCGTTAACCTAATATATACCTTCCATATACTGTACCGATTGTGTTGTTATTTCTGTTTACCTTTTACATACACACACACACACACACATATATATATATATATATATATATATATATATATATATATATATATATACGAGGGCAATCCCAAAAGTAAGGTCTCCTTCCGATATTGCAACTTTTCCGTTAAAATCCTGTCGATGGTGCTTCGGGAAACCTCAGGAACCAAAATGCGGAGAGCATCCAGAGTGATCCGCCGATCTTTACGCATGTTTTCCTCGGAAGGAGACCTTACTGTTGGGATTGCCCTCGTATATAATAACTGCGCGAAATTCGCACTTGGCGATAGCGTTGAACGGGAGCTCCATTCTCAACGGCTGCCAAGCCAAGATTGAGCATCCCAGCGAAGCGCACGCATGCTTGTTTGGGAGTGAAGGAAGCACCAATCACAACAGTGTTGCCAACAGCCGTACGAACAGTTTCTCTGCGTCCCCATCGCTTTGGAGACCTTACTTTTGGGATTATCCTCGTATAATACAATGATGAATGGTTAAGCCTTCAGTACGTTTATTGGTTGGTGACGCGGGTTTCGCTATTGATCAGCTCAAGGTTCGATCTGTATTGATCTGGCCCGACTCTGCAATCAAATGTTCGTTGGACCTCTGTTGTAGTAGTGTATATATATATATCTGTGTATATATATATATATATATATATATATATATATATATATATATATATATATATATATATATATATATATATATATGTATATATATATATATATATGAAAAGAGTCAGGCCGTTTCGACTTCTGAGTCTGTCAGATCTAGCTGTCGAAACGGCCAGAACTCAGCCGTCGGGGTCCTGACGCTTTTCCTATTACCCACTCTACTACCCAAGTATAGAGTATTCTGGTGCGTTCTGGTCCACCTGGTTCCTTACTACACTTCCTTCGTTATATATATATATATAATATATATATATATATATATATATATATTATGAAGAGAGAAGAAACATTTAGATATAATTAGTAATAAAATGTATCATACCTAAACTGCTCCTAGATTCCTCGACTACGTAGTTTCGTGGCATAAACAAAAACAATACATCATAAAGATATAGAGTCCTTGCGAGGTCTGCCGACTTATCAAGAGGATACCTCATTTTACTAGCTTCAAGAACGCGTCTACACGACGTGAGAAAGAATCCCAAAAGGCGATATAACGGTCGAGAAACAGAGCTAAGCCTCTTATAACCCCGAAGAAAATACCACGGAGGCGGAGGGGGTATTTATATCGAAGCCGTAGAAGAGGTGGTGAAGGAGGCGAGAAGTATGAGTAATGGCAGCTTTCCAGCAGTCACCACACTTCAAAGATTACTCGACCAGAGGGAGTTATGAACAATATATTTAGAAACACACAGATACATGCGGACACACACATATACATGAATGCATCCACACCCAACCGTGAGTTAATGGTGCCAACCTTACCGATGTTGCTCAATGAATGACTGGGACAGACCAATCCGGTTGAATTAGACTGAACCAGTATCAGAGTTAAAAATACATTATGAAGAGAGAAGAAACATTTAGATATAATTAGTAATAAAATGTATCATACCTAAACTGCTCCCAGATTCCTCGATATATATATATATATATATATATATATATATATATATATATATATATATATATATATATATATATATATAGAGAGAGAGAGAGAGAGAGAGAGAGAGAGAGAGAGAGAGAGAGAGAGAGAGGGGGAGAGAGAGAGAGAGATGAATGGGTTGATATCCCTCGGAAGGGCCAGTGTTGGTGTGTTTCTCCGCATTGTGTCTTCAGGTGCTTAAGCGCAAAAATGCTATAAAGATAGCTTATAAAATAGGGTGAACAGCCTTAAAGACGGAAAAGAATTTGCCAACGACCGCTATAAGGAATTGAACCCCATATCTTCCAGAGACCAGCTAGAAGATATCAATAAAGTACAAGTAATGCACTGGGTAATTGCTGGCCTTGTGCCTAAAGTAGAAACATTTATTCTTTAGATATAGAATCTGTAGATATTCAGAATATTTTTATATATAAATTGGTTTTCAGGAGGACCAGATGCTAAAATAATATTGGACGTCTCTAGAGAAAGATTTATTTTAAATAATTATCTTCTCCATTGACGACTTCAGTTCAATTACTTTGTCCGAAATGTCTTCTGATAAATAAAAGTTAACGTTATCGCCATGAAATTTATATGACAGGTCAATTTCAAATTAACTAAATATCGCATGAGGTATTGTTATTTTCAGTGAATATTTAATGAAATATTTGTCTATTTAGATAGAAATATTTTTTCAGACGTGGACGCCACACGACGGAATGTTAATAAGTTAGCAACATACTTTATTTCATGTCCTTGAGCAAGACACTTTATTTCACGTTACTCCAGCTCACTATGTCCTTGAACAAGACACTTTATTTCATGTTACTCCAGTCCTCTTTGTCATTGAGCAAGACACTTTATTTCACGTTGCTCCGGTCTACTGTGTCCTTAAACAAGACACTTTATTTCACGTTGCTCCAGCCCACTGTGTCCTTGAGCAAGACACTTTATTTCGTTTTACTCCAGTCCACTGTGTCATTGAGCAAGATACTTTATTTAATGTTGCTCCAGTCCACTGTGTCCTTGAGCAAGACACTTTATTTCATGTTCACTCAGCTGGAATAAGTTGCAATGATACTATTACCAAGTTGTATGGGCCTTTCCTATGGACTACCTCAATAACTGCTGGTCTTCCACAAGAACACATTTCCCAGGCTTAGTACTTTGTTGTGGAACTTGCCAGGTGGAAACTATTCGTTAGTTATGATCAAAGAGCCCTTTCCTCTAATACTGGAATGGAGGAAAGAGTAATTAAGAGTACTTTCTCTGCTAAAGAAGAGGTTACCTTGTGGGTCCCATGAAAGTTCTCATATTCATCATGGGGTCTTTTACTGGCATAGGTAACCTATATATTCAGTATGGCAATATATCACTTGTTTTGATCAGTAGTTCTACCCCTGGCAATGCCTGTCATTTTAGATAGCTATCATTTACCATAGACCCGGGTCGATCCAGGTTTTGTGAAATTGGGTTGATGGAAATTGCTCGAAAGCCCATCGAATAGGCAATACTTGAAAGTCAAAAGGCCAGCCTGGTCACTAGTGTGTTACGATGAATCTCCCTGCTAATTACATTAAGGGAGCATGTCTGTAGAATGATCTGTCATTTGCAAGTTAATGTCATAAGTAGTCTGTTCCGTTGATCAATACAGTGGTGCACTCAGCGTCGAAACCGACGGAGGTTTTCAATTACGCTAGGCCACTATTTTCATGTTTTTTAAAACTTTTCTTTTGTATGTTTTGTATATTTTGATTTCCTAAACATTAACTTTAACCTTCACTTGAAGATGATCAAGCAAGACTTACAATAGATTTATATCCTTATAGATTCAGAGATTAAAACAGCTGGTAGATATTAGTGTATCTAACAAGATATACTAACGGCCCTTTACGTTCTGAGTTCAAATACCATCGAGACTATCTCTGTCTTTCATCTCACAGGGTCGATAAAATGAAGCACCAGTAACGTATTGGGATCGATATAATCGACTTTCCCATCTCGCAAAGTTATTGGGCTTGTACCTAAATCAGAAACCATAAGAAGATATAGAAAGCTTTATTCAGGAAAGCTAATCGTGGTCTAATTAGGTTATAACCAAGAGAGTTAAAGTAGAGAAACGGGAGGTTATTTAAAGCTCCACGAGATTTCTCCGCTGATCAGAACAACGAGGAATATGTGTGGTCGTTAGACCTGCTAGAAATAGCGAACGAATTTCATTAAAATCCCATCCCTGTCATTTTAAAAAGAAGCGACATTTGTAAGTAAAATAATGGATATAAAAGAAGACTATAGCATTGATGTGTTACCTCATTCCTAACTCGACCTAGTGCTCAACAACAATCTACCATGGTAGATTTTAGGTTTGATCAACATCACGAATTTGTTAATAGCTAGATGGTAAAAACGTGACAAAAGAAGAACTCCATTAAAATGTTCTGGGAAAACTCTAGGAACTGAAATATTTTTATCTTAAATTTTTGTTTTCCAGCAGGAAAAAAAAATTCATTCTTTAACCGAGAGCAATGTCTCGATCGAATTGTGGTTGGTAACGATGGTGGTGGTGGTGGTGGTGGTGGTGGTGGTGGTGGTGGTGGTGGTGGTGGTGGTGGTGGCGGCGGCGGTGGTGGTGGTGGTGATGGTGGTAGTGGTGGTGGTGGTGGTGGTGGTGGTGGTGGTGGTGGTGGTGGTGGTGGTGGTAGTGGTGGTGGTAGTGCTAACGGTGGTGGTGGTGGTGGTGGTGGTGGCGGCGGCGGTGGTGGTGGTGGTGATGGTGGTAGTGGTGGTGGTGGTGGTGGTGGTGGTGGTGGTGGTGGTGGCGGTAGTGGTGGTGGTAGTGCTAACGGTGGTGGTGGTGGTGGTGGTGGTGGCGGTGGCGGTGGTGGTGATGGTGGTAGTGGTGGTGGTGGTGGTGGTGGTGGTGGTGGTGGTGGTGGTGGTGGTGGTGGTGCTAACGGTGGTGGTGGTGGTGGTGGTGGTGGTGGTGGTGGTGGTAGTGGTGGTAGTGCTAACGGTGGTGGTGGTGGTAGTGCTAACGGTGGTGGTGGTAGTGGTGGTGGTAACGGTGGCGGTGGTGGTGGTGGTAGTGGTGGTGGTGGTGGTGGTGGTGGCGGTGGTGGTGGTGGTGGTGATGGTGGTAATGGTAATGGTGAGGAGGATATAATGATGGTTGTGGTGGAGATGTTGGTGGTGATGATGATGATGGTGGTGGTGATGATGATGGTGGTGGCGGTGGTGGTGGTAGTGGTGGTGGCGGTGGTGGTGGTGATGGTGGTGGTGGTGGTGGTGGTGGTGGTGGTGGTGGTGGTGATGGCGATGATGATGGTGGTGGTGATGATGATTGTGATGATGATGATGAGGATGGTGATGATGACGATGAGGATGTTGATGATGACGATGATAATGATAATGGTGATGATGATGGTAATGATGGTGATGATGATAATGATGATTATGATGATGATTATGATGATGTCATTGTGCTTTTTTAACCCGACCAGGTGAGCTCCGATCAAGTAAAGCATAACCAAACATCTTCCTGCTATGACCGACTATTCCTTATTTTTTATCTATCAACGATTGCATGGTTCAAAGTCTGTTTAACCCACCACATTGATGGAGTAGTTCGGTAGTTTAACAATAGGGTGGTAAGAAACTTTCAGGTGAGCTAGACAGCAGAAGGTTTTCAGGGAAGACTCTGCCCTCAAGCGAGTGTTGGGAGTTTGTTCTCTAAGAAACTCTCAGGGGAGCTGGACAACAGAAGGTCTTCAGGGAAGACTCTGCCTTCAAGCGAGTGTCGGGGGTTTCTTCATGAAGAAACTCCCAGAAGAGCTGGACAGCGGTAGGTTTTCAGGGAAGACTCTGCCCTCAAGCAGTGTTGGGAGTTTGTTCTCTAAGAAACTCTCAGGAGAGCTGGACAGCAGAAGGCCTTCAGGGAAGACTCTGCCTTCAAGCGAGTGTCGGCGGTTTCTTCATGAAAAAACTCCCAGAAGAGCTGGACAGCGGTAGGTTTTCAGGGAAGACTCTGCCCTCAAGCTAGTGTTGGGAGTGTTCTCTAAGAAACTCTCAGGCGAGCTGGACAGCAGAAGGCCTTCAGAGAAAAATAAACCCTTAAGCGAGTGTTGGTGGTTTCTTCTCCAAAGAAACTCTCAAGAAAACTGGACCAGAGCAGATCTTCAGAGAAGAGACACTCGCTTGAGTGGGTTTTCTTCTCTCAAGACCTTTTACTGTCCAGCTCTCCTGAGACTCTCTTACCATCCTATCGTTAAACTGCTGAACTATTCCAAAAACCTTTGGACAATATAATCCTTGAGTAGTTCAGCAATTTAACCCACGTTAATGGAGGAGTTTAGAAGTTTAACGATGGGGAAATAAAGAGCTTACTATTTTCTTTCTAAATATTACGTCAGAAACATTAGTTTTAACGACGATAAAAAGGTTATGTGATAGGAATGTTTGTGATGTACCATCCTCCTCCCCCTTTCTCTCTCCCCCTCTCTCTATCGCTCTCTCTCCCCGTCTCTCACTCTCCCCTCACACTCTCTCTCGCGCGTGCGCTCTCTCTATTTCTCTTCCTCACTATCTCTCTCCCTCTATTTATCTCTCTCTCTCCCTTTCTCTTTCCCTCTCTCTTACCCCCCCCCCCCCACTCTCTCTCTCTCTCTATCTCTCTCTCTCTCTCTATATATATATATATATATATTCCTTTCTCTCTGATGTATTCATGAAATTTCCTGTTGAGACTTTTTCGTTGCAGTTATCACTATTGTCTGTTCACATAATGGTTTCTGATTTAGACACAAGGCCGACAATTTTGGGGGAGGGGAAAGTAGATTAAATCGACCTCAATATATTACTGGTACTTTATTTTATCGATCCCGTAAGGATGAAAAGCAAAGTTAACCTCGGTGGAATTTACCCTCAGAACGTAAAGTGCCGTAAATCTGTACCGCGAAGCATGGTGTCCGACGCTCTACCGATGCTGCCAATCCTATTTTCTGTTCATATGATAACGACCATATTACTTTAAAACAATAAACGGTCGTCTGCTAGAAATGGCAGCCAGATGCAGGGTAATTTATTTTCTTTTCTTTTTTTTTTTCTTTACGAAAATAAGATATTCACGTATAAAGAGATTTTATGAGTGAACAACATTTAATGTCTTTTTAATAAGAAATAAATCTAAGTTACGTCAAACTTAACATGAGTATAGAAGAGCATTTGAAGGTTTAACAGAGGAAAATATAGCTAATTCAATTGTCGGGTTTAATGTACATGACAAGTTACACAGAGGAAACAAGCTGGAATGGTTTTTAAGTTAAACATAAACAGAAGAAATTTGGCATGATAAAGTCAGATTTAGTTTCAGGTCAAGCAGGTTGGTATAATATAGACAGTATTGTTTCTATTGTTGAAAGTGTGCTTCTTTCAGATTAATGTATATTTTGATGTACAAATATATTATGAGATATCTTTCTTTATTTGCCACAGGGGCGTACAAAAATGAGACATTACAAGACGGGGGTTTTACATGACGGCAGGGGTTTTACATGACGATGAAGAAGAAGAAGAAGTAGAAGTGAAGTGTATATGTTTCGTTTCTCAACCTACTCCTGCTTATGAAAGTAAACCTATTCCACATGCCACCACCATAAATGTAACTTAAGTTCCAGTCCGTCCAGTGGTCTCAGTGGAGAGAATGAAGAAAACATTGCCCCGGGGAGGGTGAGGGGGACAGGCTAGAACAACTACTCCACTTGTTCTTACGGGTAACCAACTCCGCTCCGATAGTCTGGGGGCCAAGAACGCTGGAAGTCTCCACTGTCACAAACTCAACCACAAACCTATCAGAGAGCGGCTGATGACATCCGAATTGCTGTTATTTCGAGTTATTACAGTGAGTTGGCAGTTGATATGGAAATAAAAATACTAATAGAGAGGTAGTAAGTTAGAAATATCGGTAGAGCGCCGGGAAAGCGCTTTGTATTATTTATTTACGACTTTCTGTGTTCTGTTTCGAAGGCGCGTGGCTGAGTGGTTAGAGAATTGGATTCGCAATCGTGAGCTTGTGCGTTCGATCCCCGGACCGGTCGATGCGTTATGTCCTTGAGCAAGACACTTTATTTCACAATGATCCTTCTATCTGGAATTGCGACCGACCGATGGAGAGTATTAGCAATTGGAAAGACCAACGGAAACATTGTTTCCTCGGTCCGATAAAACGAAAGTCGATCGACTGTCTGATCCACGGTTCCGCTGAGATCAACTTTACTTTTTTTTATCCTTCTGAGATTCATAAAATAATGTACCAGTTATGTGCCAATGTTATAAATAATTTAGTCTAATTTTTTTTTTTTTTTTTTGGGGGGGGAGGGGGGGGGGGGTCAAATATTAATTGTAACAAAGCAGATATGTAGCCGATCTCACAGATTCTAAGTGCTGATAATATACAGTTAATATAAAGTGTGGTATGCCCATGCACGGAGATGCTATAAATATAGGGTGAAGACACGTAAAAAATGGACAAAGTTGCCATTGGCCACTATGAGGAATCGAACCTCATACCTCCCAGATACCGCCTTGTAATGGTCTTCACCCTATTTTATAAGATATTTTTTACCATTTCCGCACATGACTACATCATTTTTTATATTAATATTAATTCTACCATAAATTAGAGGCTATATGTAAAAATAAATGGTTTAATGTTAGAGACTGCTTGCGTTTATTGGTAAAACATTGTTCGTAAATAGGAGAGTTCTTTGATGCAGTTCTTTAAAATAGATCATAATATAAATTTGTAACTTTTTACTATTTTTCATTATGTATAAAACCCTTATCTGTGCTATTTAGTACTATGATAAAACTCACATCTGTGCTATTTGTTCTTATATTTTTCTTGTGACGCTAAACTCCACCAGTTGTAGACTGCTCAATAACATGTGATATCTCTCTCCACAAAGTTTGGTCACCAGCAGCAGAGTTTAAAGAGATAAGTTGACATTGTCAAGCCCTCGTTTTGGCTGCCGGCCTCTGCTTCTCTTACCAACCAACCTTCTTTCCAGGAATATATAATACCTTTCGATCACCAACAGCAGAGTTCAAAGAGCAAAGATCAAGTCCAGTCCATAGGTTGTCATTGTCAAGCCATCGTTTTGGCTGCCGGCCTCTGCTTCTCTTACCAGCCAACCTTCCTTCCAGACATAACCTATTCACACCACGAGTTAATCATTTTATATGACTGTATAGTTTGAGTTCTCTTGACTTGACAATTGATGTAATGGGTCTAAGTCTGGTAATGTTGAGCAGCTCATTGATACAGATATGGTCGCTGAGCCACTTGCCATTCATAAATCTCATGATGTGGTTCTGGAATGTAGAGAGCCTCTGAAGTGACCTTGTCGTCCAATTAACACAGTCAAGACCATATAACACAACTGGTAGGATGTAAGTATCAAAGATCTTAACCTTCAAATGATAAGAAACTCGTTTTTGATGTTAGTACTTCCTTGTTCTTGTTGAAAGCTGCCCAACCTAGAGCGATGTAATACTGCGCAGCAACCATCCCATTGCTGTTTAATGATAGTTTGTGACCGAGATAACTTGAGCAATTTGCTGGTTGTAGATTGTGAGCTGGAGACTGGCATTGTTTTTATCAGTTGTCATACACTTTGTTTTGGAGATGTTGATGTGTAAGCCAGCCTCCAGCGAATGTTTGGCTAGTACATTCAGAAAGTCTTGCAGATCAGTTCTAGAGTAACTCATGGTGGCCAGATCGTCTGCATAGCTAAGATTTTGTCTCATTTATGTTAGTATAATACTGATATAACTGAATAGGACTTTTATACAAAAGAACAAATATCACAGATAGGTGATTCACACATAATAACAAATATCACATATAGGGCGTTCTTATATATAAAACCGTTATTTGTGCTATTTATTCTTATACATAAATTCAATATTTGTGATATTTGTCCGTTTGTATAAAACCCCTATTTGTAATATATTTTTTTTGTATAAAACCCCTATTTGTGATATTTGTTATTTTGTATAAAACTCCTATTCAGTTATATCAGTATTATACTAACATAAATGAGACAAAATGTACAAGAATAAAAAGCCATAAAAAAAAACTAATAAAGACATTGAAGTCTTTCTTCCTGGACAAGGAAACTGTTGTGTTACATATTTCAGTTTTTCTAATATTACCAAAATACATATTTTATTAATAGAGATCGATAGAATTAGTATCAATCAAAGTAGTTCGATTGACATTATTGACAAAAACTCTTAAAGAAGGTGCGCAGCATCGCCACAGTTAAAAGAATGAAACCAATAAAATAATAATAAAAATATTCAACAGTAAAACTAATTTGGTAATTTGATGGGAAGGTACCATTATTATTCCAGGAATTCCAGAAAGGGTGGTTGATTGGCAGTATCGGTAGAGGGTCGGACGCCATGCTTTGAAGCATAGTTACGTCCCTTTACGGACTGAGTTCAAATCCCACCGAGGTTAATTTGCCTTTCATCCTTACGGGGTCGATAAAATAAAGTACCGGTAATGTACTGGGATAATTGCTGGCCTTGTGCCAAAAGTTTAAACAATTATTATTCCAGGAATTGAAGAATAACAAAACCAAATGAATATATTCCAAATATTTACAGGTAAACATCCATGGAAGTGAGTAAAAGATATAGAGGAAGAATCGACCGCAGTACTAGACTGGTACTTTTTCATCGCCCTCGAAAGGATAAAAGGTGGAGTTGATCGCAGCAGGATTTGAACTAAAGCCTGCAACAAATACCACAAATTATCTGACGTTCTAACCACTCTACCACAAAATACCACAAAATACCTGACGTTCTAACCACTCTACCACAAAATACCACAAAACACCTGACGTTCTAACCTCTCTACCACAAAATACCACAAAATACCTGACGTTCTAACCACTCTACCACAAAATACCACAAGACACCTGACGTTCTAACCACTCTACCACAAAATACCACAAAACACCTGACGTTCTAACCACTCTACCACAAAATACCACAAAACACCTGACGTTCTAACCTCTCTACCACAAAATACCACAAAATACCTGACGTTCTAACCTCTCTACCACAAAATACCACAAAACACCTGACGTTCTAACCACTCTACCACAAAATACCACAAAACACCTGACGTTCTAACCAGTCTACCACAAAATACCACAAAACACCTGACGTTCTAACCTCTCTACCACAAAATACCACAAAATACCACAAAACACCTGACGTTCTAACTACCCTACCACAAAATATCTGACGTTCTAACCACTCTACCCCAAAACATCTGACGTTCTAACCACTCTACCACAAAATACCACAAAACATCTGACGTTCTAACCACTCTACCACAAAATACCACAAAACACCTGACGTTCTAACCACTCTACCACAAAATACCACCAAACATCTGACGTTCTAACTACCCTACCACAAAATACCACAAAACATCTGACGTTCTAACCACTTTACCACAAAATACGACAAAACATCTGATGTTCTAACCACTCTACCACAAAATACCACAAAATACCTGACGTTCTAACCACTCTACCACAAAATACCACAAAACATCTGACGTTCTAACCACTCTACCACAAAATATCTGACGTTCTAACCACTCTACCACAAAATACCACAAAACATCTGACGTTCTAACCACTCTACCACAGAAAACCACAAAACACCTGACGTTCTAACCACTCTACCACAAAACATCTGACGTTCTAACCACTCTACCACAAAATACCACAAAACATCTGACGTTCTAACCACTCTACCACAAAATACCACAACACACCTGACGTTCTAACCACTCTACCACAACATACCACAAAACATCTGACGTTCTAACCACTCTACCACAAAATACCACAAAATATCTGACGTTCTAACCACTCTACCACAAAATACCACAAAATACCACAAAACATCTGACGTTCTACCCACTCTACCACAAAATACCACAAAACATCTGACGTTCTAACCACTGTGCCATTTCAGCACCGTCAACTGTACTTCTATCGCATGTCAAATGTCATTAAACCGAATACTATCTATGATAGTATGTCATCGGCAGTACATATTCTAAAATTGGAACGATATAGAGAAGATTAGCATGGCTCCTGCACAAGGATGACACACAAATTCGTGAAGCGTTCCATATTTTTCCGACAGGTTTGTGGTTGTACCCTTGGCAGTGGTGACTTCTGGTGTTCGTGGTCCTAGGGCTACCTCCCTACTCACCACCATAAGCGCTGAGCTGGCCAGCCACAGGTGTGAGTCTCGTGAGCTGGAATGGCTTTTCCAGCGCGTCTCCCTTGCCGTCATCCGGAGAAACGCCTTCTCTATTCTGTCCGCCGGGGCTGTGGGGAGGCCACCAATATGATTGACTGACTTGTCATTTATGAGTCAGTTGTACTGAAGTATCTTTTCATAGATATGTGTATGCATGTGATAGTTTGTTTATGAGTTCGTGCTCTTGTATTCCTCTGCATCACTATTTATTTTTCGCCTACTATAGTTTTTTTCAAAGAAGCTCAGGCTTATTACTCTATTCCAAAGTTGTGTTTGCTTGCAGCTGGAGACTACGGTAGAAAGTTGTATCTCCAATGAAACTATTTTAATAAATCTATGATAGACTTAGGACTATGAGAGATATTTGTAGTTTTATAGAAGACAGAGCCCTTGCCTAGCCTTTCGTTCTTCAATAGTGTAGTGTCGTTGTTATTTGAAATAGATTTGTTTACGATTATTTTTTTTATTAATAAAACATATTTAGCTAATATTTAAAAATAAAAAGACAAATTAAACTGGTTGAATGATGAAGTGAATGTTTGACTCAGCCTTGACTCACTAGATAAGTTTCCTAACATTCTACATCGCTAACATCTTCACATAACCGTATTTATTTGTGAGTTCCACTGGCGGAAGTTGATCTTTAAATGAAAGGAAATATATTTGAAATGGGTTTCGACATTTGAGATTAAGGAAAGAAACGTGTTTTAAATACGGCATTCTAATATAATAATATTCGTACGTCTTGTAAATTACAACTGCCGTGTCCACGCACACACACACATATACACAGAGAGAGGTGGAGAGGATGGGAGAGGGGAGAGACTAAGAGAGAGAAAAGGGAGAGAGAGAGAGGGGGATGAGAAGAGAAAGAAAGTAAGAGAAAGAAAGGTAAAGAGGAGAGGGAGAGGGAAAGAGAGAGAAGTGGAAAGAGGGGAAGAAAGAGAGGGAAAGAGAAAATTGATATAATTTAATTCTCTTTTTCAACTTGACATTTAAACTTTCTTGGTCCCGTCCTCCAGATTTAAATCACAAATTTTAATCGTGGCACATCACGTGACAAGTAAACACGAACGTGGGAGAAAGCTCAAAATCTAACCTCACATGGTGTAATTTGAGCCACTTCGAAGCACGTTTCTGTCCACAGCTAGAGTTTTACCTTTAGCCCCCAGTCAATATGTCAGTGTGACATGATCTCATCATTAAAGAATCTTTTCACCTGCCTTAAAGAACTTTCTTATTTACGTACAATGTTTTACCAATAAACGTACGCAGTACAGACTCTATAATATTAAATCATACTAGCAGAAAAACCACCCTTCGTGGTGATTTTTCTGCTAGCATGTATGGTGTGCATATTTATATTATATGCATGTAGATATGATACATCAAATAACATCGTAATTGACAATATATACAGAAATTGAAAGAAGACTGCGTTACACTGTCTTATGTAATCAGTAACGTAATCCATGATACATTTAAAAAAGACGATATTATATATAAACTGCATTAGGAGAAAATTAGTGATGAAAATATATGAATGTTTATTTAAGCGATCGCTAACCGGAAGTGTTGACATTTGAAAATTTTAAAGAAGTGAATTTTTAAATAAGTAATAAAATATATTTAATGAAGCCACGAAATTTAGTAGATAAATTATGTAATATTCATTTATTGAGTTCAAATCCCGCCGAGGTTGATTTTGCCTTTCATCCTTACGGGGTTGATAAAATAAAGTACCAGTAATGCACTGGGTAATTGCTGGCCTTGTGCCTAAAGTAGAAACAATTATTTATTCAAAGTAATCCAACTTATTTTACAAACGGGATAAAAAAATATATATTCTGGATGCAGTCCTTACTTTATTATAGTTTAGATTTTACATATAACTTTTAATTCGTGTTACAATTAATGTTTAAGCTAAAAAAAAAACTATTTTTAGTAACTCTAAATTCTTTCGAACATTGGCACCTAACTGGGACATTATTTTGTCGATCTCACAAGGATAAAAAAAAACTAAAGTTGACCGTGGGATTTGAACTCACAAGATAGAAAGTCGTAGCTGAATACAGCGAAACGTTTTGTCCAGCGCTCTACCGGTTCTGCTAATTTCTAATGGTCTAAAGTCTGTCTCGAGTTCGGCGGCTCATCAGACAGGTGCTTCTCCCAGTTTCCGTGGCGTGAAGTGACAGAGAGTATAAGACTTTCCCTAGAAAGGACGCTAGTCCATCGTAAGGTTAAAACCCCAGTTATTACTGGTACTCATTTTCAGCAGAGTATACTGAAATGAAGTATACTGATTGAATATACTGAAACGTGAAATGAAGTGTTTTGCTCAAGAACACAACACACAACCCAGTCCAGGAATCTAACCCACGACATTATGATCGTAAGTCCAACACGTTTACCACTAGCCCACGTGCCTCCACTGCTAAGTTGCCGCCTCTTTATTAGTATTTTTCTTTCCAGATGAACTCCCAATTCGGCTGTTATCAGTCACTCTCTGGTAGCTTTCTGGTTGAGCCTGTGGTTTCAACACAAAACATAGAATCAGATTTAAATATTTGTTTCTCAAATTGACACAAGTCTACGCAATATGGTGGAGAATATAATCGATTAAATCGAGCCTATAGCTTCACATCTACTTTATTGTACTCGATCCAGGAGATGAAAAGCCAAGTCGATTCCGGCAGAATTTCATTTCACAACATTGCAGTAACTAAATACCACAATGCATTATTCCTGGCGCCCAAACGGTTGGGTCATTTCACTGCGCTAAACATCGATGAATAACGTAAGCTCAAGAACTTAACTTGCTGTGGAGTGGAGTATAGTTGATTAAATTGACACAAGCACTTACTTGATTATTTTTATGTGCCTATAGATTTAAATTTTATAAGAATCGATCCATGGGTTATCTACGCGGTCGAATTGATCCTTACTGCGCTATTGAAACCTTTCCGAAAGATTCCTTAATATCATCAAGTGACACAGTTGAAGAGGATCAACGGCTTCGATAGCAGAGTCCTGGAGACCATCGAGAACATCAGATGGCACCACCGTATCTCCAACAAAAAGCTGCATGTGCGCACTCATCAGCCCGCAGCGTTCCACCACATAGCCAACCACTGCATGCGCTGGTACAGACATGTCTTTCGCATCTCGCTAGATCACCCTACCAGGGCCTTATGCGGGTTCGACGCAGTAGTTGCGGATTAGAAGAGGCCCCACGGCAGACCCCGCACCAGTTAGCTGGATGTGATTAAGGAAGATCTCCAGAAGCTCGACATCACCGTGGAGGATGTAGAGAGGCTGGCACGGAACCGCCAGCGTGGAGGGCACTGGTGGAGCTTGTTGGATCTATGCACGGTGACACCTCTAAGCTCGCTAACCGGGAATGACACCAGTCCCATCGAGCAATAGCAAAGACAAAGAATGATATCAGCAATTACTGAGCAACACAAGATTTTCTTTATGCCAGGTTCAAAAAGAATGGAATTTCATTCGTCAAAAGATCAGCATTGTTAAGTTAAACTTTATCTAGTAATCCCTTTGGTCATCGCTCAAGTAAAGTTGCCGAGAATCCCCTAATTCTATTTTTTTTAATAACTGACAAGATCCGAAACTTCATTCGCTTACCGAGTTGAGTAGAACTCGTCAAATTTGATCAAGAAAACAATGTTTCCATTGTTGATACTATCTACCGGTAGCAACTTCTGGCAGAAAGAGCGGCGCTCCAGGACATAACACATCACCTGGTCCTCGCGCCTTTATCTAATACTTCATTGATAAAGATGCTCTTATGTCTATAAAATAAGTTAGATATTACTAATAAGGAAACATTGAAAATATAACAACTGGAGGTTGCAAAAATACAAGAGATCATTGCAAATATTCTGGATTATTCTTGAATGAGAGTAGCAGATGCGGTTATAGATTTTATAAAAGATTTAAAAACTTATAACTGCGTTCAACTGGACCTGCTGAGGAAGGTTGTGCAGGAGTGGGGGATCAATGGTCAGCTTCTTGTTGTCTCTATACGGATACCCGAGTATTTGTGTTCGGATAAATGGTGATAAATCGGAACTATTCAATGTAGGAGTCAGACTGTGCCAACGGTGAGTACTGAAAAATAAGAAGCAAGGTCAGTCGACAGAAAACCCAGGGGTAGACCCCGAGGAAGATGTTTGGATAACATCCATGAGCTTGGCTGGTCTCGCTTGGTGATCCAGCTGGAACAGTCAGTTAGAGATGGTTGCTTCTGACAGAACCCGCTGAGGACTCTGCCCCCACGGCCCTCTCAGGAATAAGTGGAGAAGAAGAAGAAGAAGAAGAAGAAGAAGAAGAAGAAGAAGAAGAAGAAGAAGAAGAAGAAGAAGAAAATATTTACAGACTTCACTACTTTACACATATTTGTCTCTAAATACCAACTTGTTTAATATCTCTATCGCAGACATCTGCTGTTGACGAGTTTCACAGAATTCCCAATAATTAAATTGATCAATGGTGAAGTAAATATCTCAGTGTAAAAGTTTAGGAATAAGTCGGTGACATTTACATCCAGCACTTTATACAGACAAAGACAACTATATTTTCAACAGTATTTGTAACATTCAGAAAACTTAAGTTTTTATGTCAAACTTTTACATCAAACAGCAGACTAACCTTCTAAGTCAATATATCGTCTGCTTCTAGTTTACATGTCATGTAACAACTCCTGCTTTGATGTAGAATATTACGTCAAATATTACACATTTATGATAGCTCTACCTGTACAAATGTAATGCCTAATATATCTATATATATATATATGTAATATCTCGCTAAAACAATCTCTATACCTCTCATTTATATATATGTAATATGTATGTACGTATGTGTGTATATAATATATATGTATGTATATTAGTATGTATGTAATATGTTATGTCAGGTCATCAGTTGGTGCTACTGGTAACATGTATCCCAGTACAACCTGTCTCATGGTCGGGTCGTTGGCGACTAAACTGGCAACCCCACCAAGGTTTCTTGGTGAGGAGGGTGACTTTGGACATCCTGCAGGACTAAAAACAAAACCGGGAGAGATGACCCCTTAGCCTTTGTCAAGGCAGAATTCTAGGAGAAGGAAAACTCTGATATAACACCTGCAACCCTGATGGTATCCAATGATGTTGACTTGTTCTTCTTTTTGGTAAATATCATCTTGGTTAAGAGAGTGGGACTGGCTTTGTGCAGTGCCTTTGCTCACTATAAAAGCTTCACGGCACAGGCATTGCTTTATATCTGGAGATCTCTCTGCACTTTTCGTCATATGGTACCATGGGCCCAGCACTATGTGTCAATAATTGTCAAGTGTAGTGTTTGTACGAGAGTTTTCAAGTCGCTGGCTGGACTAAAAAGTCACACTCGTTCAGCCCATCGGTAGGGGTTCTCTTACATGGATATAAAGTAGTGGCCGTACTCGAAAACGAGTTGGCAGCCACCATGTAATGTGTATGTATGTAAGTGTGTATATAATATGTATGTATGTGTGTGTATGTTAGTACATGTACGCATATATATGTGTGTGTGTGTATTTGCATGTTATATGCATATATGTATGTATGCATATATGTATATATGTATATATGTATATATGTATATATATGTATAATAGTATATATGTATACATGCAATATACATATATGCATGTATGTATATGTGTATCAATGTATATAAAGATAAAATGAGACAGAGATATGCAGTAATAATACCCAGCTTCTCATGTATGAAGTTATTGAAAGATCAGTTAGAAAAGAAGAAGGTTCTTATTTTCTAAAAGGTCACAGTATGATGTTGTGTCTGTTAAGAATTTCTTGGGGAATGTAAACTAGATAAACAACAGCGAGGAAGGTCACTGTAGACCTAGAAGGGTGACTGAACAGTTCATAGACTCAAAAGTTCATAAACTGACCAAGATACTCTCATGGAATGACCAAATGAGGTTTATTTTTCAACATAGTCCTGGAAAGTAACAATACAGTTATTAATAAGAAAGAGTTGAAATTAATACATGTAAGATTTCACAGCTTCAGCATCATTCCTTCATAGGCTGACCAAGATACTCTCCTGGAATGACCAAATGAGGTTTTGATTTCAACATAGACTCTGGAGAGTAACAATGCAGTTATTAATAAGAAGCGTTAAAATTAATACATGCAAGATTTCACAGCTCTAGCATCATTCTTTCATAGTCAAACTATGGACATTCCAGTCGACACTCGTATATAAAAACTTTCATTGTAATTGTAAACGTTCAAGTGCCTCATGTAATGTCTTTTCTTTGGAATTAAGATTAGCTAAAGTTGACAAGAGAACATCAGGCATCGATATAAACAATAAGAACCACAACAAGAAGACAAACCAACGTGAGCGGGGAGGGGCAATAATTAGAATAAACGTTTACTTTGTGACAGAACGTCTTCAAGTTTCCTTTTCAACGATTTAACATCTTAATATATAACATTGAAGGCTATCGTTTGATAGATGAGATCACATTTAAATAGCTTGGGTTGTTAGTGGGGAGGGTTGATAGGGAATAGAATAGCTTGGGTTGTTAGTGGGGAGGTCGACAGAATAGAATAGCTTGTAGTATTACTGGGGAGGTCGACAGAGAATAGAATAGCTTGTGTTGTTAGTGGGGAGGCTGACAGAGAATAGAAAAGCTTGGGTTGTTAGTGGGGAGGTTGACAGGGAATAGAATAGCTTGTGTTGTTAGTGGGGAGGATGACAGAGAATAGAATAGCGTGTCTTGTTAGTGGGGAGGTTTACAGAGAATAGAAGAGCTTGTGTTGTTACTGGGGAAGTTGACAGAGAATATAATAGCTTATAGTGTTAGTGGGAAGGTTGACAGAGAACAGAATAGCTTCTGTTGTTAGTGGGGAGGTTGACAGTGAACAGAATAGCTTAAACTGTAAGTGGGGAGGTTGACGGAGAACAGAACAGCTTAAACTGTAAGTGGGGAGGTTGACAGAGAACAGAACAGCTTAAATTGTGAAGGCACATGGCTTAGTGGTTAAAGCATTGGACTTGCAATCGAAAGGTTGTGAGTTCAATTATCGGAGCGGGTGATGTGTTGTTTCCTTGAGCAAGACACTTTATTTCACGTTGCTCCAGTTTACTCAGCTGTAGAAATGAGATGATAGGACTGGGGTCCCTATCATTAAATTTCCCAAGACACCGCCAACGAGATATACCTTGAAGGAGGCCAGTTAAACCTGCATAAGTGTGAGCTGTCACACACACACACATAGGTGTGAGCTGTCACACACACAAGTGGGAAGGTGGAAAGAGAACAGAATAGCTTGTACATGGGGCGGTTTTAGAGAGTTCCACGTTTATATATAATTCAATAATTTAAATGTCATAGTCTGCTGTTCATGCCTCGTATCTTGCAGAGGTTATATGGAAAGTAGAACTAACCGGTTCTACTACGGGATAGACAACAGAACGGAAATATAGCTAAACTATTGAATGTCGTTTAACGTAACATTTACGTCGCTTTAATCCGTTGCAAGTGTTTTAAAGGCGAGAATATTGATTAATCTGAGACAACTGCAGTGAAGTAGTTTGATGGGACCTCCATTGAAGTGTGTAATAACGAAGTCAATTATCTAGCAAATGATTTAGTTCCAGTAATAGCTACAACGTCTGCTAATCGGTTGATCGTATTAAATATACCTAGTTTCAAAGTACAATCTCACAGTCACATCTCTCTCTCTCTCTCTCTATATATATATATATATATTATATATATATATATATATTATATATATATATAGGGCGGGTAAAATTCCCGATGTATATATATGTATTCCCCTCTCTCTCTCTCTCTCTCTCTCTCTCTCTCTTTCTCTCTCTCTCCCTCTCTCTCTCTCTCTCTCTCTCTCTCTATCTCTCTATCTATCTATCTAACCGATTCGAGACAAGATCTACAGGCACGGACGCCCCGGCAGGGATCCTTCCAAGAGGTTGTGTCCAAGATGTGAGCAGGACATTGAAACCGTCCTGCACGCAATTGTACACTTCCCGGGCGTAACCAAACTGTGGAACTATGCAGAACAACTGCTGTCGCATATGGGACAAATCCAGTTGACTGCCGAGTCCATAGTAAGGTTCAAACCGCCAGCCTCTTTCAAAAACGAAAGAGAGGTGGTTTTCCTCTGTATAGTGGCTATGGTGAAAGAGGTTATATGGTGGACCAGATTGAGAGGACTGCGGACAGATGCCTTTCTCTCCGGACAACAATTGATTCCCTTCTTTAAGTATCACTTTAAAAGGAGAATCAGAGTGGAGAGAGAGGCACTGCACCCCAGTAAATTTACTGAAAGGTGGGTGAATGTGGCGAGAATGGCCCGAGTGATTGGGCTTTCTTTGTATATAAACATCTAGGTTGAAGAAGAGAGCAAAAGGAAGAAAGGAGCACTAGCACAACACGCTCCTGAAGTTGAGGGTTTTTCTTTCTACGGGGTATTAAACACCCATTTGTGGCGCTTCCCCCTTATTGGGGATTTCTATTGTTATAATTGTTTGTTTTATATTTTTTACATGACTGTATGTAAAATCCCCGGCATGTCTTTGTATTGTCCCCTTTTCTTGTGCGCCCTTGTGGCTAATAAAGAAATCTATCTATCTCTATCTATCTCTATCTATCTATCTCTATCTATCTCTATCTCTCTCTCTCGCTCTCTCTTTCTCTCTCTCTCTCTCTCTCTCACACACACACACACTCACACACCCACACACACACACATTATTTATGCTGTTTATGTGTCTATTCATGTTTTATATGCAGGTATGTGGGACATGGGTCAGTACTTAGAGCATTGGGTTTGCAATTGAGAGGTTGTGAGTTCTATTCTCGGACCAGGTGATGCATTGTTTCCTTGAGCAAGACACTTTATTTCATGTTGCTGCAGTTTACTCAGCTGTTGAAATGAGTTGCGACGTCACTGGTGCCAAGTTGTAACGGCCATTGCCTTTCCTTTGGACAACATCATATATAGTGTATAATATATACTGTACACAGTATATATATATGCTGTATGTATAATGTATATGCTGTACGTATAGTGTATATATGAGTTGTGATGTCACAGTTGTCAAGGTGTATCAGTCATTGCCTTTCCCTTGGCCAACATCATATATAGTGTATTATATGCTGTATGTATGGTGTATATATGAGTTGTGATGTCACAGTTGTCAAGCTGTATCAGTCATTGCCTTTCCCTTGAACAACATCATATATAGTGTATTATATTCTGTACGTATTGTGTATATATGAGATGTGATGTCACAGTTGTCAAACTGTATCAGCCATTGCCTTTCCCTTGAACAACATCATATATAGTGTATTATATGCTGTACGTATGGTGTATATATGAGTTGTGATGTCACAGTTGTCAAGGTGTATCAGTCATTGCCTTTCCCTTGAACAACATCATATATAGTGTATTATATGCTGTACGTATGGTGTATATATGAGTTGTGATGTCACATTTGTCAAGGTGTATCAGTCATTGCCTTTCCCTTGAACAACATCATATATAGTGTATTATATGCTGTACGTATTGTGTATATATGAGTTGTGATGTCACAGTTGTCAAGGTGTATCAGTCATTGCCTTTCCCTTGAACAACATCATATATAGTGTATTATATGCTGTACGTATTGTGTATATATGAGTTGTGATGTCACAGTTGTCAAGCTGTATCAGTCATTGCCTTTCCCTTGGCCAACATCATATATAGTGTATTATATGCTGTACTTATAGTGTATATATGAGTTGTGATGTCACAGTTGTCAAGCTGTATCAGTCATTGCTTTTCCCTTGGCCAACACCGGGGGCGTGGAGGGGAGAGACTGGTATGTATGGGTGACTGCTGGTCTTCCACAGACAAACCTTGCCCGGACTTGTCCCACGGAGGGAAACTTTCTAGGTGCTAATCCCAGGGTCATTCGTGACTGACGAGGTCTTTATGTGTAGACGCAGGCGGGCAAATGACAGAGTCGTTTTAATGTCAGGTAGAATATTTTGCGATATTCCTTTCGGCTCTGAACTTTCTCAGTTCAAATCCTACCGAGGCCACCTTTGCCTTTCATCCAATCAAAGTTGATAAAAAAAATGTACCAGTCTAGTACTGGGTCGGTTCTCCCTCCCCCCCCCTTCATTAGCTTGATGATCCAGCTGGATCAGTTGGAGACAGTTGCTTCTGACAGGACCCGCTGGAGGGAGTGTTTCAGAACTCTTCCCACACGACCCCCTCAGGAATAAGTGAGCGAAGAAGAAGAAGAAGAAGAAGAAGAAGAAGAAGAAGAAGAAGAAGAAGAAGAAGAACAACAACAACAACAACAACAACAACAACAACAACAACAACAACAACAGCAACGACGACAACGACAACAACTGGAACATTCATCGTTGAAACTGACGGAGATCCATTAGAATCTAAGCATGTTAGTATATATGCAATACATCTTCAGACATCTCTTTCAATTGTTATTCACGCTGTACTCATGTTCGCTGTCAACTAATACAGTTAGAAGTTCATTAAACAACAAAAGATATGTCGCTACTCAAAAATATAGACTCCACTGTAATTGTCTCCCCAAAGTACAGCAATATTTCTCCAGTTTTCAATTATTAATATATCCAAATCATATTGGCTACTTTCTCTCTCTCTCTCTCTCTCTCTCTCTCTCTCTCTCTCTCTATCTATCTATCTATCTATCTATCTATCTATCTCTCTATCTATCTATCTATCTATCTATCTATGTGTGTGTATCTATCTATCTTTTTCTCTCTCTTTCAGGCAATGCAATAGAAAATGAGAAATGTTTTCTTTCTTTCCATTTCTTCTTATTATTATTTTTCTTCTTCTTCTTCTTCTTCTTCTTCTTCTTCTTCTTCTTCTTCTTCTTCTTCTTCTTCTTCTTCTTCTTCTTCTTCTTCTTCTTCTTCTTCTTCTTCTTCTTCTTCTTCTTCTTCTTCTTCTTCTTCTTCTTAATGTTTTCGTCAAGCAGACGACACAAATACTCAAATGTGTGTTGGCGAAGCTATATTATATGACTGCACCAAATAGTACTGTAGCTTTGATGTTCATAATCAATAGATTCTATAGAAAGTCAATACCATTTTGTCATACACCATTATTCTTATTCGCAAATTCTCCCAATTAGCTGATAGAAGATGAAAAGATATAAAATCTCAACAAAAATAAAATCCTTTACACTGCATTGTTGAGAAGGGCTTTAGGGCGTTCTTTATTTTAATCTAAAGAATTGTTTGTAATATTTATTGCCCAACGGTATGTTTTCTGTATCATTTCTTTACAATAATATGTCAAAGGCCAGAGAATTAATGGTTTTTACAACACCGCTTTTCTCTACCAAAGAGATGTCCATGGTTTAAATAATTTATACTGTAGAGTATAATTTCATGCATTACTAGTTAAAGTTTTATACTTTCAGGCATTTTTCTAAAGACTCTAGTTAAATATTTTTAATTACTTTATACATTTTCGTTTGTTTTTAATATTTTATAATGTTCTACCTGTAAAGTAGTGTCTTTATTTGTATGTTGTATTCTTTTACAAGTGTATATATGCAGTCAGTTATACTAGAAGTGTTGGGTAATCGTATAGACTTAGTTTGAACAGTGTGCGGGAGGAGACGGATCTCTGTGGTACTCCATTCTGGAAATTACAAATTCTAGAAGATTTTTGCATTTGTACACGACTTAGGCTTGTTCACTTTGCAATTACTTTGCTAACCAAACCTTTTATGTTGTTTTCCTAATGTGGTGTTGAGTAGTTTTATATACGGAGAGGGGTAAGTGTGTTGGACTTACGATAATAATGGCATAGGTTCGATTCCTGGATTGGGTTGTGTGCTGTGTTCTTCACTAAAACACTACTTTATTTCACGTTTCTCCAGTATACTTAGCAGAAAATGAGTACCAGCAGTAGCTGGGGGTTTAACCCGGTGATGTGTTCTCAGTCGCTTCATGCCATGGCAACCGGAGTAAGTACTGACCAGATAAGACTCCGGACTCGAGACAGAGTTTATACTTTAGAGAGCAGAGAATAGAGACGAGGGTATGGCTGATTCTAATGGTGAGACTCCGGACTTGAGACAGAGTTTAGACTTTAGAGAGCAGAGAATAGAGACGAGGGTATGGCTGATTCTAATGGTGAGACTCCGGACTTGAGACAGAGTTTAGACTTTAGAGAGCAGAGAATAGAGACGAGGGTATGGCTGATTCTAATGGTGAGACTCCGGACTCGGGACAGAGTTTAGACTTTAGAGAGCAGAGAATAGAGACGAGAGTATGGCTGATTCTAAGGGTGAGACTCCGGACTTGAGACAGAGTTTAGACTTTAGAGAGCAGAGAATAGAGACGAGGGTATGGCTGATTCTAATGGTGAGACTCCGGACTCGGGACAGAGTTTATACTTTAGAGAGCAGAGAATAGAGACGAGAGTATGGCTGATTCTAATGGTGAGACTCCGGACTCGAGACAGAGTTTATACTTTAGAGAGCAGAGAATAGAGACGAGGGTATGGCTGATTCTAATGGTGAGACTCCGGACTCGGGACAGAGTTTAGACTTTAGAGAGCAGAGAATAGAGACGAGAGTATGGCTGATTCTAATGATGAGACTCCGGACTTGAGACAGAGTTTAGACTTTAGAGAGCAAAGAATAGAGACGAGAGTATGGCTGATTCTAATGGTGAGACTCCGGACTTGAGACAGAGTTTAGACTTTAGAGAGTAGAGAATAGAGACGTGAGTATGGCTGATTCTAATGGTGAGACTCCGGACTTGAGACAGAGTTTAGACTTTAGAGAGCAGAGAATAGAGACGAGGGTATGGCTGATTCTAATGGTGAGACTCCGGACTTGAGACAGAGTTTAGACTTTAGAGAGTAGAGAATAGAGACGAGAGTATGGCTGATTCTAATGGTGAGACTCCGGACTCGAGACAGAGTTTATACTTTAGAGAGCGGAGAATAGAGACGAGAGTATGGCTGATTCTAACGGTGAGACTCCGGACTCGAGACAGAGTTTAGACTTTAGAGAGCAGAGAACAGAGACGAGAGTATGGCTGATTCTAATGGTGAGACTCCGGACTCGAGACAGAGTTTAGATTTTAGAGAGCAGAGAATAGAGACGAGAGTATGGCTGATTCTAATGGTGAGACTCCGGACTCGAGGCAGAGTTTAGACTTTAGAGAGCAGAGAACAGAGACGAGAGTATGGCTGATTCTAATGGTGAGACTCCGGACTCGAGACAGAGTTTAGACTTTAGAGAGTAGAGAATAGAGACGTGAGTATGGCTGATTCCAATTGTAGTTAAAATGGTATGTGGGTGAGATTGTTTGTTTTTGAAGCCATCTTCGAATAAAGTTCGTGAGTATTGTAGGGTTAAGTATAGTGGTCTGAATCTGTGGTCTGTTATTTCGTGAAACCCTTTACAATATGCTCTTTTTTAAGTTTGTAAAAGTGATTTTTCTTTCTTCGTTGATGTGAATGTATTGAGATCATAGCTGATATGTGGTCTAATAGTGTGTAGTGGAACTACTTCATACCTTGCAATAGCAATATTTCATATGTGATTTGGTTAAACAAACCAATCGTATTAGATCGTGTATGAATACATTGTCGCCTCCTCCTCGTGAAAACCTCCTAGCACACGAGAGAGAGGACCCTGGCCAGCAACATGAGAAGACCTACTACAGAATAGCTCCTACTGTAATCCTTCGGGATTAATTGTGGTAGTATTTGTGGTAGTTAGATGTATGTGTATAGCAAAAGTTGGTATCTGTGGAAGTGTTGCTCCCGTTGATTTATGGGAGTATGTGTTTGTATGATGGTGTCTCTCATTTTCCTTTTTTTTCATTTTCTTATATATAATCTGCTTCTCATTGGCTGTCAATATTTGAAATGTCTTTGTGTTCTAACGAGTGTGCGGGGATTGTTTGGCAGATGTTTGTGGTAGTTAGATCTGTGTGTGAAACAGAAGTTGGTGTCTATGGAAGAGTTATTTTCATTGGTTTGTAGAAGTGGTACCTGTATGATGGTGTAACTTATTTATTATGTGAAGAGAATCATATATTTGATGCCATCTGATGCCATAGGTTATATGATGACACGTCATATTTTCTCTTCTCTCTCTCTGACAAAATTTTCGAACGTTTTGCTGTTATATTCTATTTCATTTTTGTCTAAATACAAAGCTCTATAGATTTAATGGGGACATAGTGTGATGTTGTGAGGTTCATGACTTTCGGGAGAATTTTAACAGTGTAGGGAAATCAAATGGTTTCGACAGCTCTGCAACATTCTCGACAATATAGGAAAGGCTGCTGAAAAGTTCATAGGCTGCTATGAAGGATTGATGCTAGAGCTGTGAAATCTTGCATGCATTAATTTCAACTTTTCTTATTAATAACTGCAATTTTTCTTTCCGGGGACTATGTTGAAAAATAAACCTCATTTGGTCATTCCACGAGAGTATCTTGGTCAGCCTATAAACTTTTCAAAGAGTGATGCTAGAGCTGTGAAATCTTGCATACATTAATTTTAACTCTTCTTAATAACTGCATTGTTTCTTTCCATGGACTATGTTGATAAATAAACCTCATTTGGTCATTCCATGAGAGTTTCTTGGTCAGCCTATAAATTGTTCAGTCTATAAACTGTTCAGCCTATGAATTTCTCAGCCGACTCTCGTATGTTGTCTAACCTACATCGTCTGACATTTATTGTTATTGAAACTAATATATTCACATTTATTCATGTATGTATTTTTATTCTGATTTATTAACACGAAAAATCTGGTCAAGGAATTTAAATTTATATAATAAAACCTTGGTAACTCTCTTGAAATTGTATTATGTAACCAACATAGGTATGACACGTTCTTAATAATGACAGAAAAGGCATAGATTGTCTATGTAACATATATTTTGAATGTCATCACTATGGAAAAAGATTGCTAACAATGTATATTATTATATTAACTGTGTTCTTTTGATAAGCAACCTGAGACCAGATTTTATGTCTATTGTATATAAAATACAGCAGAAGGTTATATCGCAATGTTTGTCTTTACTCTGTAAATATAGGTTACAGGTGATAAATGATTAATCTCAGCCATGATATATTCATTACGATCAAGGCTAAAGTAGATTTGTTGCTATGTGCTTTTGTTTGTTCGTCTTTTTTTCTTTGTTTTTACAATATACTGTGGAACCTTGGTTCACGAATCTTCGCATCACGAACAAATCGGCTCACGAACAGTGTCTCGTGTAACGAACACGCAAGCCTGCAATAACGGTTGGCAATAACGGTTGGCAATAAGCTTGGAGTCTCGGTGGGAAAGCGTCACTTGGTCTGTTCGTTATATCACATGATAGATTGGCAGTATCGGTAGAGGGTCAGACGCTATGCTTTGCAGCATAGAGTTACGGCCCTTTATGGTCTGAGTTCAAATCCCGCCGAGGTTAACTTTGCCTTTCATCCTTACGGGGTCGATAAAATAAAGTACCAGTAATGCACTGGGGTCATTGCTGGCTTTGTGCCAAAACTAGAAACAATTATGTTTTTAATTAATTTTATTTGTCAAAAATATATTTTTCTAAAATAGATACTATGTAGATATGGATATATCTTGTTTTTAAAACCAGTTAGTGGAAGCTCCGGACATGTTTCCGTCTTAGACCTCCTCAGCAAATCTTATTCTACTCGGTTGGCAATACAATAAAGTGATCAGTGTATATATAGTGATAGGGATGCGCGTGGCCTCATGGTAAGTGTCTTGGACTTACGACCATAATGTCGTGGGTTTGATTCCTGACTGGGTTGTGTGTTGTGTTCTTGAGCAAAACACTTCATTGCACGTTGTTCCAGTATACTCAACTGAAAATCAGTACCAGCAATAGTTAGGGATTTAACCCTGCGAAGGACTGGTGTCCTTTCCAAGGGAAGTATTGTACTCTCAGTCACTTTACGCCAAAGAAATCGGGCTCTAGACAGACTTTAGATATATAGTGATAGAAGGAATGTATATAAACAAGGGGAAACCTCAGTATATGCATACTAAATGCATATACGGTAGGATTTCACATATCTAGGGTTTCATATATCAAGTGAGTTGGAAAATATACGATGAATAAAGACTTACATGTAATTAGTGGACAAAACCTCCCTATGGATATTTAAATATTTTAAGACGGTACGATATATCTTAAAGGAGATTTGGCTCCCAGTTTCAGCAAGTGAAGCAGCATTGATTCGTCTGTATATGGATGTTTAAATGTCTTAAGACAGTGTGGCTTATTATGAAGCAGATTTTAGCTACTACCTTTAACAGGTCAAGCACTATTCAGATGCAACTTGTTGGTCCGTTTGAAGGCAGGTACCACAAAAGACACAATAGTCGTTCCCACAGCAGTAAAATCCTTAAGTTAACGACCGGCTCTTACTTTTTAAAGATTTTGTTAATTAAATAAATATTAGCTTCTAAGGTTGGCATAAAGCCAGGAGCTTAAGGGAAGCTAAAATTAATTATATCAACCACAATAATTGATTAGTTATTAGTTTCATCGAACTCTGATGAGGGATGATATACAACGGGGTTTTAATGCAGATATCTATCTATCCATCTCTACTTATCTATCTATCTATTTATCTATCTATCTATCTATCTATCTATCTATCTATCTATCTATCTATCTATCTATATAAGCCAGAGACTCCTAAACACGGTCATGTTTAGGACAATCTCGAACAAAAGTAAAAAACCAGCTCAACCATCACAGAGCGAGATAGAGCTGGTTTTAAAAGACGTCATGAAGGACATCACCTTCATTCAGAAGGATAGACTCTACGGGAGTCTATCCATTCTCATGAAGGACAGGGACACAGCAGTGAAACTGTCCATCAAACCAATCACATCCACCGCATACACCTTCTACCCTACGTACATGGGTAGAAGAACACAAAAAATAAAAATCCACACCATCCTGCCGATTATGGACATATGGTGGGTTTTGACAGGTTTTCTGGACCTGGAGGATGACATGCTGGTGTCCATGGGAAAGGCATCGGGTGACGCGTTCAGTGGAACGAGCCTCGAACTTGTAGTTCAAATGAGGCCCGAAAGGATCGCCCAGATCCCTGAACGCGTCATACTGGATGATCTAACCTTCATCAACATTACCGTTGAGGGTAGACGGCCCTCGTGTTACCTCTGCGGAACCAGAGGTCACCTGAGGGCTGTCTGTCCTCAACTTAATAAGAAAACCCCAATCCTGCCTACACCACCAACAACTGCACAACCAACACAATCACCACAACTACCACTACAAAAACAACCACCACAGCTCAAACCAAAACAAAACAATGTCCAACCCATCCCCTCCACTCAAAAAACAAAAACAATTTCCAAAACACCCGTACCGCAAACACAACCCGAAAATATACCCCTCCCCTCCAACGCGGAAGATGACCCTAGTTCGTCGTCAGACGAGGAGGAGCACTTCCACACAATCAAAAGAAAAAAAAGAAAACACACCTCAGACACACAAATGAAAAAAACCCCTCCCCAAAACATAACACTGACACCAACACAAAAGAGCTCACAACAACAGCAAACAAAAAACACCACACAAAAACAAAAACATGCATACACATACATAAACACAAGAAACAAAAAACTGTTAAACATTGTGTACAACAACAATCTAATAAAAACACAAGGGCCTAACTTCACCCAGGCAGGGGATTTCCCCCACCTCAAAATGATTAAGGCCCCACAGGACACCTATAAAACTTTAAAAAACAATTTTAAAGAGGACGTGGGTCACCCCTGCGTCGGGCCCATTAACCGCGTCCTCCTAAAAAACTACCTCACCCCCTCCCCAAACACCCACACAACTCCAAACTCCCCAACCACACAACACACTGATGCCCCTACACTTCCACAAACCACCACCCCACAAACAACCCATCCCCCACCCTAATGGAAATTGTGCAGCCCGATACCCGGGACGCAGAGAGATAAGTGCCTTTTCTCTTCACCACCAACATGGCTATGCTAAGAGTAGGCTGTTTAAATGCGCGTGGCCTGGGCTCAACTTGGAAGCAAGCAATGCTTCTAAATGACCTCAGGTCACAACGTATAGATGTGATGGTTATTTGCGAGGCCCGGATCAGCAACGTGCGACAGCTGGCCCCCACCTTTGATGACTTTGAGATGCACGCATCTCTCTGTCAGCCCGGAGGTGGGGGTGGAGTTGTCGTTCTGCTGCAAAAACATCTGGGTCTCGCAACACAGATGGTACATTTGGACCCGGAGGGTCGACTAGTGGTTCTGGACCTTGGCAGTGGTAAAGGCGGAGCGTTTAGGTTGGTAGCCGCCTACGGCCCTTTCGGGTCAATGCGGCCGGACTTCTTCCATCGTCTGGAGACTTTTCTAGGGACGTCCCGCTCCTTGCTATTAGTGGGGGACTGGAATGGTATCCTAGATACACGCTGGGACTACGTAGGGGCCTGACCCGATAGAGAGGGGTGTAATATCCTCAAAGGGTTAATCGGTCGATTTGACCTGGCCGATAGATATCGACTAGATTTTCCGACTGCGCCAACCTGGACTTGGGGAAATCGTAGCGGATCATCTAGGTCGTACCTATATAGGTTCTTAGTTAGAATTAAGGATAAGGACTTTTTAAGTTGTCCAAAAATGCGCATGGTTGGCTATTCAGACCACAAATTAGTGACCTGCATGGTCAACCTTGACAGAACCCATAGACAGGGCCCCGGTTACTGGAAGCTCAACTTGTCCTTGCCGGCAAGTAGAGCCAACAGGAATCGGATTAGTACGTTAGTTAAGGAACGGTTGACTGGAGCGATCGTCAACAGCAGGTGGTGGGTATCTCTAAAGAGAGAGATTAGAGTAGTCTCGATAGAATTTAGTAAAGTTCTAGCTGCGGATAGGAATAGGAAGGAAAGGGAGCTAATAGATAGAGTAGAAGAGGCAATTAGAAGCGGCGACGTGGCCAGAGTGCTAGCGTCGAGAACGGCTTTGAGCCAGTTTTTCGACGCGAAGCACGAAGGCTGCGTTGTCCGAAGTAAAATACGTGCTCTAGGGAACGAGGGGACCAAAGCTGTTGGCTGGGCCCGCGTGACAGAGGCCAACAGTGGAACTAAATCCACCATCCGGTCTTTGCGAGACCTGGATGGACAGGCGATTCTTGAGCCTAAGCAGATGTGTGAGGCCTTTCAAAGGCACTTTGCCCGACTGTTCGGGAGGGGCGGGGAGCCGGTTGGGAACGTGGACTTCGGTCCATACCTCGACGGCCTGCCGCGCCTCTCGGACAGGGAGGCGAAGTCCTGCGAGGAGCCGATTTCGGCCGCTGAGATAGAGGACGTGCTGAGCCAATGCGGCAAACGCAAATCCCCGGGTCTCGATGGTCTTCCTTACGAATTATATCTAGCTATGCCGGACTTGTTCCCCGATCTCCTCGAGGCGGTCTACTGCAACTGGCAACAGAACGGGAGAATTCCCTGTACTGTGACCAAGGGCGTAGTCACGCTAGTGAGGAAGGACGAGAACAAGGGGGACGAAATAAGTAACTTCAGGCCCATAACTCTGCTAAATACAGAGTTACAGATTTTGGCCAAGGTGCTAGCAAAGAGGTTGGCGCTTGTCGTGGGCAACCTGGTGGGAGATGCGCAGACATGCGCTATCCCGTCCAGGTCCATCCATGACAACCTCCACCTCATGCGATACATCATAGAGAGGGTTGGGAACGAACCCGGCTTTGGTGGGGCTCTGATCAACTTGGATCAATCTAAGGCGTTCGATAGGGTCGACCATGGTTACCTGGATGCGGTGCTAGCGGCGGCAGGCTTCGGACCCGTTTTCAGGGGCTGGATCACTGCTATGCACAGCAGCCGCATCTGCTCTAGGGTCAAGGTGAACGGCTACCCCTCGGAGACGTTCAAAATCGCGCGGTCCATCCGACAAGGGTGCCCTCTCTCCTCCCTTCTGTATGTGTTGACTCTCGAGCCACTACTGCAGAAGTTGGAGTTGTTGCAGGGCATCCCTTTGGAACCGGGATTGCGGAAAGCGGTGTCGGCCTACGCCGATGACGTGACAGTAATGGTGTCGACGGCCTCCGAAATCGAGGCGGTCGGCACCTTACTGGAGGAGTACGAAAAGTTCACAGGGGCTAAGCTGAACCGGGACAAGTCGATCGGTTTGCAACTCGGCACGTGGAGGGGCAGACCGATGCCCTCCGATGGCGTCGTCGGACGCTGGACGGAGGGCCCGGTGAAGTTGCTCGGGGTCTGGTTCGGACCGGACCTCCAGGTGGAGAAAAACTGGGCGGAGGTTACGAACAGGGTGTTTGCACTGACCCAGAAGTGGGCCAGTTGCAAACTATCCCTGAAAGGTCGGGTGGAGGTGGCGAACACCTACATAGCGTCCGTCATCTACTACCGCCTGACCGTAGTGCCCTGCCCAAGGGAAACCCTCACCAAGATGGAGCGCGGACTCTTCCAATTCCTTTGGAAGAGGCGGGCTCCTATGGTGAGGAGATCCATCTGCTGTCAACACCCTTCGAAAGGAGGGCTGGGGATGCCGTGGCTAATGATGCGTAAACACGCATTAAGGCTACGGCACCTCTACGTATTCCTCACCGGACAACCGGTGTGGGCCTCGTTTGTGAGACGAACCTTTCCCAGACTCGTCTCACTCACCGAGCTGCAATCCTGGGTCAAGCAAAGACCGAGAAAACTGGGCGCCTGGCACACCGAGTGTGCCCAGGCACTCACCGCCCTCTGGCAGGCGGATCCGGTTATCAGTGGAGACCCCACCGCAACATTCTATAGAGGGCTGGTACGCAGCAGGTGCGACGACGCCCTCGGAGAAGCCCTAGACATGGAGGAGGACGAACTGGCCAGCCTGTTCGGTAGGACATTCAGCCCGGGACCTATGGACAACTTCCAGAAGTCCCTGGCCTGGCAGTGCTACCGAGGAGCTTTACCCGTTCGAGAAAGGCTCTACAGACACGGGCGCCCGGGTAGGGACCCCGCCAAAAAGATCTGTCCCAGATGCGTGTGCGACGAGGAAACCGTTGCACACGCATTGGTACACTGCTCGGGCGTAGCCGATCTGTGGGGCTATGTCGAACAACTGCTGTCAAGGGTGGGACCGATCCGGTTGACCACCGAGTCTATTGTAATGATCAAGCCGCCTCCCCCCTTCAAAGATGAAGCAGAGTCGGTGTTTCTGTGCGTAATAGCCATGGCGAAAGAGGTTGTATGGTGGACGCGTCTGAAAGGACTGAGGTCAGGCACCTTTCTGTCTGGCCAACAACTGGTCCGTTTCTTCCGATATCATTTCGGAAGAAGGATCAGGATGGAGAGAGAGGTGCTGCACCCCAGCCGTTTCTATGAAAGATGGGTGAAAGTGGCGAGAATGGCCCGTGTGAATGGGCCTTCACTCTACATCAGACTATAGGTGAGGAAGATGAAAGACCAAGGGAGCACCCCTTCTCTGTGCTCCTGAGGAGAAGGGTTGCACACTTTTTTCGGGGGTGTGTGCGACCCCCCAAGGCGCCTCCTCCCTATTGAGGATTTTGTTATAAATTTTATTTTTTGTTATATCTTATTTTATTTTTATATTTTGTTATTGCCTCCTCCTTATTGAGGACGCCTTTTTGTGTAAACTCCCCCCTTTGTACTTGTCCCACTTTTGATGCCCTAGTGGCAAATAAAAGAAACATATCTATCTATCTATCTGTCTATCAGGCTGCGGCATCTCTAGGTATTCCTCACCGGACAACCGGTGTCGGCCCCGTTCGTGAGGCGAGCCTTCCCACGACTCGTCTCGATGACCGAGCTGCAGTCCTGGGTCAAGCAAAGACCGAAGAAAATGGGCGACTGGCACATTGAATGTGCTCAGGCGTTCACAGCCCTCTGGCAGGCGGACCCAGCGATCAGTGGAGACTCCACTTCGTCATTCTATAGAGGGTTGATCCGCAGCAAGTGCGACGGCGCGCTCGGTGAAACTCTAGGCGTAGAGGAAGATGAACTGGCCAGTCTGTTCGGTAGGACCTTCCGCCTGGGACCGATGGACAACTTCCAAAAGTCCCTGGCCTGGCAGGGACTCTGCAAAAAAGATCTGTCCGAGGTGCGTGCGAGACGAAGAAACCGTTGCGCACGCATTCATACACTGCCCGGGCGTCACCGACCTGTGGGGCTATGTAGAACGACTATTGTCGCGGGTGGGACCAATCCGGTTGACCACCGAGTCCATTGTCATGATCAAACCGCCACCCTCCTTCAAAAACGAAGGAGAGGCGGTTTTCCTTTGTGTGATAGCTATGGCGAAAGAGGTTATATGGTGGACGAGATTGAAAGGGCTGAGGTCAGACACCTTTTTCTCCGGCCAACAACTGATTCTTTTTTTCAAATACCACTTTGGAAGAAGAGTCAGGATGGAGAGAGAGGTGCTGTACCCCAGCTAGTTTTATAAAAGGTGAGTGAAAGTGGCGAGAATGGCCCGAGTGAATGGGCCTTCTGTCTATATCAGCCTGTAGATTGAGGAAAAGGAGGAGGAGAGGAAAGGAGTACAAACTCTTCGTACTCTTGGAGATGAGGGTTGCACATTTTTTCGGGGGAATGTGTTACCTGTGTGTAACGACCCCCCCCCCCCCTATTGGGATTTCAATTGTTATTTGTTATTTTATTAATAGTTTTATTTTCATATACCTGTATGTAAACTCCCCATTTGTATTTGTCCCCTTCTTTTGTGCCCTTGTGGCTAATAAAGAAATTTATCTATATATCTATCTATCTATCTATCTATATATCTATCTGCTTTTCTATCTATCAATGTCTGTCTATATTTCTATCTATCTATCTATCAAGGGGGACGAAATTAACAACTTCAGGCCCATAACTCTGCTCAACACAGAGTTAAAGATTTTGGCCAAGGTGCTAGCGACGAGGTTGGCGCTTGTCGTCGAGAACCTGGTAGGGAAAGAGCATACGTGTGCAATCCCGACCAGGTCCATACACGACAACATCCACCTCATGCGATACATCATAGAGAGGGTGGGTAGTAAACCCGGCTTCGGTGGGGCTCTGATCAACTTGGATCAGTCTAAGGCATTCGATAGGGTCGACCATCGATACTTGGAAGCGGTTCTCAAGGCGGCCGGTTTCGGTCCCGTGTTCAGAGGATGGATCGAGGCGATGCACACCAGCATTGCTCGAGGGTCAAGGTGAACGGCTACCTATCGGAGCCGTTCGCAATCACGCGCTCCATTCGACAAGGATGCCCTCTCTCCTCCATTCTGTATGTATTGACTCTAGAGCCACAACTGCGGAAATTGGAGTTGTTGCAGGGCATCCCCCTAGAACCGTGACTGCGCAAAGCGGCGACGGTTTATGCCGACGACGTAACGGTAATGGTGTCGAGCACCTCGGAAATCGGGGTGATCGGCAACATACTGAAAGAATACGAAACGCTGACGGGAGCAAAACTAAACCCAGACAAGTCTGTCGGTTTGCAACTCGGTACGTGGAGAGGCAAACCGATGACATCCGACAGCGTCGTTGGACGCTGGACGGATGGACCGGTGAAATTGCTCGGGGTCTGATTCGGTCCAGACCTCCAGGTGGAGAAAAACTGGAACGAGGTCACGGCCAAGGTGTTTGCACTCACTCAGAAGTGGGCAGAGTGCAAACTGTCCTTGAAAGGTCGAGCGGAGGTGGCGAACACTTTCATAGCGTCCGTCATCTACTACCGCTTAACTGTCGTGCCTTGTCCCCGTGAACACCTCGCCAAGATGGAACGCATGCTCTTCCAGTTTCTGTGGAAGAAGCAGGCTCCGCTGGTGAGGAGATCCGTCTGCTGTCAGCACCCTTCCAACGGAGGGCTGGGAATGCCGTGGCTGATGATGCGCAAACATGCGCTGAGGCTGCGGCATCTCCAGGTATTCCTCACCGACCCCCAACCGGTGTGGGCACCGTTTGTGAGACAGGCTTTCCCACAGCTGGTCTCGCTAACGGAGCTGCAGTCCTGGGTGAAGAAAAGACCGAAAACGATGGGCGCCTGGCACATTGAATGCGCTCAGGCGCTCACAGTCCTCTGGCAAGCGGGCACAGCAATCAGTGGAGACTCCACTTCGACATTCTATAGAGGCATTGTACGTTACAAGGGCGACGACGTGCTCGGAGAGACTCTGGGCGTCGAAGACGATGAGCTCACCAGTCTGTTTAGTAGGACTTTCCGCCCGGGACCTATGGACAACTTCCAGAGGTCCCTGGCCTGGCAGTGCTACCGAGGAGCTCTACCGGTTCATGACAAGATCTACAGGCACGGACGCCTTGGCAGGGATCCTTCCAAGAGGACGTGTCCAAGATGTGCGCAAGACATTGAAACAGTTCTGCAGGCAATTGTACACTGCACGGGCGTAAGCGACCTGTGGAACTATGCAGAACAACTGCTGTCGCGTATGGGACAAATCCAGTTGACTGCCGAGTCCATAGTAAGGATCAAACCGCCAGACTCTTTCAAAAACGAAAGAGAGGCGGTTTTCCTCTGTACGGTGGCTATGGTGAAAGAAGTTATATGGTGGACGAGGTTGAGAGGACTGAGGACAGATGCCTTTCTCTCCGGACAACAATTGATTCCCTTCTTTAAGTATCACTTTAGAAGGAGAATCAGGGTGGAGAGAGAGGCACTGCACCCCAGTACATTTACTGAAAGGTGGGTGAATGAAGCGAAAATGGCCCGAGTGATTGGGCCTTCTCTGTTTATAAGCCTGTAGGTTGAGGAAGAGAGCAAAAGGAAGAAAGGTGCACTTGCACAACACGCTCCTGAAGTTGAGGGTTGTTCTATCGACGGGGTATTAAACAACCCATTTGTGGCGCCTCCCCCCTATTGGGGATTTCGATTGTTGAAATTGTTTGTTTTTATATTTTTTACACGACTGTATGTAAAATCCCCGGCATGTCTTTGTATTGTCCCCTTTTCTTGTTGCGCCCTTGTGGCTAATAAAGAAATCTATCTATGTATCTATCTATAGATAGATACATCGGGCATTGCCGATCTGTGGGGCTATGTCGAACAACTGCTGTCAAGGGTGGGACCGATCCGGTTGACCACCGAGTCTATTGTAACGATCAAGCCGCCTCCTCTCTTCAAAAACGAAGGAGAGGCGGTGTTTCTGTGCGTAATAGCCATGGCGAAAGAGGTTGTATGGTGGACGCGTCTGAAAGGACTGAGGTGAGACACCTTTCTCTCTGGCCAACAACTGGTCCGTTTCTTCCGATATCATTTCGGAAGAAGGATCAGGATGGAGAGAGAGGTGCTGCACCCTAGCCGTTTTTTATGAAAGATGGGTGAAAGTGGCGAGAATGGCCCGTGTGAATGGGCCTTCACTCTACATCAGACTATAGGTGAGACAGATGAAAGACCAAGGGAGCACCCCCTCTCTGTGCTCCTGAGGAGAAGGGTTGCACATTTTTCTTCGGGGGTGTGTGCGACCTCCCAAGGCGCCTCCTCTCTATTGAGGATTTTGTTATAAATTTTATTTTGCTATATTTTATTTTATTTTTATATCTTGTTATTGCCTCCTCCTTATTGAGGACGCCTTGTTATGTAAACTCCCCCCATTGTACTTGTGTCACTTTTTGATGCCCTGGTGGCAAATAAAAAGAAAATTATCTATGTATCTATCTGTCTATGTGTCTATCTATCATCCATTTCTAACTATCCTTGCCTATCTCTCTCTCTCTATCTATCTATCTCTCTTTCTCTCTCTCTCTCTATATATATATAGAGAGAGTGAGTGGTCTTGGATTTCCTACCTATAGTTGCTCGCACAGTGCTCGGTTTGTGGGGTTTTTTCGCTGTTTTGTTATTGTTTCTCTTTTCTTCCCCTTTGCTTTCCTTCCCTCCTTCCATCGTTTTCCCAATAACTTATCCAGTTATTGACGCCCTGGGGTGAAGTGGTATCTTGTCTTTAAAGCGTAGAAATATCCTAGACCCCCAGTAGACAACTGATGAGGATCCCCCTGTTATTGCTTTCTTCGTATTCCCACTGTATTTTAAGTTACCTTAAATAGCAACTACACAGCCATATTCTCCATATATATATATATATATATATATATATATATATATATATATATATATATATATGATTCAAGTATCTACAATTATTTGTGTGTATATGTGTATGTGTATTTGCTTTGTTCTTTGTTATATTTTAACATAAAGACTTTTAGCAGCATTTGTGACCCGAGAAAATAACGATTTATTGCTATAACGCTGTAAAATACAGATGGATAAAGAATTGTCTTAAGTGAACCAGAGATAGTTAACATTCTATTCAGATCTCGGATGAAATTCGATTTCTCAGTCGATCGAATGCAATTTTTTAAAACTATTTTTATGTTTTATTTCACAATTCTATATTTTTTTTCCTTCGTCAGTAGAAATATAACGATCTGAGACGTCTCGTAGACAGTCAAATGTAAAAAAAAGAAAAACACTAGAGAGAAAAGAATTAAAAAAATAATGTAGTTATGTCAATAGAAATATATGTAAAGCGAGAAAATGTGTCAGTGAGTGAAACAGATGTAAAGAATGGTGTGTAGAGATAGAAGAAAAAATATATATCAGTAAGTGAAATGGAAAGGAACAGCATGTGAAGTCGATGTGTAAAAGCATGCAAACTAAATGAAACGAAAGTAAAACTTGTTTAACACAATATCAGACTATAACAAGCTCCTGAAGATAAATGATTGCAATTATTTTTCTTTATTTTATTTTTCCTATTCTCCCTTTTCCTTGATTATATTTGCTTTTCTATCAATTACAGATGGCAGTTAAATACGTGTATTTTATCATCAGTTCAGTAAAATATCTCTCGTTTAGAAAGGATTTTATATTATTGCTTGTCACGGACGCCATGCTTTCCAGCATAGTTACGTGCCTTTACCGATAAAATAAAGAACCAGTAATGTACTGATATAATTGCAGGCCTTGTGCCAAAAGTAGAAACAATTATTATTAGTACTCTAAGGGTGGTGTATTGGCAGTACGGTAGAGGGTTGGACGCCATGCTTTCTAGCATAGTTTCGTCCCTTTACGTTCTTAGTTCAAATCAAGCCCAGGTTAAGCCTTTCATCCTTACCGGGTCGATAAAATAAAGCACCAGTAACACACTGGGGTCGATTTAATCAACTTTGCCTCCCCCCCCTTAAAATTGCTGTCCTTGTTCCTAAATCAGAAACTATTATTATTATTGTTGTTAAGGGCAGTGGATTGGCAGTATCGGTAGAGCGTCGGACAACATGCTTCGTGGCATAGAGTTACGGCCCTTTGCGCTCTGAGTTTAAATCCCACCGAAATTAAGCTTTGCTGTTAAAAACACAACATATTAATATAACACCAGTTCCGAGGTCAACTTTTCCTTTCATCCTTTAAGGGTCAACAAAATAATGTTCCAATCAAGTACTGAGATCGATATAATCAACGGCCCCACCCCCCACAAATTGCTGACCTTTTGCCTTAAATATAAATCCTTATTTATAGCCTCAATGAAAATATGCTTTGACAAAAAACATGGTTTTTGGCATATAGTAACGTCCCTTTGTGTTCTGAGTTCAAAGCCTTCCGAGGTTAGGCTTTGCCTTTCTTCGTTACAGAGTCGATAAAATAAAGTACCAGTCACATACGGGGTCGATTTAATCAACTGTGTTTCCCCTAAGACTACTGGCCTTGTGCCAAAAGTAGAAACAATTATTATTCCAAGCTATCGGCAGCTACAGACGTCAGAAGTCTGTATTTGCCAGTTTACCAATAAAACAAGTGTTAATCATTTCAAAGACCAGTCTTCTTGTCGCTAGATTTCCTTTAACATGAAAATCAATTGTTCTGTAGGATCTATCGATAGTCGATATAGGGTGTGTGCTTATGTTCCTTGATACCTACTTTACCCCCTACTAAGTCGTTATATAAGTACTTCTGTAAATATTTCTCATTCGCTTATTTATTTCTTGGATCCCGGTTATCTCAGATTCTCTGCTTCTTAAGTCCACAAGTCTCCTTTATAAATATTATATACTGAGTAGGAAACTGATTTATAGATCTTCTAGCCCTAATTCGGGGTCATACCCCACCCGAGGGGGGGGGGGGGGGGAGAGACAGCGAGAAACACAGAGAGAGAGAAACAGAGAGAGAGAAAGATAGGAAGAGATAGAGAGAAACAAAGAGAGGGAAATTGAAACACAGAAAAAAAACAGAGAGAGGGAGAGAGAGAAACAGAGAGTGAGAGAGTGAGAGAGAGACAAACACAGAGATGGAGAGAGAGAGAGAGAGAGAGAGAGAGAGAGAGAGAGAGAGAGAGAGAGAGAGAGAAAGAGAGACAAATAGAAACACAGAGAGAGAAGAACAGAAAGAGAGAGAAAAACAAAGAGAGAGAGAGAAACAGAGTGAGAAAAATAGAGAGAGAGAAGAACAGAGTGAGAGAGAGAGAGTAAGAGAGAGTAAGAGAGAGAGGTATTTGGTGTAATAGACCACACCTTTCTGACAAATTGATGATGATTTGAAAATGTAATCGATTATTTTTCAATTTTACTTTAGAAAGATGAAAACACGCTAGAATTTCACCTATAGAAGGATAGCCACCGTTCTCATATAGCACTCATCCAACATCTGAGTGAGTCTCTTGGTCAGTATTGAAGTCTCAGTCACGTACATCAGCACAGACTCCATTATGGCGACCAAGAGACGGATCATAGGGTCTTTACGAACATTAATCAGTATACACTGAGGATGAAGAACTCAGAGCTGTACGGGAGCCTCCAAAAAGTCAGCTCGAAAGTGACACAGAGGAGATTGAGGTTGGCTAGACATGCTCACCGACATTCAGAGTTGACACTGCACTCAGTGCTCCTGTAGGAGCCTCTACACGGACACACTGGAAGAGGAAGACCAAGGATGACATATATTAATGCACTAAGGAAAGACACAGATCTCTGGTTAGATGCGGGACATAGTGGCGTTGATGAAAGACAGAGACCGCTGGAGAGAACTCGTTCATGGATCTCGGGAATTTTATCCGCCCTAGATAGAAGGTTACATGGAAATAAACTTATATTTATAGTCAGGTGTATAAACAGCGATGTGGAGCTTTGTAATATCTCTTTACTTCTGAGTTCAAATATCGCTAGGGTCTCTTCCTTCTTGCTTAGATATAAGACTCCTGGTAAATGTTTCTACTTACACAAACTCAACAATTTGAAGGGAAAGGGAAAATCAATTAAATAAACCCCAGTGCGTTACAGGTACTTTATTTTATCGACCCCGTAAGGATGAAAGGTAAAGCTAGCCTCGGTGAAATCTGAACTCAGAACGTAAAGTGACATAACATCCATGTGCATCACTCTAGTTTCTGAATTAAAACTTCACCGGGATCCGCTTTGCCCTTCCAACCTCCAGACTCAGCAGAGCCGAATGGTGAAGAATTTTGCTTCACAATTAAGACGTTCCGAGTTCCATTTTCATCCCAGTTACAACGTACATATTACTGGTACAGGCATGAATATCATATGATCATATTTCCAGTGCCATTAAACTCTTGGACAAACGAGTAATTTCTCTGGTATGGTAAGGTATGGTATTGTCCCATAACTCCTAAGGGAGTCGTAGGGGCACAATAGTGGCATACGGTGTTCCCTCTGCAGGTTTGAATACAGCAAAGAAGGATAGAACGTGGGAGAGAGAAAGTGAGAAAGAGATACCGAGAAAAAATCGACCCCAGTACTAGCCTGGTACTTTTCTTTATCGACCTCAAACAGATAAAAGGCAAAGTTGATCTCTGTGAGATTTGAACTCAGAAAGCAGAAAGTCAAAAGGAATACTACAAAGAACTCTAGCCGACATTCTAACTCTACCAATGCACCACCTTTTAATCAATCTAACAAGTTGTTAATTTACTCGAACTGGTAAACTCTACAGACGTAAATTGTGAATGATTAGTCTATTTCCTGTTTGTATTCCAAGTAGTATCTGTCTAGAGGTCGGTAATGTGGAACTGTCAACTGGTCAAGTCCAGTTAGTTATAAATAGGTGTCATAGGATAGGAACAATCTCTCGCCAGAAACTGACAAATGTTCGTTGCCCTGGCGTAACGGAAACACGGGATAATCACCACTCCAGTAGATGAATGACTTAATTCAAAGGAACTCGGTGTCTTATATTGCTAATGTTACATAATATATATATATATGATAGCTGCCCCCTCGTTATCGAGTATGGCCATTGCACGATATACTATAATTTATAATTATCAATTAATTCTATCGTGCAATGCCTGTGCGTGAATATATCTTTTAAAGTGAGGAAAGACTGTGCACTGAGCCAATCCCACTCCCTGAGAGACAGTAGCTATAACCTGAAAAGAAGAAAAGATCAACATCATCGGTAACTACTGAGACACAGGTTTTATATCGGAGTTACCCCAGTTTCCTGAGTTGCCTTCTCCTAGAAGAAAGCCCTGACAAAGCTAGGGGTCTTTCACCCCCAGTGGTTTAACCGCGCGATCGGATATCCAGCCCGACTATGTCTATATCCTCGCGCATATATATGCACCCATGCATATACATATATATATATATATACATATATATATATATATATACATATATATATATATATATATATATACATATATATATATATATATATATATATATATATATATATATATATATATATATATATATATATATATATATATATATATATATCATGTTTAATATAGAGATGGCATCTACAGGACTAGACTAGAACTGTTTCATTCAAAAGAAATTATTATTTTGAATGAAACATTTCTAGTCCTGCAGAACCCATTTCTATATCAAACCTCATATTTAAACTCTACTAATGTATTGAGTACCTTACTAACTGTGGCTATCCACACTGCGATAGACAGGCATCCTGTCCCGAGGGGGTCTTGTACTCAGTCGCTTAATGCCAGGGAAAACAGGAAAAGTACCGGCCTGATTAGCCCCTGGGGTCGAAGCAGACTTTACCCCTGCGGTAAATAGAGCTCAAGACAAACTTTAGACATTTTTGATATACTATTATCAGATTTCCTAGTTGTCAGAGTGAAATATTTATTACTGGCAAGAATATAGATTAAGAATATTCTGAATAAAATAATACTTTAAGGAAATCATTGACTTGTATTACTGATTAAATATTCCCACACAGGAAGTGAGCGACCATTTCTACATCAGCTTAAATTTCTTAGCTAATAACTTAGATTGTACATAATTATATATATACAACTGATAACATCATTAGCGAACTAAAATATAAATATTCATAATATTAGGGTGTTGACCTTAAGACAAACATCATGATTATCAAAGTTTCACAACTAATATAGACATAGAAATATTAAAGATTAATAATTGTTTCTACTATTGGCACAAGGCCAGCAATTATCCAGTACATTACTGGTACTTTATTTTATCGACCCCGTAAGGATGAAAAGCAAAGTTAACCTCGGCGGGATTTGAACTCAGAATGGCAAGGGCCTTAACTCTTTGCTGCAAAGCATGGTGTCCGACCCTCTACCGATACTGCAAATCCACCGCCCCTAAATCAAATAATGGAAAAAAACGGGGTGTTAAAGAAGGGCAGGTCCGGTTGTATAGAAAAGTAAAGGAGGTGGGGCTATAAATACCATAAATGAGTCGATTCCCTGTACATCACTAAATCTAAAAGGGAATAGCATAATCGTTTGAAGCAATTCCTAGCACATTCCTTCTAATCAACAGCAAAAAGTTTATTTCGTCATTCACAGTTGTATAAATAACTGTTTCTACTTTAGGCACAAGGCCAGCAATTACCCAGTGCATTACTGGTACTTTATTTTATCGACCCCGTAAGGATGAAAGGCAAAGTCAACCTCGGCGGGATTTGAACTCAGATTGTAAAGGGACGTAACTATGCTGGAAAGCATGGCGTCTGACCCTCTACCGATACTGCCAAAATAACATTACAAACATTGTCAAAGGTGGCTTAAAAACCATTCATGGTTACATAAATATGAACAAGAAAGATAAAAGTAAAATTAAATATGGAGAAAATGGTGAAGGGGTAAAGAGGGGCAGATCTGGCTGTATGGGAGAGTAGAGGAAAGGACTATGAATACCATAAATGAGAGGAAAAGGAGGGGGAAAGCAAGACTCTAAGGCCACAGAAGAAAGGAGGGGGTGAAGGTGAGAGGGGGGCTCTGGGTCTAGGGCGTGGTGGTGTTGGGTATGCGCCCCGCCATCAATGCGGAGAAATGAAAGACAGTAAAATTGACATACCTGCCTTCTTTAATAAAGTAATTACAGCTATTTGGACCTATGGAACTTCCACGAGAAAGATGCCTTATTTAGTTTATGGGGTTATCTCATAGTAATAGGTGTGATTTTTGATGGGTTGGTATCGAAAGAGTTTTGAGTTGATACACATTAAAGTTCTGTAATAACCTGGCATAAGGTGGCGAATTGTTAGAGTTGTAAGAACGTTGAATATAATGCCTTGTGGTATTTATTCCAACTCTCTGCTCTCTGAGTTCAAATCCCACCGAGGTCAACTTTGCCTTTCATCCTTTCGAGGTCGATGAAAAAAGTACCATTCAAGTACTGAGGTTAACTCTTCCTCTATAACTCTTTCTCACTTCAAGAAGAAGAAGAAGAAGAAGAAGAAGAATGGCATTTGTATGCTGTTGAAATTACTATAACTGTTGCTGTATATATATATATATATATATATATATATATATATATATATATATATATATATAGGAAAAGAGTCACCCCGACGGTTGAGCTCCGGCCGTTTCGACAACTATTTCTGAACTCTTTTCCTATTACCCACTCTACTACCCATGATATCGGGTACTCTGGTACGTTATGGTCCACCTGGCTCCTTACCACACTTCCTTCGTTATATATATATATATGTGTGTGTGTGTGTGTGTGTGTATATATATATATATATAGGAAAAAGTATGATCCCAGACGGCAGAGCTCAAGCCGTTTCGACGGCTATTTCTGGTCCAGAAATAGCCGTCGAAACGGTTTGAGCTCTGCCGTCGGGGTCATACTTTTTCCTATTCCCACTCTACTACCCTAAGTATTGAGTACTCTGGTGCGTTATGGACCATCTGGTTCCTTACCACATTTACTTTGTTATATATATATATATATATATCCAGAATTAGCCGTCGAAACGGCTTGAGCTCAGCCGTCGGGGTCCTACTCGTTCCTATATATATATATATATATATATATATATATATATATATATATATATGTTTGTCTGTGTAAACGTTTCTTGTTTTCTCAAACTAAAATGTTATCAGGACCAACATGTAAAGTGACAGATTCTAACAATTATTTACATGACTTATCTGCTGGAGATGAAAGAGATTTGTGAAGTGTTTCACTTGCTTTATACTGTTGGGTCTTACATGGAATTAAACAAAAACATGTAAAGGTCAGACCACTGCAATTGGTTAAAACTTGCTTTTGTGGTCGTTGTTGTTACTGTTGTTGTTGTTATCGTTGTTTGTGTTGTTGTTATTGTTGTTATTGTTCAAGCAAGTGACTAATCACTGTGTGTGTGTGTGTGTCAGTGTGTGTGTCTGTGTCAGATTTCACCACATAATAACAATGTTATCAACATGTGTCACTGTATATATATACATATATATATATATATATATATGTGTGTGTGTGTGTGTGTGTGTGTGTGTAAAAGGTAAACAGAAACAACACAATCGGTACAGTATATGGAAGGGATATATGAGGTTAACGCTTGATATAGCAGGAAGAGGGTCTTGGCTATTGTCCGCGGAAATGCTTTTATGGTCTTGTCCGTGGTCCCAACACCGCCACGCCCTAGGCCTAGAGCCCCAAAATCCCTCCCCTTCCCCCTTCCCCCATTCTTCTATGACCCCCAAAGTCCTTGCCCTTCCTTTCATTTTCCGTTTCTAAATATCTCTAGTGTTGTTGTTATTTGAAATAGATTTGTTTATGACTTATTTTTATTTTTATTAATAAAATGTGTTATAACTAATATTAGTATTATTAGGTTCAGGCATAGGCTTGAAGACAGGAAAGAAGGCCAACGTATCGGACTTTAGTCCTTCGTCAGGAGAGTACAAGTAGGAAGATTACAAAAAATATTAAAATGTGTCAATTGTAGGAATGGGGTACGTAGCCCGTCCCGGCAAAATAAACAAACATGTTTTTAAAACTTATTTTACCGGTAAAACCTAAATGGACGCGACTCTAGCCGGGGTCCCGAATGCTTATTTTATCGCTAAATAATTGTTTCGACTTTTGGCACAAGGCCAGCAATTACCCCAGTGCATTGCTGGTACTTTATTCTATCGAACCTGTAAGGATGATAGGCAAAGTTAACCTCGGAGGGATTTGAACTCAATAATAAATAGCGTTTTAGAACCCAGGCAGTGACTATCTTTAACCCAGGTCGTGACTTCTATCTTCAACTCACGTCGTGACTTCTATCTTTAACCCAGGTCGTGACTTCTATCTTCAACTCAGGTCGTGACATCTATCTTTAACCCAGGTCGTGACTTCTATCTTTAATCCAGGTAGTGACTTCTATCTTTAACCCAGGTCGTGACTTCTATCTTTAACACAGGTCGTGACTTCTATCTTTAACCCAGGTCATGACTTCTATCTTCAACTCAGGTCGTGACTTTTATCTTTAACCCAGGTCGTGACTTCTATCTTCAACTCAGGTCGTGACATCTATCTTTAACCCAGGTCGTGACTTCTATCTTTAACCCAGGTCGTGATTCTATATTTAACCCAGGTCGTGACTTCTATCTTTAATCCAGGTCGTGACTTCTATCTGTAATCCAGGTCGTGACTTCTATCTTTAATCCAGGTCGTTGCTTCTATCTTTAACCCAGGTCGTGACTTCTATCTTTAACCCAGGTCGTGACTTCTATATTTAACCCAGGTGGTGACTTCTATCTTTAACCCAGGTCGTGACTTCTATCTTCAACTCAGGTCGTGACTTCTATCTTTAACCCAGGTCGTGACTTCTATCTTTAATCCAGGTAGTGACTTCTATCTTTAACCCAGGTCGTGACTTCTATCTTTAACCCAGGTCGTGACTTCTATCTTTAATCCAGGTCCTGACTTCTATCTGTAATCCAGGTCGTGACTTCTATCTTTAACCCACGTGGTGACTTCTATCTTTAATCCAGGTGGTGACTTCTATCTTTAATCCAGGTGGTGACTTCTATCTTTAATCCAGGTGGTGACTTCTATCTTTCATCCAGGTCGTGACTTCTATCTTTAACCCAGGTAGGGACTTCTATCTTTAATCCAGGTCGTGACTTCTATCTTTAATCCAGGTCGTGACTTCTATCTTTAAACCAGGTCGTTGCTTCTATCTTTAACCCAGGTCGTGACTTCTATCTTTAATCCAGGTCGTGACTTCTATCTTTAATCAAGGTCGTGACTTCTATCTTTAATCCAGGTCGTGACTTCTATCTTTAAACCAGGTCGTTGCATCTATCTTTAACCCAGGTCGTGACTTCTATCTTTAATCCAGGTTGTGACTTCTATCTTTAATCCAGGTCGTGACTTCTATCTTTATCCCAGGTAGGGACTTCTATCTTTAATCCAGGTCGTGAGTTCTATGTTTAATCCAGGTCGTGACTTCTATCTTTAATCCAGGTCGTGACTTCTATCTTTAATCCAGGTCGTGACTTCTATCTTTAACCCAGGTCGTGACTTCTATCTTTAACCCAGGTCGTGATTCTATCTTTAACCCAGGTCGTGACTTCTATCTTTATTCCAGGTCGTGACTTCTATCTTTAATCCAGATCGTGACTTCTATCTTTAATCCAGGTCGTTGCTTCTATCTTTAACCCAGGTCGTGACTTCTATCTTTAACCCATGTAGGGACTTCTATCTTTAATCCAGGTCGTGACTTCTATCTTTAATCCAGGTCGTGACTTCTATCTTTAATCCATGTCGTGACTTCTATCTTTAATCCAGGTCGTCACTTCTATCTTTAATCCAGGTCATGACTTCTATCTTTAATCCAGGTCGTGACTTCTATCTTTAACCCAGGTCGTGACTTCTATCTTTAATCCAGGTCGTGACTTCTATCTTTAACCCAGGTCGTGACTTCTATCTTTAATCCAGATCGTGACTTCTATATTTAACCCAGGTCGTGACTTCTATATTTAACCCAGGTCGTGACTTCTATCTTTAATACAAGTCGTGACTTCTATCTTTAATCCAGGTCGTGACTTCTATGTTTAATCCAGGTCGTGACTTCTATCTTTAACCCAGGTAGGGACTTCTATCTTTAATCCAGGTCGTGACTTCTATCTTTAATCCAGGTCGTGACTTCTATCTTTAATCCAGGTCGTGACTTCTATCTTTAATCCAGGTGGTGACTTCTATGTTTAATCCAAGTCGTGACTTCTATCTTTAACCCAGGTAGGGACTTCTATCTTTAATCCAGGTCATGACTAATATCTTTAATCCAGGTCGTGACTTCTATCTTTAATCCAGGTCGTGACTTCTATCTTTAAACAAGGTCGTGACTTCTATCTTTAACCCAGGTCGTGACTTCTATCTTTAACCCAGGACGTGACTTCTATCTTTAACCCAGGTCGTGACTTCTATCTTTAATCCAGGTCGTGACTTCTATCTTTAATCCAGGTCGTGATTTCTATGTTTAATCCAGGTCGTTGCTTCTATCTTTAACCCAGGTCGTGACTTCTATCTTTAATCCAGGTCGTGACTTCTATCTTTAATCCAGGTGGTGACTTCTATCTTTAACCCAGGTCGTGACTTCTATCTTCAACTCAGGTCGTGACTTCTATCTTTAACCCAGGTCGTGACTTCTATCTTTAATCCAGGTCGTGACTTCTATCTTTAACCCAGGTCGTGACTTCTATCTTTAACCCAGGTCGTGACTTCTATCTTTAATCCAGGTCGTGACTTCTATCTGTAATCCAGGTCGTGACTTCTATCTTTAATCCAGGTCGTTGCTTCTATCTTTAACCCAGGTCGTGACTTCTATCTTTAACCCATGTCGTGACTTCTATATTTAACCCAGGTGGTGACTTCTATCTTTAATCCAGGTAGTGACTTCTATCTTTAATCCAGGTCGTGACTTCTATCTTTAATCCAGGTCGTGATTTCTATGTTTAATCCAGATCGTGACTTCTATCTTTAACCCAGGTAGGGACTTCTATCTTTAATCCAGGTCGTGACTTCTATCTTTAATCCAGGTCGTGACTTCTATCTTTAATCCAGGTCGTGACTTCTATCTTTAATCCAGGTCGTGACTTCTATCTTTAAACCAGGTCGTTGCTTCTATCTTTAACCCAGGTCGTGACTTCTATCTTTAATCCAGGTCGTGACTTCTATCTTTAATCCAGGTGGTGAGTTCTATGTTTAATCCAGGTCGTGACTTCTATCTTTAATCCAGGTCGTGACTTCTATCTTTAACCCAGGTCGTGACTTCTATCTTTAACCCAGGTCGTGATTCTATCTTTAACCCAGGTCGTGACTTCTATCTTTAATCCAGGTCGTGACTTCTATCTTTAATTCAGGTCGTGACTTCTATCTTTAATCCAGGTCGTTGCTTCTATCTTTAACCCACGTCGTGACTTCTATCTTTAACCCACGTGGTGACTTCTATCTTTAATCCAGGTGGTGACTTCTATCTTTAATCCAGGTGGTGACTTCTATCTTTAATCCAGGTGGTGACTTCTATCTTTAATCCAGGTCGTGACTTCTATCTTTAACCCAGGTAGGGACTTCTATCTTTAATCCAGGTCGTGACTTCTATCTTTAATCCAGGTCGTGACTTCTATCTTTAACTCAGGTCGTGACTTCTATCTTTAATCCAGATCGTGACTTCTATATTTAACCCAGGTCGTGACTTCTATCTTTAACCCAGGTCGTGACTTCTATCTTTAATACAAGTCGTGACTTCTATCTTTAATCCAGGTCGTGACTTCTATGTTTAATCCAGGTCGTGACTTCTATCTTTAACCCAGGTAGCGACTTCTATCTTTAATCCAGGTCGTGACTTCTATCTTTAATCCAGGTCGTGACTTCTATCTTTAATCCAGGTCGTGACTTCTATCTTTAATCCAGGTCGTGACTTCTATCTTTAACCCAGGTTGTGACTTCTATCTTTAATCCAGGTCGTGACTTCTATCTTTAATCCAGGTCGTGACTTCTATCTTTAACCCAGGTCGTGACTTCTATCTTTAATACAAGTCGTGACTTCTATCTTTAATCCAGGTCGTGACTTCTATGTTTAATCCAGGTCGTGACTTCTATCTTTAACCCAGGTCGTGACTTCTATCTTTAACCCAGGTCGTGATTCTATCTTTAACCCAGGTCGTGACTTCTATCTTTAATCCAGGTCGTGACTTCTATCTTTAATCCAGGTCGTGACTTCTATCTTTAATCCAGGTCGTTGCTGCTATCTTTAACCCAGGTCGTGACTTCTATCTTTAACCCACGTGGTGACTTCTATCTTTAATCCAGGTGGTGACTTCTATCTTTAATCCAGGTGGTGACTTCTATCTTTAATCCAGGTGGTGACTTCTATCTTTAATCCAGGTCGTGACTTCTATCTTTAAACCAGGTCGTTGCTTCTATCTTTAACCCAGGTCGTGACGTCTATCTTTAATCCAGGTCGTGACTTCTATCTTTAATCCAGGTGGTGAGTTCTATGTTTAATCCAGGTCGTGACTTCTATCTTTAATCCAGGTCGTGACTTCTATCTTTAATCCAGGTCGTGACTTCTATCTTTAATCCAGGTCGTAACTTCTATCTTTAATCCAGGTCGTGACTTCTATCTTTAACCCAGGTCGTGACTTCTATCTTTAAACCAGGTCGTTGCTTCTATCTTTAACCCAGGTCGTGACTTCTATCTTTAATCCAGGTCGTGACTTCTATCTTTAATCCAGGTGGTGAGTTCTATGTTTAATCCAGGTCGTGACTTCTATCTTTAACCCAGGTCGTGATTCTATCTTTAACCCAGGTCGTGACTTCTATCTTTAATCCAGGTCGTGACTTCTATCTTTAATCCAGGTCGTGACTTCTATCTTTAATCCAGGTCGTTGCTTCTATCCTTAACCCAGGTCGTGACTTCTATCTTTAACCCAGGTGGTGACTTCTATCTTTAATCCAGGTGGTGACTTCTATATTTAATCCAGGTCGTGACTTCTATCTTTAATCCAGGTCGTGACTTCTATCTTTAACCCAGGTGGTGACTTCTATCTTTAATCCAGGTCGTTGCTTCTATCCTTAACCCAGGTCGTGACTTCTATCTTTAACCCAGGTGGTGATTTCTATCTTTAATCCAGGTGGTGACTTCTATCTTTAATCCAGGTCGTGACTTCTATCTTTAATCCAGGTCGTGACTTCTATCTTTAACCCAGGTCGTGACTTCTATCTTTAATCCAGATCGTGACTTCTATATTTAACCCAGGTCGTGACTTCTATCTTTAACACAGGTCGTGACTTCTATCTTTAATACAAGTCGTGACTTCTATATTTAATCCAGGTCGTGACTTCTATGTTTAATCCAGGTCGTGACTTCTATCTTTAACCCAGGTAGGGACTTCTATCTTTAATCCAGGTCGTGACTTCTATCTTTAATCCAGGTCGTGACTTCTATCTTTAATCCAGGTCGTGACTTCTATCTTTAATCCAGGTCGTGACTTCTATCTTTAACCCAGGTAGGGACTTCTATCTTTAATCCAGGTCGTGACTTCTATCTTTAATCCAGGTCGTGACTTCTATCTTTAATCCAGGTCGTGACTTCTATCTTTAACCCAGGTCGTGACTTCTATCTTTAATCCAGATCGTGACTTCTATCTTTAATACAAGTCGTGACTTCTATCTTTAATCCAGGTCGTGACTTCTATGTTTAATCCAGGTCGTGACTTCTATCTTTATCCCAGGTAGGGACTTCTATCTTTAATCCAGGTCGTGACTTCTATCTTTAATCCAGGTCGTGACTTCTATCTTTAATCCAGGTCGTGACTTCTATCTTTAACCCAGGTCGTGACTTCTATCTTTAACCCAGGACGTGACTTCTATCTTTAACCCAGGTCGTGACTTCTATCTTTAATCCAGGTCGTGACTTCTATCTTTAACCCAGGTCGTGACTTCTATCTTTAATCCAGATCGTGACTTCTATCTTTAATCCAGGTCGTGACTTCTATCTTTAACCCAGGTCGTGACTTCTATCTTTAACCCAGGTCGTGATTCTATCTTTAACCCAGGTCGTGACTTCTATCTTTAATCCAGGTCGTGACTTCTATCTTTAATCCAGGTCGTGACTTCTATCTTTAATCCAGGTCTTGACTTCTACGTTTAATCCAGATCGTGACTTCTATCTTTAACCCAGGTAGGGACTTCTATCTTTAATCCAGATCGTGACTTCTATCTTTAATCCCGGTCGTGACTTCTATCTTTAATCCAGGTCTTGACTTCTACGTTTAATCCAGATCGTGACTTCTATCTTTAACCCAGGTAGGGACTTCTATCTTTAATCCAGATCGTGACTTCTGTCTTTAATCCAGATCGTGACTTCTATCTTTAATCCAGGTCGTGACTTCTATCTTTAATCCAGGTCGTGACTTCTATCTTTAACACAGGTCGTGACTTCTATCTTTAATACAAGTCGTGACTTCTATATTTAATCCAGGTCGTGACTTCTATGTTTAATCCAGGTCGTGACTTCTATCTTTAACCCAGGTAGGGACTTCTATCTTTAATCCAGGTCGTGACTTCTATCTTTAATCCAGGTCGTGACTTCTATCTTTAATCCAGGTCGTGACTTCTATCTTTAATCCAGGTCGTGACTTCTATCTTTAACCCAGGTAGGGACTTCTATCTTTAATCCAGGTCGTGACTTCTATCTTTAATCCAGGTCGTGACTTCTATCTTTAATCCAGGTCGTGACTTCTATCTTTAACCCAGGTCGTGACTTCTATCTTTAATCCAGATCGTGACTTCTATCTTTAATACAAGTCGTGACTTCTATCTTTAATCCAGGTCGTGACTTCTATGTTTAATCCAGGTCGTGACTTCTATCTTTATCCCAGGTAGGGACTTCTATCTTTAATCCAGGTCGTGACTTCTATCTTTAATCCAGGTCGTGACTTCTATCTTTAATCCAGGTCGTGACTTCTATCTTTAACCCAGGTCGTGACTTCTATCTTTAACCCAGGACGTGACTTCTATCTTTAACCCAGGTCGTGACTTCTATCTTTAATCCAGGTCGTGACTTCTATCTTTAACCCAGGTCGTGACTTCTATCTTTAATCCAGATCGTGACTTCTATCTTTAATCCAGGTCGTGACTTCTATCTTTAACCCAGGTCGTGACTTCTATCTTTAACCCAGGTCGTGATTCTATCTTTAACCCAGGTCGTGACTTCTATCTTTAATCCAGGTCGTGACTTCTATCTTTAATCCAGGTCGTGACTTCTATCTTTAATCCAGGTCTTGACTTCTACGTTTAATCCAGATCGTGACTTCTATCTTTAACCCAGGTAGGGACTTCTATCTTTAATCCAGGTCGTGACTTCTATCTTTAATCCAGGTCGTGACTTCTATCTTTAATCCAGGTCTTGACTTCTACGTTTAATCCAGATCGTGACTTCTATCTTTAACCCAGGTAGGGACTTCTATCTTTAATCCAGATCGTGACTTCTGTCTTTAATCCAGATCGTGACTTCTATCTTTAATCCAGGTCGTGACTTCTATCTTTAATCCAGGTCGTGACTTCTATCTTTAAACCAGGTCGTTGCTTCTATCTTTAACCCAGGTCGTGATTCTATCTTTAACCCAGGTCGTGACTTCTATCTTTAACCCAGGTCGTGACTTCTATCTTTAAACCAGGTCGTTGCTTCTATCTTTAACCCAGGTCGTGACTTCTATCTTTAATCCAGGTCGTGACTTCTATCTTTAATCCAGGTGGTGAGTTCTATGTTTAATCCAGGTCGTGACTTCTATCTTTAATCCAGGTCGTGACTTCTATCTTTAACCCAGGTCGTGACTTCTATCTTTAACCCAGGTCGTGATTCTATCTTTAACCCAGGTCGTGACTTCTATCTTTAATCCAGGTCGTGACTTCTATCTTTAATCCAGGTCGTGACTTCTATCTTTAATCCAGGTCGTTGCTTCTATCCTTAACCCAGGTCGTGACTTCTATCTTTAACCCAGGTGGTGACTTCTATCTTTAATCCAGGTGGTGACTTCTATATTTAATCCAGGTCGTGACTTCTATCTTTAATCCAGGTCGTGACTTCTATCTTTAACCCAGGTGGTGACTTCTATCTTTAATCCAGGTCGTTGCTTCTATCCTTAACCCAGGTCGTGACTTCTATCTTTAACCCAGGTGGTGATTTCTATCTTTAATCCAGGTGGTGACTTCTATCTTTAATCCAGGTCGTGACTTCTATCTTTAATCCAGGTCGTGACTTCTATCTTTAACCCAGGTCGTGACTTCTATCTTTAATCCAGATCGTGACTTCTATATTTAACCCAGGTCGTGACTTCTATCTTTAACACAGGTCGTGACTTCTATCTTTAATACAAGTCGTGACTTCTATATTTAATCCAGGTCGTGACTTCTATGTTTAATCCAGGTCGTGACTTCTATCTTTAACCCAGGTAGGGACTTCTATCTTTAATCCAGGTCGTGACTTCTATCTTTAATCCAGGTCGTGACTTCTATCTTTAATCCAGGTCGTGACTTCTATCTTTAATCCAGGTCGTGACTTCTATCTTTAACCCAGGTAGGGACTTCTATCTTTAATCCAGGTCGTGACTTCTATCTTTAATCCAGGTCGTGACTTCTATCTTTAATCCAGGTCGTGACTTCTATCTTTAACCCAGGTCGTGACTTCTATCTTTAATCCAGATCGTGACTTCTATCTTTAATACAAGTCGTGACTTCTATCTTTAATCCAGGTCGTGACTTCTATGTTTAATCCAGGTCGTGACTTCTATCTTTATCCCAGGTAGGGACTTCTATCTTTAATCCAGGTCGTGACTTCTATCTTTAATCCAGGTCGTGACTTCTATCTTTAATCCAGGTCGTGACTTCTATCTTTAACCCAGGTCGTGACTTCTATCTTTAACCCAGGACGTGACTTCTATATTTAACCCAGGTCGTGACTTCTATCTTTAATCCAGGTCGTGACTTCTATCTTTAACCCAGGTCGTGACTTCTATCTTTAATCCAGATCGTGACTTCTATCTTTAATCCAGGTCGTGACTTCTATCTTTAACCCAGGTCGTGACTTCTATCTTTAACCCAGGTCGTGATTCTATCTTTAATCCAGGTCGTGACTTCTATCTTTAATCCAGGTCGTGACTTCTATCTTTAATCCAGGTCGTGACTTCTATCTTTAATCCAGGTCGTGACTTCTATCTTTAATCCAGGTCTTGACTTCTACGTTTAATCCAGATCGTGACTTCTATCTTTAACCCAGGTAGGGACTTCTATCTTTAATCCAGATCGTGACTTCTGTCTTTAATCCAGATCGTGACTTCTATCTTTAATCCAGGTCGTGACTTCTATCTTTAATCCAGGTCGTGACTTCTATCTTTAAACCAGGTCGTTGCTTCTATCTTTAACCCAGGTCGTGATTCTATCTTTAACCCAGGTCGTGACTTCTATCTTTAACCCAGGTCGTGACTTCTATCTTTAATCCAGATCGTGACTTCTATCTTTAACCCAGGTCGTGACTTCTATCTTTAACCCAGGTCGTGACTTCTATCTTTAATACAGGTTGTGACGTCTATCTTTAATCCACGTCGTGACTTCTATCTTTAATCAAGGTCGTGACTTCTATCTTTAATCCAGGTCATGACTTTCTGCTAAAATTCTTAAACCATGGAACTCAGACGATCTGTGTGTATGTAACTCAGTAGATGTGTGTGTATGTAACTCAGAAGATGTGTGTGTATGTAACTCAGTAGATGTGTGAGAATGTAACTCAGTAGATTATATGTATGTAACTCAGTAGATGTGTGTGTATGTAACTCAGTAGATGTGTGTGTATGTAACTCAGTAGATGTGTGTGTATGTAACTCAGAAGATGTGTGTGTATGTAACTCAGTAGATGTGTGGGAATGTAACTCAGTAGATTATATGTATGTAACTCAGTAGATGTGTGTGTATGTAACTCAGAAGATGTGTGTGTATGTAACTCAGTAGATGTGTGGGAATGTAACTCAGTAGATTATATGTATGTAACTCAGTAGATGTGTATGTATGTAACTCAGTAGATGTGTGTGTATGTAACTCAGTAGATGTGTGTGTATGTAACACAGTAGATGTGTATGTAACTCAGTAGATGTGTGTGTATGTAACTCAGTAGATGTGTGTGTATGTAACTCAGTAGATGTGTGTGTATCTAACTCAGTAGATTATATGTATGTAACCCAGTAGATGTGTATGTATGTAACACAGTAAATGTGTGTATGTGACTCAGTAGATGTGTATGTATGCAACTCAGTAGATGTGTGTGCATGTAACTCAGTAGATGTGTATGTATGTAACTCTATATATGTGTGTATGTAACTCAGTAGATGTGTATGTATCTAACTCAGTAGATGTGTGTGTATCTAACTCAGTAGATGTGTGTATCTAACTCAGTAGATTATATGTATGTAACCCAGTAGATGTGTATGTATGTAACACAGTAGATGTGTATGTAACTCGGTAGATGTGTGTGTATGTAACTCAGTAGATGTGTATGTATGTAACTCTATATATGTGTGTATGTAACTCAGTAGATGTACATGTATGTAACTCAGTAGATGTGTATGTATCTAACTCAGTAGATGTGTGTATCTAACTCAGTAGATTATATGTATGTAACACAGTAGATGTGTATGTATGTAACACAGTAGATGTGTGTATGTGACTCAGTAGATGTGTGTGTATGTTACTCAGTGGATGTGTGTATGTAACTCAGTAGATGTGTATGTATGTAACTCAGTAAATGTGTGTGTATGTAACTCAGTAGATGTGTGTGTGTATGTAACTTAGTAGATGTGTGTGTATGTATCTCGCTATATGTGTTTGTATGCAACTCAGTAGATGTGTATGTATGTAACACAGTAGATGTGTGTGTATGTAACTCAGTAGATCTGTGTGTATGTATCTCGGTAGATGTGTACGTATGTAACTTAGTAGATGTGTGTGTATGTAACTCAGTAGATGTGTTTGTATGTAAGACAGTAAATGTATGTGTATGTATCTCGGTAGATGTGTGTGTATGTAACTCAGTAGATGTGTATGTATGTAACTCAGTATATATGTGTGTATGTAACTCAGTAGATGTGTGTGTATGTAACTCAGTAGATCTGTGTGTATGTATCTCGGTAGATGTGTGTGTATGTAACTCAGTAGATGTGTATGTATGTAACTCAGTATATATGTGTGTATGTAACTCAGTATATATGTGTGTATGTAACTCAGTAGATGTGTGTGTATGTAACTCAGTAGATCTGTGTGTATGTATCTCGGTAGATGTGTACGTATGTAACCCGGTAGATGTGTGTGTATGTAACTCAGTAGATGTGTTTGTATGTAAGACAGTAAATGTATGTGTATGTATCTCGGTAGATGTGTGTGTATGTAACTCAGTAGATGTGTATGTATGTAACTCAGTATATATGTGTGTATGTAACTCAGTAGATGTGTGTGTATGTAACTCAGTAGATCTGTGTGTATGTATCTCGGTAGATGTGTGTGTATGTAACTCAGTAGATGTGTATGTATGTAACTCAGTATATATGTGTGTATGTAACTCAGTAGATGTGTGTGTATGTAACTCAGTAGATGTGTATGTATGTGACTCAGTAGATCTGTGTGTATGTAACTCAGTGGATATGTGTGTATGTAACTCAGTAAATGTGTGTGTATGTAACACAGTAGATGTGTGTATGTAACTTAGTAGATGTATATGTATGTAACACAGTAGATGTGTATGTAACTCGGTAGATGTGTATGTATGTAACTCACTAGATGTGTGTGTATGTAACACAGTAGATGTGTATGTAACTCGGTAGATGTGTGTGTATGTAACTCAGTAGATGTGTATGTATGTAACTCTATATATGTGTGTATGTAACTCAGTAGATGTACATGTATGTAACACAGTAGATGTGTATGTAACTCGGTAGATGTATATGTATGTAACACAGTAGATGTGTATGTAACTCGGTAGATGTGTATGTATGTAACTCACTAGATGTGTGTGTATGTAACACAGTAGATGTGTATGTAACTCAGTAGATGTGTATGTATGTAACTCAGTAGATGTGTATGTATCTAACTCAGTAGATGTGTGTGTATCTAACTCAGTAGATGTGTATGTATGTGACTCAGTAGATGTGTGTGTATGTAACTCAGTGGATATGTGTGTATGTAACTCAGTAGATGTACATGTATCTAACTCAGTAGATGTGTGTGTATCTAACTCAGTAGATTATATATATGTAACACAGTAGATGTGTATGTATGTAACACAGTAGATGTGTGTATGTGACTCAGTAGATGTGTGTGTATGTAACTCAGTAGATGTGTGTATGTAACTCAGTAGATGTATATGTATGTAACACAGTAGATGTGTATGTAACTCGGTAGATGTGTGTATGTAACTCAGTAGATGTGCGTATGTAACTCGGTAGATGTGTGTGTATGTAACTCAGTAGATGTGTGTGTATGTAACTCAGTAGATGTGTGTGTGTATGTAACTTAGTAGATGTGTGTGTATGTATCTCGCTAGATGTGTATGTATGCAACTCAGTAGATGTGTATGTATGTAACTCAGTAGATGTGTGTGTATGTAACACAGTAGATGTGTGTGTATGTAACTCAGTAGATCTGTGTGTATGTATCTCGGTAGATGTGTACGTATGTAACCCGGTAGATGTGTGTGTATGTAACTCAGTAGATGTGTTTGTATGTAAGACAGTAAATGTATGTGTATGTATCTCGGTAGATGTGTGTGTATGTAACTCAGTAGATGTGTATGTATGTAACTCAGTATATATGTCTGTATGTAACTCAGTAGATGTGTGTGTATGTAACTCAGTAGATGTGTGTGTATGTAACTCAGTGGATATGTGTGTATGTATCTCGGTAGATGTGTGTGTATGTAACTCAGTAGATGTGTATGTATGTAACTCAGTAAATGTGTGCGTATGTAACTCAGTAGATGTGTATGTATGTAACTCGGTAGATGTGTTTGTATGTATCTCGGTAGATGTGTATGTATGTAACTCAGTAGATGTGTATGTATATAACACAGTAGATGTGTGTGTATGTAACTCAGTAGATCTGTGTGTATGTATCTCGGTAGATGTGTATGTATGTAACTCAGTAGATGTGTATGTATGTAACTCAGTAGATGTGTGTGTATGTAACACAGTAAATGTATGTGTATGTAACTCAGTAGATGTATGTGTATGTAACTCAGTAGATGTGTATGTATGTAACTCAGTAGATATGAGAAGTAGGCGATTTCAGTGTTTTACTAACATATTGCTATAAAAACGTACAAGTCATAACACTTCTGTACTTCATTGTCAACGAAACATGCAAATCCTTTCTTCCATTCTAGACATCTTTTCAATATATTTTAACAGCTTGTCAGCCATTAACTCCTTGTTAACCGTTCACAACTCTTACAATAAATCTCTTCTTTTTCGGTTTCATCTTAGATAAAAGCTAATTTGGTTCTTGCTTTTATTATTTCCAGGTTTTATCTTTGTTGTTGTTTTAGTTAATATATTTCTTCTTCTTCTTCTTCTTCTTCTTCTTCTTCTTCTTCTTCTTCTTCTTCTTCTTCTTCTTCTTCTTCTTCTTTCTTCTTCTTCTTCTTCTTCTTCTTCTTCTTCTTCTTCTTCTTCTTCTTCTTCTTCTTCTTTTCCTTCTTCTTTTTTACCTTCTTCATTTCCCTTTTCCTTCTTCTTCTTTTCCTTCTTCTTCTTCTTCTTCTTCTTCTTCTTCTTCTTCTTATTATTATTATTATTATTATTATTATTATTATTATTATTATTATTATTATTATTATTATTATTATTATTATTGTTATTGTTATTCCTTGAATCTCAGTCATTGATGTTGGTTAACTGGAAAGTCCGTTGGATTGAATATCAAGCCACTACCTGCAGCCTCAGATATTCAGGACGTATCGGAGGGTTCTTGCTGTTCCAAGCAAGCATGCCTTTTGAAGCGTTCCAAAAAGCGTGAAGGGGCCGATTTTCTTTAACCATCCCTGGAAACCTTTGGAGATAGTCCCCAGTGCGCCTATGACAATCGGGATCACTTTGACTTCATGGCAGTTCCAAATCATTTTCACCTCCCACTTTAGGTCCTGGTATCGGTTAATTTTCTCCCTCTCCTTCTCTTGCACTCTCGTGTCGAACGGGCAGGCCACATCCACAATCAGGCACGATCTTTTTTCTTTGTCCACAACCACCAGGTCAGGTCTATTGTGTTCCAGTTTTTTGTCCGTCTGTATCCTAAAATCCCACAGCACCTTCACCTGACTGTTCTCCATCACCGCCTCTGGCCTATGCTCATACCATTTCTCAGAATGTGGTAGATTGTTTACTTTGCACAGGTGCCAGTGGATCACCCTGCCCATCACATCGTGTCTCCAGCCCTTATAGTGGGTCTGGGCTAGGTGTTTACACTCGGACACAATGTGAGCCACAGTCTCCTCTCTCTCTCCACAGATCCTGCACAGTGGGCTAGCCTCCTCCTTGTAGATATGGTGCTTCAACCACTTCGTTTTGAGGGCCTGCTCCTGCGCAGCCATTAGCATTCCTTCTGTAGCCTTTTTGAGGTCTCCTCTTCTCAACCAGTTCCATGTCTGTGGATCTCTAAATTCAGTTTTCTCAAAGAAGGTACTATGAAGGGATTTTCCCTTAAGGCTGCTCTTCCTCCTTGATGTTATTTCCTCCTTGGATATCCCCTGGCCTACTGTCCCCTCCTTCAGTACAGCTCTGAGCATTGGCTCCTTACTATAGGTCACGTATTTGTATAGGTTGTTTTTCTCCATCTGAACACAGTCCTCTATGCTGATAAGACCTCTTCCACCCTCAGATCTCCTTAGGTAGAGTCTATCGACATCACTCCTCTTGTGGAACATGTTGTAGATAGTCAATAGCTTCCTAATTATTATTATTATTATTATTATTATTATTATTATTATTATTATTATTATTATTATTATTATTATTATTATTATTATTATTATTATTATTTTCCTTCTTCAGCTTCTTTTTCTTCTTCAGCTTCTTCTTCTTCTTCTTATTATTATTATTATTATTATTATTCCTCTTCTTTTTCTTCTTCTTCTTCTTCTTCTTCTTCTTCTTCTTATTATTATTATTATTATTATTATTATTATTATTATTATTATTATTTTTTTGTTACATCCTCTGTTTTTGTTTTTTACACGCAGAAATGCCCATTTGTACCGTCCTGTATTGTCCTGCATTGTCCTTAATGTCTACTTTATGTAAACCCTTGTGGTTAATAAAGAAATCATTATTATTATTATTATTATTATTATTATTATTATTATTACAGTTGCATTTATCTTGCTTTATGTTCATACGAGTTATCACCAAGTCACAACCAGTGACCTCAAGAGACAACAAGGTCCGCCATGTTCAAGAAAGAACATACATACTCACACATGCATTTTTAGTGTTTAGACTTGTGATGTACTTATATTGACAGAATCTTCCTTAGTATATGGGCAGTTCCCATTAGTACTATCTTTTGTATTTCTCCTATACGCGGGTTTCCTGGGATTTGCGATAAGTAGTCATTAGACCCCTTAGGTATCATTCCCAGAGCGCCTACAACCACTGGTATTGTTTTAGTTCTCAATTTCCACATTTTTCCAATTTCTATCTCCAGGTCCTTATACTTGCTCAATTTTTCAAATGTTTTTATAGATAGATTCTTGTCTATTGGAACAGACATATCAATTAGCAGGCATACCCTCTTTTGAAAGTCTTTCAATATTATATCAGGTCTGTTTGCATCTATTTTTCGGTCTGTTTGGATGCTAAAGTTCCACAAGATTGAGATGTGATCTTTTTCAAGTATGGGAGGTGGTTGATGCTCCCACCAATTCTTTTGATGGGGCAGGTCAAAATGCTTACACATTATCCAATGTATGTATTGTGCAGCTCTGTCATGCCTGTTTAGGTATTCGGTTGGAGCTATAGGACTGCACATTGAAATTATATGGTCAATGGTCTCTGGTTGTTTTTTGCATACACGGCATAATGGGCTGCACCCATTTTTTATTATGTTGGCTTGGTAATTTTTTGTTGGCAGACACTGATCTTGTGCCGATATAATCAGTCCTTCAGTCTCCGATTTCAGTCCAGAGGATGCCAACCACTGATGGGTTAAAGTTTTGTCAACATCAGGATTGTTAGCTCGCTCTGGGTATTTTCCATACAGAGGCTTTTCTTGCCATTTCTTAGCCAGTTTCTGTAGCAGTTCTTTCTTTGCAGTTACTTTTACCTGCTTTGCTTTTTCTGTGTTTTCCATTTCAGCAGTAAAGGGACTTCTGAAATTTGTAGTCCATTACTGTATCTTTGTGCATCTTTTGTAATGGAATATGATCTTTTGATGCTTTCGTGTTTCAAAACGAGTTTGATCATCCAATCATGTGATTCCCTTAGATATGTAGATAATCCAATTGTTGCAGTTTTCAACGCAATGTCTAACTGGATTAACCCACGTCCTCCTTCTTTCCTAGGGAGATATATTCTATCTATATCTGCCTTAGGGTGATGCATTCTGTGCATGGTTAAGAATTTTCGAATTTTTGTATCGAGCCTACGGATCTCTGTGCTTGACCAGTTGATGACATTGTAACTGTAGGTTACTACTGGTATGGCAAGCGTGTTTATGGCATCGATCCTATTCCTTGCATTCAATTCCGTTCTTAAGATTGCTCTTACTCTGCGGTAACATTCCTTCCTTATCCTTTCCCTCATTGTCGAGTGCTTGATTCCGTCTCTTTCACAAACACCTAGATATTTGTAAGTTTTTTCTTGATCAAGTTCTCTTATCACGTTCCCCCGATCAAGATTAATGTCTGAACTCTTCAGCAGCTTTCCTCTGGTGAACGTTGCTTTGGCGCATTTATCTAGTCCAAACTCCATTTTAATGTCATCACTGAACTGCTTCACAGTGGATAATAGCCCTTGCAATTGTTCATCATTTTTTGCAAATAGTTTCAGGTCATCCATGTAGAACAGGTGATTAATGGTTTTGTCATAGACTTTATATCCATGTTTTGTTTCATTGAGCATTTTACTTAATGGTATAAGTGCGATGCAGAATAAAAGCGGTGATAAAGAGTCACCCTGAAAAATTCCACAATTAATATTAACTTCTCCAGCTTCCAGTCATTTTGTTTCACTATTCAAAAGGAGTGTCGTTTTCCATGTCTTCATACTGAATGACAAAAACCTCCTGACAACGGGGGATATTTTGAAAATCTCTAAACATTTTTCAATCCAACTGTGTGGCAAACTATCGAATGCTTTTTTATAATCTATCCAAGCAATCGATAGATTTTTGTGTCTATTATGACAATCTTCCAGTATCATTTTGTTAACCAGAAGCTGATCCTTACAGCCATATGAGCCTCGTTTACACCCTTTCTGCTCAATGGAAAATAGGTCTTTTGTTATCAGGTGGTCATATGTGTATTCAGTTAGGACTGATGTTAAAATTTTATACATTGTGGTCAAGCAAGTTATCGGTCTGTAATTTTTGGGATTGTTTGTCTCATCATTCTTCGGAAGCAGGAATGTAATGCCGTTAACTAGCCATGAAGGTATCTTTTCTGGCTCCTTAACTATTTCATTGTAAAGTTGGGCTAACAGCTCATGAGACTCTGTGAAGGCATTTATCCAAAAGTTTTGTATTTTGTCTTTTCCTGAGGATTTCCATTTGCTGGTTTTTCTTAGAGCCAAGCGCAACTGTTCAACTGTTATATTTTCCCATGTTTGTTCCTCAAGGTGAGCTGTATCTTTCATTTGTCTGTCTATCCATGGGGCATGTATGTTATGAACTTTTTCTTCGGCCCAGATCATTTCCCAGAATTCTTGCACTTCCTCCTTGGGTGGTATTGATTTAGCAGTTATTGTTGACTTACCAATTTTTCTGTAGAAGTTTCTTTGGTTGTTTTTGAACATATTATTGTCCTTATAGAATCTAGATCATTTTTCAAAGCGCCTTATACGAGCAGCTTTGGCCGACACTTTTTGCTTGATTATTTCTATCAGCATGTCTATGTCACATGTTGATTTTATACTGTACTTTTTTTTCAATTTTCTAAGTTTAGTTTGTTTAATATGTTCACCTACTTTATAGTTTGTTAAAATTTCTATGTCAGATCGGAGAAGGTTTATTTGGCGATTGATGTTCTCTTGCCAAGTAGATTTCTTGTGGGAATTCCTTTGTTTTTTCATCTTCACTCCACATAAGTGAGTGGTGACTTTAGCCGATGCATAATAGAGATGATTTAAATCAGTAATGTTTAGTTTGTTTGTGATGATAATGTTTTTGAGAATTATGTTAGTCTTGTGTATTATCTTTTGGTTCTGTTTGGAGTTCTGGATCTTAGGGAGGGTGTCTCGTTGCCCCATGTCAGATTCTTTCATTTTCATCCATTCGATCATAATTTCATCCTTCAAGTTGGCAAGTTCATTCTCATTCATTTCTTTATCATTTACGATCTCATTATTTTCATTTGGAGTTTCATCCTGAGCATGCACTCCCTCCACTTTTTCGATCCTTTCTTTAATTTGTTCTGTTGCCAGTGATTCCGCCCCAACCCTGGGATTCGAAGTGTTACAGTTTACCTCGTTTTCACTGACACATGTTTCATTTTCCCTTCGCTGACTTTGTGCTAATAGCTTGATCTGATCAATTTCTATATCAGTTAGTAACTTTTTTCTTACAATATTTCTTCGTATATTGGCTAGTTTGTTACTGTCAATATAGCCTCTGTTTTCGGGATGTTTCTTTTTCCAGTTGATATATGTCTGTTCTGTATTCGATGTATTTGATGGGTAGTACATGGCAGTGTAGAAAGCCTCAAGGACTTCTTTATTATCTTCCCTTGACCATTTTTCTCTCTTTTTCTTTGGATTTCTTGGTGGTGAGCATGGAGGGCCAACAGTAGGAGTATTCCGGTTATGGGAGGTCTCCAGCTCCGAAGTGATGGGAAGGTTTGAACCATTAGCTGATTTTTCGACCCCAGTCTGGTTCCTCTCTGAGGGACGCGGCCCTTTTTTACCCGGGTGACGGCCGATCCGGTATGAGATTTTATCATTAGACATTTACTTTATTTTGTCGCGTTTTATCCTTATCCGCCAAGGGGTAATCTTTTCGTGTTACCACTTCTAGAACGAGTGTCAACCAAGACTAGCGGGGTCGTTCTCCCCTAGAGACACGGCTATTCCCCGCCGGCCACCATCCCGGTATTTCTTGGTCACGGGGTTTTCTTTTTGTTGTTTTTTTTAAATTGTTATTATCATGAGTGGTTCCTTAATGTGAGCATTGCGTGGCTTAAGAATGAAATTATTAATAATTGTCTCCACTCCAGGCACAAGGCCAACAATCACCCAGTGCATTACAATAATATAATATACTTTTTGTTGTAGTTGGCTGTTATTGTTGTTGGCTATGTCGGTGGTGGTGCCGGGGCTTTTTATATTGTTGGTGAGGAAGGGGTGAGCCAGCAGTCCCATAGTTGTTGATATTGACGGTGGCCAGGTCACTAAGTCAATCTATTTATATCTTTTGCTAGCCTCTCCCTTGTCTAGTGATACCGCCACCTTCCCCTTTCTCTCTCAAGTTAACAGGGGAATAGTGGCGGTAGCATTGAAGGAGTGGTAGCGGCGACGATGGGATAGTGGTAGCAATGATGGATGGGGTGGGGTGGTGGCAGCGGTGGCGTTGTGGTTACTGATATGTAGTATCTATGAGTTTGTGTTCGTATGTTTAATATATATTTTTATTATATTTTGTGTTGACATATTCCCGTAAAATTCGAATTAAACATTTTTTTTAAATTTGAGACAATAATAATAGTAATTCTATAATGTGGTGGCAGCAGCCAGCGTGGAGATGTGGAAGACAGTAGCGGCGGTATCGATACTGAGACAGTGGTGGTGGTGATGTCGATACCGAGGCTGTGGTGGTGGTGATGTGATTGTATTACTGTAGTGATGGTGTTGTAGCGGTGGTAGCAATAAAGGAGTGGTGGCGGCGGTGATGGCATAGTGGTGGTAATGATGGCAGTAGTGAGTGGTGGTGGTGAAATTGCCGTTATCTGGCTGTTGTGTTTAGTGTACACAGGGAGGTGATAGGGTAGGTGGTGTATCTAGTTTCTGGTGTTGGTGAGATTGGTGTTGTTTGGCTGTTCTATATAGTGTAGACAGAGGAGGGGGGGGGGTTCTTCTTCCATTTTTATTATTATTATTATTATTATTATTATTATTATTATTATTATTATTATTATTATTATTAATTATTACTCTTTGAGTCTCAGTCATTGATGTTAGTTAACTGGAAAGTTTGTTGAAATGAATATCAAGCCACTACCTGCAGCCTCAGATATTCAGGACGTATCGGAGGGTTCTTGCTGTTCCCAGGAAGCATGCCTTTTGAAGCGTTCCAAAAAGCGTGAAGGGGCCAATTTTCTTTAACCATCTCTGGAAACTTTTTGAGATAGTCCCTAGTGCGCCTATGACAATCGGGATCACTTTGACTTCATGTCAGTTCCAAATCCCTTTTACCTCCCAATTTAAGTCCTGGTATCGGTTAATTTTCTCCCTCTCCTTCTCTTGCACTCTCGTGTCGAATGGGCAGGCCACATCCACAATCAGGCACGATCTTTTTTCTTTGTCCACAACCACCAGGTCAGGTCTATTGTGTTCCAGTTTCTTGTCCGTCTGTATCCCACAGCACCTTCACCTGATCGTTTTCTATCACCGACTCTGGCTTATGCTCATACCACTTCTCAGAATGTGGTAAATTGTTTACTTTGCATAGGTGCCAGTGGATCACCCTGCCCATCACATCATGTCTCCAGCCCTTATAGTGAGTCTGGGCTAGGTGTTTACACTCGGATACAATATGAGCCACAGTCTCCTCTCTCTCTCCACAGATCCTGCACAGTGGGCTAGCCTCCTCCTTGTAAATATGGTGTTTCAACCACTTCGTTTTGAGGGCCTGCTCCTGCGCAGCCATTAACATTCCTCCTGTAGCCTTTTTAAGGTCTCCTCTTTTCAACCAGTCTCATGTCTGTGGATCTCTAAATTCAGTTTTCTCAAAGAAGGTACTATGAAGGGATTTTTCCTGAAGGCTGCTCTTTCTCCTTGATGTTATTTCCTCCTTGGACATCCCCTGGCCTATTGTCCCCTCCTTCAGTACAATTCTGAGCATTGGCTCCTTACTATCAGTCACGTATTTGTGTAGGTTGTTTTTCTCCATCTGAACACAGTCCTCTATGCTGATAAGACCTCTTCAACCTTCAGATCTCCTTAAGTAGAGTCTATCGACATCACTCCTCTTGTGGAACATGTTGTAGATATTCAATAGCTTCCTAGTCTTCCTATCCATTTCTTTTTGTTCAGCAACATTCCATCTCAGAATTCCCGCACTGTACCTAATAATAGACACAGCTCGGGAATTTACTGCACTTATGGCATTCCTACTGTTCAGATGTGACTTTAATACGCTCCTTACTCTCCGAATGTATTCAATTCTTATCAATTCCTTCATTTTTTTGTTCTTGATGTCATCAGCCTCCAGAACACCCAAATACTTGTATCCTTCTTCAGAGTCAATTTCCTTTATCATCTCACCTGTTGGTATCTGGATTCCGTTACTTCTGCTCAACTTACCCCTCTTCATCACAATGACTCCACACTTACTAATACCAAATTGCATACATATTTCATTGCTGAAAATACGGACGATGTCAACAAGCACATCCAACTCCTTCTCACTCTTCCCGAAGAGCTTAAGATCGTCCATGAAGAGGGGGTGATTGATGGTAAGCCCTCCCTTTCCCAACCTGTATCCTGCTCTCACTTTTCGCAGTACACTGGTCAGGGGCATCAGGGAAAGGACAAACAGCAGAGGGGACATACTATCTCCCTGGAAGATACCTCTCTTGATCTTCACGCTTACCAAGGATTCTCCAGTTGATGTTAACTCTGTTTCCCAGGACTTCATACTTTTGCCCAACAACTGTCTGATGTTATCTGCCACCTTGAAGATCTCCAGGCTTTTGGTGATCCAAGAATGAGGCACCATGTCAAATGCCTTTTTGTAGTCTATCCATCCCATGGCAAGACCAGTGTGTCTCCTCTTGCAATTCCTCATTACCATCTTATCAATAAGTAAATGGTCCTTTGTACCACGTGACTTCTTTCGGCATCCTTTCTGTTCGTCCGGTAACAAGTTGTTTGTGTGGAGGTGATGGTAGATTTCCTCAGACATAATGCTTGTCAACAGTTTCCACATTACGGACAGACATGTGATAGGTCTATAGTTGGTAACATCATTACTCTTGATTCGGTCTTTCATTATCAGAACTGTGGTACCTTTTGTCAACCACTTTGGTACCTCACCTGACATCAAGCAGTCATTGAACGTGGTTGTCAGTTTCGGGTGGAGGGATGTTATATTTTTAATCCAATACCCCTGCACACCATCTGGGCCTGGTGATTTCCAGTTGGTTAGTTTTTTGGCCTGCCCCTTAAGAGTTTCAACTGTGATACTCAAATCAGTTTGTTGGTGTGCCTGTTCACTAATCTCCTTCTGTACTGTCTCAATCCACACTGCCTGGTCATTATGTTTAACATCCTGCTCCCATATTCCTCTACAGAATGTTTTAGTTTGTTCCGCCTCAGGGATCAAGTCGTTGCCTCTTTCTTTCCCTTCAAGCTATCCAAACAGCATCTTCTGGTTGTTGTCGAACATGCGGTTCTGTCTATACTGACTGACTCTGTTCTCGTATCGCCTGATTTTTGCACTATTTGCTACAATGCGTTGCTTCAGTTCCTCTATGATAATGTTTAGCTTTTTCCTCCTAGTTTTGTACTTTATTTCCAGTCTATTTTTAGTGTCTATGTTTTTTAGTGACCCATTCAGTAGGGACTCAAGCTTTCCAATGTCATTTCTCATTTCCCTGATTTGACCACTCAGTCGTTTCTTCCACCAAGGCTCTGCTCTTTCTTGTCTGTTGTTTGCTCTCGCTTTTATACCAAGTAGTTTCCTCACCGTATTTGCTGTTGCTTTGAGGATATTGTTGCACTGGTGAAGGCTCCTCGCCTCAAGGTATGGGATGACTTTGTTTACCTTAGCTGTTGTTTCTTTTAACTTTTTCCTGTCTACAAATCTTAGGTTCATAGGTCTCCCACTATCATTGTTCAATTCATCTACCACTAAGTTTAGGATATCAACCAAATCGTGTCCTAGCCAGTCAGCATTCATCTCCCCAGTGGCCGTATCTCTGTTCCAGGTATTATTTATTTCAGCATTCAGATCATTGTCTGCTTCGGATGGTTCCTCCGTTCTCTCGACCTCTTCACCTTCATTTCCCACTGGCTCGTTTGCCTGGCTTACTCCACTCTCCATTTCCAAGCTAATCTCTCTGCTCAGTTCCTCCAGTTCCAGCTCGCTTATCCACCCATTAGTTCTTATTACCCGAGCCTGCCCGGCCAATTTTTGTTCATCTAATTTAAATAGACCAATCTCGTTCCAGATATTATGCATCCGTTTCCTATAGCCTTTCTCCTTGGGGTTACTCTTCAGGTAACATTGCATAACAGTTCTATTCAATTCTTTCGTCCAGTTGGTTCTGGTCCCTTTCCTTCTTCTTCTTCCTCCAACACCAGCAGTATTTGGTTGACAGCCAGGTCCCTGCTGCTGAGCCAGGGAGCACCTGTTGGGTGAGAGTCTGTCACATGACATTCTAGTCTCCATTTCACCGTTATTCGAACTGTTTAGGTTCGACATTTAAACACGCTTATCGAGGATTGGCGAATGTATGGTTACATAACCACCGGTGATTTCATCACCTCCGGTGATTTCGTCACTCCACGTGATTTTTGTGTGGCATTATCACGCTGTAGACGAACATAAACAAACAAACAAACAAACAGGCAAAAAAAAAACCCAAAATGAATAAGCATAAGTTTCATTGTAATGTAATGTTTGAATGTCGGACTTAGTTTTTCCCTTCCCTTCTCTGTCCGTCTGTTTGTTTTCCTCTTCATTTTTCTTTTCTTTACGTTATTCGTTGTTGCAGTGCTGCTTTGATTTTGATTTTTGTTTTTTTTTATTTTGACCGGGTCATCAATTCAGTCTATTTATATATTTTGATGCCTTCCTCTTTTAGTGGGGGCACTACGATGTAGTAGGGGTTAGCGGGAGAGAATAGCGGCGGTAGTGATAATGAGGCAGTGGTGGTGGTGGTGGTGGTGGTGGTGGCGGTGCTGTGCTAGCAGCAACTAGCAGGAGGTAGTGGGAGAGAATAGCGGTGGTAGCGATAATGAGGCAGTGGTGGTGGTGATGTGATCGTAGTACTGTAGTGATGGTGTTGAATTTGGAGTAGAAATAGCGGTTGAGTCGACTTGACCAGAGTTTTCATCGTGGTAGTGGTGGGGGTGTTGGTGGTGAAATTATCTTTAGTTATTTAGTCATTTTGTCATTTTTCTCCTTTTCGACTCTAACATTCCTGATCCAAAATTAAATATTAATCTTGTTTATTAATATTGTCTAGTGATACCACCACCTTCCCCTTTCGTAAGTTAACAGAAGGTAATGGGGGGATAGTGGTGGTAGCAATGAAGGAGTGGTGGCGGCGGTGATGGGATAGTGGTAGTAATGATGGATGGGCGGCGGCGGCGGTGACTGTAGTGATGGCGTTGTCGTTACTGAGTTTTGTTGAATAGACTGTATTTTTGATTGATCGGTGAATCTATGGGGTTAGTCGCGTATATGTGTTGACATATTACCTTAATATTGGAATTAAAACATTTTGTTAAAACTTGAGACAATAATAATAGTAATTATTATTACTATGCTGAGATTGGTGGTGGTGAAATTGGCTGTTGTATTTAGTGTACACAGAGGGGTGATGGGGTAGGTGGTGTATCTAGTTTCTGGTGTTGGTGAAATTGCTGTTATTTGGCTGTTCTATATAGTGTAGACAGAGGGGTTTTCTTCCATATATAACCATTTTCTTTTTGGAATATAAAATGTATAATACAAAATTGAATATTTGAGTGATATAACAATATATTATGGATCCGAATTTTTCTGAGACTTAAGCCGGATGTTTTATGTATCATTTGTACTAAGAATTGTTATTTCACAATTGATTTAAATATGTTAAAAATCAAAACTTACGAGAGCGATTTCACGACCTTCTATCCACCATGTGCGTCTTCTTCCCTCTTCCCATTATTATTAGTAATAATATTATTATTATTATTATTATTATTATTATTATTATTATTATTATTATTAATATTATTATTGTTGTTATTCCTTGAATCTCAGTCATTGATGTTGGTTAACTGGAAAGTCCGTTGGATTGAATATCAAGCCACTACCTGCAGCCTCAGATATTCAGGACGTATCGGAGGGTTCTTGCTGTTCCAAGCAAGCATGCCTTTTGGAGCGTTCCAAAAAGCGTGAAGGGGCCGATTTTCTTTAACCATCCCTGGAAGCTTTTGGAGATAGTCCCCAGTGCGCCTATGACAATCGGGATCACTTTGACTTCATGGCAGTTCCAAATCCTTTTCACCTCCCACTTTAGGTCCTGGTATCGGTTAATTTTCTCCCTCTCCTTCTCTTATTATTATTATTATTATTATTATTATTATTATTATTCCTTGAATCTCAGTCATTGATGTTGGTTAACTGGAAAGTCCGTTGGAATGAATATCAAGCCACTACCTGCAGCCTAGATATTCAGGACGTATCGGAGGGTTCTTGCTGTTCCCAGCAAGCATGCCTTTAGAAGCGTTCCAAAAAGCGTGAAGGGGCCGATTTTCTTTAACCATCCCTGGAAACTTTTGGAGATAGTCCCCAGTGCGCCTATGACAATCGGGATCACTTTGACTTCATGGCAGTTCCAAATCCTATTATTATTATTATTATTATTATTATTATTATTATTATTATTATTATTATTATTGGCGACCTACGTAGTAAATCGTATCATCGTGAGCTCCGCAAAGGTTTGTTGTTTTCAGTTGTTTAAAATTGCCATTCATGGAAATTTTTTATTGTTAACTGTATATAAGTGCACATACATTGTTTTCTGAAAAGGACACTCAAAAAGATTGGGGCCTTGAGCCCAAAATTTAAACTTTTTTAATTATCAAAAAAAAATTTCTTTGAAAAATCATGGCCGACTCACAGCTGAACCCAGTAGCTGAGAGCCTTCCTCACAAACTAACACCTCACACCGACACCACCATTGTAAATATTACTACGTTTGCCAACACTAAAAATATAAGCAGTAGCAATATTTTAAATTTGTCTCAGGCAGACATTCATTTCCCGCCATTACCAATGACTGCAGGTGTTGGAGCCGCCACAGCGACAACAGAAACAAAAGAAAAAAATAAATTATCTCGTGATATCGAAATGAATTCACCCAAAATGAACTCTTCCACACCGAACACCACTGACGCCACCACCACCACAACTGAAACTAAAATTAACAATAACAAAAATAACGATAACAACAACAGCAACAATGAGAATAAGAAAACCCTGTCTTTTGCCAGAGAAGCAAAAAAGTGCGAAGCATTCCAGGTAACTCTGGAGGAATTAGAAGAAGCCAAAAGAATGGTAAAGAAAGATGGGTACAGGGTCAGTCTCACCCCCCCCCCCCCCCCCCCACCCAACCTAACAAAATGGAGCGTCGGCGCCTATGCGCCGTGTCTTATCGGACGATCAACATAAAATCGCGCCGAGTGGAACGGGCATCCGAGTCCCAAATCAAAAAAGCTTTGGGACATGTGTGGACAAAAAAAACCCACATCAGACGTGGACAGAAATATGGAACCGTGAACGTGTTCTTTGAAACACCACAGGAGGCCAGAGAACACTCCATGGCCCATTAAGAAGTGACGACTTCACACTCGTCCCAAGCTATTGTGGCCAGAGACTCGTGATGATCAGGGTGACCCACGTTCCACCGGCCATCAAAATTCCCTGGCTAATGGCTGCCGTCCTCGCCGGCATCGAGGCCAACACCAAGATAATCAAAATAGCGAAAGAAAAGCAGGAGAACTGGTCCGGATCTGAGATGGAGCTCCTGATCCAAGCGGACCAAAAAAGCATTGAGGAGATCCCAGAGGTAATAGACCTCACTGACGGCAGCTACCTCACCGTAATCATCGAGGGCAGAAGGTATAGGTGTGTCGTTTGTGGTGAAGGAACCCCCCACTTAAGGGCTTTCTGCCCTCAGGCTAAAAGGTTGAGGCCACCTCTCTTACCCACCCCAGTGACTCAACCTTCAACACCACCAGCAGCAGAAAGGGCAGCAACAACTGTAGCAGCAACAACAGAAGCAACTGTAACAGCAACAATCCCAGCAACAGTAGCAAAACCAACACCACCACCACCCAACGCGCCAGAACTAGCACCAGCGCCTACACCATCCACCACGCCACAACCAAAACCAACGCCTGTGGAGGATTTTCCACTCCCCGACCTATCGCAACTGGAGACAGATTGTGACGACGAGGAGTGGGACACGGTATCAGGAAAAAAGAAAAAAAAGAAACCCAAAAAGAAAAAAATTCTCTTCCTTCCCCCTCCAAAAACAAAATACAGAGGGAAACAAATAAACTATCAAACAAAAAAGTTAGGACAGCTATGCCACCATCCACACCAGCATCACCAAACTCATCACCACAAACACCAACACCATCACCATCATTAACCCCAACACCACCATCACCAACACCACAAAAGTTACCAAAAAAGCGAAAGGCAAACAAACCCACAACAAACGCAAACAAAACAAAACAACCAAAACGATACACACTACACAGCATTAAATTTGAACTTGGCAGTATCGGTAGAGGGTTGGACGCCATGCTTTCTAGCATAGTTACGTCCCTTTACAGTCTGAGTTCAAATCCCGCCGAGGTTAACTTTCCCTTGCATCTTTACGGGGTCGATAAAATAAAGTACCAGTAATGGGTAATTGCTGGCCTTGTGCCTAAAGTAGAAACACCTAGATTTGAACAACAACCAATTATTACACTAAATCCAACACAACACCAGCATCACAGAAAAAGACTACACAAGAACCCAAAAGTTCACACCACCTCCACACATACAAATCACTCGCATTGCACAGAAAACGTACACGACACTAAATCAAAAATTCCCCAAAGGCATCGGAGACTTCCGACAAGCACTCTCCAGGAGGATTTATAAGGACATCCTTCCGGAGGAGGCCACAAGCAGTGAAAAGGATGGAGAAACCATCCTTCCTCTACGAGAAGTAAGGTAAGTGGTCTTTCCCATCTTTTCCACTCCATTTAAACATGACCTCACTCAGAATAGGCAGCATAAATGCGCGTGGCTTGGGGTCGTCATGGAAGCAGGGCCACCTGCTCAACGACCTCAGGTCACTAAACATAGATGTAGTGGCCATCAGCGAGACCAGGATCTCCGAAGCACGGGCCGTCGCACCGGTCTTCGGCGGCTACGATGTGTACGCATCTCCCAGCCGTCCTGGATAGGGTGAAGGAGTTGCTGTGCTTTTTCGGAGAGGTCTGGATCTCGCCATACGGGCCATCTTCCTGGACCCAGAAGGTAAGTTGGTGGTGCTGGACGTGACCAGCGGAGACGGGCAAGCTTTCAGGCTAGTGGCCGTCTATGCCCCGACAGCAGCAGGGCGGCCTGATTTCTTCCGGCGTCTGGAGACCTTTCTAGGAACGTCCCGCTTTTTAGTGTTAGTGGGCGACTGGAACGGGATCTTAGATGCAAGCTGGGACTGTGTGGGATTAGCGGATAGGGGAGGAGGGCGCAAGAGACTCACCAACCTGCTCAGGCGTTTTGAACTGTGTGACAGGTACCGATTGGATTTCCCGAATGTGCCAATGTGGACTTGGACAAACCGCATAGGGTCATCCAGATCATATCTAGATAGAGTATTTTGTAGGGAAATAAATAGGTCTAGCATAGGCTGTCCACAATTCAAGATAGTCGGCTACACGGACCACAAATTCGTGATCTGTGTGCTTGACTTAGATAGGCTTCATAGACGAGGACCCGGCTACTGGAAGCTAAACGTGTCCTTACCAGCGCGCAACGCCTACAGAGACCGGATTAGCGAACTAGTTAAGCGAGCGTAGACGGGGGCCATCGTCAACAACAAGTGGTGGTTTGCTCTGAAAAGAGCAATTAGAATAGACTCCATTAGGTTTAGTAAGGCTTTAGCAATAGAGAAAAATAGAGCAGAGGGAGAATTAGTTATAACATTAGACGAGGCGCTTAGCAAAGGCATCGCGACCGACGTACTTGCGGCGAAATTGGCCCTTGACCAATTCTTCAATGCAAAGCACGAAGGCTGCGTTGTCAGAGCTAGGGTGCGTGCTCTCAGACACGAGGGGACGAAAGCTGTTCAATGGGCACGAGTGGCGGAGGCGCGTCGTGGAAACAAAGCCACGATCCGGTCTTTGGTGGACCACGACGAGCGCATGCTACTCGATCCCGGGCAAATGTGTGAAGCTTTTCAGCGATACTTCGCACAGCTGTTAGGGGGCAGCGGCGGGCCGGATCGAGGGATGGACTTTAGTGTCTACCTTGACGGACTGCCGCGGTTCTCGGCCACTGAGGCGGAGTGTTGCGAAAAGCCGATAACAGCCACTGAAGTACGGGAGGCAATGACTAGCTGCACAAGGAGTAAATCGCCTGGTTTTGATGGTCTGCCCTATGAACTTTACGTACAAATGCCAGACTTGTTCGGAGGCCTCTTGGCGGACGTCTACTGCAACTGGCAACAGAACGGGAGAATTCCCAGCTCTGTGAGCCGAGGAGCGGTGGCGCTGCTGAGCAAGGATCCGAACAAGGGGGATAACATAGATAATTTCAGGCCCATAACTCTGCTAAACACAGAGTTCAAGATGCTAGCAAAGAGGTTGGCGCTTGTCGTTGGTGGTCTGGTGGGAGAGGCGCAGACATGCGCCATTCCCGACAGATCCATCCACGACAACCTCCACCTCATGCGATACATCGAAGAGAGGGTAGCTAGGGAACCTGGCACGGGTGGGTCCTTGATCAATTTAGATCAGTCGAAAGCTTTCGATAGGGTCGACCATCATTACCTAGCGGCAGTCCTGAGGGCGGCTGGCTTTGGGCCCGTCTTCAGAGGCTGGATCGCTGCCATGCACAGCGACATCTGCTCTGTGGTGAGAGTGAACGGTCACCTTTCGGAACCGTTCAACATCATGCGCTCGGTCCGCCAAGGATGTCCCCTCTCGTCCCTCTTATACGTATTGACTCTCGAGCCATTACTGTACAAACTGGAGACGTTGAGGAGCGTCCCGCGCGAACTAGGATGCGGAAGATCCGTGTCAGCATATGCGGACGATGTCACCGTAGTGGTGCCGAACGCCAAACACATCGAGGCGATCGGCACTACACTAAGAGAATACAAAGCGGTGACAGGAGCAATGATCAACCAGGAAAAGTCAGTGGGCCTGCAGCTCGGCACCTGGAGAGGCAGGTCCATGCCGTCCAACAGCGTCGTCAGGCGCTGGATGGACGGACAGGTTAAATTTCTAGGGGCCTGGTTCGGTCCGGACCTCCAGACGAGCAAAAGCTGGGACGAGGTGACGAGCAGGATGGCTTCTCTCAGCCAGAAATGGGCGGAGAGGAAGCTATCCCTGAAAGGTCGAGCGGAGGTGGCTAAGGCGTACATCGCGTCCGTCATCTACTACCGCCTGACCTTCGTACCTTGTCCTAAGCCCCGTCTGACTGCGCTGGAGCGTTTGCTCTTTCGCTTTTTGTGGAAGGGACGCGCTCCGATGGTGAGGCGGTTCATCTGCTTCTCAACACCCGCTACGTGGAGGGCTGGGCATGCCGTGGCTGATGATGCGCAGACACGCGCTCAGGCTACGACATCTCCACCTCTTCCTCGACGGTGATCAGGTGTGGTCACCGTTTGCTAGACACGTCTTTTCCCAGCTCGTCTCCTTGACAGACCTGCAGTCCTGGGTCAAGCGAAGACCGAGAGGGAGCGCTTGGAGACGGGAATGTCTTCAGGCGCTCACAGCCCTCGACAAATCGGGCAATGTGATCGGTGGAAACTCCACCTTGGCGTTCTATAGAGGATTAGTGAATGGAAGAGCGACGACGTACTTGGTGAAACTCTAGGCGTCGACAAAAATCAACTAGCGAATCTCTTCGGAAGGATTTTCGGGCTGGGGCCTATGAACAACTTCCAGAAATCCCTGGCCTGGCAGTGCTACCGAGGAGCTTTGTCAGTTCGGGATAAACTCTACAGGCATGGAGGTGCCGTCAGCCGGGCATGTCCTAGATGCGCGCAGGGCGACGAAACCGTCCTGCACGTACTCGTCCAGTGTCCGAGCATTGCTGACTTGTGGGTTTATGTCGAACACCTGCTGTAACGTGTAGGACGGATCCAGCTATCAGCTGAGCCCATTGTGAGGATTGCCCCGCCCTCTTCCTTTAGCCGGGAAGGGCAGGCAGTTTTTATCTGTCTGGTGGCCATGGCGAAAGAGATAGTATGGTGGACACGTTTGAAAGGGCTGATGCCCTGATTAACTTTTTCAAATTTCATTTGAGAAGGAAAATCAGGGTAGAGAGGGAAGTGCTCTCTTCCCAGCATTTTGTTGAAAGATGGGTGAGAGAAGCAAGTATGGCCCGAGTGAATGGGCCTACTCTGAGTATGTGTCTGTAAATTAAAGGTGGAAAACTGGGAGAAGGCACTTGCCCTGGTGGTCAGGGTCACTGTGGTCTTTTAATGGGCTTTCTCCACAAATGTCCCTCGGAAGTCTCCCGCCTATTGGGGAATTTTTCATTGTTATTTTTATTACATCCTCTGTTTTTTTTACACGCAGAAATGCCCATTTGTACCGTCCTGTATTGTCCTGTACTGTCCTTAATGTCTACTTTATGTAAACCCTTGTGGTTAATAAAGAAAACATTATTATTATTGTTATTTTCTTCTTTTCCTTCGTATTCTTCTTCTTTTCCTTCTTCTTCTTCTTTCTCTCTTTATTTATATATGTTTGATTTATATACTTGGCCACGAAACCTAACAAGAGATTTCTTTTCAATACTTCATCCGGCTCAATGAAGCAATTAAATCTCACGCAGCAAATCTCTCTCTCTCTCTCTCTCTCTCTCTCTCTCTCTCTCTCTCTTGCTATCACTCTCCCTCAAACTTTCTCTCTCTCCCCCTCTCTCTCTCAGTACAGTACAAATATATCCTGTTTAAAAGTCTTGTATCTATGTCTAGAAATGTTTCCTGTGTTTTGTTATATCAAACATACACCATTGCTAACAAGAACAACCCAAGAGCAACACATCAACTGCAGAAGATCCTGCCTTTGCGAGCGGCGGAACGGGGTAGGGTCAGTATAGGTCGTGTTGGTTTTGTTTTATTTTTACGGCGTGTATTTAAATTTAAAAAAAAATAGTTTTATTCGACCACTATTATGTAAAATGTAAACGAAGCATGGTGCAGGTTCTACCGAGACTTGAACTCGGATCGCTGGATTCAGAGTCCAGAGTGCTAACCATTACACCATAGAACCAATCCACTCAGTTGACTTCAATTTACCGTTTTAAATAGGTGATAGTCTAATTTCGGAAATTCTGCTTTGATAATTGTTTCTACTTTTGGCACAAGGCCAGTAATTACCCAGTGCATTACTGGTACTTTATTTTATCGACCCCGTAAGGATGAAAGGTAAAGTTAACCTCGGCGGGATTTGAACTCAGACCATAAAGGGCCGTAACTCTTTGCTGCAAAGCATGGCGTCCGACCCTCTACCGATACTGCCAATTCACCGCCCTTGTGCTTTAATAATGGTTTCTGATTTTAGGCATAAGGCCAAGAACTTTGGGAGAGAGTAAAGTCGACTAAATCGACCCGGTACATTACTGGTACTTTATTTTATCGACCCTGTAACGATGAAAGGCAAAGTTAATCTCGGCGGGATTTGAACTTAGGATATAAAGGGACGTTACTCTATGCCGTAAAACGTTTTTTCCAAAGCATATTTCAATTGAGGCTATAAATTGTTTCTACTTTAGGCAAAAGGCGAACAATTTGTTTGGGTGGGGAGGGGTGATTATATCGATCCAAGTATTTGATTGGAACATTATGTTGTTGACCTTTAAAGGATGAAAGGAAAAGTTGACCTCGGAACTGGTGTTATATTAATATGTTGCGTCTTTAACAGTAAATTATATCTTGGTAGTAACAAAGTTAGAGTTTAGTGTTGTTAACCCCAGGTCAGACCATGGTCAAAACAGTAGAATGGGAAATATGTGAAGTTAACTTTAAATTAATATAATAGTTTTACCTACAAAACTACAAAAGGTCCTAAATTTCTTGGGGTGATGTAAATGTGATATTACATAGAAAATAACAGAGGTGAAACAACAGAAGGTAGTAGGTCGGATACCATGCTTTGCAGCATAGAGTTACGGCCCTTTACGGTATGTGTTCAAATCCCGCCGAGATTAACTTTGCTTTTCATCCTTACGGGGTCGATAAAATAAAGTACCAGTAATGTACTGAGATCGATTTAATCGACTTTCCCTTTCCCTCCAAATTACGGACCTTGTGCTTATAGTAGAAGTTATTTTATATCACGGGGAGATAACTGTTTTTTTTTATAACTTCCGGTAGATATTATTATACTGATGGAATCAAACACATTTAATTTGTCAGTATTAATCTGGCTTTATGTCAACAAATATACGATTTTGTTTTATTTTGCGGCACGGTGGTGGATCAGTAAAGGGTGTGTTGGTTTTGTTTATTTTTACGGTGTGTATCTGGAAAAAAAAGTAGTTTTATTCGACCACTAATATGTAAAATATAAATTTATCATGTGTCACTTTCTACCGAGACTTGAACTCGGCTCGCTGGATTTAGAGTCCAGAGTGTTAACCATTACACCATACAACCACCTTGGTTAACTGCCCCAAATTAAATAGGTGATAGTCAAATGTCTCTAACTGGCTCTTAAGTAATTGTTTCTACTTTTGGCACAAGGCCAGCAATTACCCAGTGCATTACTGGTACTTTATTTTATCGACCTGTAAGGAGGAAAGGCAAAGTTAACCTTGGCGAGATTTGAACTCATAACGTAAAGGGCCAGAACTAAATGTCCCAAAGTTTTTTGTCCGATGTTCTGCCGACTCTTCCAGTGTACCAACCTCATTCCTCTGTGATAGGCAAAGCTAACCTCCGTTGTATTTCAACTTAGAACGTAAAGGGATGTAACTCTATGTCACAAATCATGTTGTTCGTTTAACAAAACATGTTGTAACTGTGACTATAAATAAGGATTTCTACTTTAGACAAAAGACCAGCAATTTCTGGAGGAGGTGATTATATCGATCCCAGTATTTGATTGGGACATTATTTTGTTGACCCTTAAAGGATGAAAGGAAAAGTTGACCACGGAACTGGTGTTAGGGTTTACTGGTAAAATAAGCTTTAAAAGTATGTTTGTCTATTTTGACTGGGACTGGCTATGTAGCCTATTCCATTATTATACTGATGGGATCAAATATAAATATAATTTGTCAGTATTTATATGGTTTTATGCCAACAAATATCAGATCTATTTTTATCTAGGCGGTGGGGCGGGGTAGGACTAATAAAGGTTTTTGTTGTATTTTTACGGCGTGTATTTGGAAAAAAAGTAGTTTTATTCGACCACTATTATGTAAAACGTAAATAAAAGCGCAGCAAGTTGTAGGTTCTACCGAGACTTGAGCTCGGATCGCTGGATTCAGAGTCCAGAGTGCTAACCATTACACCATAGAACCAACCTGCTCACTTGAGTTCAATTTACCGTTTTAAATAGGTGATAGTCTAATTTCGGAAATTGTGCTTTAATAATTGTTTCTGATTTTAGGCATGCAGCCAAGAACTTTGGGAGGGAGTAAAGTCGATTAAATCGACACCAGTACATTACTGGTACTTTATTTTATCGACCCTGTAACGATGAAAGGCAGAGCTAAGCTCGAAGGGATTTGAACTCAGAATATAAAGGGGCATAACTACATACCGAAAAGCATGTTGTTTTTTCCAAAGCATATTTCAATAGAGGCTATACATTGTTTCTACTTTAGGCAAAAGGCCAGCAATTTGTTTGGGTGGGGAGAGGGGGATTATATCGTTCCCAGTATTTGATTGGAACATTATTTTGTTGACCGTTAAAGGATGAAAGGAAAAGTTGACCTGGAACTGGTGTTATATTAATATGTTGTAGTAATGGGATCAAACATACATTTAATTTGTCAGTATTTATCTAGCTTTATGTCAGCAAATATACGATTTTCTTTTATTTTGCGGCTCGGCTGAGGGGGGGGGGTAGGATTAGATTAGGTTACGTTGGTTTTGTTTTATTTTTACGGTGAGTATTTGGAAAAATAAAATAGTTTTATTCGACCACTATTATGTAAAATATAAATAAAATGTAACATGTCCTACCGAGACTTGAACTCGGATCGCTGGATTCAGAGTCCAGAGTGCCAACCATTACACCATAGAACCACCTTTCCAAAATTTACCATTTTAAATACGTGATGTCTGGTTCAGTCGTCCAAAGCAATTTATTTCAAAACTTTCCTTCATAATTTTATAATAATGGTTTCTTGTTTTGGCACAATCCTAAGCGTGATTTCAGCTCAGACAGTAAAGGGACGTAAGTATATGCCGCAAACGATGTTCCTTTTTCAAAGCATGGTGTAATTGAGGCTATAAATAATTGTTTCTACTTTTGGCACAAGGTCAACAAATACCCAGTGCATTACTCGTACTTTATATTATCGACCCTGTAAGGATGAAAGGCAAAGTTAACTTTGGTGGAATTTGAACTCAGAACATAAAGGGCCATCACTAAATGTCCCAAAGTTTTTGTCCGATGCTGACGACGCTTCCAGTCCACCACCCTCATTCCTCAGTGATAGCTAAAGCTAACCTCCGTTGTATTTCAACTTAGAACGTAAAGGGATGTAACCCTATGCCAAAAATCATGCTGTTCGTTTTACAAAGCATGTTGTAACTGTGACTATAAATAAGGATTTCTACTTTTAAAAAAAAGGCCACCAATTAGTGGTGGTGGGGTGGGGGGTTATTATATCGAGCCCAGTATTTGATTGGAATATTATGTTGTTGACCCTTAAAGGATGAAAGAAAACTGGTGTTATATTAATATGTTGTGTCTTTAACAGTAAATTATATATTTGTAGTAACAAAGAGTTTGGTGTTGTTTTGTTAACCCCAGGTCAGTCCAGTGTCCAGCTAACATATGGTCAAAACAGTAGAGATGGGAAATATGTGAAGCTAACTTTAAACTAATATGCACACACATCTACTGAGTTACATACACACACATCTACTGAGTTACATACATAAACACATCTACTGAGTTACATACAGACACAAATATACTGAGTTACATACACAAACATCTATTGAGTTACATGGCTTAAGAATTTTAACAATCAAATATTTGTGAAATTAAGAATTTTAACAGAAAGTCACTACCTGGATTAAAGATAGTAATCCATACCTGGGTTAAAGATAGTAGTCCATACCTGGGTTAAAGATAGTAGTCACTACCTGGGTTAAAGATAGTAGTCCCTACCTGGGTTAAAGATAGTAGTCCCTACCTGGGTTAAAGATAGTAGTCCATACCTGGGTTAAAGATAGTAGTCGATACCTGGGTTAAAGATAGTAGTCCTTACCTGGGTTAAAGATAGTAGTCCCTACCTGGGTTAAAGATAGTAGTCACTACCTGGGTTAAAGATAGAAGTCACTACCTGGGTTAAAGATAGTAGTCCATACCTGGGTTAAAGATAGTAGTCACTACCTGGGTTAAAGATAGTAGTCACTACCTGGGTTAAAGATAGAAGTCACTACCTGGGTTAAAGATAGTAGTCCATAACTGTGTTAAAGATAGTAGTCACTACCTGGGTTAAAGATAGTAGTCCATACCTGGGTTAAAGATAGTAGTCACTACCTGGGTTAAAGATAGTAGTCCCTACTTGGGTTAAAGATAGAAGTCACTACTTGGGTTAAAGATAGTAGTCCCTACCTGGGTTAAAGATAGTAGTCCCTACCTGGGTTAAAGATAGTAGTCCCTACCTGGGTTAAAGATAGTAGTCCCTACCTGGGTTAAAGATAGAAGTCACTAATTGGGTTAAAGATATTAGTCCCTACTTGGGTTAAAGATAGTAGTCCCTACCTGGGTTAAAGATAGTAGTCCCTACTTGGGTTAAAGATAGTTGTCCCTACCTGGGTTAAAGATAGTAGCCACTACCTGGGTTAAAGATAGTAGTCCCTACCTGGGTTAAAGATAGTAGTCACTACCTGGGTTAAAGGTAGTAGTCACTACCTGGGTTAAAGATAGTAGTCACTACCAGGGTTAAAGATAGTAGTCCCTACCTGGGTTAAAGATAGTCACTACCTGGGTTAAAGATAGTAGTCACTACCTGGGTTAAAGATAGTAGTCACTACCTGGGTTAAAGATAGTAGCCACTACCTGGGTTAAAGATAGTAGTCACTACCTGGGTTAAAGATAGTAGTCCCTACCTGGGTTAAAGATAGTAGTCCCTACTTGGGTTAAAGATAGTAGTCCCTACCTGGGTTAAAGATAGTAGTCCCTACCTGGGTTAAAGATAGTAGTCACTATCTGGGTTAAAGATAGTAGTCCCTACCTGGGTTAAAGATAGTAGTCCCTACCTGGGTTAAAGATAGTAGTCCCTACCTGGGTTAAAGATAGTAGTCCCTACTTGGGTTAAAGATAGTAGTCCCTACCTGGGTTAAAGATAGTAGTCACTACCTGGGTTAAAGATAGTAGTCCCTACCTGGGTTAAAGATAGTAGTCCCTACTTGGGTTAAAGATAGTAGTCCCTACCTGGGTTAAAGATAGTAGTCACTACCTGGGTTAAAGATAGTAGTCCCTACCTGGGTTAAAGATAGTAGTCCCTACCTGGGTTAAAGATAGTAGTCCCTACTTGGGTTAAAGATAGAAGTCACTACTTGGGTTAAAGATAGTAGTCGATACCTGGGTTAAAGATAGTAGTCCTTACCTGGGTTAAAGATAGTAGTCCCTACCTGGGTTAAAGATAGTAGTCCTTATCTGGGTTAAAGATAGTAGTCCCTACCTGGGTTAAAGATAGTAGTCACTACCTGGGTTAAAGATAGTAGTCCCTACCTGGGTTAAAGATAGTAGTCCCTACCTAGGTTAAAGATAGTAGTCACTACCTGGGTTAAAGATAGTAGTCCCTACTTGGGTTAAAGATAGTAGTCACTACCTGGGTTAAAGATAGTAGTCCCTACTTGGGTTAAAGATAGTAGTCACTACTTGGGTTAAAGATAGTAGTCACTACCTGGGTTAAAGATAGTCACTACCTGGGTTAAAGATAGTAGTCACTACTTGGGTTAAAGATAGAAGTCCCTACCTGGGTTAAAGATAGTAGTCACTACCTGGGTTAAAGATAGAAGTCACTACCTGGGTTAAAGATAGTAGTCCCTACCTGGGTTAAAGATAGTAGTCACTACTTGGGTTAAAGATAGTAGTCACTACCAGGGTTAAAGATAGTAGTCACTACCTGGGTTAAAGATAGTCACTACCTGGGTTAAAGATAGTAGTCACTACTTGGGTTAAAGATAGTAGTCACTACCAGGGTTAAAGATAGTCACTACCTGGGTTAAAGATAGTAGTCACTACTTGGGTTAAAGATAGTAGTCCCTACCTGGGTTAAAGATAGTAGTCACTACCTGGGTTAAAGATAGAAGTCCCTACCTGGGTTAAAGATAGTAGTCACTACCTGGGTTAAAGATAGAAGACACTACCTGGGTTAAAGATAGTAGTCCCTACCTGGGTTAAAGATAGTAGTCACTACTTGGGTTAAAGATAGTAGTCACTACCAGGGTTAAAGATAGTAGTCACTACCTGGGTTACAGATAGTCACTACCTGGGTTAAAGATAGTAGTCACTACTTGGGTTAAAGATAGTAGTCACTACCAGGGTTAAGGATAGTCACTACCTGGGTTAAAGATAGTAGTCACTACTTGGGTTAAAGATAGTAGTCACTACCTGGGTTAAAGATAGAAGTCCCTACCTGGGTTAAAGATAGTAGTCACTACCTGGGTTAAAGATAGAAGTCCCTACCTGGGTTAAAGATAGTAGTCACTACTTGGGTTAAAGATAGTAGTCACTACCTGGGTTAAAGATAGAAGTCCCTACCTGGGTTAAAGATAGTAGTCCCTACCTGGGTTAAAGATAGTAGTCACTACCTGGGTTAAAGATAGTAGTCACTACTTGGGTTAAAGATAGTAGTCACTACCTGGGTTAAAGATAGTAGTCACTACCAGGGTTAAAGATAGTAGTCCCTACCTGGGTTAAAGATAGTCACTACCTGGGTTAAAGATAGTAGTCACTACCTGGGTTAAAGATAGTAGTCACTACCAGGGTTAAAGATAGTAGTCACTACCTGGGTGAAATATAGTAGTCCCTACCTGGGTTAAAGATAGTAGTCACTACCTGGGTTAAAGATAGTAGTCACTACTTGGGTTAAAGATAGTAGTCACTACCTGGGTTAAAGATAGTAGTCACTACCAGGGTTAAAGATAGTAGTCCCTACCTGGGTTAAAGATAGTCACTACCTGGGTTAAAGATAGTAGTCACTACCTGGGTTAAAGATAGTAGTCACTACCAGGGTTAAAGATAGTAGTCACTACCTGGGTGAAATATAGTAGTCCCTACCTGGGTTAAAGATAGTAGTCACTACCTGGGTTAAAGATAGTAGTCACTACTTGGGTTAAAGATAGTAGTCCCTACCTGGGTTAAAGATAGTAGTCACTACTTGGGTTAAAGATAGTAGTCCCTACCTGGGTTAAAGATAGAAGTCCCTACTTGGGTTAAAGATAGTAGTCCCTACCTGGGTTAAAGGTAGTAGTCACAACCTGGGTTAAATATAGTAGTCACTACCTGGGTTAAAGATAGTAGTCACTACTTGGGTTAAAGATAGTAGTCACTACCTGGGTTAAAGATAGTAGTCACTACCTGGGTTAAAGATAGTAGTCCCTACCTGGGTTAAAGATAGTAGTCCCTACCTGGGTTAAAGATGGTAGTCACTACCTGGGTTAAAGATAGTAGTCCCTACCTGGGTTAAAGATAGTAGTCACTACCTGGGTTAAAGATAGTAGTCACTACCTGGGTTAAAGATAGTAGTCCCTACCTGGGTTAAAGATAGTAGTCACTACCTGGGTTAAAGATAGTAGTCCCTACCTGGGTTAAAGATAGTAGTCACTACCTGGGTTAAAGATAGTAGTCCCTACCTGGGTTAAAGATAGTCCCTACCTGGGTTAAAGATAGTAGTCACTATCTGGGTTAAAGATAGTCACTACCTGGGTTAAAGATAGTAGTCCCTACCTGGGTTAAAGATAGAAGTCCCTACCTGGGTTAAAGATAGTCGTCACTACCTGGGTTAAAGATAGTCACTACCTGGGTTAAAGATAGTAGTCCCTACCTGGGTTAAAGATAGTCCCTACCTGGGTTAAAGATAGTAGTCACTACCTGGGTTAAAGATAGTCACTACCTGGGTTAAAGATAGTAGTCCCTACCTGGGCTAAAGATAGTCCCTACCTGGGTTAAAGATAGTAGTCACTACCTGGGTTAAAGATAGTCACTACCTGGGTTAAAGATAGTAGTCACTACCTGGGTTAAAGATAGTAGTCCCTACCTGGGTTAAAGATAGTCCCTACCTGGGTTAAAGATAGTAGTCACTACCTGGGTTAAAGATAGTAGTCACTACCTGGGTTAAAGATAGTAGTCCCTACTTGGGTTAAAGATAGTAGTACCTACCTGGGTTAAAGGTAGTAGTCACTACCTGGGTTAAAGATAGTAGTCACTACCTGGGTTAAAGATAGTAGTCACTACTTGGGTTAAAGATAGTAGTCACTACCTGGGTTAAAGATAGTAGTCACTATCTGGGTTAAAGATAGTAGTCACTACTTGGGTTAAAGATAGTAGTCACTACCTGGGTTAAAGATAGTAGTCCCTACCTGGGTTAAAGATAGTAGTCCCTACCTGGGTTAAAGATAGTAGTCCCTACTTGGGTTAAAGATAGAAGTCACTACTTGGGTTAAAGATAGTAGTCGATACCTGGGTTAAAGATAGTAGTCCCTACCTGGGTTAAAGATAGTAGTCCCTACCTGGGTTAAAGATAGTAGTCCCTACCTGGGTTAAAGATAGTAGTCCCTACCTGGGTTAAAGATAGTAGTCACTACCTGGGTTAAAGATAGTAGTCCCTACCTGGGTTAAAGATAGTAGTCCCTACTTGGGTTAAAGATAGTAGTCCCTACCTGGGTTAAAGATAGTAGTCACTACCTGGGTTAAAGATAGTAGTCCCTACTTGGGTTAAAGATAGTAGTCCCTACCTGGGTTAAAGATAGTAGTCACTATCTGGGTTAAAGATAGTAGTCCCTACCTGGGTTAAAGATAGTAGTCCCTACCTGGGTTAAAGATAGTAGTCACTATCTGGGTTAAAGATAGTAGTCCCTACCTGGGTTAAAGATAGTAGTCCCTACCTGGGTTAAAGATAGTAGTCCCTACTTGGGTTAAAGATAGTAGTCCCTACCTGGGTTAAAGATAGTAGTCACTACCTGGGTTAAAGATAGTAGTCCCTACCTGGGTTAAAGATAGTAGTCCCTACCTGGGTTAAAGATAGTAGTCCCTACTTGGGTTAAAGATAGAAGTCACTACTTGGGTTAAAGATAGTAGTCGATACCTGGGTTAAAGATAGTAGTCCCTACCTGGGTTAAAGATAGTAGTCCCTACCTGGGTTAAAGATAGTAGTCCCTACCTGGGTTAAAGATAGTAGTCCCTACCTGGGTTAAAGATAGTAGTCACTACCTGGGTTAAAGATAGTAGTCCCTACCTGGCTTAAAGATAGTAGTCCCTACCTGGGTTAAAGATAGTAGTCCCTACCTAGGTTAAAGATAGTAGTCACTACCTGGGTTAAAGATAGTAGTCCCTACTTGGGTTAAAGATAGTAGTCACTACCTGGGTTAAAGATAGTAGTCCCTACTTGGGTTAAAGATAGTAGTCACTACTTGGGTTAAAGATAGTAGTCACTACCTGGGTTAAAGATAGTCACTACCTGGGTTAAAGATAGTAGTCACTACTTGGGTTAAAGATAGAAGTCCCTACCTGGGTTAAAGATAGTAGTCACTACCTGGGTTAAAGATAGAAGTCACTACCTGGGTTAAAGATAGTAGTCCCTACCTGGGTTAAAGATAGTAGTCACTACTTGGGTTAAAGATAGTAGTCACTACCAGGGTTAAAGATAGTAGTCACTACCTGGGTTAAAGATAGTCACTACCTGGGTTAAAGATAGTAGTCACTACTTGGGTTAAAGATAGTAGTCACTACCAGGGTTAAAGATAGTCACTACCTGGGTTAAAGATAGTAGTCACTACTTGGGTTAAAGATAGTAGTCCCTACCTGGGTTAAAGATAGTAGTCACTACCTGGGTTAAAGATAGAAGTCCCTACCTGGGTTAAAGATAGTAGTCACTGCCTGGGTTAAAGATAGAAGTCACTACCTGGGTTAAAGATAGTAGTCCCTACCTGGGTTAAAGATAGTAGTCACTACTTGGGTTAAAGATAGTAGTCACTACCAGGGTTAAAGATAGTAGTCACTACCTCGGTTAAAGATAGTCACTACCTGGGTTAAAGATAGTAGTCACTACTTGGGTTAAAGATAGTAGTCACTACCAGGGTTAAAGATAGTCACTACCTGGGTTAAAGATAGTAGTCACTACTTGGGTTAAAGATAGTAGTCCCTACCTGGGTTAAAGATAGTAGTCACTACCTGGGTTAAAGGTAGAAGTCCCTACCTGGGTTAAAGATAGTAGTCACTACCTGGGTTAAAGATAGAAGTCACTACCTGGGTTAAAGATAGTAGTCCCTACCTGGGTTAAAGATAGTAGTCACTACTTGGGTTAAAGATAGTAGTCACTACCAGGGTTAAAGATAGTAGTCATAACTGGGTTAAAGATAGTCACTACCTGGGTTAAAGATAGTAGTCACTACTTGGGTTAAAGATAGTAGTCACTACCAGGGTTAAAGATAGTAGTCACTACCTGGGTTAAAGATAGTCACTACCTGGGTTAAAGATAGTAGTCACTACTTGGGTTAAAGATAGTAGTCACTACCTGGGTTAAAGATAGTAGTCACTACTTGGGTTAAAGATAGTAGTCACTACCTGGGTTAAAGATAGTAGTCACTACCAGGGTTAAAGATAGTAGTCCCTACCTGGGTTAAAGATAGTCACTACCTGGGTTAAATATAGTAGTCACTACCTGGGTTAAAGATAGTAGTCACTACCAGGGTTAAAGATAGTAGTCACTACCTGGGTGAAATATAGTAGACCCTACCTGGGTTAAAGATAGTAGTCACTACCTGGGTTAAAGATAGTAGTCACTACTTGGGTTAAAGATAGTAGTCCCTACCTGGGTTAAAGATAGTAGTCACTATCTGGGTTAAAGATAGTCACTACTTGGGTTAAAGATAGTAGTCACTACCTGGGTTAAAGATAGTAGTCCCTACCTGGGTTAAAGATTGTAGTCACTACCTGGGTTAAAGATAGTAGTCCCTACCTGGGTTAAAGATAGTAGTCACTACCTGGGTTAAAGATAGTAGTCCCTACCTGGGTTAAAGATAGTCCCTACCTGGGTTAAAGATAGTAGTCACTACCTGGGTTAAAGATAGTCACTACCTGGGTTAAAGATAGTAGTCCCTACCTGGGTTAAAGATAGAAGTCCCTACCTGGGTTAAAGATAGTAGTCACTACCTGGGTTAAAGATAGTCACTACTTGGGTTAAAGATAGTAGTCCCTACCTGGGTTAAAGATAGTCCCTACCTGGGTTAAAGATAGTAGTCACTACCTGGGTTAAAGATAGTCACTACCTGGGTTAAAGATAGTAGTCCCTACCTGGGCTAAAGATAGTCCCTACCTGGGTTAAAGATAGTAGTCACTACCTGGGTTAAAGATAGTCACTACCTGGGTTAAAGATAGTAGTCACTACCTGGGTTAAAGATAGTAGTCCCTACCTGGGTTAAAGATAGTCCCTACCTGGGTTAAAGATAGTAGTCACTACCTGGGTTAAAGATAGTAGTCACTACCTGGGTTAAAGATAGTAGTCACTACCAGGGTTAAAGATAGTAGTCACTACCTGGGTTAAAGATAGTAGTCACTACCTGGGTTAAAGATAGTAGTCCCTACCTGGGTTAAAGATAGTAGTCACTACCTGGGTTAAAGATAGTAGTCCCTACCTGGGTTAAAGATAGTCCCTACCTGGGTTAAAGATAGTAGTCACTACCTGGGTTAAAGATAGTCCCTACCTGGGTTAAAGATAGTAGTCACTACCTGGGTTAAAGATAGTAGTCACTACTTGGGTTAAAGATAGTAGTCACTACCTGGGTTAAAGATAGTAGTCACTATCTGGGTTAAAGATAGTAGTCACTACTTGGGTTAAAGATAGTAGTCACTACCTGGGTTAAAGATAGTAGTCCCTACCTGGGTTAAAGATAGTAGTCACTACCTGGGTTAAAGATAGTAGTCACTACCAGGGTTAAAGATAGTAGTCACTACCTGGGTTAAAGATAGTAGTCACTACCTGGGTTAAAGATAGTAGTCCCTACCTGGGTTAAAGATAGTAGTCACTACTTGGGTTAAAGATAGTAGTCCCTACCTGGGTTAAAGATAGAAGTCCCTACTTGGGTTAAAGATAGTAGTCCCTACCTGGGTTAAAGGTAGTAGTCACAACCTGGGTTAAATATAGTAGTCACTACCTGGGTTAAAGATAGTAGTCACTACTTGGGTTAAAGATAGTAGTCACTACCTGGGTTAAAGATAGTAGTCACTATCTGGGTTAAAGATAGTAGTCACTACTTGGGTTAAAGATAGTAGTCACTACCTGGGTTAAAGATAGTAGTCCCTACCTGGGTTAAAGATAGTAGTCACTACCTGGGTTAAAGATAGTAGTCCCTACCTGGGTTAAAGATAGTAGTCACTACCTGGGTTAAAGATAGTAGTCCCTACCTGGGTTAAAGATAGTCCCTACCTGGGTTAAAGATAGTAGTCACTACCTGGGTTAAAGATAGTCACTACCTGGGTTAAAGATAGTAGTCCCTACCTGGGTTAAAGATAGAAGTCCCTACCTGGGTTAAAGATAGTAGTCACTACCTGGGTTAAAGATAGTCACTACCTGGGTTAAAGATAGTAGTCCCTACCTGGGTTAAAGATAGTCCCTACCTGGGTTAAAGATAGTAGTCACTACCTGGGTTAAAGATAGTCACTACCTGGGTTAAAGATAGTAGTCCCTACCTGGGCTAAAGATAGTCCCTACCTGGGTTAAAGATAGTAGTCACTACCTGGGTTAAAGATAGTCACTACCTGGGTTAAAGATAGTAGTCACTACCTGGGTTAAAGATAGTAGTCCCTACCTGGGTTAAAGATAGTCCCTACCTGGGTTAAAGATAGTAGTCACTACCTGGGTTAAAGATAGTAGTCACTACCTGGGTTAAAGATAGTAGTCCCTACTTGGGTTAAAGATAGTAGTACCTACCTGGGTTAAAGGTAGTAGTCACTACCTGGGTTAAAGATAGTAGTCACTACCTGGGTTAAAGATAGTAGTCACTACTTGGGTTAAAGATAGTAGTCACTACCTGGGTTAAAGATAGTAGTCACTATCTGGGTTAAAGATAGTAGTCACTACTTGGGTTAAAGATAGTAGTCACTACCTGGGTTAAAGATAGTAGTCCCTACCTGGGTTAAAGATAGTAGTCCCTACCTGGGTTAAAGATAGTAGTCCCTACTTGGGTTAAAGATAGAAGTCACTACTTGGGTTAAAGATAGTAGTCGATACCTGGGTTAAATATAGTAGTCCCTACCTGGGTTAAAGATAGTAGTCCCTACCTGGGTTAAAGATAGTAGTCCCTACCTGGGTTAAAGATAGTAGTCCCTACCTGGGTTAAAGATGGTAGTCACTACCTGGGTTAAAGATAGTAGTCCCTACCTGGGTTAAAGATAGTAGTCCCTACTTGGGTTAAAGATAGTAGTCCCTACCTGGGTTAAAGATAGTAGTCACTACCTGGGTTAAAGATAGTAGTCCCTACTTGGGTTAAAGATAGTAGTCCCTACCTGGGTTAAAGATAGTAGTCACTATCTGGGTTAAAGATAGTAGTCCCTACCTGGGTTAAAGATAGTAGTCCCTACCTGGGTTAAAGATAGTAGTCACTATCTGGGTTAAAGATAGTAGTCCCTACCTGGGTTAAAGATAGTAGTCCCTACCTGGGTTAAAGATAGTAGTCCCTACTTGGGTTAAAGATAGTAGTCCCTACCTGGGTTAAAGATAGTAGTCACTACCTGGGTTAAAGATAGTAGTCCCTACCTGGGTTAAAGATAGTAGTCCCTACCTGGGTTAAAGATAGTAGTCCCTACTTGGGTTAAAGATAGAAGTCACTACTTGGGTTAAAGATAGTAGTCGATACCTGGGTTAAAGATAGTAGTCCCTACCTGGGTTAAAGATAGTAGTCCCTACCTGGGTTAAAGATAGTAGTCCCTACCTGGGTTAAAGATAGTAGTCCCTACCTGGGTTAAAGATAGTAGTCACTACCTGGGTTAAAGATAGTAGTCCCTACCTGGGTTAAAGATAGTAGTCCCTACCTGGGTTAAAGATAGTAGTCCCTACCTAGGTTAAAGATAGTAGTCACTACCTGGGTTAAAGATAGTAGTCCCTACTTGGGTTAAAGATAGTAGTCACTACCTGGGTTAAAGATAGTAGTCCCTACTTGGGTTAAAGATAGTAGTCACTACTTGGGTTAAAGATAGTAGTCACTACCTGGGTTAAAGATAGTCACTACCTGGGTTAAAGATAGTAGTCACTACTTGGGTTAAAGATAGAAGTCCCTACCTGGGTTAAAGATAGTAGTCACTACCTGGGTTAAAGATAGAAGTCACTACCTGGGTTAAAGATAGTAGTCCCTACCTGGGTTAAAGATAGTAGTCACTACTTGGGTTAAAGATAGTAGTCACTACCAGGGTTAAAGATAGTAGTCACTACCTGGGTTAAAGATAGTCACTACCTGGGTTAAAGATAGTAGTCACTACTTGGGTTAAAGATAGTAGTCACTACCAGGGTTAAAGATAGTCACTACCTGGGTTAAAGATAGTAGTCACTACTTGGGTTAAAGATAGTAGTCCCTACCTGGGTTAAAGATAGTAGTCACTACCTGGGTTAAAGATAGAAGTCCCTACCTGGGTTAAAGATAGTAGTCACTACCTGGGTTAAAGATAGAAGTCACTACCTGGGTTAAAGATAGTAGTCCCTACCTGGGTTAAAGATAGTAGTCACTACTTGGGTTAAAGATAGTAGTCACTACCAGGGTTAAAGATAGTAGTCACTACCTCGGTTAAAGATAGTCACTACCTGGGTTAAAGATAGTAGTCACTACTTGGGTTAAAGATAGTAGTCACTACCAGGGTTAAAGATAGTCACTACCTGGGTTAAAGATAGTAGTCACTACTTGGGTTAAAGATAGTCCCTACCTGGGTTAAAGATAGTAGTCACTACCTGGGTTAAAGATAGTAGTCACTACTTGGGTTAAAGATAGTAGTCACTACCTGGGTTAAAGATAGTAGTCACTATCTGGGTTAAAGATAGTAGTCACTACTTGGGTTAAAGATAGTAGTCACTACCTGGGTTAAAGATAGTAGTCCCTACCTGGGTTAAAGATAGTAGTCACTACCTGGGTTAAAGATAGTAGTCACTACCAGGGTTAAAGATAGTAGTCACTACCTGGGTTAAAGATAGTAGTCACTACCTGGGTTAAAGATAGTAGTCCCTACCTGGGTTAAAGATAGTAGTCACTACTTGGGTTAAAGATAGTAGTCCCTACCTGGGTTAAAGATAGAAGTCCCTACTTGGGTTAAAGATAGTAGTCCCTACCTGGGTTAAAGGTAGTAGTCACAACCTGGGTTAAATATAGTAGTCACTACCTGGGTTAAAGATAGTAGTCACTACTTGGGTTAAAGATAGTAGTCACTACCTGGGTTAAAGATAGTAGTCACTATCTGGGTTAAAGATAGTAGTCACTACTTGGGTTAAAGATAGTAGTCACTACCTGGGTTAAAGATAGTAGTCCCTACCTGGGTTAAAGATAGTAGTCACTACCTGGGTTAAAGATAGTAGTCCCTACCTGGGTTAAAGATAGTAGTCACTACCTGGGTTAAAGATAGTAGTCCCTACCTGGGATAAAGATAGTCCCTACCTGGGTTAAAGATAGTAGTCACTACCTGGGTTAAAGATAGTCACTACCTGGGTTAAAGATAGTAGTCCCTACCTGGGTTAAAGATAGAAGTCCCTACCTGGGTTAAAGATAGTAGTCACTACCTGGGTTAAAGATAGTCACTACCTGGGTTAAAGATAGTAGTCCCTACCTGGGTTAAAGATAGTCCCTACCTGGGTTAAAGATAGTAGTCACTACCTGGGTTAAAGATAGTCACTACCTGGGTTAAAGATAGTAGTCCCTACCTGGGCTAAAGATAGTCCCTACCTGGGTTAAAGATAGTAGTCACTACCTGGGTTAAAGATAGTCACTACCTGGGTTAAAGATAGTAGTCACTACCTGGGTTAAAGATAGTAGTCCCTACCTGGGTTAAAGATAGTCCCTACCTGGGTTAAAGATAGTAGTCACTACCTGGGTTAAAGATAGTAGTCACTACCTGGGTTAAAGATAGTAGTCCCTACTTGGGTTAAAGATAGTAGTACCTACCTGGGTTAAAGGTAGTAGTCACTACCTGGGTTAAAGATAGTAGTCACTACCTGGGTTAAAGATAGTAGTCACTACTTGGGTTAAAGATAGTAGTCACTACCTGGGTTAAAGATAGTAGTCACTATCTGGGTTAAAGATAGTAGTCACTACTTGGGTTAAAGATAGTAGTCACTACCTGGGTTAAAGATAGTAGTCCCTACCTGGGTTAAAGATAGTAGTCCCTACCTGGGTTAAAGATAGTAGTCCCTACTTGGGTTAAAGATAGAAGTCACTACTTGGGTTAAAGATAGTAGTCGATACCTGGGTTAAATATAGTAGTCCCTACCTGGGTTAAAGATAGTAGTCCCTACCTGGGTTAAAGATAGTAGTCCCTACCTGGGTTAAAGATAGTAGTCCCTACCTGGGTTAAAGATGGTAGTCACTACCTGGGTTAAAGATAGTAGTCCCTACCTGGGTTAAAGATAGTAGTCCCTACTTGGGTTAAAGATAGTAGTCCCTACCTGGGTTAAAGATAGTAGTCACTACCTGGGTTAAAGATAGTAGTCCCTACTTGGGTTAAAGATAGTAGTCCCTACCTGGGTTAAAGATAGTAGTCACTATCTGGGTTAAAGATAGTAGTCCCTACCTGGGTTAAAGATAGTAGTCCCTACCTGGGTTAAAGATAGTAGTCACTATCTGGGTTAAAGATAGTAGTCCCTACCTGGGTTAAAGATAGTAGTCCCTACCTGGGTTAAAGATAGTAGTCCCTACTTGGGTTAAAGATAGTAGTCCCTACCTGGGTTAAAGATAGTAGTCACTACCTGGGTTAAAGATAGTAGTCCCTACCTGGGTTAAAGATAGTAGTCCCTACCTGGGTTAAAGATAGTAGTCCCTACTTGGGTTAAAGATAGAAGTCACTACTTGGGTTAAAGATAGTAGTCGATACCTGGGTTAAAGATAGTAGTCCCTACCTGGGTTAAAGATAGTAGTCCCTACCTGGGTTAAAGATAGTAGTCCCTACCTGGGTTAAAGATAGTAGTCCCTACCTGGGTTAAAGATAGTAGTCACTACCTGGGTTAAAGATAGTAGTCCCTACCTGGGTTAAAGATAGTAGTCCCTACCTGGGTTAAAGATAGTAGTCCCTACCTAGGTTAAAGATAGTAGTCACTACCTGGGTTAAAGATAGTAGTCCCTACTTGGGTTAAAGATAGTAGTCACTACCTGGGTTAAAGATAGTAGTCCCTACTTGGGTTAAAGATAGTAGTCACTACTTGGGTTAAAGATAGTAGTCACTACCTGGGTTAAAGATAGTCACTACCTGGGTTAAAGATAGTAGTCACTACTTGGGTTAAAGATAGAAGTCCCTACCTGGGTTAAAGATAGTAGTCACTACCTGGGTTAAAGATAGAAGTCACTACCTGGGTTAAAGATAGTAGTCCCTACCTGGGTTAAAGATAGTAGTCACTACTTGGGTTAAAGATAGTAGTCACTACCAGGGTTAAAGATAGTAGTCACTACCTGGGTTAAAGATAGTCACTACCTGGGTTAAAGATAGTAGTCACTACTTGGGTTAAAGATAGTAGTCACTACCAGGGTTAAAGATAGTCACTACCTGGGTTAAAGATAGTAGTCACTACTTGGGTTAAAGATAGTAGTCCCTACCTGGGTTAAAGATAGTAGTCACTACCTGGGTTAAAGATAGAAGTCCCTACCTGGGTTAAAGATAGTAGTCACTACCTGGGTTAAAGATAGAAGTCACTACCTGGGTTAAAGATAGTAGTCCCTACCTGGGTTAAAGATAGTAGTCACTACTTGGGTTAAAGATAGTAGTCACTACCAGGGTTAAAGATAGTAGTCACTACCTCGGTTAAAGATAGTCACTACCTGGGTTAAAGATAGTAGTCACTACTTGGGTTAAAGATAGTAGTCACTACCAGGGTTAAAGATAGTCACTACCTGGGTTAAAGATAGTAGTCACTACTTGGGTTAAAGATAGTAGTCCCTACCTGGGTTAAAGATAGTAGTCACTACCTGGGTTAAAGGTAGAAGTCCCTACCTGGGTTAAAGATAGTAGTCACTACCTGGGTTAAAGATAGAAGTCACTACCTGGGTTAAAGATAGTAGTCCCTACCTGGGTTAAAGATAGTAGTCACTACTTGGGTTAAAGATAGTAGTCACTACCAGGGTTAAAGATAGTAGTCATAACTGGGTTAAAGATAGTCACTACCTGGGTTAAAGATAGTAGTCACTACTTGGGTTAAAGATAGTAGTCACTACCAGGGTTAAAGATAGTAGTCACTACTTGGGTTAAAGATAGTCACTACCTGGGTTAAAGATAGTAGTCACTACTTGGGTTAAAGATAGTAGTCACTACCTGGGTTAAAGATAGTAGTCACTACTTGGGTTAAAGATAGTAGTCACTACCTGGGTTAAAGATAGTAGTCACTACCAGGGTTAAAGATAGTAGTCCCTACCTGGGTTAAAGATAGTCACTACCTGGGTTAAATATAGTAGTCACTACCTGGGTTAAAGATAGTAGTCACTACCAGGGTTAAAGATAGTAGTCACTACCTGGGTGAAATATAGTAGTCCCTACCTGGGTTAAAGATAGTAGTCACTACCTGGGTTAAAGATAGTAGTCACTACTTGGGTTAAAGATAGTAGTCCCTACCTGGGTTAAAGATAGTAGTCACTACTTGGGTTAAAGATAGTAGTCCCTACCTGGGTTAAAGATAGAAGTCCCTACTTGGGTTAAAGATAGTAGTCCCTACCTGGGTTAAAGGTAGTAGTCACTACCTGGGTTAAAGATAGTAGTCACTACCTGGGTTAAAGATAGTAGTCACTACTTGGGTTAAAGATAGTAGTCACTACCTGGGTTAAAGATAGTAGTCACTATCTGGGTTAAAGATAGTAGTCACTACTTGGGTTAAAGATAGTAGTCACTACCTGGGTTAAAGATAGTAGTCCCTACCTGGGTTAAAGATTGTAGTCACTACCTGGGTTAAAGATAGTAGTCCCTACCTGGGTTAAAGATAGTAGTCACTACCTGGGTTAAAGATAGTAGTCCCTACCTGGGTTAAAGATAGTCCCTACCTGGGTTAAAGATAGTAGTCACTACCTGGGTTAAAGATAGTCACTACCTGGGTTAAAGATAGTAGTCCCTACCTGGGTTAAAGATAGAAGTCCCTACCTGGGTTAAAGATAGTAGTCACTACCTGGGTTAAAGATAGTCACTACCTGGGTTAAAGATAGTAGTCCCTACCTGGGTTAAAGATAGTCCCTACCTGGGTTAAAGATAGTAGTCACTACCTGGGTTAAAGATAGTCACTACCTGGGTTAAAGATAGTAGTCCCTACCTGGGCTAAAGATAGTCCCTACCTGGGTTAAAGATAGTAGTCACTACCTGGGTTAAAGATAGTCACTACCTGGGTTAAAGATAGTAGTCACTACCTGGGTTAAAGATAGTAGTCCCTACCTGGGTTAAAGATAGTCCCTACCTGGGTTAAAGATAGTAGTCACTACCTGGGTTAAAGATAGTAGTCACTACCTGGGTTAAAGATAGTAGTCACTACCAGGGTTAAAGATAGTAGTCACTACCTGGGTTAAAGATAGTAGTCACTACCTGGGTTAAAGATAGTAGTCCCTACCTGGGTTAAAGATAGTAGTCACTACCTGGGTTAAAGATAGTAGTCCCTACCTGGGTTAAAGATAGTCCCTACCTGGGTTAAAGATAGTAGTCACTACCTGGGTTAAAGATAGTCCCTACCTGGGTTAAAGATAGTAGTCACTACCTGGGTTAAAGATAGTAGTCACTACCTGGATTAAAGATAGTAGTCCCTACCTGGGTTAAAGATAGTAGTCACTACCTGGGTTAAAGATAGTAGTCCCTACCTGGGTTAAAGAAAGTAGTCACTACCTGGGTTAAAGATAGAAGTCACTACCTGGGTTAAAGATAGAAGTCCCTACCTGGGTTAAAGATAGTAGTCACTACCTGGGTTAAAGATAGTAGTCACTACCTGGGTTAAAAATAGAAGTCACTACCTGGGTTAAAGATAGTAGTCACTACCAGGGTTAAAGATAGTAGTCCCTACCTGGGTTAAAGATAGTAGTCACTACCTGGGTTAAAGATAGAAGTCCCTACCTGGGTTAAAGATAGTAGTCACTACCTGGGTTAAAGATAGTAGTCCCTACCTGGGTTAAAGATAGTAGTCACTACCTGGGTTAAAGATAGAAGTCCCTACCTGGGTTAAAGATAGTAGTCACTACCTGGGTTAAAGATAGTAGTCCCTACCTGGGTTAAAGATAGTAGTCACTACCTGGGTTAAAGATAGTAGTCACTACCTGGGTTAAAGATAGAAGTCCCTACCTGGGTTAAAGATAGTAGTCACTACCTGGGTTAAAGATAGAAGTCCCTACCTGGGTTAAAGATAGTTGTCACTACCTGGGTTAAAGATAGAAGTCCCTACCTGGGTTAAAGATAGTAGTCACTACCTGGGTTAAAGATAGTAGTCACTACCTGGGTTAAAGATAGTAGTCCCTACTTGGGTTAAAGATAGTAGTCACTACTTGGGTTAAAGATAGTAGTCACTACCTGGGTTAAAGATAGTAGTCGATACCTGGGTTAAAGATAGTAGTCCCTACCTGGGTTAAAGATAGTAGTCCCTACCTGGGTTAAAGATAGTAGTCACTACCTGGGTTAAAGATAGTAGTCCCTACCTGGGTTAAAGATAGTAGTCACTACCTGGGTTAAAGATAGTAGTCACTACCTGGGTTAAAGATAGTAGTCACTACCTGTGTTAAAGATAGCAGTCTCTACCTTGGTTAAAGATAGTAGTCACTACCTGGGTTAAAGATATTAGTCCCTACCTGGGTTAAAGATAGTAGTCCCTACCTGGGTTAAAGATAGTAGTCACTACCTGGGTTAAAGATAGTAGTCACTACCTGGGTTAAAGATATTAGTCCCTACTTGGGTTAAAGATAGTAGTCCCTACCTGGGTTAAAGATAGTAGTCACTACCTGGGTTAAAGATAGAAGTCCCTACCTGGGTTAAAGATAGTAGTCACTACCTGGGTTAAAGATAGTAGTCACTACCTGGGTTAAAGATAGAAGTCCCTACCTGGGTTAAAGATAGTAGTCACTACCTGGGTTAAAGATAGTAGTCCCGACCTGGGTTAAAGATAGTAGTCCCTACCTGGGTTAAAGATAGTAGTCACTACCTGGGTTAAAGATAGTAGTCCCTACTTGGGTTAAAGATAGTAGTCACTACTTGGGTTAAAGATAGTAGTCACTACCTGGGTTAAAGGTAGTAGTCCCTACCTGGGTTAAAGATAGTAGTCCCTACCTTGGTTAAAGATAGTAGTCCCTACCTGGGTTAAAGATAGAAGTCCCTACCTGGGTTAAAGATAGTCACTACCTGGGTTAAAGATAGTTGTCACTACCTGGGTTAAAGATAGTAGTCCCTACCTGGGTTAAAGATAGTAGTCCCTACCTGGGTTAAAGATAGAAGTCCCTACCTGGGTTAAAGATAGTAGTCCCTACCTGGGTTAAAGATAGTAGTCACTACCTGGGTTAAAGATAGTAGTCCCTACCTGGGTTAAAGATAGTAGTCCCTACCTGGGTTAAAGATAGAAGTCCCTACCTGGGTTAAAGATAGTCACTACCTGGGTTAAAGATAGTAGTCACTACCTGGGTTAAAGATAGTAGTCCCTACCTGGGTTAAAGATAGTAGTCCCAACCTGGGTTAAAGATAGTAGTCACTACCTGGGTTAAAGATAGTAGTCCCTACCTGGGTTAAAGGTAGTAGTCACTACCTGGGTTAAAGATAGTAGTCCCTACCTGGGTTAAAGATAGTCACTACCTGGGTTAAAGATAGTAGTCGATACCTGGGTTAAAGATAGAAGTCCCTACCTGGGTTAAAGATAGTAGTCACTACCTGGGTTAAAGATAGTAGTCGATACCTGGGTTAAAGATAGTAGTCCCTACCTGGGTTAAAGATAGTAGTCACTACCTGGGTTAAAGATAGTAGTCCCTACCTGGGTTAAAGATAGTAGTCACTACCTGGGTTAAAGATAGTAGTCACTACCTGGGTTAAAGATAGTAGTCACTACCTGGGTTAAAGATAGTAGTCCCTACCTGGGTTAAAGATAGTAGTCACTACCTGGGTTAAAGATAGTAGTCACTACCTGGGTTAAAGATAGTAGTCCCTACCTGGGTTAAAGATAGTAGTTACTACCTGGGTTAAAGATAGTAGTCCCTACCTGGGTTAAAGATAGTAGTCGATACCTGGGTTAAAGATAGTAGTCCCTACCTGGGTTAAAGATAGTAGTCCCTACCTGGGTTAAAGATAGTAGTCCCTACCTGGGTTAAAGATAGTAGTCGATACCTGGGTTAAAGATAGAAGTCCCTACCTGGGTTAAAGATAGTAGTCCCTACCTGGGTTAAAGATAGTAGTCCCTACCTGGGTTAAAGATAGTAGTCGATACCTGGGTTAAAGATAGTAGTCTCTACCTGGGTTAAAGATAGTAGTCCCTACCTGGGTTAAAGATAGTAGTCCCTACCTGGGTTAAAGATAGTAGTCGATACCTGGGTTAAAGATAGTAGTCCCTACCTGGGTTAAAGATAGTAGTCCCTACCTGGGTTAAAGATAGTAGTCCCTACCTGGGTTAAAGATAGTAGTCGATACCTGGGTTAAAGATAGTAGTCCCTACCTGGGTTAAAGATAGTAGTCCCTACCTGGGTTAAAGATAGTAGTCCCTACCTGGGTTAAAGATAGTAGTCGATACCTGGGTTAAAGATAGAAGTCCCTACCTGGGTTAAAGATAGTAGTCCCTACCTGGTTTAAAGATAGTAGTCCCTACCTGGGTTACAGATAGTAGTCGATACCTGGGTTAAAGATAGAAGTCCCTACCTGGGTTAAAGATAGTAGTCCCTACCTGGGTTAAAGATAGTAGTCCCTACCTGGGTTAAAGATAGTAGTCCCTACCTGGGTTAAAGATAGTAGTCACTACCTGGGTTAAAGATAGTAGTCCCTACCTGGGTTAAAGATAGTAGTCCCTACCTGGGTTAAAGATAATAGTCCCTACCTGGGTTAAAGATAGTAGTCGATACCTGGGTTAAAGATAGAAGTCCCTACCTGGGTTAAAGGTAGTAGTCACTACCTGGGTTAAAGATAGTAGTCACTACCTGGGTTAAAGATAGTAGTCCCTACCTGGGTTAAAGATAGTAGTCACTACCTGGGTTAAAGATAGTAGTCCCTACATGGGTTAAAGATAGTAGTCGATACCTGGGTTAAAGATAGTAGTCCCTACCTGGGTTAAAGATAGTAGTCCCTGTAGTCCCTACCTGGGTTAAAGATAGTAGTCCCTACCTGGGTTAAAGATAGTAGTCCCTACCAGGGTTAAAGATAGTAGTCCCTACCAGGGTTAAAGATAGTAGTCCCTACCTGGGTTAAAGATAGTAGTCCCTACCTGGGTTAAAGATAGTAGTCCCTACCTGGGTTAAAGATAGTAGTCCCTACCTGGGTTAAAGATAGTAGTCCCTACCTGGGTTAAAGATAGTAGTCGATACCTGGGTTAAAGATAGAAGTCCCTACCTGGGTTAAAGATAGTAGTCCCTACCTGGGTTAAAGATAGTAGTCCCTACCTGGGTTAAAGATAGTAGTCACTACCTGGGTTAAAGATAGTAGTCCCTACCTGGGTTAAAGATAGTAGTCCCTAACTGGGTTAAAGATAGTAGTCCCTACCTGGGTTAAAGGTAGTAGTCGATACCTGGGTTAAAGATAGAAGTCCCTACCTGGGTTAAAGGTAGTAGTCCCTACCTGGGTTAAAGATAGTAGTCACTACCTGGGTTAAAGATAGTAGTCCCTACCTGGGTTAAAGATAGTAGTCGATACCTGGGTTAAAGATAGAAGTCCCTACCTGGGTTAAAGATAGTAGTCCCTACCTGGGTTAAAGATAGTAGTCCCTAACTGGGTTAAAGATAGTAGTCACTACCTGGGTTAAAGATAGTAGTCCCTACCTGGGTTAAAGATAGTAGTCGATAACTGGGTTAAAGATAGAAGTCCCTACCTGGGTTAAAGATAGTAGTCCCTACCTGGGTTAAAGATAGTAGTCCCTAACTGGGTTAAAGATAGTAGTCCCTACCTGGGTTAAAGATAGTAGTCCCTAACTGGGTTAAAGATAGTAGTCACTACCTGGGTTAAAGATAGTAGTCCCTACCTGGGTTAAAGATAGTAGTCGATACCTGGGTTAAAGATAGAAGTCCCTACCTGGGTTAAAGATAGTAGTCCCTACCTGGGTTAAAGATAGTAGTCCCTAACTGGGTTAAAGATAGTAGTCCCTACCTGGGTTAAAGATAGTAGTCCCTACCTGGGTTAAAGATAGTAGTCCCTACCTGGGTTAAAGATAGTAGTCCCTACCTGGGTTAAAGATAATAGTCCCTACCTGGGTTAAAGATAGTAGTCGATACCTGGGTTAAAGATAGAAGTCCCTACCTGGGTTAAAGGTAGTAGTCACTACCTGGGTTAAAGATAGTAGTCACTACCAGGGTTAAAGATAGTAGTCCCTACCTGGGTTAAAGATAGTAGTCACTACCTGGGTTAAAGATAGTAGTCCCTACCTGGGTTAAAGATAGTAGTCGATACCTGGGTTAAAGATAGTAGTCCCTACCTGGGTTAAAGATAGTAGTCCCTGTAGTGCCTACCTGGGTTAAAGATAGTAGTCCCTACCTGGGTTAAAGATAGTAGTCCCTACCAGGGTTAAAGATAGTAGTCCCTACCAGGGTTAAAGATAGTAGTCCCTACCTGGGTTAAAGATAGTAGTCCCTACCTGGGTTAAAGATAGTAGTCCCTACCTGGGTTAAAGATAGTAGTCCCTACCTGGGTTAAAGATAGTAGTCACTACCTGGGTTAAAGATAGTAGTCCCTACCTGGGTTAAAGATAGTAGTCACTATCTGGGTTAAAGATAGTAGTCACTACTTGGGTTAAAGATAGTAGTCCCTACCTGGGTTAAAGATAGTAGTCGATACCTGGGTTAAAGATAGAAGTCCCTACCTGGGTTAAAGATAGTAGTCCCTACCTGGGTTAAAGATAGTAGTCCCTAACTGGGTTAAAGATAGTAGTCACTACCTGGGTTAAAGATAGTAGTCCCTACCTGGGTTAAAGATAGTAGTCGATACCTGGGTTAAAGATAGAAGTCCCTACCTGGGTTAAAGATAGTAGTCCCTACCTGGGTTAAAGATAGTAGTCCCTAACTGGGTTAAAGATAGTAGTCACTACCTGGGTTAAAGATAGTAGTCCCTACCTGGGTTAAAGATAGTAGTCCCTACCTGGGTTAAAGATAGTAGTCGATACCTGGGTTAAAGATAGTAGTCGATACCTGGGTTAAAGATAGTAGTCCCTACCTGGGTTAAAGATAGTAGTCCCTACCTGGGTTAAAGATAGTAGTCGATACCTGGGTTAAAGATAGTAGTCGATACCTGGGTTAAAGATAGTAGTCCCTACCTGGGTTAAAGATAGTAGTCCCTACCTGGGTTAAAGATAGTAGTCGATACCTGGGTTAAAGATAGAAGTCCCTACCTGGGTTAAAGATAGTAGTCCCTACCTGGGTTAAAGATAGTAGTCCCTACCTGGGTTAAAGATAGTAGTCACTACCTGGGTTAAAGATAGTAGTCCCTACCTGGGTTAAAGATAGTAGTCACTACCTGGGTTAAAGATAGTAGTCCCTACCTGGGTTAAAGATAGTAGTCGATACCTGGGTTAAAGATAGTAGTCCCTACCTGGGTTAAAGATAGTAGTCCCTACCTGGGTTAAAGATAGTAGTCACTACCTGGGTTAAAGATAGTAGTCCCTACCTGGGTTAAAGATAGTAGTCGATACCTGGGTTAAAGATAGTAGTCCCTACCTGGGTTAAATATAGTAGTCACTACCTGGGTTAAAGATAGTAGTCCCTACCTGGGTTAAAGATAGTAGTCACTACCTGGGTTAAAGATAGTAGTCCCTACCTGGGTTAAAGATAGTAGTCCCTACCTGGGTTAAAGATAGTAGTCACTAACTGGGTTAAAGATAGTAGTCCCTACCTGGGTTAAAGATAGTAGTCGATACCTGGGTTAAAGATAGTAGTCCCTACCTGGGTTAAAGATAGTAGTCACTACCTGGGTTAAAGATAGTAGTCCCTACCTGGGTTAAAGATAGTAGTCGATACCTTGGTTAATGATAGTAGTCACTACCTGGGTTAAAGATAGTCACTACCTGGGTTAAAGATAGTAGTCCCTACCTGGGTTAAAGATAGTAGTCGATACCTGGGTTAAAGATAGTAGTCACTACCTGGGTTAAAGATAGTCACTACCTGGGTTAAAGATAGTAGTCCCTACCTGGGTTAAAGATAGTAGTCGATACCTGGGTTAAAGATAGTAGTCACTACCTGGGTTAAAGATAGTCACTACCTGGGTTAAAGATAGAAGTCCCTACCTGGGTTAACGATAGTAGTCACTACCTGGGTTAAAGATAGTAGTCCCTACCTGGGTTAAAGATAGAAGTCCCTACCTGGGTTAAAGATAGTAGTCCCTACCTGGGTTAAAGATAGTAGTCACTGCCTGGGTTAAAGATAGTAGTCACTACCTGGGTTAAAGATAGTAGTCCCTACCTGGGTTAAAGATAGTAGTCGATACCTGGGTTAAAGATAGTAGTCACTACCTGGGTTAAAGATAGTCACTACCTGGGTTAAAGATAGTAGTCCCTACCTGGGTTAAAGATAGTAGTCGATACCTGGGTTAAAGATAGTAGTCACTACCTGGGTTAAAGATAGTCACTACCTGGGTTAAAGATAGTAGTCCCTACCTGGGTTAAAGATAGTAGTCGATACCTGGGTTAAAGATAGTAGTCACTATCTGGGTTAAAGATAGTCACTACCTGGGTTAAAGATAGAAGTCCCTACCTGGGTTAAAGATAGTAGTCACTACCTGGGTTAAAGATAGTAGTCCCTACCTGGGTTAAAGATAGAAGTCCCTACCTGGGTTAAAGATAGTAGTCCCTACCTGGGTTAAAGATAGTAGTCACTACCTGGGTTAAAGATAGTAGTCACTACCTGGGTTAAAGATAGTAGTCCCTACCTGGGTTAAAGATAGTAGTCGATACCTGGGTTAAAGATAGTAGTCACTACCTGGGTTAAAGATAGTCACTACCTGGGTTAAAGATAGTAGTCCCTACCTGGGTTAAAGATAGTAGTCGATACCTGGGTTAAAGATAGTAGTCACTACCTGGGTTAAAGATAGTCACTACCTGGGTTAAAGATAGTAGTCCCTACCTGGGTTAAAGATAGTAGTCGATACCTGGGTTAAAGATAGTAGTCACTACCTGGGTTAAAGATAGTCACTACCTGGGTTAAAGATAGAAGTCCCTACCTGGGTTAAAGATAGTAGTCACTACCTGGGTTAAAGATAGTAGTCCCTACCTGGGTTAAAGATAGAAGTCCCTACCTGGGTTAAAGATAGTAGTCCCTACCTGGGTTAAAGATAGTAGTCACTACCTGGGTTAAAGATAGTAGTCACTACCTGGGTTAAAGATAGTAGTCCCTACCTGGGTTAAAGATAGTAGTCGATACCTGGGTTAAAGATAGTAGTCACTACCTGGGTTAAAGATAGACACTACCTGGGTTAAAGATAGTAGTCCCTACCTGGGTTAAAGATAGTAGTCGATACCTGGGTTAAAGATAGTAGTCACTACCTGGGTTAAAGATAGTCACTACCTGGGTTAAAGATAGTAGTCCCTACCTGGGTTAAAGATAGTAGTCGATACCTGGGTTAAAGATAGTAGTCACTACGTGGGTTAAAGATAGTCACTACCTGGGTTAAAGATAGAAGTCCCTACCTGGGTTAAAGATAGTAGTCCCTACCTGGGTTAAAGATAGTAGTCCCTACCTGGGTTAAAGATAGTAGTCGATACCTGGGTTAAAGATAGTAGTCCCTACCTGGGTTAAAGATAGTAGTCGATACCTGGGTTAAAGATAGTAGTCACTACCTGGGTTAAAGATAGTCACTACCTGGGTTAAAGATAGAAGTCCCTACCTGGGTTAAAGATAGAAGTCCCTACCTGGGTTAAAGATAGTAGTCCCTACCTGGGTTAAAGATAGTAGTCCCTACCTGGGTTAAAGATAGTAGTCACTACCTGGGTTAAAGATAGTAGTCCCTACCTGGGTTAAAGATAGAAGTCCCTACCTGGGTTAAAGATAGTAGTCCCTACCTGGGTTAAAGATAATAGTCACTACCTGGGTTAAAGATAGTAGTCACTACCTGGGTTAAAGATAGTAGTCCCTACCTGGGTTAAAGATAGTAGTCGATACCTGGGTTAAAGATAGTAGTCACTACCTGGGTTAAAGATAGAAGTCACTACCTGGGTTAAAGATAGTAGTCCCTACCTGGGTTAAAGATAGTAGTCGATACCTGGGTTAAAGATAGTAGTCACTACCTGGGTTAAAGATAGTCACTACCTGGGTTAAAGATAGTAGTCCCTACCTGGGTTAAAGATAGTAGTCGATACCTGGGTTAAAGATAGTAGTCACTACCTGGGTTAAAGATAGTCACTACCTGGGTTAAAGATAGAAGTCCCTACCTGGGTTAAAGATAGTAGTCACTACCTGGGTTAAAGATAGTAGTCCCTACCTGGGTTAAAGATAGAAGTCCCTACCTGGGTTAAAGATAGTAGTCCCTACCTGGGTTAAAGATAGTAGTCACTACCTGGGTTAAAGATAGTAGTCACTACCTGGGTTAAAGATAGTAGTCACTACCTGGGTTAAAGATAGTAGTCACTACCTGGGTTAAAGATAGTAGTCCCTACCTGGGTTAAAGATAGTAGTCCCTACCTGGGTTAAAGATAGTAGTCCCTACCTGGGTTAAAGATAGTAGTCACTACCTGAGTTAAAGATAGTCACTACCTGGGTTAAAGATAGTAGTCACTACCTGGGTTAAAGATAGTAGTCCCTACCTGGGTTAAAGATAGTCCCTACCTGGGTTAAAGATAGAAGTCCCTACCTGGGTTAAAGATAGTAGTCCCTACCTGGGTTAAAGATAGTCCCTACCTGGGTTAAAGATAGAAGTCCCTACCTGGGTTAAAGATAGTAGTCACTACCTGGGTTAAAGATAGTAGTCGATACCTGGGTTAAAGATAGTAGTCACTACCTGGGTTAAAGATAGTAGTCCCTACTTGGGTTAAAGATAGTAGTCACTACCTGGGTTAAAGATAGAAGTCACTACCTGGGTTAAAGATAGTAGTCGATACCTGGGTTAAAGATAGTAGTCACTACCTGGGTTTAAGATAGTAGTCCCTACCTGGGTTAAAGATAGTAGTCGATACCTGGGTTAAAGATAGTAGTCACTACCTGGGTTAAAGATAGTCACTACCTGGGTTAAAGATAGAAGTCCCTACCTGGGTTAAAGATAGAAGTCCCTACCTGGGTTAAAGATAGTAGTCCCTACCTGGGTTAAAGATAGTAGTCCCTACCTGGGTTAAAGATAGTAGTCACTACCTGGGTTAAAGATAGTAGTCCCTACCTGGGTTAAAGATAGAAGTCCCTACCTGGGTTAAAGATAGTAGTCCCTACCTGGGTTAAAGATAGTAGTCACTACCTGGGTTAAAGATAGTAGTCACTACCTGGGTTAAAGATAGTAGTCCCTACCTGGGTTAAAGATAGTAGTCGATACCTGGGTTAAAGATAGTAGTCACTACCTGGGTTAAAGATAGAAGTCACTACCTGGGTTAAAGATAGTAGTCCCTACCTGGGTTAAAGATAGTAGTCGATACCTGGGTTAAAGATAGTAGTCACTACCTGGGTTAAAGATAGTCACTACCTGGGTTAAAGATAGTAGTCCCTACCTGGGTTAAAGATAGTAGTCGATACCTGGGTTAAAGATAGTAGTCACTACCTGGGTTAAAGATAGTCACTACCTGGGTTAAAGATAGAAGTCCCTACCTGGGTTAAAGATAGTAGTCACTACCTGGGTTAAAGATAGTAGTCCCTACCTGGGTTAAAGATAGAAGTCCCTACCTGGGTTAAATATAGTAGTCCCTACCTGGGTTAAAGATAGTAGTCACTACCTGGGTTAAAGATAGTAGTCACTACCTGGGTTAAAGATAGTAGTCACTACCTGGGTTAAAGATAGTAGTCACTACCTGGGTTAAAGATAGTAGTCCCTACCTGGGTTAAAGATAGTAGTCCCTACCTGGGTTAAAGATAGTAGTCCCTACCTGGGTTAAAGATAGTAGTCACTACCTGAGTTAAAGATAGTCACTACCTGGGTTAAAGATAGTAGTCACTACCTGGGTTAAAGATAGTAGTCCCTACCTGGGTTAAAGATAGTCCCTACCTGGGTTAAAGATAGAAGTCCCTACCTGGGTTAAAGATAGTAGTCCCTACCTGGGTTAAAGATAGTCCCTACCTGGGTTAAAGATAGAAGTCCCTACCTGGGTTAAAGATAGTAGTCACTACCTGGGTTAAAGATAGTAGTCGATACCTGGGTTAAAGATAGTAGTCACTACCTGGGTTAAAGATAGTAGTCCCTACCTGGGTTAAAGATAGTAGTCCCTACTTGGGTTAAAGATAGTAGTCACTACCTGGGTTAAAGATAGAAGTCACTACCTGGGTTAAAGATAGTAGTCGATACCTGGGTTAAAGATAGTAGTCACTACCTGGGTTAAAGATAGTAGTCCCTACCTGGGTTAAAGATAGTAGTCACTACCTGGGTTAAAGATAGTAGTCACTACCTGGGTTAAAGGTAGTAGTCCCTACCTGGGTTAAAGATAGTAGTCACTACCTGGGTTAAAGATAGTAGTCACTATCTGGGTTAAAGATAGTAGTCACTACCTGGGTTAAAGATAGTAGTCACTATCTGGGTTAAAGATAGTAGTCACTACCTGGGTTAAAGATAGTAGTCACTATCTGGGTTAAAGATAGTAGTCACTACCTGGGTTAAAGATAGTAGTCACTACCTGGGTTAAAGATAGTAGTCACTACCTGGGTTAAAGATAGTAGTCACTACCTGGGTTAAAGATAGTCACTATCTGGGTTAAAGATAGAAGTCCCTACCTGGGTTAAAGATAGAAGTCCCTACCTGGGTTAAAGATAGTAGTCCCTACCTGGGTTAAAGATAGTAGTCCCTACCTGGGTTAAAGATAGTAGTCACTACCTGGGTTAAAGATAGTAGTCCCTACCTGGGTTAAAGATAGAAGTCCCTACCTGGGTTAAAGATAGTAGTCCCTACCTGGGTTAAAGATAGTAGTCACTACCTGGGTTAAAGATAGTAGTCACTACCTGGGTTAAAGATAGTAGTCCCTACCTGGGTTAAAGATAGTAGTCGATACCTGGGTTAAAGATAGTAGTCACTACCTGGGTTAAAGATAGAAGTCACTACCTGGGTTAAAGATAGTAGTCGCTACCTGGGTTAAAGATAGTAGTCGATACCTGGGTTAAAGATAGTAGTCACTACCTGGGTTAAAGATAGTCACTACCTGGGTTAAAGATAGTAGTCCCTACCTGGGTTAAAGATAGTAGTCGATACCTGGGTTAAAGATAGTAGTCACTACCTGGGTTAAAGATAGTCACTACCTGGGTTAAAGATAGAAGTCCCTACCTGGGTTAAAGATAGTAGTCACTACCTGGGTTAAAGATAGTAGTCCCTACCTGGGTTAAAGATAGAAGTCCCTACCTGGGTTAAAGATAGTAGTCCCTACCTGGGTTAAAGATAGTAGTCACTACCTGGGTTAAAGATAGTAGTCACTACCTGGGTTAAAGATAGTAGTCACTACCTGGGTTAAAGATAGTAGTCACTACCTGGGTTAAAGATAGTAGTCCCTACCTGGGTTAAAGATAGTAGTCCCTACCTGGGTTAAAGATAGTAGTCCCTACCTGGGTTAAAGATAGTAGTCACTACCTGAGTTAAAGATAGTCACTACCTGGGTTAAAGATAGTAGTCACTACCTGGGTTAAAGATAGTAGTCCCTACCTGGGTTAAAGATAGTCCCTACCTGGGTTAAAGATAGAAGTCCCTACCTGGGTTAAAGATAGTAGTCCCTACCTGGGTTAAAGATAGTCCCTACCTGGGTTAAAGATAGAAGTCCCTACCTGGGTTAAAGATAGTAGTCACTACCTGGGTTAAAGATAGTAGTCGATACCTGGGTTAAAGATAGTAGTCACTACCTGGGTTAAAGATAGTAGTCCCTACCTGGGTTAAAGATAGTAGTCCCTACTTGGGTTAAAGATAGTAGTCACTACCTGGGTTAAAGATAGAAGTCACTACCTGGGTTAAAGATAGTAGTCGATACCTGGGTTAAAGATAGTAGTCACTACCTGGGTTAAAGATAGTAGTCCCTACCTGGGTTAAAGATAGTAGTCACTACCTGGGTTAAAGATAGTAGTCACTACCTGGGTTAAAGGTAGTAGTCCCTACCTGGGTTAAAGATAGTAGTCACTACCTGGGTTAAAGATAGTAGTCACTACCTGGGTTAAAGATAGTAGTCACTACCTGGGTTAAAGATAGTAGTCACTATCTGGGTTAAAGATAGTAGTCACTACCTGGGTTAAAGATAGTAGTCACTATCTGGGTTAAAGATAGTAGTCACTACCTGGGTTAAAGATAGTAGTCACTACCTGGGTTAAAGATAGTAGTCACTACCTGGGTTAAAGATAGTAGTCACTACCTGGGTTAAAGATAGTAGTCACTACCTGGGTTAAAGATATTAGTCACTACCTGGGTTAAAGATAGTAGTCCCTACTTGGGTTAAAGATAGTAGTCACTACCTGGGTTAAAGATAGTAGTCACTACCTGGGTTAAAGATAGTAGTCACTACCTGGGTTAAAGATAGTAGTCACTACCTGGGTTAAAGATAGTAGTCACTATCTGGGTTAAAGATAGTAGTCACTACCTGGGTTAAAGATAGTAGTCACTACCTGGGTTAAAGATAGTAGTCACTATCTGGGTTAAAGATAGTAGTCACTACCTGGGTTAAAGATAGTAGTCACTATCTGGGTTAAAGATAGTAGTCACTACCTGGGTTAAAGATAGTAGTCACTACCTGGGTTAAAGATAGTCACTACCTGGGTTAAAGATAGTAGTCCCTACCTGGGTTAAAGATAGTCACTACCTGGGTTAAAGATAGTAGTCACTACCTGGGTTAAAGATAGTCACTACCTGGGTTAAAGATAGTAGTCACTATCTGGGTTAAAGATAGTAGTCCCTACCTGGGTTAAAGATAGTAGTCCATACCAGGGTTAAAGATAGTAGTCACTACCAGGGTTTAAGATAGTAGTCACTACCTGGGTTAAATATAGTAGTCCCTACCTGGGTTAAAGATAGTAGTCCCTACCTGGGTTAAAGATAGTAGTCACTACCTGGGTTAAAGATAGTAGTCACTACCTGGGTTAAAGATAGTAGTCACTACCTGGGTTAAAGATAGTAGTCGATACCTGGGTTAAAGATAGTAGTCCCTACCTGGGTTAAAGATAGTAGTCACTACCTGGGTTAAAGATAGTAGTCCATACCTGGGTTAAAGATAGTAGTCACTACCAGGGTTAAAGATAGTAGTCCCTACTTGGGTTAAAGATAGTAGTCACTACTTGGGTTAAAGATAGTAGTCACTACCTGGGTTAAAGGTAGTAGTCCCTACCTGGGTTAAAGATAGTAGTCCCTACCTTGGTTAAAGATAGTAGTCCCTACCTGGGTTAAAGATAGTAGTCCCTACCTGGGTTAAAGATAGTCATTACCTGGGTTAAAGATAGTAGTCCCTACCTGGGTTAAAGATAGTAGTCCCTACTTGGGTTAAAGATAGTAGTCACTACCTGGGTTAAAGATAGAAGTCCCTACCTGGGTTAAAGATAGTAGTCACTACCTGGGTTAAAGATAGTAGTCACTACCTGGGTTAAAGATAGAAGTCCCTACCTTGGTTAAAGATAGTAGTCCCTACCTGGGTTAAAGATAGTAGTCACTACCTGGGTTAAAGATAGTAGTCCCTACCTGGGTTAAAGATAGTAGTCACTACCTGGGTTAAAGATAGTAGTCCCTACTTGGGTTAAAGATAGTAGTCACTACCTGGGTTAAAGATAGTAGTCACTACCTGGGTTAAAGATAGTAGTCCCTACCTGGGTTAAAGATAGTCCCTACCTGGGTTAAAGATAGTAGTCCCTACTTGGGTTAAAGATAGTAGTCACTACCTGGGTTAAAGATAGTAGTCACTACCTGGGTTAAAGATAGAAGTCCCTACCTTGGTTAAAGATAGTAGTCACTACCTGGGTTAAAGATAGTAGTCACTACCTGGGTTAAAGATAGTAGTCACTACCTGGGTTAAAGATAGTAGTCACTACCTGGGTGAAAGATAGTCACTACCTGGGTTAAAGATAGTAGTCACTACCTGGGTTAAAGGTAGTAGTCACTACCTGGGTTGAAGATAGTAGTCCCTACCTGGGTTAAAGATAGTAGTCACTACCTGGGTTAAAGATAGAAGTCCCTACCTGGGTTAAAGATAGTAGCCACTACCTGGGTTAAAGATAGTAGTCCCTACCTGGGTTAAAGATAGAAGTCCCTACCTGGGTTAAAGATAGAAGTCCCTACCTGGGTTAAAGGTAGTAGTCACTACCAGGGTTAAAGATAGTAGTCACTACCTGGGTTAAAGATAGTAGTCCCTACCTGGGTTAAAGATAGTAGTCACTACCTGGGTTAAAGATAGTAGTCACTACCTGGGTTAAAGATAGTAGTCCCTACCTGGGTTAAAGATAGTAGTCCCTACCTGGGTTAAAGATAGTAGTCCCTACCTGGGTTAAAGATAGTAGTCACTACCTGGGTTAAAGGTAGTAGTCACTACCTGGGTTAAAGATAGTAGTCCCTACCTGGGGTAAAGATAGTCACTACCTGGGTTAAAGATAGAAGTCACTACCTGGGTTAAAGATAGTAGTCCCTACCTGGGTTAAAGATAGTCCCTACCTGGGTTAAAGATAGTAGTCACTACCTGGGTTAAAGATAGTAGTCACTACCTGGGTTAAAGATAGTAGTCGATACCTGGGTTAAAGATAGTAGTCCCTACCTGGGTTAAAGATAGTCCCTACCTGGGTTAAAGATAGTAGTCACTACCTGGGTTAAAGATAGTAGTCACTACCCTGGGTTAAAGATAGTAGTCACTACCTGGGTTAAAGATAGTAGTCACTACCTGGGTTAAAGATAGTAGTCACTACCTGGGTTAAAGATAGTAGTCCCTACCTGGGTTAAAGATAGTAGTCACTACCTGGGTTAAAGATAGTAGCCACTACCTGGGTTAAAGATAGTAGTCCCTACCTGGGTTAAAAATAGTAGTCCCTACTTGGGTTAACGATAGTAGTCCCTACCTGGGTTAAAGATAGTAGTCACTACCTGGGTTAAAGATAGTAGTCACTACCTGGGTTAAAGATAGTAGCCACTACCTGGGTTAAAGATAGTAGTCCCTACCTGGGTTAAAGATAGTAGTCCCTACTTGGGTTAAAGATAGTAGTCCCTACTTGGGTTAAAGATAGTAGTCCCTACCTGGGTTAAAGGTAGTAGTCACTACTTGGGTTAAAGATAGTAGTCCCTACCTGGGTTAAAGATAGTAGCCACTACCTTGGTTAAAGATAGTAGTCACTACCTGGGTTAAAGGTAGTAGTCCCTACCTGGGTTAAAGATAGTAGTCCCTACCTGGGTTAAAGGTAGTAGTCACTACCAGGGTTAAAGATAGTAGTCACTACCTGGGTTAAAGATAGTAGCCACTACCTGGGTTAAAGGTAGTAGTCACTACTTGGGTTAAAGATAGTAGTCACTACCTGGGTTAAAGATAGTAGTCCCTACCTGGGTTAAAGATAGTAGTCCCTACTTGGGTTAAAGAGAGTAGTCCCTACTTGGGTTAAAGATAGTAGTCCCTACCTGGGTTAAAGATAGTTGTCCCTACCTGGGTTAAAGATAGTAGTCCCTACTTGGGTTAAAGATAGTAGTCCCTACCTGGGTTAAAGATAGTAGTCCCTACTTGGGTTAAAGATAGTAGTCCCTACTTGGGTTAAAGATAGTAGTCCCTACTTGGGTTAAAGATAGTAGTCCCTACCTGGGTTAAAGGTAGTAGTCACTACTTGGGTTAAAGATAGTAGTCACTACCTGGGTTAAAGATAGTAGTCCCTACCTGGGTTAAAGATAGTAGTCCCTACCAGGGTTAAAGATAGTAGTCCCTACCTGGGTTAAAGATAGTAGTCCCTACCAGGGTTAAAGATAGTAGTCACTACCTGGGTTAAAGATAGTAGTCCCTACCAGGGTTAAAGATAGTAGTCACTACCTGGGTTAAAGATAGTAGTCCCTACTTGGGTTAAAGATAGTAGTCCCTACCTGGGTTAAAGATAGTAGTCACTACCTGGGTTAAAGATAGTAGTCACTACCTGGGTTAAAGATAGTAGTCCCTACCAGGGTTAAAGATAGTAGTCACTACCTGGGTTAAAGATAGTAGTCCCTACTTGGGTTAAAGATAGTAGTCCCTACCTGGGTTAAAGGTAGTAGTCCCTACCTGGGTTAAAGATAGTAGTCACTACCTGGGTTAAAGGTAGTAGTCACTACCTGGGTTAAAGATAGTAGTCCCTACCTGGGTTAAAGATAGTAGCCACTACCTGGGTTAAAGATAGTAGTCACTACCTGGGTTAAAGATAGTAGTCCCTACCTGGGTTAAAGGTAGTAGTCACTACTTGGGTTAAAGATAGTAGTCACTACCTGGGTTAAAGATAGTAGTCCCTACCTGGGTTAAAGATAGTAGCCAGTACCTGGGTTAAAGATAGTAGTCACTACCTGGGTTAAAGATAGTAGTCCCTACCTGGGTTAAAGATAGTAGTCACTACCTGGGTTAAAGGTAGTAGTCCCTACCTGGGTTAAAGATAGTAGTCACTACTTGGGTTAAAGATAGTAGTCACTACCTGGGTTAAAGGTAGTAGTCACTACTTGGGTTAAAGATAGTAGTCACTACCTGGGTTAAAGGTAGTAGTCACTACTTGGGTTAAAGATAGTAGTCACTACCTGGGTTAAAGATAGTAGTCCCTACCTGGGTTAAAGATAGTAGTCACTACCTGGGTTAAAGATAGTAGTCCCTACCTGGGTTAAAGGTAGTAGTCACTACCTGGGTTAAAGATAGTAGTCACTACTTGGGTTAAAGATAGTAGCCACTACCTGGGTTAAAGATAGTAGTCACTACCTGGGTTAAAGATAGTAGTCACTACTTGGGTTAAAGATAGTAGTCCCTACCTGGGTTAAAGATAGTAGTCCCTACCTGGGTTAAAGGTAGTAGTCACTACCTGGGTTAAAGATAGTAGTCCCTACCTGGGTTAAAGATAGTAGTCCCTACCTGGGTTAAAGATAGTAGCCACTACCTGGGTTAAAGATAGTAGTCCCTACCTGGGTTAAAGATAGTAGTCACTACTTGGGTTAAAGATAGTAGCCACTACCTGGGTTAAAGATAGTAGTCCCTACCTGGGTTAAAGGTAGTAGCCACTACTTGGGTTAAAGATAGTAGTCACTACCTGGGTTAAAGATATTAGTCCCTACCTGGGTTAAAGATAGTAGTCACTACTTGGGTTAAAGATAGTAGCCACTACCTGGGTTAAAGGTAGTAGTCACTACTTGGGTTAAAGATAGTAGTCACTACCTGGGTTAAAGATAGTAGCCACTACCTGGGTTAAAGGTAGTAGTCACTACTTGGGTTAAAGATAGTAGTCACTACCTGGGTTAAAGATAGTAGTCCCTACCTGGGTTAAAGATAGTAGTCCCTACTTGGGTTAAAGATAGTAGTCCCTACTTGGGTTAAAGATAGTAGTCCCTACCTGGGTTAAAGATAGTAGTCCCTACCTGGGTTAAAGATAGTAGTCACTACTTGGGTTAAAGGTAGTAGTCCCTACCTGGGTTAAAGATAGTAGTCACTACTTGGGTTAAAGATAGTAGTCCCTACCTGGGTTAAAGATAGTAGTCACTACCTGGGTTAAAGATAGTAGTCCCTTCCTGGGTTAAAGATAGTAGTCCCTACCTGGGTTAAAGATAGTAGTCACTACTTGGGTTAAAGATAGTAGTCCCTACCTGGGTTAAAGATAGTAGTCCCTACCTGGGTTAAAGATAGTAGTCCCTACCTGGGTTAAAGTTAGAAGTCACTACCAGGGTTAAAGATAGTAGTCACTACCAGGGTTAAAGATAGTAGTCCCTACCTGGGTTAAAGATAGTAGTCACTACCAGGATTAAAGATAGTCACTACCTGGGTTAAAGATAGTCACTACCCTGGGTTAAAGATAGTAGTCACTACCAGGGTTAAAGATAGTAGTCCCTACCTGGGTTAAAGATAGTAGTCCCTACCAGGGTTAAAGATAGTAGTCCCTACCTGGGTTAAAGATAGTAGTCCCTACCTGGGTTAAAGATAGTAGTCACTACCAGGGTTAAAGATAGTAGTCCCTACCTGGGTTAAAGATAGTAGTCACTACCAGGATTAAAGATAGTCACTACCTGGGTTAAAGATAGTCACTACCCTGGGTTAAAGATAGTAGTCACTACCAGGGTTAAAGATAGTAGTCCCTACCTGGGTTAAAGATAGTAGTCCCTACCTGGGTTAAAGATAGTAGTCCCTACCTGGGTTAAAGATAGTAGTCACTACCAGGGTTAAAGATAGTAGTCCCTACCTGGGTTAAATATAGTAGTCCCTACCTGGGTTAAAGATAGTAGTCCCTACCTGGGTTAAAGATAGTAGTCACTACCTGGGTTAAAGATAGTAGTCCCTACCTGGGTTAAAGATAGTAGTCACTACTTGGGTTAAAGGTAGTAGTCCCTACCTGGGTTAAAGATAGTAGTCACTACTTGGGTTAAAGATAGTAGTCCCTACCTGGGTTAAAGATAGTAGTCACTACCTGGGTTAAAGATAGTAGTCCCTTCCTGGGTTAAAGATAGTAGTCCCTACCTGGGTTAAAGATAGTAGTCACTACTTGGGTTAAAGATAGTAGTCCCTACCTGGGTTAAAGATAGTAGTCCCTACCTGGGTTAAAGATAGTAGTCCCTACCTGGGTTAAAGTTAGAAGTCACTACCAGGGTTAAAGATAGTAGTCACTACCAGGGTTAAAGATAGTAGTCACTACCTGGGTTAAAGATAGTAGTCACTACCAGGATTAAAGATAGTCACTACCTGGGTTAAAGATAGTCACTACCCTGGGTTAAAGATAGTAGTCACTACCAGGGTTAAAGATAGTAGTCCCTACCTGGGTTAAAGATAGTAGTCCCTACCTGGGTTAAAGATAGTAGTCCCTACCTGGGTTAAAGATAGTAGTCCCTACCTGGGTTAAAGATAGTAGTCACTACCAGGGTTAAAGATAGTAGTCACTACCTGGGTTAAAGATAGAAGTCACTACCTGGGTTAAAGATAGTAGTCCCTACCTGGGTTAAAGATAGAAGTCACTACCTGGGTTAAAGATAGTCACTACCTGGGTTAAAGATAGAAGTCACTACCTGGGTTAAAGATAGTAGTCCCTACCTGGGTTAAAGATAGTAGTCACTACCAGGATTAAAGATAGTCACTACCTGGGTTAAAGATAGTCACTACCCTGGGTTAAAGATAGTAGTCACTACCAGGGTTAAAGATAGTAGTCCCTACCTGGGTTAAAGATAGTAGTCCCTACCTGGGTTAAAGATAGTAGTCCCTACCTGGGTTAAAGATAGTAGTCACTACCAGGGTTAAAGATAGTAGTCCCTACCTGGGTTAAAGATAGTAGTCCCTACCTGGGTTAAAGATAGTAGTCCCTACCTGGGTTAAAGATAGTAGTCACTACCTGGGTTAAAGATAGTAGTCCCTACCTGGGTTAAAGATAGTGGTCCCTACCTGGGTTAAAGATAGTAGTCCCTACCTGGGTTAAAGATAGTAGTCACTACTTGGGTTAAAGATAGTAGTCACTACCAGGGTTAAAGATAGTAGTCCCTACCTGGGTTAAAGATAGTAGTCACTACTTGGGTTAAAGATAGTAGTCACTACCTGGGTTAAAGATAGTAGTCGATACCTGGGTTAAAGATAGTAGTCCCTACCTGGGTTAAAGATAGTAGTCCCTACCTGGGTTAAAGGTAGTAGTCACTACCTGGGTTAAAGATAGTAGTCCCTACCTGGGTTAAAGATAGTAGTCCCTACCTGGGTTAAAGATAGTAGTCCCTACCTGGGTTAAAGATAGTAGTCCCTACCTGGGTTAAAGATAGTAGTCCCTACCTGGGTTAAAAATAGTAGTCCCTACCTGGGTTAAAGATAGTAGTCCCTACCTGGGTTAAAGATAGTAGTCCCTACCTGGGTTAAAGATAGTAGTCACTACCTGGGTTAAAGATAGTAGTCCCTACCTGGGTTAAAGATAGTAGTCCCTACCTGGGTTAAAGATAGTAGTCCCTACCTGGGTTAAAGATAGTAGTCACTACCTGGGTTAAAGATAGTAGTCCCTACCTGGGTTAAAGATAGTAGTCCCTACCTGGGTTAAAGATAGTAGTCCCTACCTGGGTTAAAGATAGTAGTCCCTACCTGGGTTAAAGATAGTAGTCCCTACCTGGGTTAAAGATAGTAGTCCCTACCTGGGTTAAAGATAGTAGTCCCTACCTGGGTTAAAGATAGTAGTCACTACCTGGGTTAAAGATAGTAGTCCCTACCTGGGTTAAAGATAGTAGTCCCTACCTGGGTTAAAGATAGTAGTCCCTACCTGGGTTAAAGATAGTAGTCCCTACCTGGGTTAAAGATAGTCATTACCTGGGTTAAAGATAGTAGTCCCTACCTGGGTTAAAGATAGTAGTCCCTACCTGGGTTAAAGATAGTAGTCCCTACCTGGGTTAAAGATAGTAGTCACTACCTGGGTTAAAGATAGTAGTCGATACCTGGGTTAAAGATAGTAGTCCCTACCTGGGTTAAAGATAGTAGTCCCTACCTGGGTTAAAGATAGTAGTCACTACCTGGGTTAAAGATAGTAGTCACTACCTGGGTTAAAGATAGTAGTCACTACCAGGGTTAAAGATAGTAGTCCCTACTTGGGTTAAAGATAGTAGTCACTACTTGGGTTAAAGATAGTAGTCACTACCTGGGTTAAAGGTAGTAGTCCCTACCTGGGTTAAAGATAGTAGTCCCTACCTTGGTTAAAGATAGTAGTCCCTACCTGGGTTAAAGATAGTAGTCCCTACCTGGGTTAAAGATAGTCATTACCTGGGTTAAAGATAGTAGTCCCTACCTGGGTTAAAGATAGTAGTCCCTACTTGGGTTAAGGATAGTAGTCACTACCTGGGTTAAAGATAGAAGTCCCTACCTGGGTTAAAGATAGTAGTCCCTACCTGGGTTAAAGATAGTAGTCACTACCTGGGTTAAAGATAGAAGTCCCTACCTTGGTTAAAGATAGTAGTCCCTACCTGGGTTAAAGATAGTAGTCACTACCTGGGTTAAAGATAGTAGTCCCTACCTGGGTTAAAGATAGTAGTCACTACCTGGGTTAAAGATAGTAGTCACTACCTGGGTTAAAGATAGTAGTCCCTACCTGGGTTAAAGATAGTCCCTACCTGGGTTAAAGATAGTAGTCCCTACTTGGGTTAAAGATAGTAGTCACTACCTGGGTTAAAGATAGTAGTCACTACCTGGGTTAAAGATAGAAGTCCCTACCTTGGTTAAAGATAGTAGTCACTACCTGGGTTAAAGATAGTAGTCACTACCTGGGTTAAAGATAGTAGTCACTACCTGGGTTAAAGATAGTAGTCACTACCTGGGTGAAAGATAGTCACTACCTGGGTTAAAGATAGTAGTCACTACCTGGGTTAAAGATAGTAGTCACTACCTGGGTTAAAGGTAGTAGTCACTACCTGGGTTAAAGATAGAAGTCCCTACCTGGGTTAAAGATAGAAGTCCCTACCTGGGTTAAAGGTAGTAGTCACTACCTGGGTTGAAGATAGTAGTCACTACCTGGGTTAAAGGTAGTAGTCCCTACCTGGGTTAAAGATAGAAGTCCCTACCTGGGTTAAAGATAGAAGTCCCTACCTGGGTTAAAGGTAGTAGTCACTACCAGGGTTAAAGATAGTAGTCACTACCTGGGTTAAAGATAGTAGTCCCTACCTGGGTGAAAGATAGTCACTACCTGGGTTAAAGATAGTAGTCACTACCTGGGTTAAAGGTAGTAGTCACTACCTGGGTTGAAGATAGTAGTCCCTACCTGGGTTAAAGATAGTAGTCACTACCTGGGTTAAAGATAGAAGTCCCTACCTGGGTTAAAGATAGTAGCCACTACCTGGGTTAAAGATAGTAGTCCCTACCTGGGTTAAAGATAGAAGTCCCTACCTGGGTTAAAGATAGAAGTCCCTACCTGGGTTAAAGGTAGTAGTCACTACCAGGGTTAAAGATAGTAGTCACTACCTGGGTTAAAGATAGTAGTCCCTACCTGGGTTAAAGATAGTAGTCACTACCTGGGTTAAAGATAGTAGTCACTACCTGGGTTAAAGATAGTAGTCCCTACCTGGGTTAAAGATAGTAGTCCCTACCTGGGTTAAAGATAGTAGTCCCTACTTGGGTTAAAGATAGTAGTCACTACCTGGGTTAAAGATAGTAGCCACTACCTGGGTTAAAGGTAGTAGTCCCTACCTGGGTTAAAGGTAGTAGTCCCTACCTGGGTTAAAGATAGTAGTCCCTACCTGGGTTAAAGATAGTAGTCACTACCTGGGTTAAAGATAGTAGCCACTACCTGGGTTAAATATAGTAGTCCCTACCTGGGTTAAAGATAGTAGTCCCTACTTGGGTTAAAGATAGTAGTCACTACCTGGGTTAAAGATAGTAGTCCCTACCTGGGTTAAAGATAGTAGTCCCTACCTGGGTTAAAGATAGTAGTCCCTACTTGGGTTAAAGATAGTAGTCACTACCTGGGTTAAAGATAGTAGCCACTACCTGGGTTAAAGGTAGTAGTCCCTACCTGGGTTAAAGGTAGTAGTCCCTACCTGGGTTAAAGATAGTAGTCCCTACCTGGGTTAAAGATAGTAGTCACTACCTGGGTTAAAGATAGTAGCCACTACCTGGGTTAAAGATAGTAGTCCCTACCTGGGTTAAAGATAGTAGTCCCTACTTGGGTTAAAGATAGTAGTCACTACCTGGGTTAAAGATAGTAGTCCCTACCTGGGTTAAAGATAGTAGTCACTACCTGGGTTAAAGATAGTAGTCCCTACTTGGGTTAAAGATAGTTGTCCCTACCTGGGTTAAAGATAGTAGTCCCTACCTGGGTTAAAGATAGTAGTCCCTACTTGGGTTAAAGATAGTAGTCACTACCTGGGTTAAAGATAGTAGCCACTACCTGGGTTAAAGGTAGTAGTCCCTACCTGGGTTAAAGGTAGTAGTCCCTACCTGGGTTAAAGATAGTAGTCCCTACCTGGGTTAAAGATAGTAGTCACTACCTGGGTTAAAGATAGTAGCCACTACCTGGGTTAAAGATAGTAGTCCCTACCTGGGTTAAAGATAGTAGTCCCTACTTGGGTTAAAGATAGTAGTCACTACCTAGGTTAAAGATAGTAGTCCCTACCTGGGTTAAAGATAGTAGTCACTACTTGGGTTAAAGATAGTAGCCACTACCTGGGTTAAAGGTAGTAGCCACTACTTGGGTTAAAGATAGTAGTCACTACCTGGGTTAAAGATATTAGTCCCTACCTGGGTTAAAGATAGTAGTCACTACTTGGGTTAAAGATAGTAGTCACTACTTGGGTTAAAGATAGTAGTCACTACCTGGGTTAAAGATAGTAGTCCCTTCCTGGGTTAAAGATAGTAGTCCCTACCTGGGTTAAAGATAGTAGTCACTACTTGGGTTAAAGATAGTAGTCCCTACCTGGGTTAAAGATAGTAGTCCCTACCTGGGTTAAAGATAGTAGTCCCTACCTGGGTTAAAGTTAGAAGTCACTACCAGGGTTAAAGATAGTAGTCACTACCAGGGTTAAAGATAGTAGTCCCTACCTGGGTTAAAGATAGTAGTCACTACCAGGATTAAAGATAGTCACTACCTGGGTTAAAGATAGTCACTACCCTGGGTTAAAGATAGTAGTCACTACCAGGGTTAAAGATAGTAGTCCCTACCTGGGTTAAAGATAGTAGTCCCTACCTGGGTTAAAGATAGTAGTCCCTACCTGGGTTAAAGATAGTAGTCCCTACCTGGGTTAAAGATAGTAGTCACTACCTGGGTTAAAGATAGTAGTCCCTACCTGGGTTAAAGATAGTAGTCACTACCAGGATTAAAGATAGTCACTACCTGGGTTAAAGATAGTCACTACCCTGGGTTAAAGATAGTAGTCACTACCAGGGTTAAAGATAGTAGTCCCTACCTGGGTTAAAGATAGTAGTCCCTACCTGGGTTAAAGATAGTAGTCCCTACCTGGGTTAAAGATAGTAGTCACTACCAGGGTTAAAGATAGTAGTCCCTACCTGGGTTAAAGATAGTAGTCCCTACCTGGGTTAAAGATAGTAGTCCCTACCTGGGTTAAAGATAGTAGTCACTACCTGGGTTAAAGATAGTAGTCCCTACCTGGGTTAAAGATAGTAGTCCCTACCTGGGTGAAAGATAGTCACTACCTGGGTTAAAGATAGTAGTCACTACCTGGGTTAAAGGTAGTAGTCACTACCTGGGTTGAAGATAGTAGTCCCTACCTGGGTTAAAGATAGTAGTCACTACCTGGGTTAAAGATAGAAGTCCCTACCTGGGTTAAAGATAGTAGCCACTACCTGGGTTAAAGATAGTAGTCCCTACCTGGGTTAAAGATAGAAGTCCCTACCTGGGTTAAAGATAGAAGTCCCTACCTGGGTTAAAGGTAGTAGTCACTACCAGGGTTAAAGATAGTAGTCACTACCTGGGTTAAAGATAGTAGTCCCTACCTGGGTTAAAGATAGTAGTCACTACCTGGGTTAAAGATAGTAGTCACTACCTGGGTTAAAGATAGTAGTCCCTACCTGGGTTAAAGATAGTAGTCCCTACCTGGGTTAAAGATAGTAGTCCCTACCTGGGTTAAAGATAGTAGTCACTACCTGGGTTAAAGGTAGTAGTCACTACCTGGGTTAAAGATAGTAGTCCCTACCTGGGGTAAAGATAGTCACTACCTGGGTTAAAGATAGAAGTCACTACCTGGGTTAAAGATAGTAGTCCCTACCTGGGTTAAAGATAGTCCCTACCTGGGTTAAAGATAGTAGTCACTACCTGGGTTAAAGATAGTAGTCACTACCTGGGTTAAAGATAGTAGTCGATACCTGGGTTAAAGATAGTAGTCCCTACCTGGGTTAAAGATAGTCCCTACCTGGGTTAAAGATAGTAGTCACTACCTGGGTTAAAGATAGTAGTCACTACCCTGGGTTAAAGATAGTAGTCACTACCTGGGTTAAAGATAGTAGTCACTACCTGGGTTAAAGATAGTAGTCACTACCTGGGTTAAAGATAGTAGTCCCTACCTGGGTTAAAGATAGTAGTCACTACCTGGGTTAAAGATAGTAGCCACTACCTGGGTTAAAGATAGTAGTCCCTACCTGGGTTAAAAATAGTAGTCCCTACTTGGGTTAAAGATAGTAGTCCCTACCTGGGTTAAAGGTAGTAGTCACTACCTGGGTTAAAGATAGTAGTCACTACCTGGGTTAAAGATAGTAGTCCCTATCTGGGTTAAAGTTAGTAGTCCCTACCTGGGTTAAAGATAGTAGTCACTACCTGGGTTAAAGATAGTAGTCACTACCTGGGTTAAAGATAGTAGTCCCTACCTGGGTTAAAGATAGTAGTCCCTACCTGGGTTAAAGATAGTAGTCCCTACCTGGGTTAAAGATAGTAGTCACTACCTGGGTTAAAGATAGTAGTCCCTACCTGGGTTAAAGATAGTAGTCCCTACCTGGGTTAAAGGTAGTAGTCCCTACCTGGGTTAAAGATAGTAGTCACTACCTGGGTTAAAGATAGTAGTCCCTACCTGGGTTAAAGATAGTAGTCCCTACCAGGGTTAAAGATAGTAGTCACTACCTGGGTTAAAGATAGTAGTCCCTACTTGGGTTAAAGATAGTTGTCCCTACCTGGGTTAAAGATAGTAGTCCCTACCTGGGTTAAAGATAGTAGTCCCTACTTGGGTTAAAGATAGTAGTCACTACCTGGGTTAAAGATAGTAGTCCCTACCTGGGTTAAAGATAGTAGTCCCTACCTGGGTTAAAGATAGTAGTCACTACCTGGGTTAAAGATAGTAGTCACTACCTGGGTTAAAGATAGTAGTCACTACCTGGGTTAAAGATAGTAGTCACTATCTGGGTTAAAGATAGTAGCCACTACCTGGGTTAAAGATAGTAGTCCCTACCTGGGTTAAAGATAGTAGTCCCTACCTGGGTTAAAGATAGTAGTCCCTACCTGGGTTAAAGATAGTAGTCACTACCTGGGTTAAAGATAGTAGTCACTACCTGGGTTAAAGATAGTAGCCACTACCTGGGTTAAAGGTAGTAGTCCCTACCTGGGTTAAAGATAGTAGTCCCTACTTGGGTTAAAGATAGTAGTCACTACCTGGGTTAAAGATAGTAGTCACTACCTGGGTTAAAGGTAGTAGCCACTACTTGGGTTAAAGATAGTAGTCACTACCTGGGTTAAAGATATTAGTCCCTACCTGGGTTAAAGATAGTAGTCACTACTTGGGTTAAAGATAGTAGTCACTACTTGGGTTAAAGATAGTAGTCACTACCTGGGTTAAAGATAGTAGTCCCTTCCTGGGTTAAAGATAGTAGTCCCTACCTGGGTTAAAGATAGTAGTCACTACTTGGGTTAAAGATAGTAGTCCCTACCTGGGTTAAAGATAGTAGTCCCTACCTGGGTTAAAGATAGTAGTCCCTACCTGGGTTAAAGTTAGAAGTCACTACCAGGGTTAAAGATAGTAGTCACTACCAGGGTTAAAGATAGTAGTCCCTACCTGGGTTAAAGATAGTAGTCACTACCAGGATTAAAGATAGTCACTACCTGGGTTAAAGATAGTCACTACCCTGGGTTAAAGATAGTAGTCACTACCAGGGTTAAAGATAGTAGTCCCTACCTGGGTTAAAGATAGTAGTCCCTACCTGGGTTAAAGATAGTAGTCCCTACCTGGGTTAAAGATAGTAGTCACTACCAGGGTTAAAGATAGTAGTCCCTACCTGGGTTAAAGATAGTAGTCCCTACCTGGGTTAAAGATAGTAGTCCCTACCTGGGTTAAAGATAGTAGTCACTACCTGGGTTAAAGATAGTAGTCCCTACCTGGGTTAAAGATAGTAGTCCCTACCTGGGTTAAAGATAGTAGTCCCTACCTGGGTTAAAGAGAGTAGTCACTACTTGGGTTAAAGATAGTAGTCACTACCAGGGTTAAAGATAGTAGTCACTACCTGGGTTAAAGATAGTAGTCACTACTTGGGTTAAAGATAGTAGTCACTACCTGGGTTAAAGATAGTAGTCGATACCTGGGTTAAAGATAGTAGTCCCTACCTGGGTTAAAGATAGTAGTCCCTACCTGGGTTAAAGGTAGTAGTCACTACCTGGGTTAAAGATAGTAGTCCCTACCTGGGTTAAAGATAGTAGTCCCAACCTGGGTTTAAGATAGTAGTCCCTACCTGGGTTAAAGATAGTAGTCCCTACCTGGGTTAAAGATAGTAGTCCCTACCTGGGTTAAAGATAGTAGTCCCTACCTGGGTTAAAGATAGTAGTCCCTACCTGGGTTAAAGATAGTAGTCCCTACCTGGGTTAAAGATAGTAGTCCCTACCTGGGTTAAAGATAGTAGTCACTACCTGGGTTAAAGATAGTAGTCCCTACCTGGGTTAAAGATAGTAGTCCCTACCTGGGTTAAAGATAGTAGTCCTACCTGGGTTAAAGATAGTAGTCCCTACCTGGGTTAAAGATAGTAGTCACTACTTGGGTTAAAGATAGTAGTCCCTACCTGGGTTAAAGATAGTAGTCCCTACCTGGGTTAAAGATAGTAGTCCCTACCTGGGTTAAAGATAGTAGTCCCTACCTGGGTTAAAGATAGTAGTCCCTACCTGGGTTAAAGATAGTAGTCCCTACCTGGGTTAAAGATAGTAGTCACTACCTGGGTTAAAGATAGTAGTCCCTACCTGGGTTAAAGATAGTAGTCCCTACCTGGGTTAAAGATAGTAGTCCCTACCTGGGTTAAAGATAGTAGTCCCTACCTGGGTTAAAGATAGTAGTCCCTACCTGGGTTAAAGATAGTAGTCCCTACCTGGGTTAAAGATAGTAGTCCCTACCTGGGTTAAAGATAGTAGTCCCTACCTGGGTTAAAGATAGTAGTCCCTACCTGGGTTAAAGATAGTAGTCACTACCTGGGTTAAAGATAGTAGTCCCTACCTGGGTTAAAGATAGTAGTCGATACCTGGGTTAAAGATAGTAGTCCCTACCTGGGTTAAAGATAGTAGTCCCTACCTGGGTTAAAGATAGTAGTCCCTACCTGGGTTAAAGATAGAAGTCACTACCTGGGTTAAAGATAGTAGTCACTACCTGGGTTAAAGATAGTAGTCACTACCTGGGTTAAAGATAGTAGTCCCTACCTGGGTTAAAGATAGTAGTCCCTACCTGGGTTAAAGATAGTAGTCCCTACCTGGGTTAAAGATAGTAGTCCCTACCTGGGTTAAAGATAGTAGTCCCTACCTGGGTTAAAGATAGTAGTCCCTACTTGGGTTAAAGATAGTAGTCACTACCTGGGTTAAAGATAGTAGTCCCTACCTGGGTTAAAGATAGTAGTCCCTACCTGGGTTAAAGATAGTAGTCACTACCTGGGTTAAAGATAGTAGTCGATACCTGGGTTAAAGATAGTAGTCCCTACCTGGGTTAAAGATAGTAGTCCCTACCTGGGTTAAAGATAGTAGTCCCTACCTGGGTTAAAGATAGTAGTCCCTACCTGGGTTAAAGATAGTAGTCGATACCTGGGTTAAAGATAGTAGTCACTACCTGGGTTAAAGATAGTAGTCACTACCTGGGTTAAAGATAATAGTCCCTACCTGGGTTAAAGATAGTAGTCACTACCTGGGTTAAAGATAGTAGTCACTACCTGGGTTAAAGATAATAGTCCCTACCTGGGTTAAAGATAGTAGTCACTACCTGGGTTAAAGATAGTAGTCCCTACCTGGGTTAAAGATAGTAGTCCCTACCTGGGTTAAAGATAATAGTCCCTACCTGGGTTAAAGATAGTAGTCGATACCTGGGTTAAAGATAGTAGTCCCTACCTGGGTTAAAGATAGTAGTCCCTACCTCGGTTAAAGATAGTAGTCACTACCTGGGTTAAAGATAGTAGTCACTACCTGGGTTAAAGATAGTAGTCACTACCTGGGTTAAAGATAATAGTCCCTACCTGGGTTAAAGATAGTAGTCCCTACCTGGGTTAAAGATAGTAGTCCCTACCTGGGTTAAAGATAGAAGTCACTACCTGGGTTAAAGATAGTAGTCCCTACCTGGGTTAAAGATAGCAGTCCCTACCTGGGTTAAAGATAGTAGTCCCTACCTGGGTTAAAGATAGTAGTCCCTACCTGGGTTAAAGATAGTAGTCACTACCTGGGTTAAAGATAATAGTCCCTACCTGGGTTAAAGATAGTAGTCACTACCTGGGTTAAAGATAGTAGTCCCTACCTGGGTTAAAGATAGTAGTCCCTACCTGGGTTAAAGATAATAGTCCCTACCTGGGTTAAAGATAGTAGTCGATACCTGGGTTAAAGATAGTAGTCCCTACCTGGGTTAAAGATAGTAGTCCCTACCTGGGTTAAAGATAGTAGTCACTACCTGGGTTAAAGATAGTAGTCCCTACCTGGGTTAAAGATAGAAGTCACTACCTGGGTTAAAGATAGTAGTCACTACCTGGGTTAAAGATAGAAGTCACTACCTGGGTTAAAGATAGTAGTCACTACCTGGGTTAAAGATAGAAGTCACTACCTGGGTTAAAGATAGTAGTCGATACCTGGGTTAAAGATAGTAGTCCCTACCTGGGTTAAAGATAGTAGTCCCTACCTGGGTTAAAGATAGTAGTCCCTACCTGGGTTAAAGATAGTCACTACCTGGGTTAAAGATAGTAGTCACTACCTGGGTTAAAGATAGTAGTCCCTACCTGGGTTAAAGATAGTAGTCCCTACCTGGGTTAAAGATAGTCACTACCTGGGTTAAAGATAGTAGTCACTACCTGGGTTAAAGATAGTAGTCGATACCTGGGTTAAAGATAGTAGTCCCTACCTGGGTTAAAGATAGAAGTCCCTACCTGGGTTAAAGATAGTAGTCGATACCTGGGTTAAAGATAGTAGTCACTACCTGGGTTAAAGATAGTAGTCACTACCTGGGTTAAAGATAGTCACTACCTGGGTTAAAGATAGTAGTCACTACTTGGGTTAAAGATAGTAGTCACTACCTGGGTTAAAGATAGTAGTCACTACCTGGGTTAAAGATAGAAGTCCCTACCTGGGTTAAAGATAGTAGTCCCTACCTGGGTTAAAGATAGTAGTCCCTACCTGGGTTAAATATAGTAGTCCCTACCTGGGTTAAAGATAGTAGTCCCTACCTGGGTTAAAGATAGTAGTCCCTACCTGGGTTAAAGGTAGTAGTCCCTACCTGGGTTAAAGATAGTAGTCACTACCTGGGTTAAAGATAGTAGTCACTACCTGGGTTAAAGATAGTAGTCACTATCTGGGTTAAAGATAGTAGTCACTACCTGGGTTAAAGATAGTAGTCACTACCTGGGTTAAAGGTAGTAGTCACTACCTGGGTTAAAGATAGTAGTCACTACCTGGGTTAAAGATAGTCACTACCTGGGTTAAAGATAGTAGTCACTATCTGGGTTAAAGATAGTAGTCACTACCTGGGTTAAAGATAGTAGTCCCTACCTGGGTTAAAGATAGTAGTCACTACCTGGGTTAAAGATAGTCACTACCTGGGTTAAAGATAGTAGCCACTACTTGGGTTAAAGATAGTAGTCACTACCTGGGTTAAAGATAGTAGTCACTACCTGGGTTAAAGATAGTAGTCACTACCTGGGTTAAAGATAGTAGTCCCTACCTGGGTTAAAGATAGTAGTCCCTACCTGGGTTAAAGATAGTAGTCCCTACCTGGGTTAAAGATAGTAGTCACTACCCTGTTTTAAAGATAGTAGTCACTACCCTGGGTTAAAGATAGTAGTCACTACCTGGGTTAAAGATAGTAGTCCCTACCTGGGTTAAAGATAGTAGTCACTACCTGGGTTAAAGATAGTAGCCACTACCTGGGTTAAAGATAGTAGTCACTACCTGGGTTAAAGATAGTAGTCACTACCTGGGTTAAAGATAGTAGTCCCTACCTGGGTTAAAGATAGTAGTCACTACCTGGGTTAAAGATAGTAGTCACTACCTGGGTTAAAGAGAGTAGTCACTACCTGGGTTAAAGATAGTAGTCCCTACCTGGGTTAAAGATAGTAGTCACTAACTGGGTTAAAGATAGTAGTCACTACCTGGGTTAAAGATAGTAGTCACTACCTGGGTTAAAGATAGTAGTCACTACCTGGGTTAAAGATAGTAGTCCCTACCTGGGTTAAAGATAGTAGTCACTACCTGGGTTAAAGATAGTAGTCACTACCCTGTTTTAAAGATAGTAGTCACTACCCTGGGTTAAAGATAGTAGTCACTACCTGGGTTAAAGATAGTAGTCCCTACCTGGGTTAAAGATAGTAGTCCCTACCTGGGTTAAAGATAGTAGTCACTACCTGGGTTAAAGATAGTAGTCCCTACCTGGGTTAAAGATAGTAGTCCCTACCTGGGTTAAAGATAGTAGTCACTACCTGGGTTAAAGATAGTAGTCACTACCTTGGTTAAAGATAGTAGTCACTACCTGGGTTAAAGATAGTAGTCCCTACCTGGGTTAAAGATAGTAGTCCCTACCTGGGTTAAAGATAGTAGTCCCTACCTGGGTTAAAGATAGTAGTCCCTACCTGGGTTAAAGATAGTAGTCACTACCTGGGTTAAAGATAGTAGTCACTACCTGGGTTAAAGATAGTAGTCACTACCAGGGTTAAAGATAGTAGTCCCTACCTGGGTTAAAGATAGTCACTACCTGGGTTAAAGATAGTAGTCACTACCTGGGTTAAAGATAGTAGTCACTACCAGGGTTAAAGATAGTAGTCACTACCTGGGTTAAAGATAGTAGTCACTACTTGGGTTAAAGATAGTAGTCACTACCTGGGTTAAAGATAGTCACTACCTGGGTTAAAGATAGTAGTCACTACCAGGGTTAAAGATAGTAGTCCCTACCTGGGTTAAAGATAGTAGTCACTACCTGGGTTAAAGATAGTAGTCCCTACCTGGGTTAAAGATAGTAGTCCCTACCTGGGTTAAAGATAGTAGTCCCTACCTGGGTTAAAGATAGTAGTCACTACCAGGGTTAAAGATAGTAGTCCCTACCTGGGTTAAAGATAGTAGTCCCTACCTGGGTTAAAGATAGTAGTCACTACCTGGGTTAAAGATAGTAGTCACTACCCTGGGTTAAAGATAGTAGTCACTACCTGGGTTAAAGATAGTCCCTACCTGGGTTAAAGATAGTAGTCCCTACCTGGGTTAAAGATAGTAGTCCCTACTTGGGTTAAAGATAGTAGTCACTACCTGGGTTAAAGATAGTCCCTACCTGGGTTAAAGATAGAAGTCCCTACCTGGGTTAAAGATAGTAGTCCCTACCTGGGTTAAAGATAGTAGTCCCTACCTGGGTTAAAGATAGTAGTCACTACCTGGGTTAAAGATAGTAGTCACTACCAGGGTTTAAGATAGTAGTCCCTACCTGGGTTAAAGATAGTAGTCACTACCTGGGTTAAAGATAGTAGTCACTACCTGGGTTAAAGATAGTAGTCACTACCTGGGTTAAAGATAGTAGTCCCTACTTGGGTTAAAGATAGTAGTCACTACCTGGGTTAAAGATAGTAGTCCCTACCTGGGTTAAAGATAGTAGTCACTACCTGGGTGAAATATAGTAGTCCCTACCTGGGTTAAAGATAGTAGTCACTACCTGGGTTAAAGATAGTAGCCACTACCTGGGTTAAAGATAGTAGTCACTACCTGGGTTAAAGATAGTAGTCACTACCTGGGTGAAATATAGTAGTCACTACCTGGGTTAAAGATAGTAGTCCCTACCTGGGTTAAAGATAGTAGTCACTACCTGGGTGAAATATAGTAGTCCCTACCTGGGTTAAAGATAGTAGTCACTACCTGGGTTAAAGATAGTAGTCCCTACCTGGGTTAAAGATAGTAGTCACTACCTGGGTTAAAGATAGTCCCTACCTGGGTTAAAGATAGTAGTCACTACCTGGGTTAAATATAGTAGTCACTACCTGGGTTAAAGATAGTAGTCACTACCTGGGTTAAAGATAGTCCCTACCTGGGTTAAAGATAGTAGTCACTACCTGGGTTAAAGATAGTAGTCCCTACCTGGGTTAAAGATAGTAGTCCCTACCTGGGTTAAAGATAGTAGTCACTACCTGGGTTAAAGGTAGTAGTCCCTACCTGGGTTAAAGATAGTAGTCACTACCTGGGTTAAAGATAATAGTCCCTACCTGGGTTAAAGATAGTCACTACCTGGGTTAAAGATAGAAGTCACTACCTGGGTTAAAGATAGTAGTCCCTACCTGGGTTAAAGATAGTCACTACCTGGGTTAAAGATAGAAGTCACTACCTGGGTTAAAGATAGTAGTCCCTACCTGGGTTAAAGATAGAAGTCACTACCTGGGTTAAAGATAGTAGTCCCTACCTGGGTTAAAGGTAGTAGTCACTGCCTGGGTTAAAGGTAGTAGTCACTACCTGGGTTAAAGATAGTAGTCCCTACCTGGGTTAAAGATAGTCACTACCTGGGTTAAAGATAGTAGTCCCTACCTGGGTTAAAGATAGTAGTCACTACCTGGGTTAAAGATAGTAGTCCCTACCTGGGTTAAAGATAGTAGTCCCTACCTGGGTTAAAGATAGTAGTCACTACCTGGGTTAAAGATAGTAGTCCCTACCTGGGTTAAAGATAGTAGTCCATACCTGGTATAAGATAGTAGTCACTACCTGGGTTAAAGATAGTAGTCCCTACCTGGGTTAAAGATAGTAGTCACTACCTGGGTTAAAGATAGTAGTCACTACCCTGTTTTAAAGATAGTAGTCACTACCCTGGGTTAAAGATAGTAGTCACTACCTGGGTTAAAGATAGTAGTCCCTACCTGGGTTAAAGATAGTAGTCCCTACCTGGGTTAAAGATAGTAGTCACTACCTGGGTTAAAGATAGTAGTCACTACCTGGGTTAAAGATAGTAGTCCCTACCTGGGTTAAAGATAGTAGTCCCTACCTGGGTTAAAGATAGTAGTCACTACCTGGGTTAAAGATAGTAGTCACTACCTGGGTTAAAGATAGTAGTCACTACCTGGGTTAAAGATAGTAGTCCCTACCTGGGTTAAAGATAGTAGTCCCTACCTGGGTTAAAGATAGTAGTCCCTACCTGGGTTAAAGATAGTAGTCCCTACCTGGGTTAAAGATAGTAGTCACTACCTGGGTTAAAGATAGTAGTCACTACCTGGGTTAAAGATAGTAGTCACTACCAGGGTTAAAGATAGTAGTCCCTACCTGGGTTAAAGATAGTCACTACCTGGGTTAAAGATAGTAGTCACTACCTGGGTTAAAGATAGTAGTCACTACCAGGGTTAAAGATAGTAGTCACTACCTGGGTTAAAGATAGTAGTCACTACTTGGGTTAAAGATAGTAGTCACTACCTGGGTTAAAGATAGTCCCTACCTGGGTTAAAGATAGTAGTCACTACCCTGTTTTAAAGATAGTAGTCACTACCCTGGGTTAAAGATAGTAGTCACTACCTGGGTTAAAGATAGTAGTCCCTACCTGGGTTAAAGATAGTAGTCACTACCTGGGTTAAAGATAGTAGCCACTACCTGGGTTAAAGATAGTAGTCACTACCTGGGTTAAAGATAGTAGTCACTACCTGGGTTAAAGATAGTAGTCCCTACCTGGGTTAAAGATGGTAGTCACTACCTGGGTTAAAGATAGTAGTCACTACCTGGGTTAAAGAGAGTAGTCACTACCTGGGTTAAAGATAGTAGTCCCTACCTGGGTTAAAGATAGTAGTCACTACCTGGGTTAAAGATAGTAGTCACTACCTGGGTTAAAGATAGTAGTCACTACCTGGGTTAAAGATAGTAGTCACTACCTGGGTTAAAGATAGTAGTCCCTACCTGGGTTAAAGATAGTAGTCACTACCTGGGTTAAAGATAGTAGTCACTACCCTGTTTTAAAGATAGTAGTCACTACCCTGGGTTAAAGATAGTAGTCACTACCTGGGTTAAAGATAGTAGTCCCTACCTGGGTTAAAGATAGTAGTCCCTACCTGGGTTAAAGATAGTAGTCACTACCTGGGTTAAAGATAGTAGTCCCTACCTGGGTTAAAGATAGTAGTCCCTACCTGGGTTAAAGATAGTAGTCACTACCTGGGTTAAAGATAGTAGTCACTACCTGGGTTAAAGATAGTAGTCACTACCTGGGTTAAAGATAGTAGTCCCTACCTGGGTTAAAGATAGTAGTCCCTACCTGGGTTAAAGATAGTAGTCCCTACCTGGGTTAAAGATAGTAGTCCCTACCTGGGTTAAAGATAGTAGTCACTACCTGGGTTAAAGATAGTAGTCACTACCTGGGTTAAAGATAGTAGTCACTACCAGGGTTAAAGATAGTAGTCCCTACCTGGGTTAAAGATAGTCACTACCTGGGTTAAAGATAGTAGTCACTACCTGGGTTAAAGATAGTAGTCACTACCAGGGTTAAAGATAGTAGTCACTACCTGGGTTAAAGATAGTAGTCACTACTTGGGTTAAAGATAGTTGTCACTACCTGGGTTAAAGATAGTCACTACCTGGGTTAAAGATAGTAGTCACTACCAGGGTTAAAGATAGTAGTCCCTACCTGGGTTAAAGATAGTAGTCACTACCTGGGTTAAAGATAGTAGTCCCTACCTGGGTTAAAGATAGTAGTCCCTACCTGGGTTAAAGATAGTAGTCACTACCAGGGTTAAAGATAGTAGTCCCTACCTGGGTTAAAGATAGTAGTCCCTACCTGGGTTAAAGATAGTAGTCACTACCTGGGTTAAAGATAGTAGTCACTACCCTGGGTTAAAGATAGTAGTCACTACCTGGGTTAAAGATAGTCCCTACCTGGGTTAAAGATAGTAGTCACTACCTGGGTTAAAGATAGTAGTCCCTACCTGGGTTAAGGATAGTCACTACCTGGGTTAAAGATAGTAGTCACTACCTGGGTTAAAGATAGTAGTCCCTACCTGGGTTAAAGATAGTAGTCACTACCTGGGTTAAAGATAGTAGTCACTACCTGGGTTAAAGATAGTAGTCACTACCCTGGGTTAAAGATAGTAGTCACTACCTGGGTTAAAGATAGTAGTCACTACCTGGGTTAAAGATAGTAGTCCCTACCTGGGTTAAAGATAGTAGTCACTACCTGGGTGAAATATAGTAGTCACTACCTGGGTTAAAGATAGTAGTCCCTACCTGGGTTAAAGATAGTAGTCCCTACCTGGGTTAAAGATAGTAGTCACTACCCTGGGTTAAAGATAGTAGTCACTACCTGGGTTAAAGACAGTCACTACCTGGGTTAAAGATAGTAGTCACTACCTGGGTTAAAGATAGTAGTCCCTACTTGGGTTAAAGATAGTAGTCACTACCTGGGTTAAAGATAGTCCCTACCTGGGTTAAAGATAGAAGTCCCTACCTGGGTTAAAGATAGTAGTCCCTACCTGGGTTAAAGATAGTAGTCCCTACCTGGGTTAAAGATAGTAGTCACTACCTGGGTTAAAGATAGTAGTCACTACCAGGGTTTAAGATAGTAGTCCCTACCTGGGTTAAAGATAGTAGTCACTACCTGGGTTAAAGATAGTAGTCACTACCTGGGTTAAAGATAGTAGTCACTACCTGGGTTAAAGATAGTAGTCACTACCTGGGTTAAAGATAGTAGTCCCTACTTGGGTTAAAGATAGTAGTCACTACCTGGGTTAAAGATAGTAGTCCCTACCTGGGTTAAAGATAGTAGTCACTACCTGGGTGAAATATAGTAGTCCCTACCTGGGTTAAAGATAGTAGTCACTACCTGGGTTAAAGATAGTAGCCACTACCTGGGTTAAAGATAGTAGTCACTACCTGGGTTAAAGATAGTAGTCACTACCTGGGTGAAATATAGTAGTCACTACCTGGGTTAAAGATAGTAGTCCCTACCTGGGTTAAAGATAGTAGTCACTACCTGGGTGAAATATAGTAGTCCCTACCTGGGTTAAAGATAGTAGTCACTACCTGGGTTAAAGATAGTAGTCCCTACCTGGGTTAAAGATAGTAGTCACTACCTGGGTTAAAGATAGTCCCTACCTGGGTTAAAGATAGTAGTCACTACCTGGGTTAAAGATAGTAGTCACTACCTGGGTTAAAGATAGTAGTCACTACCTGGGTTAAAGATAGTCCCTACCTGGGTTAAAGATAGTAGTCACTACCTGGGTTAAAGATAGTAGTCCCTACCTGGGTTAAAGATAGTAGTCCCTACCTGGGTTAAAGATAGTAGTCACTACCTGGGTTAAAGGTAGTAGTCCCTACCTGGGTTAAAGATAGTAGTCACTACCTGGGTTAAAGATAATAGTCCCTACCTGGGTTAAAGATAGTCACTACCTGGGTTAAAGATAGAAGTCACTACCTGGATTAAAGATAGTAGTCCCTACCTGGGTTAAAGATAGTCACTACCTGGGTTAAAGATAGAAGTCACTACCTGGGTTAAAGATAGTAGTCCCTACCTGGGTTAAAGATAGAAGTCACTACCTGGGTTAAAGATAGTAGTCCCTACCTGGGTTAAAGGTAGTAGTCACTACCTGGGTTAAAGGTAGTAGTCACTACCTGGGTTAAAGATAGTAGTCCCTACCTGGGTTAAAGATAGTCACTACCTGGGTTAAAGATAGTAGTCCCTACCTGGGTTAAAGATAGTAGTCACTACCTGGGTTAAAGATAGTAGTCCCTACCTGGGTTAAAGATAGTAGTCCCTACCTGGGTTAAAGATAGTAGTCACTACCTGGGTTAAAGATAGTAGTCCCTACCTGGGTTAAAGATAGTAGTCCATACCTGGGTTAAAGATAGTAGTCACTACCTGGGTTAAAGATAGTAGTCCCTACCTGGGTTAAAGATAGTAGTCACTACCTGGGTTAAAGATAGTAGTCACTACCCTGTTTTAAAGATAGTAGTCACTACCCTGGGTTAAAGATAGTAGTCACTACCTGGGTTAAAGATAGTAGTCCCTACCTGGGTTAAAGATAGTAGTCCCTACCTGGGTTAAAGATAGTAGTCACTACCTGGGTTAAAGATAGTAGTCACTACCTGGGTTAAAGATAGTAGTCCCTACCTGGGTTAAAGATAGTAGTCCCTACCTGGGTTAAAGATAGTAGTCACTACCTGGGTTAAAGATAGTAGTCACTACCTGGGTTAAAGATAGTAGTCACTACCTGGGTTAAAGATAGTAGTCCCTACCTGGGTTAAAGATAGTAGTCCCTACCTGGGTTAAAGATAGTAGTCCCTACCTGGGTTAAAGATAGTAGTCCCTACCTGGGTTAAAGATAGTAGTCACTACCTGGGTTAAAGATAGTAGTCACTACCTGGGTTAAAGATAGTAGTCACTACCAGGGTTAAAGATAGTAGTCCCTACCTGGGTTAAAGATAGTCACTACCTGGGTTAAAGATAGTAGTCACTACCTGGGTTAAAGATAGTAGTCACTACCAGGGTTAAAGATAGTAGTCACTACCTGGGTTAAAGATAGTAGTCACTACTTGGGTTAAAGATAGTAGTCACTACCTGGGTTAAAGATAGTCACTACCTGGGTTAAAGATAGTAGTCACTACCAGAGTTAAAGATAGTAGTCCCTACCTGGGTTAAAGATAGTAGTCACTACCTGGGTTAAAGATAGTAGTCCCTACCTGGGTTAAAGATAGTAGTCCCTACCTGGGTTAAAGATAGTAGTCCCTACCTTGGTTAAAGATAGTAGTCACTACCAGGGTTAAAGATAGTAGTCCCTACCTGGGTTAAAGATAGTAGTCCCTACCTGGGTTAAAGATAGTAGTCACTACCTGGGTTAAAGATAGTAGTCACTACCCTGGGCTAAAGATAGTAGTCACTACCTGGGTTAAAGATAGTCCCTACCTGGGTTAAAGATAGTAGTCCATACCTGGGTTAAAGATAGTAGTCCCTACCTGGGTTAAAGATAGTCACTACCTGGGTTAAAGATAGTAGTCACTACCTGGGTTAAAGATAGTAGTCCCTACCTGGGTTAAAGATAGTAGTCACTACCTGGGTTAAAGATAGTAGTCACTACCTGGGTTAAAGATAGTAGTCACAACCCTGGGTTAAAGATAGTAGTCACTACCTGGGTTAAAGATAGTAGTCACTACCTGGGTTAAAGATAGTAGTCCCTACCTGGGTTAAAGATAGTAGTCACTACCTGGGTGAAATATAGTAGTCACTACCTGGGTTAAAGATAGTAGTCCCTACCTGGGTTAAAGATAGTAGTCCCTACCTGGGTTAAAGATAGTAGTCACTACCCTGGGTTAAAGATAGTAGTCACTACCTGGGTTAAAGACAGTCACTACCTGGGTTAAAGATAGTAGTCACTACCTGGGTTAAAGATAGTAGTCCCTACTTGGGTTAAAGATAGTAGTCACTACCTGGGTTAAAGATAGTCCCTACCTGGGTTAAAGATAGAAGTCCCTACCTGGGTTAAAGATAGTAGTCCCTACCTGGGTTAAAGATAGTAGTCCCTACCTGGGTTAAAGATAGTAGTCACTACCTGGGTTAAAGATAGTAGTCACTACCAGGGTTTAAGATAGTAGTCCCTACCTGGGTTAAAGATAGTAGTCACTACCTGGGTTAAAGATAGTAGTCACTACCTGGGTTAAAGATAGTAGTCACTACCTGGGTTAAAGATAGTAGTCCCTACTTGGGTTAAAGATAGTAGTCACTACCTGGGTTAAAGATAGTAGTCCCTACCTGGGTTAAAGATAGTAGTCACTACCTGGGTGAAATATAGTAGTCCCTACCTGGGTTAAAGATAGTAGTCACTACCTGGGTTAAAGATAGTAGCCACTACCTGGGTTAAAGATAGTAGTCACTACCTGGGTTAAAGATAGTAGTCACTACCTGGGTGAAATATAGTAGTCACTACCTGGGTTAAAGATAGTAGTCCCTACCTGGGTTAAAGATAGTAGTCACTACCTGGGTGAAATATAGTAGTCCCTACCTGGGTTAAAGATAGTAGTCACTACCTGGGTTAAAGATAGTAGTCCCTACCTGGGTTAAAGATAGTAGTCACTACCTGGGTTAAAGATAGTCCCTACCTGGGTTAAAGATAGTAGTCACTACCTGGGTTAAAGATAGTAGTCACTACCTGGGTTAAAGATAGTAGTCACTACCTGGGTTAAAGATAGTCCCTACCTGGGTTAAAGATAGTAGTCACTACCTGGGTTAAAGATAGTAGTCCCTACCTGGGTTAAAGATAGTAGTCCCTACCTGGGTTAAAGATAGTAGTCACTACCTGGGTTAAAGATAGTAGTCCCTACCTGGGTTAAAGATAGTAGTCACTACCTGGGTTAAAGATAATAGTCCCTACCTGGGTTAAAGATAGTCACTACCTGGGTTAAAGATAGAAGTCACTACCTGGGTTAAAGATAGTAGTCCCTACCTGGGTTAAAGATAGTCACTACCTGGGTTAAAGATAGAAGTCACTACCGGGGTTAAAGATAGTAGTCCCTACCTGGGTTAAAGATAGAAGTCACTACCTGGGTTAAAGATAGTAGTCCCTACCTGGGTTAAAGGTAGTAGTCACTATTTGGGTTAAAGATAGTAGTCACTACCTGGGTTAAAGATAGTAGTCCCTACCTTGGTTAAAGATAGTAGTCCCTACCTGGGTTAAAGATAGTAGTCCCTACTTGGGTTAAAGATAGTAGTCACTACCTGGGTTAAAGGTAGTAGTCCCTACCTGGGTTAAAGATAGTAGTCCCTACCTTGGTTAAAGATAGTAGTCCCTACCTGGGTTAAAGATAGTAGTCCCTACCTGGGTTAAAGATAGTAGTCCCTACCTGGGTTAAAGATAGTCACTACCTGGGTTAAAGATAGTAGTCCCTACCTGGGTTAAAGATAGTAGTCACTACTTGGGTTAAAGATAGTCCCTACCTGGGTTAAATGTAGTAGTCCCTACTTGGGTTAAAGGTAGTAGTCCCTACCTGGGTTAAAGATAGTAGTCCCTACCTTGGTTAAAGATAGTAGTCCCTACCTGGGTTAAAGATAGTCACTACCTGGGTTAAAGATAGTAGTCCCTACCTGGGTTAAAGATAGTAGTCACTACTTGGGTTAAAGATAGTAGTCCCTACCTGGGTTAAAGATAGTCACTACCTGGGTTAAAGATAGTAGTCCCTACCTGGGTTAAAGATAGTCACTACCTGGGTTAAAGATAGTAGTCCCTACCTGGGTTAAAGATGGTAGTCACTACTTGGGTTAAAGATAGTCCCTACCTGGGTTAAAGGTAGTAGTCCCTACTTGGGTTAAAGGTAGTAGTCCGTACCTGGGTTAAAGATAGTAGTCCCTACCTTGGTTAAAGATAGTAGTCCCTACCTGGGTTAAAGATAGTAGTCCCTACCTGGGTTAAAGATAGTCACTACCTGGGTTAAAGATAGTAGTCCCTACCTGGGTTAAAGATAGTAGTCACTACTTGGGTTAAAGATAGTAGTCCCTACCTGGGTTAAAGATAGTCACTACCTGGGTTAAAGATAGTAGTCCCTACCTGGGTTAAAGATAGTAGTCCCTACCTGGGTTAAAGATAGTAGTCCCTACCTGGGTTAAAGATAGTAGTCACTACTTGGGTTAAAGATAGTAGTCCCTACCTGGGTTAAAGATAGTAGTCACTACCTGGGTTAAAGATAGTAGTCACTACCTGGGTTAAAGATAGTAGTCACTACTTGGGTTAAAGATAGTAGTCCCTACCTGGGTTAAAGATAGTAGTCACTACCTGGGTTAAAGATAGTAGTCCCTACCTGGGTTAAAGATAGTAGTCCCTACCTGGGTTAAAGATAGTAGTCACTACCTGGGTTAAAGATAGTAGTCACTACTTGGGTTAAAGATAGTAGTCCCTACCTGGGTTAAAGATAGTAGTCCCTACCTGGGTTAAAGATAGTAGTCCCTACCTGGGTTAAAGATAGTAGTCGATACCTGGGTTAAAGATAGTAGTCACTACCTGGGTTAAAGATAGTAGTCGATACCTGGGTTAAAGATAGTAGTCCCTACCTGGGTTAAAGATAGTAGTCCCTACCTGGGTTAAAGATAGTAGTCACTACCTGGGTTAAAGATAGTAGTCCATACCTGGGTTAAAGATAGTAGTCACTACCTGTGTTAAAGATAGTAGTCCCTACCTGGGTTAAAGATAGTAGTCACTACCTGGGTTAAAGATAGTAGTCACTACCTGGGTTAAAGATAGTAGTCCCTACTGGGTTAAAGATAGTAGTCCCTACCTGGGTTAAAGATAGTGGTCCCTACCTGGGTTAAAGATAGTAGTCACTACCTGGGTTAAAGATAGTAGTCCCTACCTGGGTTAAAGATAGTAGTCACTACCTGGGTTAAAGATAGTAGTCCCTACCTGGGTTAAAGATAGTAGTCACTACCTGGGTTAAAGATAGAAGTCCCTACCGGGGTTAAAGATAGCAGTCACTACCTGGGTTAACGATAGAATTCCCTACCTGGGTTAAAGATAGTAGTCACTACCTGGGTTAAAGATAGTAGTCACTACCTGTGTTAAAGATAGAAGTCACTACCTGGGTTAAAGTTAGTAGTCACTACCTGGGTTAAAGATAGTAGTCACTACCTGGGTTAAAGATAGTAGTCCCTACCTGGGTTAAAGATAGTAGTCACTACCTGGGTTAAAGATAGAAGTCCCTACCTGGGTTAAAGATAGCAGTCACTACCTGGGTTAAAGATAGAAGTCCCTACCTGGGTTAAAGATAGTAGTCACTACCTGGGTTAAAGATAGAAGTCCCTACCTGGGTTAAAGATAGTAGTCACTACCTGGGTTAAAGATAGTAGTCACTACCAGGGTTAAAGATAGTAGTCACTACCTGGGTTAAAGATAGTAGTCACTACCTGGGTTAAAGATAGTAGTCCCTACCTGGGTTAAAGATAGTAGTCCCTACCTGGGTTAAAGATAGTAGTCACTACCTGGGTTAAAGATAGTAGTCACTACCTGGGTTAAAGATAGTAGTCACTACCTGGGTTAAAGATAGAAGTCCCTACCTGTGTTAAAGATAGTAGTCACTACCTGGGTTAAAGATAGTAGTCCCTACCTGGGTTAAAGATAGTAGTCCCTACCTGGGTTAAAGATAGTAGTCACTACCTGGGTTAAAGATAGTAGTCCCTACCTGGGTTAAAGATAGTAGTCCCTACCTGGGTTAAAGGTAGTAGTCACTACCTGGGTTAAAGATAGTAGTCCCTACCTGGGTTAAAGATAGTAGTCCCTACCTGCGTTAAAGATAGAAGTCCCTACCTGGGTTAAAGGTAGTAGTCACTACCAGGGTTAAAGATAGTAGTCCCTACCTAGGTTAAAGATAGTAGTCCCTACCTGGGTTAAAGATAGTAGTCACTACCTGGGTTAAAGATAGTAGTCCCTACCTGGGTTAAAGATAGTAGTCCCTACTTGGGTTAAAGATAGTAGTCACTACTTTGATTAAAGATAGTAGTCACTACCTGGGTTAAAGGTAGTAGTCCCTACCTGGGTTAAAGATAGTAGTCCCTACCTTGGTTAAAGATAGTAGTCAGTACCTGGGTTAAAGATAGTAGTCCCTACCTGGGTTAAAGATAGTCACTACCTGGGTTAAAGATAGTAGTCCCTACCTGGGTTAAAGATAGTAGTCCCTACTTGGGTTAAAGATAGTAGTCACTACTTGGGTTAAAGATAGTAGTCCCTACCTGGGTTAAAGATAGAAGTCCCTACCTGGGTTAAAGATAGTAGTCCCTACCTGGGTTAAAGATAGTAGTCACTACCTGGGTTAAAGATAGAATTCCCTACCTTGGTTAAAGATAGTAGTCACTACCTGGGTTAAAGATAGTAGCCACTACCTGGGTTAAAGATAGTAGTCCCTACCTGGGTGAAATATAGTAGTCCCTACCTGGGTTAAAGATAGTAGTCACTACCTGGGTTAAAGATAGTAGTCACTACCTGGGTTAAAGATAGTAGTCCCTACTTGGGTTAAAGATAGTAGTCACTACCTGGGTTAAAGATAGTAGTCCCTACTTGGGTTAAAGATAGTAGTCACTACCTGGGTTAAAGATAGTAGTCACTACCTGGGTTAAAGATAGTAGTCCCTACCTGGGTTAAAGATAGTAGTCCCTACCTGGGTTAAAGATAGTAGTCCCTACCTGGGTTAAAGATAGTAGTCCCTACCTTGGTTAAAGATAGTAGTCACTACCTGGGTTAAAGATAGTAGTCCCTACCTGGGTTAAAGATAGTAGTCACTACCTGGGTTAAAGATAGTAGTCCCTACTTGGGTTAAAGATAGTAGTCACTACCTGGGTTAAAGATAGTAGTCCCTACCTGGGTTAAAGATAGTAGTCCCTACCTGGGTTAAAGATAGTAGTCACTACCTGGGTGAAAGATAGTCACTACCTGGGTTAAAGGTAGTAGTCACTACCTGGGTTGAAGATAGTAGTCCCTACCTGGGTTAAAGATAGTAGTCACTACCTGGGTTAAAGATAGTAGTCACTACCAGGGTTAAAGATAGTAGTCCCTACCTGGGTTAAAGATAGTAGTCCCTACCTGGGTTAAAGATAGTAGTCCCTACCTTGGTTAAAGATAGTAGTCACTACCTGGGTTAAAGATAGTAGTCACTACCTGGGTTAAAGATAGTAGTCACTACCTGGGTTAAAGATAATAGTCCCTACCTGGGTTAAAGATAGTAGTCACTACCTGGGTTAAAGATAGTAGTCACTACCTGGGTTAAAGATAATAGTCCCTACCTGGGTTAAAGATAGTAGTCACTACCTGGGTTAAAGATAGTAGTCCCTACCTGGGTTAAAGATAGTAGTCCCTACCTGGGTTAAAGATAATAGTCCCTACCTGGGTTAAAGATAGTAGTCGATACCTGGGTTAAAGATAGTAGTCCCTACCTGGGTTAAAGATAGTAGTCCCTACCTCGGTTAAAGATAGTAGTCACTACCTGGGTTAAAGATAGTAGTCACTACCTGGGTTAAAGATAGTAGTCACTACCTGGGTTAAAGATAATAGTCCCTACCTGGGTTAAAGATAGTAGTCCCTACCTGGGTTAAAGATAGTAGTCCCTACCTGGGTTAAAGATAGAAGTCACTACCTGGGTTAAAGATAGTAGTCACTACCTGGGTTAAAGATAATAGTCCCTACCTGGGTTAAAGATAGTAGTCCCTACCTGGGTTAAAGATAGTAGTCCCTACCTGGGTTAAAGATAGTAGTCCCTACCTGGGTTAAAGATAGTAGTCCCTACCTGGGTTAAAGATAGAAGTCACTACCTGGGTTAAAGATAGTAGTCACTACCTGGGTTAAAGATAATAGTCCCTACCTGGGTTAAAGATAGTAGTCCCTACCTGGGTTAAAGATAGTAGTCCCTACCTGGGTTAAAGATAGTAGTCACTACCTGGGTTAAAGATAGTAGTCACTACCTGGGTTAAAGATAATAGTCCCTACCTAGGTTAAAGATAGTAGTCACTACCTGGGTTAAAGATAGTAGTCCCTACCTGGGTTAAAGATAGTAGTCCCTACCTGGGTTAAAGATAATAGTCCCTACCTGGGTTAAAGATAGTAGTCGATACCTGGGTTAAAGATAGTAGTCCCTACCTGGGTTAAAGATAGTAGTCCCTACCTGGGTTAAAGATAGTAGTCACTACCTGGGTTAAAGATAGTAGTCCCTACCTGGGTTAAAGATAGAAGTCACTACCTGGGTTAAAGATAGTAGTCACTACCTGGGTTAAAGATAGAAGTCACTACCTGGGTTAAAGATAGTAGTCACTACCTGGGTTAAAGATAGAAGTCACTACCTGGGTTAAAGATAGTAGTCGATACCTGGGTTAAAGATAGTAGTCCCTACCTGGGTTAAAGATAGTAGTCCCTACCTGGGTTAAAGATAGTAGTCCCTACCTGGGTTAAAGATAGTCACTACCTGGGTTAAAGATAGTAGTCACTACCTGGGTTAAAGATAGTAGTCCCTACCTGGGTTAAAGATAGTAGTCCCTACCTGGGTTAAAGATAGTCACTACCTGGGTTAAAGATAGTAGTCACTACCTGGGTTAAAGATAGTAGTCGATACCTGGGTTAAAGATAGTAGTCCCTACCTGGGTTAAAGATAGAAGTCCCTACCTGGGTTAAAGATAGTAGTCGATACCTGGGTTAAAGATAGTAGTCACTACCTGGGTTAAAGATAGTAGTCACTACCTGGGTTAAAGATAGTCACTACCTGGGTTAAAGATAGTAGTCACTACTTGGGTTAAAGATAGTAGTCACTACCTGGGTTAAAGATAGTAGTCACTACTTGGGTTAAAGATAGTAGTCACTACCTGGGTTAAAGATAGAAGTCCCTACCTGGGTTAAAGATAGTAGTCCCTACCTGGGTTAAAGATAGTAGTCCCTACCTGGGTTAAAGATAGTAGTCCCTACCTGGGTTAAAGATATTAGTCCCTACCTGGGTTAAAGATAGTAGTCCCTACCTGGGTTAAAGATAGTAGTCCCTACCTGGGTTAAAGGTAGTAGTCCCTACCTGGGTTAAAGATAGTAGTCACTACCTGGGTTAAAGATAGTAGTCACTACCTGGGTTAAAGATAGTAGTCACTATCTGGGTTAAAGATAGTAGTCACTACCTGGGTTAAAGATAGTAGTCACTACCTGGGTTAAAGGTAGTAGTCACTACCTGGGTTAAAGATAGTAGTCACTACCTGGGTTAAAGATAGTCACTACCTGGGTTAAAGATAGTAGTCACTATCTGGGTTAAAGATAGTAGTCACTACCTGGGTTAAAGATAGTAGTCCCTACCTGGGTTAAAGATAGTAGTCACTACCTGGGTTAAAGATAGTCACTACCTGGGTTAAAGATAGTAGCCACTACTTGGGTTAAAGATAGTAGTCACTACCTGGGTTAAAGATAGTAGTCACTACCTGGGTTAAAGATAGTAGTCACTACCTGGGTTAAAGATAGTAGTCCCTACCTGGGTTAAAGATAGTAGTCCCTACCTGGGTTAAAGATAGTAGTCCCTACCTGGGTTAAAGATAGTAGTCACTACCCTGTTTTAAAGATAGTAGTCACTACCCTGGGTTAAAGATAGTAGTCACTACCTGGGTTAAAGATAGTAGTCCCTACCTGGGTTAAAGATAGTAGTCACTACCTGGTTTAAAGATAGTAGCCACTACCTGGGTTAAAGATAGTAGTCACTACCTGGGTTAAAGATAGTAGTCACTACCTGGGTTAAAGATAGTAGTCCCTACCTGGGTTAAAGATAGTAGTCACTACCTGGGTTAAAGATAGTAGTCACTACCTGGGTTAAAGATAGTAGTCACTACCTGGGTTAAAGATAGTAGTCCCTACCTGGGTTAAAGATAGTAGTCACTACCTGGGTTAAAGATAGTAGTCACTACCTGGGTTAAAGATAGTAGTCACTACCTGGGTTAAAGATAGTAGTCACTACCTGGGTTAAAGATAGTAGTCCCTACCTGGGTTAAAGATAGTAGTCACTACCTGGGTTAAATATAGTAGTCACTACCCTGTTTTAAAGATAGTAGTCACTACCCTGGGTTAAAGATAGTAGTCACTACCTGGGTTAAAGATAGTAGTCCCTACCTGGGTTAAAGATAGTAGTCCCTACCTGGGTTAAAGATAGTAGTCACTACCTGGGTTAAAGATAGTAGTCACTACCTGGGTTAAAGATAGTAGTCCCTACCTGGGTTAAAGATAGTAGTCCCTACCTGGGTTAAAGATAGTAGTCACTACCTGGGTTAAAGATAGTAGTCACTACCTGGGTTAAAGATAGTAGTCACTACCTGGGTTAAAGATAGTAGTCCCTACCTGGGTTAAAGATAGTAGTCCCTACCTGGGTTAAAGATAGTAGTCCCTACCTGGGTTAAAGATAGTAGTCCCTACCTGGGTTAAAGATAGTAGTCACTACCTGGGTTAAAGATAGTAGTCACTACCTGGGTTAAAGATAGTAGTCACTACCAGGGTTAAAGATAGTAGTCCCTACCTGGGTTAAAGATAGTCACTACCTGGGTTAAAGATAGTAGTCACTACCTGGGTTAAAGATAGTAGTCACTACCAGGGTTAAAGATAGTAGTCACTACCTGGGTTAAAGATGGTAGTCACTACTTGGGTTAAAGATAGTAGTCACTACCTGGGTTAAAGATAGTCACTACCTGGGTTAAAGATAGTAGTCACTACCAGGGTTAAAGATAGTAGTCCCTACCTGGGTTAAAGATAGTAGTCACTACCTGGGTTAAAGATAGTAGTCCCTACCTGGGTTAAAGATACTAGTCCCTACCTGGGTTAAAGATAGTAGTCCCTACCTGGGTTAAAGATAGTAGTCACTACCAGGGTTAAAGATAGTAGTCCCTACCTGGGTTAAAGATAGTAGTCCCTACCTGGGTTAAAGATAGTAGTCACTACCTGGGTTAAAGATAGTAGTCACTACCCTGGGTTAAAGATAGTAGTCACTACCTGGGTTAAAGATAGTCCCTACCTGGGTTAAAGATAGTAGTCCCTACCTGGGTTAAAGATAGTAGTCACTACCTGGGTTAAAGATAGTAGTCACTACCTGGGTTAAAGATAGTAGTCACTACCCTGGGTTAAAGATAGTAGTCACTACCTGGGTTAAAGATAGTAGTCACTACCTGGGTTAAAGATAGTAGTCCCTACCTGGGTTAAAGATAGTAGTCACTACCTGGGTGAAATATAGTAGTCACTACCTGGGTTAAAGATAGTAGTCCCTACCTGGGTTAAAGATAGTAGTCCCTACCTGGGTTAAAGATAGTAGTCACTACCCTGGGTTAAAGATAGTAGTCACTACCTGGGTTAAAGACAGTCACTACCTGGGTTAAAGATAGTAGTCACTACCTGGGTTAAAGATAGTAGTCCCTACTTGGGTTAAAGATAGTAGTCACTACCTGGGTTAAAGATAGTCCCTACCTGGGTTAAAGATAGAAGTCCCTACCTGGGTTAAAGATAGTAGTCCCTACCTGGGTTAAAGATAGTAGTCCCTACCTGGGTTAAAGATAGTAGTCACTACCTGGGTTAAAGATAGTAGTCACTACCAGGGTTTAAGATAGTAGTCCCTACCTGGGTTAAAGATAGTAGTCACTACCTGGGTTAAAGATAGTAGTCACTACCTGGGTTAAAGATAGTAGTCACTACCTGGGTTAAAGATAGTAGTCCCTACTTGGGTTAAAGATAGTAGTCACTACCTGGGTTAAAGATAGTAGTCCCTACCTGGGTTAAAGATAGTAGTCACTACCTGGGTGAAATATAGTAGTCCCTACCTGGGTTAAAGATAGTAGTCACTACCTGGGTTAAAGATAGTAGCCACTACCTGGGTTAAAGATAGTAGTCACTACCTGGGTTAAAGATAGTAGTCACTACCTGGGTGAAATATAGTAGTCACTACCTGGGTTAAAGATAGTAGTCCCTACCTGGGTTAAAGATAGTAGTCACTACCTGGGTGAAATATAGTAGTCCCTACCTGGGTTAAAGATAGTAGTCACTACCTGGGTTAAAGATAGTAGTCCCTACCTGGGTTAAAGATAGTAGTCACTACCTGGGTTAAAGATAGTCCCTACCTGGGTTAAAGATAGTAGTCACTACCTGGGTTAAAGATAGTAGTCACTACCTGGGTTAAAGATAGTAGTCACTACCTGGGTTAAAGATAGTCCCTACCTGGGTTAAAGATAGTAGTCACTACCTGGGTTAAAGATAGTAGTCCCTACCTGGGTTAAAGATAGTAGTCCCTACCTGGGTTAAAGATAGTAGTCACTACCTGGGTTAAAGGTAGTAGTCCCTACCTGGGTTAAAGATAGTAGTCACTACCTGGGTTAAAGATAATAGTCCCTACCTGGGTTAAAGATAGTCACTACCTGGGTTAAAGATAGAAGTCACTACCTGGGTTAAAGATAGTAGTCCCTACCTGGGTTAAAGATAGTCACTACCTGGGTTAAAGATAGAAGTCACTACCTGGGTTAAAGATAGTAGTCCCTACCTGGGTTAAAGATAGAAGTCACTACCTGGGTTAAAGATAGTAGTCCCTACCTGGGTTAAAGGTAGTAGTCACTACCTGGGTTAAAGGTAGTAGTCACTACCTGGGTTAAAGATAGTAGTCCCTACCTGGGTTAAAGATAGTCACTACCTGGGTTAAAGATAGTAGTCCCTACCTGGGTTAAAGATAGTAGTCACTACCTGGGTTAAAGATAGTAGTCCCTACCTGGGTTAAAGATAGTAGTCCATACCTGGGTTAAAGATAGTAGTCACTACCTGGGTTAAAGATAGTAGTCCCTACCTGGGTTAAAGATAGTAGTCACTACCTGGGTTAAAGATAGTAGTCACTACCCTGTTTTAAAGATAGTAGTCACTACCCTGGGTTAAAGATAGTAGTCACTACCTGGGTTAAAGATAGTAGTCCCTACCTGGGTTAAAGATAGTAGTCCCTACCTGGGTTAAAGATAGTAGTCACTACCTGGGTTAAAGATAGTAGTTACTACCTGGGTTAAAGATAGTAGTCCCTACCTGGGTTAAATATAGTAGTCCCTACCTGGGTTAAAGATAGTAGTCACTACCTGGGTTAAAGATAGTAGTCACTACCTGGGTTAAAGATAGTAGTCACTACCTGGGTTAAAGATAGTAGTCCCTACCTGGGTTAAAGATAGTAGTCCCTACCTGGGTTAAAGATAGTAGACCCTACCTGGGTTAAAGATAGTAGTCCCTACCTGGGTTAAAGATAGTAGTCACTACCTGGGTTAAAGATAGTAGTCACTACCTGGGTTAAAGATAGTAGTCACTACCAGGGTTAAAGATAGTAGTCCCTACCTGGGTTAAAGATAGTCACTACCTGGGTTAAAGATAGTAGTCACTACCTGGGTTAAAGATAGTAGTCACTACCAGGGTTAAATATAGTAGTCACTACCTGGGTTAAAGATAGTAGTCACTACTTGGGTTAAAGATAGTAGTCACTACCTGGGTTAAAGATAGTCACTACCTGGGTTAAAGATAGTAGTCACTACCAGAGTTAAAGATAGTAGTCCCTACCTGGGTTAAAGATAGTAGTCACTACCTGGGTTAAAGATAGTAGTCCCTACCTGGGTTAAAGATAGTAGTCCCTACCTGGGTTAAAGATAGTAGTCCCTACCTGGGTTAAAGATAGTAGTCACTACCAGGGTTAAAGATAGTAGTCCCTACCTGGGTTAAAGATAGTAGTCCCTACCTGGGTTAAAGATAGTAGTCACTACCTGGGTTAAAGATAGAAGTCACTACCCTGGGTTAAAGATAGTAGTCACTACCTGGGTTAAAGATAGTCCCTACCTGGGTTAAAGATAGTAGTCCCTACCTGGGTTAAAGATAGTAGTCCCTACCTGGGTTAAAGATAGTCACTACCTGGGTTAAAGATAGTAGTCACTACCTGGGTTAAAGATAGTAGTCCCTACCTGGGTTAAAGATAGTAGTCACTACCTGGGTTAAAGATAGTAGTCACTACCTGGGTTAAAGATAGTAGTCACTACCCTGGGTTAAAGATAGTAGTCACTACCTGGGTTAAAGATAGTAGTCACTACCTGGGTTAAAGATAGTAGTCCCTACCTGGGTTAAAGATAGTAGTCACTACCTGGGTGAAATATAGTAGTCACTACCTGGGTTAAAGATAGTAGTCCCTACCTGGGTTAAAGATAGTAGTCCCTACCTGGGTTAAAGATAGTAGTCACTACCCTGGGTTAAAGATAGTAGTCACTACCTGGGTTAAAGACAGTCACTACCTGGGTTAAAGATAGTAGTCACTACCTGGGTTAAAGATAGTAGTCCCTACTTGGGTTAAAGATTGTAGTCACTACCTGGGTTAAAGATAGTCCCTACCTGGGTTAAAGATAGAAGTCCCTACCTGGGTTAAAGATAGTAGTCCCTACCTGGGTTAAAGATAGTATTCCCTACCTGGGTTAAAGATAGTAGTCACTACCTGGGTTAAAGATAGTAGTCACTACCAGGGTTTAAGATAGTAGTCCCTACCTGGGTTAAAGATAGTAGTCACTACCTGGGTTAAAGATAGTAGTCACTACCTGGGTTAAAGATAGTAGTCACTACCTGGGTTAAAGATAGTAGTCCCTACTTGGGTTAAAGATAGTAGCCACTACCTGGGTTAAAGATAGTAGTCCCTACCTGGGTTAAAGATAGTAGTCACTACCTGGGTGAAATATAGTAGTCCCTACCTGGGTTAAAGATAGTAGTCACTACCTGGGTTAAAGATAGTAGCCACTACCTGGGTTAAAGATAGTAGTCACTACCTGGGTTAAAGATAGTAGTCACTACCTGGGTGAAATATAGTAGTCACTACCTGGGTTAAAGATAGTAGTCCCTACCTGGGTTAAAGATAGTAGTCACTACCTGGGTGAAATATAGTAGTCCCTACCTGGGTTAAAGATAGTAGTCACTACCTGGGTTAAAGATAGTAGTCCCTACCTGGGTTAAAGATAGTAGTCACTACCTGGGTTAAAGATAGTCCCTACCTGGGTTAAAGATAGTAGTCACTACCTGGGTTAAAGATAGTAGTCACTACCTGGGTTAAGGATAGTAGTCACTACCTGGGTTAAAGATAGTCCCTACCTGGGTTAAAGATAGTAGTCACTACCTGGGTTAAAGATAGTAGTCCCTACCTGGGTTAAAGATAGTAGTCCCTACCTGGGTTAAAGATAGTAGTCACTACCTGGGTTAAAGGTAGTAGTCCATACCTGGGTTAAAGATAGTAGTCACTACCTGGGTTAAAGATAATAGTCCCTACCTGGGTTAAAGATAGTCACTACCTGGGTTAAAGATAGAAGTCACTACCTGGGTTAAAGATAGTAGTCCCTACCTGGGTTAAAGATAGTCACTACCTGGGTTAAAGATAGAAGTCACTACCGGGGTTAAAGATAGTAGTCCCTACCTGGGTTAAAGATAGAAGTCACTACCTGGGTTAAAGATAGTAGTCCCTACCTGGGTTAAAGGTAGTAGTCACTACTTGGGTTAAAGGTAGTAGTCACTACCTGGGTTAAAGATAGTAGTCCCTACCTGGGTTAAAGATAGTCACTACCTGGGTTAAAGATAGTAGTCCCTACCTGGGTTAAAGATAGTAGTCACTACCTGGGTTAAAGATAGTAGTCCCTACCTGGGTTAAAGATAGTAGTCCCTACCTGGGTTAAAGATAGTAGTCACTACCTGGGTTAAAGATAGTAGTCCCTACCTGGGTTAAAGATAGTAGTCCATACCTGGGTTAAAGATAGTAGTCCCTACCTGGGTTAAAGATAGTAGTCCCTACCTGGGTTAAAGATAGTAGTCCCTACCTGGGTTAAAGATAGTAGTCACTACCTGGGTTAAAGATAGTGGTCCCTACCTGGGTTAAAGATAGTAGTCACTACCTGGGTTAAAGATAGTAGTCCCTACTGGGTTAAAGATAGTAGTCCCTACCTGGGTTAAAGATAGTAGTCACTACCTGGGTTAAAGATAGTAGTCCCTACCTGGGTTAAAGATAGTAGTCCATACCTGGGTTAAAGATAGTAGTCCCTACCTGGGTTAAAGATAGTAGTCCCTACCTGGGTTAAAGATGGTAGTCCCTACCTGGGTTAAAGATAGTAGTCCCTACCTGGGTTAAAGATAGTAGTCACTACCTGGGTTAAAGATAGTAGTCCCTACCTGGGTTAAAGATAGTAGTCCCTACCTGGGTTAAAGATAGTAGTCACTACCTGGGTTAAAGATAGTAGTCACTACCTGTGTTAAAGATAGCAGTCACTACCTGGGTTAAAGATAGTAGTCACTACCTGGGTTAAAGATATTAGTCCCTACTTGGGTTAAAGATAGTAGTCCCTACCTGGGTTAAAGATAGTACTCACTACCTGGGTTAAAGATAGAAGTCCCTACCTGGGTTAAAGATAGTAGTCACTACCTGGGATAAAGATAGTAGTCCCTACCTGGGTTAAAGCTAGTAGTCCCTACTTGGGTTAAAGATAGTAGTCACTACCTGGGTTAAAGATAGTAGTCACTACCTGGGTTAAAGATAGTAGTCCCTACCTGGGTTAAAGATAGTAGTCACTACTTGGGTTAAAGATAGTAGTCACTACCTGGGTTAAAGATAGTAGTCACTACCTGGGTTAAAGATAGTAGTCCCTACCTGGGTTAAAGATAGTAGTCACTACTTGGGTTAAAGATAGTAGTCACTACCTGGGTTAAAGATAGTAGTCCCTACCTGGGTTAAAGATAGTCCCTACCTGGGTTAAAGATAGAAGTCCCTACCTGGGTTAAAGATAGAAGTCCCTACCTGGGTTAAAGATAGTAGTCCCTACCTGGGTTAAAGATAGCAGTCACTACCTGGGTTAAAGATAGTAGTCACTACCTGGGTTAAAGATATTAGTCCCTACTTGGGTTAAAGATAGTAGTCCCTACCTGGGTTAAAGATAGTACTCACTACCTGGGTTAAAGATAGAAGTCCCTACCTGGGTTAAAGATAGTAGTCACTACCTGGGATAAAGATAGTAGTCCCTACCTGGGTTAAAGCTAGTAGTCCCTACTTGGGTTAAAGATAGTAGTCACTACCTGGGTTAAAGATAGTAGTCACTACCTGGGTTAAAGATAGTAGTCCCTACCTGGGTTAAAGATAGTAGTCACTACTTGGGTTAAAGATAGTAGTCACTACCTGGGTTAAAGATAGTAGTCCCTACCTGGGTTAAAGATAGTAGTCCCTACCTGGGTTAAAGATAGTCCCTACCTGGGTTAAAGATAGAAGTCCCTACCTGGGTTAAAGATAGAAGTCCCTACCTGGGTTAAAGATAGTAGTCCCTACCTGGGTTAAAGATAGTAGTCACTACCTGGGTTAAAGGTAGTAGTCACTACTTGGGTTAAAGATAGTAGTCCCTACCTGGGTTAAAGATAGAAGTCCCTACCTGGGTTAAAGATAGAAGTCCCTACCTGGGTTAAAGATAGTAGTCACTACCTGGGTTAAAGGTAGTAGTCACTACTTGGGTTAAAGATAGTAGTCCCTACCTGGGTTAAAGATAGTCCCTACCTGGGTTAAAGATAGAAGTCCCTACCTGGGTTAAAGATAGAAGTCCCTACCTGGGTTAAAGATAGTAGTCCCTACCTGGGTTAAAGATAGTAGTCCCTACCTGGGTTAAAGATAGTAGTCGATACCTGGGTTAAAGGTAGTAGTCCCTACCTGGGTTAAAGATAGTAGTCACTACCTGGGTTAAAGATAGTAGACCCTACCTGGGTTAAAGGTAGTAGTCACTACCTGGGTTAAAGGTAGTAGTCCCTATCTTGGTTAAAGATAGTAGTACCTACCTGGGTTAAAGATAGTAGTCCCTACCTGGGTTAAAGATAGTAGTCCCTACCTGGGTTAAAGATAGTAGTCGATACCTGGGTTAAAGGTAGTAGTCCCTACCTGGGTTAAAGATAGTAGTCCCTACCTGGGTTAAAGATAGTAGTCCCTACCTGGGTTAAAGATAGTAGTCACTACCTGGGTTAAAGGTAGTAGTCACTACTTGGGTTAAAGATAGTAGTCCCTACCTGGGTTAAAGATAGAAGTCCCTACCTGGGTTAAAGATAGAAGTCCCTACCTGGGTTAAAGATAGTAGTCACTACCTGGGTTAAAGGTAGTAGTCACTACTTGGGTTAAAGATAGTAGTCCCTACCTGGGTTAAAGATAGTCCCTACCTGGGTTAAAGATAGAAGTCCCTACCTGGGTTAAAGATAGAAGTCCCTACCTGGGTTAAAGATAGTAGTCCCTACCTGGGTTAAAGATAGTAGTCACTACCTGGGTTAAAGATAGAAGTCCCTACCTTGGTTAAAGATAGTAGTCCCTACCTGGGTTAAAGATAGTAGTCGATACCTGGGTTAAAGGTAGTAGTCCCTACCTGGGTTAAAGATAGTAGTCCCTACCTGGTTTAAAGATAGTAGTCACTACCTGGGTTAAAGGTAGTAGTCCCTACCTGGGTTAAAGATAGTAGTCGATACCTGGGTTAAAGATAGTAGTCGATACCTGGGTTAAAGATAGTAGTCCCTACCTGGGTTAAAGATAGTAGTCCCTACCTGGGTTAAAGATAGTAGTCACTACCTGGGTTAAAGGTAGTAGTCCCTACCTGGGTTAAAGATAGTAGTCCCTACCTGGGTTAAAGATAGTAGTCCCTACCTGGGTTAAAGATAGAAGTCCCTACCTGGGTTAAAGATAGTAGTCACTACCTGGGTTAAAGGTAGTAGTCCCTACCTGGGTTAAAGATAGTAGTCCCTACCTGGGTTAAAGATAGTAGTCCCTACCTGGGTTAAAGATAGTAGTCGATACCTGGGTTAAAGGTAGTAGTCCCTACCTGGGTTAAAGATAGTAGTCCCTACTTGGGTTAAAGATAGTAGTCACTACTTGGGTTAAAGATAGTAGTCACTACCTGGGTTAAAGGTAGTAGTCCCTACCTGGGTTAAAGATAGTAGTCCCTACCTGGGTTAAAGATAGTAGTCCCTACCTGGGTTAAAGATAGTAGTCGATACCTGGGTTAAAGGTAGTAGTCCCTACCTGGGTTAAAGATAGTAGTCCCTACCTGGGTTAAAGATAGTAGTCCCTACTTGGGTTAAAGATAGTAGTCCCTACCTGGGTTAAAGATAGTAGTCCCTACCTGGGTTAAAGATAGTAGTCACTACCTGGGTTAAAGGTAGTAGTCACTACCTGGGTTAAAGATAGTAGTCCCTACCTGGGTTAAAGATAGTAGTCACTACCTGGGTTAAAGATAGTAGTCCCTACCTGGGTTAAAGATAGTAGTCACTACCTGGGTTAAAGGTAGTAGTCCCTACCTGGGTTAAAGATAGTAGTCCCTACCTGGGTTAAAGATAGTAGTCACTACCAGGGTTAAAGATAGTAGTCCCTACCTGGGTTAAAGATAGTAGTCCCTACCTGGGTTAAAGATAGTAGTCCCTACCTGGGTTAAAGATAGTAGTCGATACCTGGGTTAAAGGTAGTAGTCCCTACCTGGGTTAAAGATAGTAGTCACTACCTGGGTTAAAGATAGTAGACCCTACCTGGGTTAAAGGTAGTAGTCACTACCTGGGTTAAAGGTAGTAGTCCCTACCTTGGTTAAAGATAGTAGTACCTACCTGGGTTAAAGATAGTAGTCCCTACCTGGGTTAAAGATAGTAGTCCCTACCTGGGTTAAAGATAGTAGTCGATACCTGGGTTAAAGGTAGTAGTCCCTACCTGGGTTAAAGATAGTAGTCACTACCTGGGTTAAAGATAGTAGTCCCTACCTGGGTTAAAGATAGTAGTCACTACCTGGGTTAAAGGTAGTAGTCCCTACCTTGGTTAAAGATAGTAGTACCTACCTGGGTTAAAGATAGTAGTCCCTACCTGGGTTAAAGATAGTAGTCCCTACCTGGGTTAAAGATAGTCACTACCTGGGTTAAAGATAGTAGTACCTACCTGGGTTAAAGATAGTAGTCACTACTTGGGTTAAAGATAGTCACTACCTGGGTTAAAGGTAGTAGTCCCTACCTTGGTTAAACATAGTAGTCCCTACCTGGGTTAAAGATAGTAGTACCTACCTGGGTTAAAGATAGTAGTACCTACCTGGGTTAAAGATAGTAGTCCCTACCTGGGTTAAAGATAGTAGTCACTACCTGGGTTAAAGATAGTAGTCCCTACCTTGGTTAAAGATAGTAGTACCTACCTGGGTTAAAGATAGTAGTCCCTACCTGGGTTAAAGATAGTAGTCCCTACCTGGGTTAAAGATAGTCACTACCTGGGTTAAAGATAGTAGTCCCTACCTGGGTTAAAGATGGTAGTCACTACTTGGGTTAAAGATAGTCCCTACCTGGGTTAAAGATAGTAGTCACTACCTGGGTTAAAGATAGTAGCCACTACCTGGGTTAAAGATAGTAGTCACTACCCTGGGTTAAAGGTAGTAGTCCCTACCTGGGTGAAATATAGTAGTCCCTACCTGGGTTAAAGATAGTAGTCACTACCTGGGTTAAAGATAGTAGTCACTACCTGGGTGAAATATAGTAGTCACTACCTGGGTTAAAGATAGTAGTCCCTACCTGGGTTAAAGATAGTAGTCACTACCTGGGTGAAATATAGTAGTCCCTACCTGGGTTAAAGATAGTAGTCACTACCTGGGTTAAAGATAGTAGTCCCTACCTGGGTTAAAGATAGTAGTCACTACCTGGGTTAAAGATAGTCCCTACCTGGGTTAAAGATAGTAGTCACTACCTGGGTTAAAGATAGTAGTCACTACCTGGGTTAAGGATAGTAGTCACTACCTGGGTTAAAGATAGTCCCTACCTGGGTTAAAGATAGTAGTCACTACCTGGGTTAAAGATAGTAGTCCCTACCTGGGTTAAAGATAGTAGTCCCTACCTGGGTTAAAGATAGTAGTCACTACCTGGGTTAAAGGTAGTAGTCCATACCTGGGTTAAAGATAGTAGTCACTACCTGGGTTAAAGATAGAAGTCACTACCGGGGTTAAAGATAGTAGTCCCTACCTGGGTTAAAGATAGAAGTCACTACCTGGGTTAAAGATAGTAGTCCCTACCTGGGTTAAAGGTAGTAGTCACTACTTGGGTTAAAGGTAGTAGTCACTACCTGGGTTAAAGATAGTAGTCCCTACCTGGGTTAAAGATAGTCACTACCTGGGTTAAAGATAGTAGTCCCTACCTGGGTTAAAGATAGTAGTCACTACCTGGGTTAAAGATAGTAGTCCCTACCTGGGTTAAAGATAGTAGTCCCTACCTGGGTTAAAGATAGTAGTCACTACCTGGGTTAAAGATAGTAGTCCCTACCTGGGTTAAAGATAGTAGTCCATACCTGGGTTAAAGATAGTAGTCCCTACCTGGGTTAAAGATAGTAGTCCCTACCTGGGTTAAAGATAGTAGTCCCTACCTGGGTTAAAGATAGTAGTCACTACCTGGGTTAAAGATAGTGGTCCCTACCTGGGTTAAAGATAGTAGTCACTACCTGGGTTAAAGATAGTAGTCCCTACCTGGGTTAAAGATAGTAGTCCCTACCTGGGTTAAAGATAGTAGTCACTACCTGGGTTAAAGATAGTAGTCCCTACCTGGGTTAAAGATAGTAGTCCATACCTGGGTTAAAGATAGTAGTCCCTACCTGGGTTAAAGATAGTAGTCCCTACCTGGGTTAAAGATGGTAGTCCCTACCTGGGTTAAAGATAGTAGTCCCTACCTGGGTTAAAGATAGTAGTCACTACCTGGGTTAAAGATAGTAGTCCCTACCTGGGTTAAAGATAGTAGTCCCTACCTGGGTTAAAGATAGTAGTCACTACCTGGGTTAAAGATAGTAGTCACTACCTGTGTTAAAGATAGCAGTCACTACCTGGGTTAAAGATAGTAGTCACTACCTGGGTTAAAGATATTAGTCCCTACTTGGGTTAAAGATAGTAGTCCCTACCTGGGTTAAAGATAGTACTCACTACCTGGGTTAAAGATAGAAGTCCCTACCTGGGTTAAAGATAGTAGTCACTACCTGGGATAAAGATAGTAGTCCCTACCTGGGTTAAAGCTAGTAGTCCCTACTTGGGTTAAAGATAGTAGTCACTACCTGGGTTAAAGATAGTAGTCACTACCTGGGTTAAAGATAGTAGTCCCTACCTGGGTTAAAGATAGTAGTCACTACTTGGGTTAAAGATAGTAGTCACTACCTGGGTTAAAGATAGTAGTCACTACCTGGGTTAAAGATAGTAGTCCCTACCTGGGTTAAAGATAGTAGTCACTACTTGGGTTAAAGATAGTAGTCACTACCTGGGTTAAAGATAGTAGTCCCTACCTGGGTTAAAGATAGTCCCTACCTGGGTTAAAGATAGAAGTCCCTACCTGGGTTAAAGATAGAAGTCCCTACCTGGGTTAAAGATAGTAGTCCCTACCTGGGTTAAAGATAGCAGTCACTACCTGGGTTAAAGATAGTAGTCACTACCTGGGTTAAAGATATTAGTCCCTACTTGGGTTAAAGATAGTAGTCCCTACCTGGGTTAAAGATAGTACTCACTACCTGGGTTAAAGATAGAAGTCCCTACCTGGGTTAAAGATAGTAGTCACTACCTGGGATAAAGATAGTAGTCCCTACCTGGGTTAAAGCTAGTAGTCCCTACTTGGGTTAAAGATAGTAGTCACTACCTGGGTTAAAGATAGTAGTCACTACCTGGGTTAAAGATAGTAGTCCCTACCTGGGTTAAAGATAGTAGTCACTACTTGGGTTAAAGATAGTAGTCACTACCTGGGTTAAAGATAGTAGTCCCTACCTGGGTTAAAGATAGTAGTCCCTACCTGGGTTAAAGATAGTCCCTACCTGGGTTAAAGATAGAAGTCCCTACCTGGGTTAAAGATAGAAGTCCCTACCTGGGTTAAAGATAGTAGTCCCTACCTGGGTTAAAGATAGTAGTCACTACCTGGGTTAAAGGTAGTAGTCACTACTTGGGTTAAAGATAGTAGTCCCTACCTGGGTTAAAGATAGAAGTCCCTACCTGGGTTAAAGATAGAAGTCCCTACCTGGGTTAAAGATAGTAGTCACTACCTGGGTTAAAGGTAGTAGTCACTACTTGGGTTAAAGATAGTAGTCCCTACCTGGGTTAAAGATAGTCCCTACCTGGGTTAAAGATAGAAGTCCCTACCTGGGTTAAAGATAGAAGTCCCTACCTGGGTTAAAGATAGTAGTCCCTACCTGGGTTAAAGATAGTAGTCCCTACCTGGGTTAAAGATAGTAGTCGATACCTGGGTTAAAGGTAGTAGTCCCTACCTGGGTTAAAGATAGTAGTCACTACCTGGGTTAAAGATAGTAGACCCTACCTGGGTTAAAGGTAGTAGTCACTACCTGGGTTAAAGGTAGTAGTCCCTACCTTGGTTAAAGATAGTAGTACCTACCTGGGTTAAAGATAGTAGTCCCTACCTGGGTTAAAGATAGTAGTCCCTACCTGGGTTAAAGATAGTAGTCGATACCTGGGTTAAAGGTAGTAGTCCCTACCTGGGTTAAAGATAGTAGTCCCTACCTGGGTTAAAGATAGTAGTCCCTACCTGGGTTAAAGATAGTAGTCACTACCTGGGTTAAAGGTAGTAGTCACTACTTGGGTTAAAGATAGTAGTCCCTACCTGGGTTAAAGATAGAAGTCCCTATCTGGGTTAAAGATAGAAGTCCCTACCTGGGTTAAAGATAGTAGTCACTACCTGGGTTAAAGGTAGTAGTCACTACTTGGGTTAAAGATAGTAGTCCCTACCTGGGTTAAAGATAGTCCCTACCTGGGTTAAAGATAGAAGTCCCTACCTGGGTTAAAGATAGAAGTCCCTACCTGGGTTAAAGATAGTAGTCCCTACCTGGGTTAAAGATAGTAGTCACTACCTGGGTTAAAGATAGAAGTCCCTACCTTGGTTAAAGATAGTAGTCCCTACCTGGGTTAAAGATAGTAGTCGATACCTGGGTTAAAGGTAGTAGTCCCTACCTGGGTTAAAGATAGTAGTCCCTACCTGGTTTAAAGATAGTAGTCACTACCTGGGTTAAAGGTAGTAGTCCCTACCTGGGTTAAAGATAGTAGTCGATACCTGGGTTAAAGATAGTAGTCGATACCTGGGTTAAAGATAGTAGTCCCTACCTGGGTTAAAGATAGTAGTCCCTACCTGGGTTAAAGATAGAAGTCCCTACCTGGGTTAAAGATAGTAGTCACTACCTGGGGTAAAGGTAGTAGTCCCTACCTGGGTTAAAGATAGTAGTCCCTACCTGGGTTAAAGATAGTAGTCACTACCTGGGTTAAAGATAGAAGTCCCTACCTGGGTTAAAGATAGTAGTCACTACCTGGGTTAAAGGTAGTAGTCCCTACCTGGGTTAAAGATAGTAGTCCCTACCTGGGTTAAAGATAGTAGTCCCTACCTGGGTTAAAGATAGTAGTCGATACCTGGGTTAAAGGTAGTAGTCCCTACCTGGGTTAAAGATAGTAGTCCCTACTTGGGTTAAAGATAGTAGTCACTACTTGGGTTAAAGATAGTAGTCACTACCTGGGTTAAAGGTAGTAGTCCCTACCTGGGTTAAAGATAGTAGTCCCTACCTGGGTTAAAGATAGTAGTCCCTACCTGGGTTAAAGATAGTAGTCGATACCTGGGTTAAAGGTAGTAGTCCCTACCTGGGTTAAAGATAGTAGTCCCTACCTGGGTTAAAGATAGTAGTCCCTACTTGGGTTAAAGATAGTAGTCCCTACCTGGGTTAAAGATAGTCACTACCTGGGTTAAAGATAGTAGTCACTACCTGGGTTAAAGATAGTAGTCCCTACCTGGGTTAAAGATATTCACTACCTGGGTTAAAGATAGTAGTCACTACCTGGGTTAAAGATAGTAGTCCCTACCTGGGTTAAAGATAGTAGTCCCTACCTGGGTTAAAGATAGTAGTCCCTACCTGGGTTAAAGATAGTAGTCCCTACCTGGGTTAAAGATAGTAGTCCCTACCTGGGTTAAAGATAGTCACTACCTGGGTTAAAGATAGTAGTCCCTACCTGGGTTAAAGATAGTAGTCACTACCTGGGTTAAAGATAGTAGTCCCTACCTGGGTTAAAGATAGTAGTCACTACCTGGGTTAAAGGTAGTAGTCACTACCTGGGTTAAAGGTAGTAGTCACTACCTGGGTTAAAGATAGTAGTCCCTACCTGGGGTAAAGATAGTCACTACCTGGGTTAAAGATAGAAGTCACTACCTGGGTTAAAGATAGTAGTCCCTACCTGGGTTAAAGATGGTCCCTACCTGGGTTAAAGATAGTAGTCACTACCTGGGTTAAAGATAGTAGTCACTACCTGGGTTAAAGATAGTAGTCGATACCTGGGTTAAAGATAGTAGTCCCTACCTGGGTTAAAGATAGTAGTCACTACCTGGGTTAAAGATAGTAGTCACTACCAGGGTTAAAGATAGTAGTCCCTACCTGGGTTAAAGATAGTAGTCACTACTTGGGTTAAAGATAGTAGTCCCTACCTGGGTTAAAGATAGTAGTCACTACCTGGGTTAAAGATAGTAGTCCCTACCTGGGTTAAAGATAGTAGTCACTACCTGGGTTAAAGATAGTAGCCACTACCTGGGTTAAAGATAGTAGTCCCTACCTGGGTTAAAGATAGTAGTCCCTACTTGGGTTAAAGATAGTAATCACTACCTGGATTAAAGATAGTAGCCACTACCTGGGTTAAAGATAGTAGTCCCTACCTGGGTTAAAGATAGTAGTCACTACCTGGGTTAAAGATAGAAGTCCCTACCTGGGTTAAAGATAGCAGTCACTACCTGGGTTAACGATAGAATTCCCTACCTGGGTTAAAGATAGTAGTCACTACCTGGGTTAAAGATAGTAGTCACTACCTGTGTTAAAGATAGAAGTCACTACCTGGGTTAAAGTTAGTAGTCACTACCTGGGTTAAAGATAGTAGTCACTACCTGGGTTAAAGATAGTAGTCCCTACCTGGGTTAAAGATAGTAGTCACTACCTGGGTTAAAGATAGAAGTCCCTACCTGGGTTAAAGATAGCAGTCACTACCTGGGTTAAAGATAGAAGTCCCTACCTGGGTTAAAGATAGTAGTCACTACCTGGGTTAAAGATAGAAGTCCCTACCTGGGTTAAAGATAGTAGTCACTACCTGGGTTAAAGATAGTAGTCACTACCAGGGTTAAAGATAGTAGTCACTACCTGGGTTAAAGATAGTAGTCACTACCTGGGTTAAAGATAGTAGTCCCTACCTGGGTTAAAGGTAGTAGTCCCTACCTGGGTTAAAGATAGTAGTCACTACCTGGGTTAAAGATAGTAGTCACTACCTGGGTTAAAGATAGTAGTCACTACCTGGGTTAAAGATAGAAGTCCCTACCTGTGTTAAAGATAGTAGTCACTACCTGGGTTAAAGATAGTAGTCCCTACCTGGGTTAAAGATAGTAGTCCCTACCTGGGTTAAAGATAGTAGTCACTACCTGGGTTAAAGATAGTAGTCCCTACCTGGGTTAAAGATAGTAGTCCCTACCTGGGTTAAAGGTAGTAGTCACTACCTGGGTTAAAGATAGTAGTCCCTACCTGGGTTAAAGATAGTAGTCCCTACCTGGGTTAAAGATAGAAGTCCCTACCTGGGTTAAAGGTAGTAGTCACTACCAGGGTTAAAGATAGTAGTCCCTGCCTTGGTTAAAGATAGTAGTCCCTACCTGGGTTAAAGATAGTAGTCACTACCTGGGTTAAAGATAGTAGTCCCTACCTGGGTTAAAGATAGTAGTCCCTACTTGGGTTAAAGATAGTAGTCACTACTTTGATTAAAGATAGTAGTCACTACCTGGGTTAAAGGTAGTAGTCCCTACCTGGGTTAAAGATAGTAGTCCCTACCTTGGTTAAAGATAGTAGTCAGTACCTGGGTTAAAGATAGTAGTCCCTACCTGGGTTAAAGATAGTCACTACCTGGGTTAAAGATAGTAGTCCCTACCTGGGTTAAAGTTAGTAGTCCCTACTTGGGTTAAAGATAGTAGTCACTACTTGGGTTAAAGATAGTAGTCCCTACCTGGGTTAAAGATAGAAGTCCCTACCTGGGTTAAAGATAGTAGTCCCTACCTGGGTTAAAGATAGTAGTCACTACCTGGGTTAAAGATAGAAGTCCCTACCTTGGTTAAAGATAGTAGTCACTACCTGGGTTAAAGATAGTAGCCACTACCTGGGTTAAAGATAGTAGTCCCTACCTGGGTGAAATATAGTAGTCCCTACCTGGGTTAAAGATAGTAGTCACTACCTGGGTTAAAGATAGTCCCTACCTGGGTTAAAGATAGTAGTCACTACCTGGGTTAAAGATAGTAGTCACTACCTGGGTTAAGGATAGTAGTCACTACCTGGGTTAAAGATAGTCCCTACCTGGGTTAAAGATAGTAGTCACTACCTGGGTTAAAGATAGTAGTCCCTACCTGGGTTAAAGATAGTAGTCCCTACCTGGGTTAAAGATAGTAGTCACTACCTGGGTTAAAGGTAGTAGTCCATACCTGGGTTAAAGATAGTAGTCACTACCTGGGTTAAAGATAATAGTCCCTACCTGGGTTAAAGATAGTCACTACCTGGGTTAAAGATAGAAGTCACTACCTGGGTTAAAGATAGTAGTCCCTACCTGGGTTAAAGATAGTCACTACCTGGGTTAAAGATAGAAGTCACTACCGGGGTTAAAGATAGTAGTCCCTACCTGGGTTAAAGATAGAAGTCACTACCTGGGTTAAAGATAGTAGTCCCTACCTGGGTTAAAGGTAGTAGTCACTACTTGGGTTAAAGGTAGTAGTCACTACCTGGGTTAAAGATAGTAGTCCCTACCTGGGTTAAAGATAGTCACTACCTGGGTTAAAGATAGTAGTCCCTACCTGGGTTAAAGATAGTAGTCACTACCTGGGTTAAAGATAGTAGTCCCTACCTGGGTTAAAGATAGTAGTCCCTACCTGGGTTAAAGATAGTAGTCACTACCTGGGTTAAAGATAGTAGTCCCTACCTGGGTTAAAGATAGTAGTCCATACCTGGGTTAAAGATAGTAGTCCCTACCTGGGTTAAAGATAGTAGTCCCTACCTGGGTTAAAGATAGTAGTCCCTACCTGGGTTAAAGATAGTAGTCACTACCTGGGTTAAAGATAGTGGTCCCTACCTGGGTTAAAGATAGTAGTCACTACCTGGGTTAAAGATAGTAGTCCCTACTGGGTTAAAGATAGTAGTCCCTACCTGGGTTAAAGATAGTAGTCACTACCTGGGTTAAAGATAGTAGTCCCTACCTGGGTTAAAGATAGTAGTCCCTACCTGGGTTAAAGATAGTAGTCCCTACCTGGGTTAAAGATGGTAGTCCCTACCTGGGTTAAAGATAGTAGTCCCTACCTGGGTTAAAGATAGTCGTCACTACCTGGGTTAAAGATAGTAGTCCCTACCTGGGTTAAAGATAGTAGTCCCTACCTGGGTTAAAGATAGTAGTCACTACCTGGGTTAAAGATAGTAGTCACTACCTGTGTTAAAGATAGCAGTCACTACCTGGGTTAAAGATAGTAGTCACTACCTGGGTTAAAGATATTAGTCCCTACTTGGGTTAAAGATAGTAGTCCCTACCTGGGTTAAAGATAGTACTCACTACCTGGGTTAAAGATAGAAGTCCCTACCTGGGTTAAAGATAGTAGTCACTACCTGGGATAAAGATAGTAGTCCCTACCTGGGTTAAAGCTAGTAGTCCCTACTTGGGTTAAAGATAGTAGTCACTACCTGGGTTAAAGATAGTAGTCACTACCTGGGTTAAAGATAGTAGTCCCTACCTGGGTTAAAGATAGTAGTCACTACTTGGGTTAAAGATAGTAGTCACTACCTGGGTTAAAGATAGTAGTCACTACCTGGGTTAAAGATAGTAGTCCCTACCTGGGTTAAAGATAGTAGTCACTACTTGGGTTAAAGATAGTAGTCACTACCTGGGTTAAAGATAGTAGTCCCTACCTGGGTTAAAGATAGTCCCTACCTGGGTTAAAGATAGAAGTCCCTACCTGGGTTAAAGATAGAAGTCCCTACCTGGGTTAAAGATAGTAGTCCCTACCTGGGTTAAAGATAGCAGTCACTACCTGGGTTAAAGATAGTAGTCACTACCTGGGTTAAAGATATTAGTCCCTACTTGGGTTAAAGATAGTAGTCCCTACCTGGGTTAAAGATAGTACTCACTACCTGGGTTAAAGATAGAAGTCCCTACCTGGGTTAAAGATAGTAGTCACTACCTGGGATAAAGATAGTAGTCCCTACCTGGGTTAAAGCTAGTAGTCCCTACTTGGGTTAAAGATAGTAGTCACTACCTGGGTTAAAGATAGTAGTCACTACCTGGGTTAAAGATAGTAGTCCCTACCTGGGTTAAAGATAGTAGTCACTACTTGGGTTAAAGATAGTAGTCACTACCTGGGTTAAAGATAGTAGTCCCTACCTGGGTTAAAGATAGTAGTCCCTACCTGGGTTAAAGATAGTCCCTACCTGGGTTAAAGATAGAAGTCCCTACCTGGGTTAAAGATAGAAGTCCCTACCTGGGTTAAAGATAGTAGTCCCTACCTGGGTTAAAGATAGTAGTCACTACCTGGGTTAAAGGTAGTAGTCACTACTTGGGTTAAAGATAGTAGTCCCTACCTGGGTTAAAGATAGAAGTCCCTACCTGGGTTAAAGATAGAAGTCCCTACCTGGGTTAAAGATAGTAGTCACTACCTGGGTTAAAGGTAGTAGTCACTACTTGGGTTAAAGATAGTAGTCCCTACCTGGGTTAAAGATAGTCCCTACCTGGGTTAAAGATAGAAGTCCCTACCTGGGTTAAAGATAGAAGTCCCTACCTGGGTTAAAGATAGTAGTCCCTACCTGGGTTAAAGATAGTAGTCCCTACCTGGGTTAAAGATAGTAGTCGATACCTGGGTTAAAGGTAGTAGTCCCTACCTGGGTTAAAGATAGTAGTCACTACCTGGGTTAAAGATAGTAGACCCTACCTGGGTTAAAGGTAGTAGTCACTACCTGGGTTAAAGGTAGTAGTCCCTATCTTGGTTAAAGATAGTAGTACCTACCTGGGTTAAAGATAGTAGTCCCTACCTGGGTTAAAGATAGTAGTCCCTACCTGGGTTAAAGATAGTAGTCGATACCTGGGTTAAAGGTAGTAGTCCCTACCTGGGTTAAAGATAGTAGTCCCTACCTGGGTTAAAGATAGTAGTCCCTACCTGGGTTAAAGATAGTAGTCACTACCTGGGTTAAAGGTAGTAGTCACTACTTGGGTTAAAGATAGTAGTCCCTACCTGGGTTAAAGATAGAAGTCCCTACCTGGGTTAAAGATAGAAGTCCCTACCTGGGTTAAAGATAGTAGTCACTACCTGGGTTAAAGGTAGTAGTCACTACTTGGGTTAAAGATAGTAGTCCCTACCTGGGTTAAAGATAGTCCCTACCTGGGTTAAAGATAGAAGTCCCTACCTGGGTTAAAGATAGAAGTCCCTACCTGGGTTAAAGATAGTAGTCCCTACCTGGGTTAAAGATAGTAGTCACTACCTGGGTTAAAGATAGAAGTCCCTACCTTGGTTAAAGATAGTAGTCCCTACCTGGGTTAAAGATAGTAGTCGATACCTGGGTTAAAGGTAGTAGTCCCTACCTGGGTTAAAGATAGTAGTCCCTACCTGGTTTAAAGATAGTAGTCACTACCTGGGTTAAAGGTAGTAGTCCCTACCTGGGTTAAAGATAGTAGTCGATACCTGGGTTAAAGATAGTAGTCGATACCTGGGTTAAAGATAGTAGTCCCTACCTGGGTTAAAGATAGTAGTCCCTACCTGGGTTAAAGATAGTAGTCACTACCTGGGTTAAAGGTAGTAGTCCCTACCTGGGTTAAAGATAGTAGTCCCTACCTGGGTTAAAGATAGTAGTCCCTACCTGGGTTAAAGATAGAAGTCCCTACCTGGGTTAAAGATAGTAGTCACTACCTGGGTTAAAGGTAGTAGTCCCTACCTGGGTTAAAGATAGTAGTCCCTACCTGGGTTAAAGATAGTAGTCCCTACCTGGGTTAAAGATAGTAGTCGATACCTGGGTTAAAGGTAGTAGTCCCTACCTGGGTTAAAGATAGTAGTCCCTACTTGGGTTAAAGATAGTAGTCACTACTTGGGTTAAAGATAGTAGTCACTACCTGGGTTAAAGGTAGTAGTCCCTACCTGGGTTAAAGATAGTAGTCCCTACCTGGGTTAAAGATAGTAGTCCCTACCTGGGTTAAAGATAGTAGTCGATACCTGGGTTAAAGGTAGTAGTCCCTACCTGGGTTAAAGATAGTAGTCCCTACCTGGGTTAAAGATAGTAGTCCCTACTTGGGTTAAAGATAGTAGTCCCTACCTGGGTTAAAGATAGTAGTCCCTACCTGGGTTAAAGATAGTAGTCACTACCTGGGTTAAAGGTAGTAGTCACTACCTGGGTTAAAGATAGTAGTCCCTACCTGGGTTAAAGATAGTAGTCACTACCTGGGTTAAAGATAGTAGTCCCTACCTGGGTTAAAGATAGTAGTCACTACCTGGGTTAAAGGTAGTAGTCCCTACCTGGGTTAAAGATAGTAGTCCCTACCTGGGTTAAAGATAGTAGTCACTACCAGGGTTAAAGATAGTAGTCCCTACCTGGGTTAAAGATAGTAGTCCCTACCTGGGTTAAAGATAGTAGTCCCTACCTGGGTTAAAGATAGTAGTCGATACCTGGGTTAAAGGTAGTAGTCCCTACCTGGGTTAAAGATAGTAGTCACTACCTGGGTTAAAGATAGTAGACCCTACCTGGGTTAAAGGTAGTAGTCACTACCTGGGTTAAAGGTAGTAGTCCCTACCTTGGTTAAAGATAGTAGTACCTACCTGGGTTAAAGATAGTAGTCCCTACCTGGGTTAAAGATAGTAGTCCCTACCTGGGTTAAAGATAGTAGTCGATACCTGGGTTAAAGGTAGTAGTCCCTACCTGGGTTAAAGATAGTAGTCACTACCTGGGTTAAAGATAGTAGTCCCTACCTGGGTTAAAGATAGTAGTCACTACCTGGGTTAAAGGTAGTAGTCCCTACCTTGGTTAAAGATAGTAGTACCTACCTGGGTTAAAGATAGTAGTCCCTACCTGGGTTAAAGATAGTAGTCCCTACCTGGGTTAAAGATAGTCACTACCTGGGTTAAAGATAGTAGTACCTACCTGGGTTAAAGATAGTAGTCACTACTTGGGTTAAAGATAGTCACTACCTGGGTTAAAGGTAGTAGTCCCTACCTTGGTTAAAGATAGTAGTCCCTACCTGGGTTAAAGATAGTAGTACCTACCTGGGTTAAATATAGTAGTACCTACCTGGGTTAAAGATAGTAGTCCCTACCTGGGTTAAAGATAGTAGTCACTACCTGGGTTAAAGATAGTAGTCCCTACCTTGGTTAAAGATAGTAGTACCTACCTGGGTTAAAGATAGTAGTCCCTACCTGGGTTAAAGATAGTAGTCCCTACCTGGGTTAAAGATAGTCACTACCTGGGTTAAAGATAGTAGTCCCTACCTGGGTTAAAGATGGTAGTCACTACTTGGGTTAAAGATAGTCCCTACCTGGGTTAAAGATAGTAGTCACTACCTGGGTTAAAGATAGTAGCCACTACCTGGGTTAAAGATAGTAGTCACTACCCTGGGTTAAAGGTAGTAGTCCCTACCTGGGTGAAATATAGTAGTCCCTACCTGGGTTAAAGATAGTAGTCACTACCTGGGTTAAAGATAGTAGTCCCTACCTGGGTTAAAGATAGTAGTCACTACCTGGGTTAAAGATAGTCCCTACCTGGGTTAAAGATAGTAGTCACTACCTGGGTTAAAGATAGTAGTCACTACCTGGGTTAAGGATAGTAGTCACTACCTGGGTTAAAGATAGTCCCTACCTGGGTTAAAGATAGTAGTCACTACCTGGGTTAAAGATAGTAGTCCCTACCTGGGTTAAAGATAGTAGTCCCTACCTGGGTTAAAGATAGTAGTCACTACCTGGGTTAAAGGTAGTAGTCCATACCTGGGTTAAAGATAGTAGTCACTACCTGGGTTAAAGATAATAGTCCCTACCTGGGTTAAAGATAGTCACTACCTGGGTTAAAGATAGAAGTCACTACCTGGGTTAAAGATAGTAGTCCCTACCTGGGTTAAAGATAGTCACTACCTGGGTTAAAGATAGAAGTCACTACCGGGGTTAAAGATAGTAGTCCCTACCTGGGTTAAAGATAGAAGTCACTACCTGGGTTAAAGATAGTAGTCCCTACCTGGGTTAAAGGTAGTAGTCACTACTTGGGTTAAAGGTAGTAGTCACTACCTGGGTTAAAGATAGTAGTCCCTACCTGGGTTAAAGATAGTCACTACCTGGGTTAAAGATAGTAGTCCCTACCTGGGTTAAAGATAGTAGTCACTACCTGGGTTAAAGATAGTAGTCCCTACCTGGGTTAAAGATAGTAGTCCCTACCTGGGTTAAAGATAGTAGTCACTACCTGGGTTAAAGATAGTAGTCCCTACCTGGGTTAAAGATAGTAGTCCATACCTGGGTTAAAGATAGTAGTCCCTACCTGGGTTAAAGATAGTAGTCCCTACCTGGGTTAAAGATAGTAGTCCCTACCTGGGTTAAAGATAGTAGTCACTACCTGGGTTAAAGATAGTGGTCCCTACCTGGGTTAAAGATAGTAGTCACTACCTGGGTTAAAGATAGTAGTCCCTACCTGGGTTAAAGATAGTAGTCCCTACCTGGGTTAAAGATAGTAGTCACTACCTGGGTTAAAGATAGTAGTCCCTACCTGGGTTAAAGATAGTAGTCCATACCTGGGTTAAAGATAGTAGTCCCTACCTGGGTTAAAGATAGTAGTCCCTACCTGGGTTAAAGATGGTAGTCCCTACCTGGGTTAAAGATAGTAGTCCCTACCTGGGTTAAAGATAGTAGTCACTACCTGGGTTAAAGATAGTAGTCCCTACCTGGGTTAAAGATAGTAGTCCCTACCTGGGTTAAAGATAGTAGTCACTACCTGGGTTAAAGATAGTAGTCACTACCTGTGTTAAAGATAGCAGTCACTACCTGGGTTAAAGATAGTAGTCACTACCTGGGTTAAAGATATTAGTCCCTACTTGGGTTAAAGATAGTAGTCCCTACCTGGGTTAAAGATAGTACTCACTACCTGGGTTAAAGATAGAAGTCCCTACCTGGGTTAAAGATAGTAGTCACTACCTGGGATAAAGATAGTAGTCCCTACCTGGGTTAAAGCTAGTAGTCCCTACTTGGGTTAAAGATAGTAGTCACTACCTGGGTTAAAGATAGTAGTCACTACCTGGGTTAAAGATAGTAGTCCCTACCTGGGTTAAAGATAGTAGTCACTACTTGGGTTAAAGATAGTAGTCACTACCTGGGTTAAAGATAGTAGTCACTACCTGGGTTAAAGATAGTAGTCCCTACCTGGGTTAAAGATAGTAGTCACTACTTGGGTTAAAGATAGTAGTCACTACCTGGGTTAAAGATAGTAGTCCCTACCTGGGTTAAAGATAGTCCCTACCTGGGTTAAAGATAGAAGTCCCTACCTGGGTTAAAGATAGAAGTCCCTACCTGGGTTAAAGATAGTAGTCCCTACCTGGGTTAAAGATAGCAGTCACTACCTGGGTTAAAGATAGTAGTCACTACCTGGGTTAAAGATATTAGTCCCTACTTGGGTTAAAGATAGTAGTCCCTACCTGGGTTAAAGATAGTACTCACTACCTGGGTTAAAGATAGAAGTCCCTACCTGGGTTAAAGATAGTAGTCACTACCTGGGATAAAGATAGTAGTCCCTACCTGGGTTAAAGCTAGTAGTCCCTACTTGGGTTAAAGATAGTAGTCACTACCTGGGTTAAAGATAGTAGTCACTACCTGGGTTAAAGATAGTAGTCCCTACCTGGGTTAAAGATAGTAGTCACTACTTGGGTTAAAGATAGTAGTCACTACCTGGGTTAAAGATAGTAGTCCCTACCTGGGTTAAAGATAGTAGTCCCTACCTGGGTTAAAGATAGTCCCTACCTGGGTTAAAGATAGAAGTCCCTACCTGGGTTAAAGATAGAAGTCCCTACCTGGGTTAAAGATAGTAGTCCCTACCTGGGTTAAAGATAGTAGTCACTACCTGGGTTAAAGGTAGTAGTCACTACTTGGGTTAAAGATAGTAGTCCCTACCTGGGTTAAAGATAGAAGTCCCTACCTGGGTTAAAGATAGAAGTCCCTACCTGGGTTAAAGATAGTAGTCACTACCTGGGTTAAAGGTAGTAGTCACTACTTGGGTTAAAGATAGTAGTCCCTACCTGGGTTAAAGATAGTCCCTACCTGGGTTAAAGATAGAAGTCCCTACCTGGGTTAAAGATAGAAGTCCCTACCTGGGTTAAAGATAGTAGTCCCTACCTGGGTTAAAGATAGTAGTCCCTACCTGGGTTAAAGATAGTAGTCGATACCTGGGTTAAAGGTAGTAGTCCCTACCTGGGTTAAAGATAGTAGTCACTACCTGGGTTAAAGATAGTAGACCCTACCTGGGTTAAAGGTAGTAGTCACTACCTGGGTTAAAGGTAGTAGTCCCTACCTTGGTTAAAGATAGTAGTACCTACCTGGGTTAAAGATAGTAGTCCCTACCTGGGTTAAAGATAGTAGTCCCTACCTGGGTTAAAGATAGTAGTCGATACCTGGGTTAAAGGTAGTAGTCCCTACCTGGGTTAAAGATAGTAGTCCCTACCTGGGTTAAAGATAGTAGTCCCTACCTGGGTTAAAGATAGTAGTCACTACCTGGGTTAAAGGTAGTAGTCACTACTTGGGTTAAAGATAGTAGTCCCTACCTGGGTTAAAGATAGAAGTCCCTATCTGGGTTAAAGATAGTAGTCCCTACCTGGGTTAAAGATGGTAGTCCCTACCTGGGTTAAAGATAGTAGTCCCTACCTGGGTTAAAGATAGTAGTCACTACCTGGGTTAAAGATAGTAGTCCCTACCTGGGTTAAAGATAGTAGTCCCTACCTGGGTTAAAGATAGTAGTCCCTACCTGGGTTAAAGATAGTAGTCACTACCTGGGTTAAAGATAGTGGTCCCTACCTGGGTTAAAGATAGTAGTCACTACCTGGGTTAAAGATAGTAGTCCCTACCTGGGTTAAAGATAGTAGTCCCTACCTGGGTTAAAGATAGTAGTCACTACCTGGGTTAAAGATAGTAGTCCCTACCTGGGTTAAAGATAGTAGTCCATACCTGGGTTAAAGATAGTAGTCCCTACCTGGGTTAAAGATAGTAGTCCCTACCTGGGTTAAAGATGGTAGTCCCTACCTGGGTTAAAGATAGTAGTCCCTACCTGGGTTAAAGATAGTAGTCACTACCTGGGTTAAAGATAGTAGTCCCTACCTGGGTTAAAGATAGTAGTCCCTACCTGGGTTAAAGATAGTAGTCACTACCTGGGTTAAAGATAGTAGTCACTACCTGTGTTAAAGATAGCAGTCACTACCTGGGTTAAAGATAGTAGTCACTACCTGGGTTAAAGATATTAGTCCCTACTTGGGTTAAAGATAGTAGTCCCTACCTGGGTTAAAGATAGTACTCACTACCTGGGTTAAAGATAGAAGTCCCTACCTGGGTTAAAGATAGTAGTCACTACCTGGGATAAAGATAGTAGTCCCTACCTGGGTTAAAGCTAGTAGTCCCTACTTGGGTTAAAGATAGTAGTCACTACCTGGGTTAAAGATAGTAGTCACTACCTGGGTTAAAGATAGTAGTCCCTACCTGGGTTAAAGATAGTAGTCACTACTTGGGTTAAAGATAGTAGTCACTACCTGGGTTAAAGATAGTAGTCACTACCTGGGTTAAAGATAGTAGTCCCTACCTGGGTTAAAGATAGTAGTCACTACTTGGGTTAAAGATAGTAGTCACTACCTGGGTTAAAGATAGTAGTCCCTACCTGGGTTAAAGATAGTCCCTACCTGGGTTAAAGATAGAAGTCCCTACCTGGGTTAAAGATAGAAGTCCCTACCTGGGTTAAAGATAGTAGTCCCTACCTGGGTTAAAGATAGCAGTCACTACCTGGGTTAAAGATAGTAGTCACTACCTGGGTTAAAGATATTAGTCCCTACTTGGGTTAAAGATAGTAGTCCCTACCTGGGTTAAAGATAGTACTCACTACCTGGGTTAAAGATAGAAGTCCCTACCTGGGTTAAAGATAGTAGTCACTACCTGGGATAAAGATAGTAGTCCCTACCTGGGTTAAAGCTAGTAGTCCCTACTTGGGTTAAAGATAGTAGTCACTACCTGGGTTAAAGATAGTAGTCACTACCTGGGTTAAAGATAGTAGTCCCTACCTGGGTTAAAGATAGTAGTCACTACTTGGGTTAAAGATAGTAGTCACTACCTGGGTTAAAGATAGTAGTCCCTACCTGGGTTAAAGATAGTAGTCCCTACCTGGGTTAAAGATAGTCCCTACCTGGGTTAAAGATAGAAGTCCCTACCTGGGTTAAAGATAGAAGTCCCTACCTGGGTTAAAGATAGTAGTCCCTACCTGGGTTAAAGATAGTAGTCACTACCTGGGTTAAAGGTAGTAGTCACTACTTGGGTTAAAGATAGTAGTCCCTACCTGGGTTAAAGATAGAAGTCCCTACCTGGGTTAAAGATAGAAGTCCCTACCTGGGTTAAAGATAGTAGTCACTACCTGGGTTAAAGGTAGTAGTCACTACTTGGGTTAAAGATAGTAGTCCCTACCTGGGTTAAAGATAGTCCCTACCTGGGTTAAAGATAGAAGTCCCTACCTGGGTTAAAGATAGAAGTCCCTACCTGGGTTAAAGATAGTAGTCCCTACCTGGGTTAAAGATAGTAGTCCCTACCTGGGTTAAAGATAGTAGTCGATACCTGGGTTAAAGGTAGTAGTCCCTACCTGGGTTAAAGATAGTAGTCACTACCTGGGTTAAAGATAGTAGACCCTACCTGGGTTAAAGGTAGTAGTCACTACCTGGGTTAAAGGTAGTAGTCCCTACCTTGGTTAAAGATAGTAGTACCTACCTGGGTTAAAGATAGTAGTCCCTACCTGGGTTAAAGATAGTAGTCCCTACCTGGGTTAAAGATAGTAGTCGATACCTGGGTTAAAGGTAGTAGTCCCTACCTGGGTTAAAGATAGTAGTCCCTACCTGGGTTAAAGATAGTAGTCCCTACCTGGGTTAAAGATAGTAGTCACTACCTGGGTTAAAGGTAGTAGTCACTACTTGGGTTAAAGATAGTAGTCCCTACCTGGGTTAAAGATAGAAGTCCCTATCTGGGTTAAAGATAGAAGTCCCTACCTGGGTTAAAGATAGTAGTCACTACCTGGGTTAAAGGTAGTAGTCACTACTTGGGTTAAAGATAGTAGTCCCTACCTGGGTTAAAGATAGTCCCTACCTGGGTTAAAGATAGAAGTCCCTACCTGGGTTAAAGATAGAAGTCCCTACCTGGGTTAAAGATAGTAGTCCCTACCTGGGTTAAAGATAGTAGTCACTACCTGGGTTAAAGATAGAAGTCCCTACCTTGGTTAAAGATAGTAGTCCCTACCTGGGTTAAAGATAGTAGTCGATACCTGGGTTAAAGGTAGTAGTCCCTACCTGGGTTAAAGATAGTAGTCCCTACCTGGTTTAAAGATAGTAGTCACTACCTGGGTTAAAGGTAGTAGTCCCTACCTGGGTTAAAGATAGTAGTCGATACCTGGGTTAAAGATAGTAGTCGATACCTGGGTTAAAGATAGTAGTCCCTACCTGGGTTAAAGATAGTAGTCCCTACCTGGGTTAAAGATAGAAGTCCCTACCTGGGTTAAAGATAGTAGTCACTACCTGGGTTAAAGGTAGTAGTCCCTACCTGGGTTAAAGATAGTAGTCCCTACCTGGGTTAAAGATAGTAGTCACTACCTGGGTTAAAGATAGAAGTCCCTACCTGGGTTAAAGATAGTAGTCACTACCTGGGTTAAAGGTAGTAGTCCCTACCTGGGTTAAAGATAGTAGTCCCTACCTGGGTTAAAGATAGTAGTCCCTACCTGGGTTAAAGATAGTAGTCGATACCTGGGTTAAAGGTAGTAGTCCCTACCTGGGTTAAAGATAGTAGTCCCTACTTGGGTTAAAGATAGTAGTCACTACTTGGGTTAAAGATAGTAGTCACTACCTGGGTTAAAGGTAGTAGTCCCTACCTGGGTTAAAGATAGTAGTCCCTACCTGGGTTAAAGATAGTAGTCCCTACCTGGGTTAAAGATAGTAGTCGATACCTGGGTTAAAGGTAGTAGTCCCTACCTGGGTTAAAGATAGTAGTCCCTACCTGGGTTAAAGATAGTAGTCCCTACTTGGGTTAAAGATAGTAGTCCCTACCTGGGTTAAAGATAGTCACTACCTGGGTTAAAGATAGTAGTCACTACCTGGGTTAAAGATAGTAGTCCCTACCTGGGTTAAAGATATTCACTACCTGGGTTAAAGATAGTAGTCACTACCTGGGTTAAAGATAGTAGTCCCTACCTGGGTTAAAGATAGTAGTCCCTACCTGGGTTAAAGATAGTAGTCCCTACCTGGGTTAAAGATAGTAGTCCCTACCTGGGTTAAAGATAGTAGTCCCTACCTGGGTTAAAGATAGTCACTACCTGGGTTAAAGATAGTAGTCCCTACCTGGGTTAAAGATAGTAGTCACTACCTGGGTTAAAGATAGTAGTCCCTACCTGGGTTAAAGATAGTAGTCACTACCTGGGTTAAAGGTAGTAGTCACTACCTGGGTTAAAGGTAGTAGTCACTACCTGGGTTAAAGATAGTAGTCCCTACCTGGGGTAAAGATAGTCACTACCTGGGTTAAAGATAGAAGTCACTACCTGGGTTAAAGATAGTAGTCCCTACCTGGGTTAAAGATGGTCCCTACCTGGGTTAAAGATAGTAGTCACTACCTGGGTTAAAGATAGTAGTCACTACCTGGGTTAAAGATAGTAGTCGATACCTGGGTTAAAGATAGTAGTCCCTACCTGGGTTAAAGATAGTAGTCACTACCTGGGTTAAAGATAGTAGTCACTACCAGGGTTAAAGATAGTAGTCCCTACCTGGGTTAAAGATAGTAGTCACTACTTGGGTTAAAGATAGTAGTCCCTACCTGGGTTAAAGATAGTAGTCACTACCTGGGTTAAAGATAGTAGTCCCTACCTGGGTTAAAGATAGTAGTCACTACCTGGGTTAAAGATAGTAGCCACTACCTGGGTTAAAGATAGTAGTCCCTACCTGGGTTAAAGATAGTAGTCCCTACTTGGGTTAAAGATAGTAATCACTACCTGGATTAAAGATAGTAGCCACTACCTGGGTTAAAGATAGTAGTCCCTACCTGGGTTAAAGATAGTAGTCACTACCTGGGTTAAAGATAGAAGTCCCTACCTGGGTTAAAGATAGCAGTCACTACCTGGGTTAACGATAGAATTCCCTACCTGGGTTAAAGATAGTAGTCACTACCTGGGTTAAAGATAGTAGTCACTACCTGTGTTAAAGATAGAAGTCACTACCTGGGTTAAAGTTAGTAGTCACTACCTGGGTTAAAGATAGTAGTCACTACCTGGGTTAAAGATAGTAGTCCCTACCTGGGTTAAAGATAGTAGTCACTACCTGGGTTAAAGATAGAAGTCCCTACCTGGGTTAAAGATAGCAGTCACTACCTGGGTTAAAGATAGAAGTCCCTACCTGGGTTAAAGATAGTAGTCACTACCTGGGTTAAAGATAGAAGTCCCTACCTGGGTTAAAGATAGTAGTCACTACCTGGGTTAAAGATAGTAGTCACTACCAGGGTTAAAGATAGTAGTCACTACCTGGGTTAAAGATAGTAGTCACTACCTGGGTTAAAGATAGTAGTCCCTACCTGGGTTAAAGGTAGTAGTCCCTACCTGGGTTAAAGATAGTAGTCACTACCTGGGTTAAAGATAGTAGTCACTACCTGGGTTAAAGATAGTAGTCACTACCTGGGTTAAAGATAGAAGTCCCTACCTGTGTTAAAGATAGTAGTCACTACCTGGGTTAAAGATAGTAGTCCCTACCTGGGTTAAAGATAGTAGTCCCTACCTGGGTTAAAGATAGTAGTCACTACCTGGGTTAAAGATAGTAGTCCCTACCTGGGTTAAAGATAGTAGTCCCTACCTGGGTTAAAGGTAGTAGTCACTACCTGGGTTAAAGATAGTAGTCCCTACCTGGGTTAAAGATAGTAGTCCCTACCTGGGTTAAAGATAGAAGTCCCTACCTGGGTTAAAGGTAGTAGTCACTACCAGGGTTAAAGATAGTAGTCCCTGCCTTGGTTAAAGATAGTAGTCCCTACCTGGGTTAAAGATAGTAGTCACTACCTGGGTTAAAGATAGTAGTCCCTACCTGGGTTAAAGATAGTAGTCCCTACTTGGGTTAAAGATAGTAGTCACTACTTTGATTAAAGATAGTAGTCACTACCTGGGTTAAAGGTAGTAGTCCCTACCTGGGTTAAAGATAGTAGTCCCTACCTTGGTTAAAGATAGTAGTCAGTACCTGGGTTAAAGATAGTAGTCCCTACCTGGGTTAAAGATAGTCACTACCTGGGTTAAAGATAGTAGTCCCTACCTGGGTTAAAGATAGTAGTCCCTACTTGGGTTAAAGATAGTAGTCACTACTTGGGTTAAAGATAGTAGTCCCTACCTGGGTTAAAGATAGAAGTCCCTACCTGGGTTAAAGATAGTAGTCCCTACCTGGGTTAAAGATAGTAGTCACTACCTGGGTTAAAGATAGAAGTCCCTACCTTGGTTAAAGATAGTAGTCACTACCTGGGTTAAAGATAGTAGCCACTACCTGGGTTAAAGATAGTAGTCCCTACCTGGGTGAAATATAGTAGTCCCTACCTGGGTTAAAGATAGTAGTCACTACCTGGGTTAAAGATAGTAGTCACTACCTGGGTTAAAGATAGTAGTCCCTACTTGGGTTAAAGATAGTAGTCACTACCTGGGTTAAAGATAGTAGTCCCTACTTGGGTTAAAGATAGTAGTCACTACCTGGGTTAAAGATAGTAGTCACTACCTGGGTTAAAGATAGTAGTCCCTACCTGGGTTAAAGATAGTAGTCCCTACCTGGGTTAAAGATAGTAGTCCCTACCTGGGTTAAAGATAGTAGTCCCTACCTTGGTTAAAGATAGTAGTCACTACCTGGGTTAAAGATAGTAGTCCCTACTTGGGTTAAAGATAGTAGTCACTACCTGGGTTAAAGATAGTAGTCCCTACCTGGGTTAAAGATAGTAGTCCCTACCTGGGTTAAAGATAGTAGTCACTACCTGGGTGAAAGATAGTCACTACCTGGGTTAAAGGTAGTAGTCACTACCTGGGTTGAAGATAGTAGTCCCTACCTGGGTTAAAGATAGTAGTCACTACCTGGGTTAAAGATAGTAGTCACTACCAGGGTTAAAGATAGTAGTCCCTACCTGGGTTAAAGATAGTAGTCCCTACCTGGGTTAAAGATAGTAGTCCCTACCTTGGTTAAAGATAGTAGTCACTACCTGGGTTAAAGATAGTAGTCACTACCTGGGTTAAAGATAGTAGTCCCTACCTGGGTTAAAGATAGTAGTCCCTACCTGGGTGAAAGATAGTCACTACCTGGGTTAAAGGTAGTAGTCACTACCTGGGTTGAAGATAGTAGTCCCTACCTGGGTTAAAGATAGTAGTCCCTACCTGGGTTAAAGATAGTAGTCACTACCTGGGTTAAAGATAGTAGTCACTACCTGGGTGAAAGATAGTCACTACCTGGGTTAAAGGTAGTAGTCACTACCTGGGTTGAAGATAGTAGTCCCTACCTGGGTTAAAGATACTAGTCACTACCTGGGTTAAAGATAGAAGTCCCTACCTGGGTTAAATATAGTAGTCCCTACCTGGGTTAAAGATAGAAGTCCCTACCTGGGTTAAAGATAGTAGTCCCTACCTGGGTTAAAGATAGAAGTCCCTACCTGGGTTAAAGGTAGTAGTCACTACCAGGGTTAAAGATAGTAGTCACTACCTGGGTTAAAGATAGTAGTCCCTACCTGGGTTAAAGATAGTAGTCACTACCTGGGTTAAAGATAGTAGTCACTACCTGGGTTAAAGATAGTAGTCCCTACCTGGGTTAAAGATAGTAGTCACTACTTGGGTTAAAGATAGTAGTCCCTACCTGGGTTAAAGATAGTAGTCCCTACCTGGGTTAAAGATAGTAGTCACTACCTGGGTTAAAGATAGTAGTCCCTACCTGGGTTAAAGATAGTAGTCCCTACCTGGGTTAAAGATAGTCACTACCTGGGTTAAAGATAGTAGTCACTACCTGGGTTAAAGATAGTAGTCCCTACCTGGGTTAAAGATATTCACTACCTGGGTTAAAGATAGTAGTCACTACCTGGGTTAAAGATAGTAGTCCCTACCTGGGTTAAAGATAGTAGTCCCTACCTGGGTTAAAGATAGTAGTCCCTACCTGGGTTAAAGATAGTAGTCCCTACCTGGGTTAAAGATAGTAGTCCCTATCTGGGTTAAAGATAGTCACTACCTGGGTTAAAGATAGTAGTCCCTACCTGGCTTAAAGATAGTAGTCACTACCTGGGTTAAAGATAGTAGTCCCTACCTGGGTTAAAGATAGTAGTCACTACCTGGGTTAAAGGTAGTAGTCACTACCTGGGTTAAAGGTAGTAGTCCCTACCTGGGTTAAAGATAGTAGTCCCTACCTGGGGTAAAGATAGTCACTACCTGGGTTAAAGATAGAAGTCACTACCTGGGTTAAAGATAGTAGTCCCTACCTGGGTTAAAGATAGTCACTACCTGGGTTAAAGATAGTAGTCACTACCTGGGTTAAAGATAGTAGTCACTACCTGGGTTAAAGATAGTAGTCGATACCTGGGTTAAAGATAGTAGTCCCTACCTGGGTTAAAGATAGTCCCTACCTGGGTTAAAGATAGTAGTCACTACCTGGGTTAAAGATAGTAGTCACTACCAGGGTTAAAGATAGTAGTCCCTACCTGGGTTAAAGATAGTAGTCACTACCTGGGTTAAAGATAGTAGTCCCTACCTGGGTTAAAGATAGTAGTCACTACCTGGGTTAAAGATAGTAGTCCCTACCTGGGTTAAAGATAGTAGTCACTACCTGGGTTAAAGATAGTAGCCACTACCTGGGTTAAAGATAGTAGTCACTACCTGGGTTAAAGATAGTAGCCACTACCTGGGTTAAAGATAGTAGTCCCTACCTGGGTTAAAGATAGTAGTCCCTACTTGGGTTAAAGATAGTAGTCACTACCTGGGTTAAAGATAGTAGCCACTACCTGGGTTAAAGATAGTAGTCCCTACCTGGGTTAAAGATAGTAGTCACTACCTGGGTTAAAGATAGTAGTCCCTACCTGGGTTAAAGATAGTAGTCCCTACCAGGGTTAAAGATAGTAGTCACTACCTGGGTTAAAGATAGTAGTCACTACTTGGGTTAAAGATAGTAGTCCCTACCTGGGTTAAAGATAGTAGTCACTACCTGGGTTAAAGATAGTAGTCACTACCAGGGTTAAAGATAGTAGTCCCTACCTGGGTTAAAGATAGTAGTCACTACCTGGGTTAAAGATAGTAGTCCCTACCTGGGTTAAAGATAGTAGTCACTACCTGGGTTAAAGATAGTAGTCCCTACCTGGGTTAAAGATAGTAGTCACTACCTGGGTTAAAGATAGTAGCCACTACCTGGGTTAAAGATAGTAGTCACTACCTGGGTTAAAGATAGTAGCCACTACCTGGGTTAAAGATAGTAGTCCCTACCTGGGTTAAAGGTAGTAGTCCCTACTTGGGTTAAAGATAGTAGTCACTACCTGGGTTAAAGATAGTAGCCACTACCTGGGTTAAAGATAGTAGTCCCTACCTGGGTTAAAGATAGTAGTCACTACCTGGGTTAAAGATAGTAGTCCCTACCTGGGTTAAAGATAGTAGTCCCTACCAGGGTTAAAGATAGTAGTCACTACCTGGGTTAAAGATAGTAGTCACTACTTGGGTTAAAGATAGTAGTCCCTACCTGGGTTAAAGATAGTAGTCACTACCTGGGTTAAAGATAGTAGTCACTACCAGGGTTAAAGATAGTAGTCCCTACCTGGGTTAAAGATAGTAGTCACTACCTGGGTTAAAGATAGTAGTCCCTACCTGGGTTAAAGATAGTAGTCACTACCTGGGTTAAAGATAGTAGTCCCTACCTGGGTTAAAGATAGTAGTCACTACCTGGGTTAAAGATAGTAGCCACTACCTGGGTTAAAGATAGTAGTCACTACCTGGGTTAAAGATAGTAGCCACTACCTGGGTTAAAGATAGTAGTCCCTACCTGGGTTAAAGATAGTAGTCACTACCTGGGTTAAAGATAGTAGTCACTACTTGGGTTAAAGATAGTAGTCCCTACCTGGGTTAAAGATAGTAGTCACTACCTGGGTTAAAGATAGTAGTCACTACCAGGGTTAAAGATAGTAGTCCCTACCTGGGTTAAAGATAGTAGTCACTACCTGGGTTAAAGATAGTAGTCCCTACCTGGGTTAAAGATAGTAGTCACTACCTGGGTTAAAGATAGTAGTCCCTACCTGGGTTAAAGATAGTAGTCACTACCTGGGTTAAAGATAGTAGCCACTACCTGGGTTAAAGATAGTAGTCACTACCTGGGTTAAAGATAGTAGCCACTACCTAGGTTAAAGATAGTAGTCCCTACCTGGGTTAAAGATAGTAGTCCCTACTTGGGTTAAAGATAGTAGTCACTACCTGGGTTAAAGATAGTAGCCACTACCTGGGTTAAAGATAGTAGTCCCTACCTGGGTTAAAGATAGTAGTCACTACCTGGGTTAAAGATAGTAGTCCCTACCTGGGTTAAAGATAGTAGTCCCTACCAGGGTTAAAGATAGTAGTCACTACCTGGGTTAAAGATAGTAGTCACTACTTGGGTTAAAGATAGTAGTCCCTACCTGGGTTAAAGATAGTAGTCACTACCTGGGTTAAAGATAGTAGTCCCTACCTGGGTTAAACATAGTAGTCACTACCTGGGTTAAAGATAGTAGTCACTACTTGGGTTAAAGATAGTAGTCCCTACCTGGGTTAAAGATAGTAGTCACTACCTGGGTTAAAGATAGTAGTCCCTACCTGGGTTAAAGATAGTAGTCACTACCTGGGTTAAAGATAGTAGCCACTACCTGGGTTAAAGATAGTAGTCCCTACCTGGGTTAAAGATAGTAGTCCCTACTTGGGTTAAAGATAGTAGTCACTACCTGGGTTAAAGATAGTAGCCACTACCTGGGTTAAAGATAGTAGTCCCTACCTGGGTTAAAGATAGTAGTCCCTACCTGGGTTAAAGATAGTAGTCCCTACCTGGGTTAAAGATAGTAGTCCCTACTTGGGTTAAAGATAGTTGTCCCTACCTGGGTTAAAGATAGTAGTCCCTACCTGGGTTAAAGATAGTAGTCCCTACTTGGGTTAAAGATAGTAGTCACTACCTGGGTTAAAGATAGTAGCCACTACCTGGGTTAAAGGTAGTAGTCCCTACTTGGGTTAAAGATAGTTGTCCCTACCGGGGTTAAAGATAGTAGTCCCTACCTGGGTTAAAGATAGTAGTCCCTACTTGGGTTAAAGATAGTAGTCCCTACCTGGGTTAAAGATAGTATTCCCTACCTGGGTTAAAGATAGTAGTCCCTACCTGGGTTAAAGATAGTAGTCCCTACTTGGGTTAAAGATAGTAGTCACTACCTGGGTTAAAGATAGTATTCCCTACCTGGGTTAAAGATAGTAGTCCCTACCTGGGTTAAAGATAGTAGTCCCTACCTGGGTTAAAGATAGTAGTCACTACTTGGGTTAAAGGTAGTAGTCACTACTTGGGTTAAAGATAGTAGTCACTACTTGGGTTAAAGATAGTAGTCACTACCAGGGTTAAAGATAGTAGTCACTACCTGGGTTAAAGATAGTAGTCCCTACCTGGGTTAAAGGTAGTAGCCACTACTTGGGTTAAAGATAGTAGTCACTACTTGGGTTAAAGATAGTGGTCACTACCTGGGTTAAAGGTAGTAGTCCCTACCTGGGTTAAAGGTAGTAGTCCCTACCTGGGTTAAAGATAGTAGTCCCTACCTGGGTTAAAGATAGTAGTCACTACCTGGGTTAAAGATAGTAGCCACTACCTGGGTTAAAGATAGTAGTCCCTACCTGGGTTAAAGATAGTAGTCCCTACCTGGGTTAAAGATAGTAGTCACTACTTGGGTTAAAGATAGTAGTCACTACCTGGGTTAAAGGTAGTAGCCACTACTTGGGTTAAAGATAGTAGTCCCTTCCTGGGTTAAAGATAGTAGTCCCTACCTGGGTTAAAGATAGTAGTCCCTACCTGGGTTAAAGATAGTAGTCCCTACCTGGGTTAAAGATAGTAGTCCCTACCTGGGTTAAAGATAGTAGTCACTACTTGGGTTAAAGATAGTAGTCACTACCTGGGTTAAAGGTAGTAGCCACTACTTGGGTTAAAGATAGTAGTCCCTTCCTGGGTTAAAGATAGTAGTCCCTACCTGGGTTAAAGATAGTAGTCCCTACCTGGGTTAAAGATAGTAGTCCCTTCCTGGGTTAAAGATAGTAGTCACTACTTGGGTTAAAGATAGTAGTCCCTACCTGGGTTAAAGATAGTAGTCCCTACCTGGGTTAAAGATAGTAGTCCATACCTGGGTTAAAGATAGTAGTCACTACCTGGGTTAAAGATAGTAGTCCCTACCTGGGTTAAAGATAGTAGTCACTACCTGGGTTAAAGATAGTAGTCACTACCCTGTTTTAAAGATAGTAGTCACTACCCTGGGTTAAAGATAGTAGTCACTACCTGGGTTAAAGATAGTAGTCCCTACCTGGGTTAAAGATAGTAGTCCCTACCTGGGTTAAAGATAGTAGTCACTACCTGGGTTAAAGATAGTAGTTACTACCTGGGTTAAAGATAGTAGTCCCTACCTGGGTTAAAGATAGTAGTCCCTACCTGGGTTAAAGATAGTAGTCACTACCTGGGTTAAAGATAGTAGTCACTACCTGGGTTAAAGATAGTAGTCACTACCTGGGTTAAAGATAGTAGTTCCTACCTGGGTTAAAGATAGTAGTCCCTACCTGGGTTAAAGATAGTAGACCCTACCTGGGTTAAAGATAGTAGTCCCTACCTGGGTTAAAGATAGTAGTCACTACCTGGGTTAAAGATAGTAGTCACTACCTGGGTTAAAGATAGTAGTCACTACCAGGGTTAAAGATAGTAGTCCCTACCTGGGTTAAAGATAGTCACTACCTGGGTTAAAGATAGTAGTCACTACCTGGGTTAAAGATAGTAGTCACTACCAGGGTTAAATATAGTAGTCACTACCTGGGTTAAAGATAGTAGACCCTACCTGGGTTAAAGATAGTAGTCACTACTTGGGTTAAAGATAGTAGTCACTACCTGGGTTAAAGATAGTCACTACCTGGGTTAAAGATAGTAGTCACTACCAGAGTTAAAGATAGTAGTCCCTACCTGGGTTAAAGATAGTAGTCACTACCTGGGTTAAAGATAGTAGTCCCTACCTGGGTTAAAGATAGTAGTCCCTACCTGGGTTAAAGATAGTAGTCCCTACCTGGGTTAAAGATAGTAGTCACTACCAGGGTTAAAGATAGTAGTCCCTACCTGGGTTAAAGATAGTAGTCCCTACCTGGGTTAAAGATAGTAGTCACTACCTGGGTTAAAGATAGAAGTCACTACCCTGGGTTAAAGATAGTAGTCACTACCTGGGTTAAAGATAGTCCCTACCTGGGTTAAAGATAGTAGTCCCTACCTGGGTTAAAGATAGTAGTCCCTACCTGGGTTAAAGATAGTCACTACCTGGGTTAAAGATAGTAGTCACTACCTGGGTTAAAGATAGTAGTCCCTACCTGGGTTAAAGATAGTAGTCACTACCTGGGTTAAAGATAGTAGTCACTACCTGGGTTAAAGATAGTAGTCACTACCCTGGGTTAAAGATAGTAGTCACTACCTGGGTTAAAGATAGTAGTCACTACCTGGGTTAAAGATAGTAGTCCCTACCTGGGTTAAAGATAGTAGTCACTACCCTGGGTTAAAGATAGTAGTCACTACCTGGGTTAAAGACAGTCACTACCTGGGTTAAAGATAGTAGTCACTACCTGGGTTAAAGATAGTAGTCCCTACTTGGGTTAAAGATTGTAGTCACTACCTGGGTTAAAGATAGTCCCTACCTGGGTTAAAGATAGAAGTCCCTACCTGGGTTAAAGATAGTAGTCCCTACCTGCGTTAAAGATAGTATTCCCTACCTGGGTTAAAGATAGTAGTCACTACCTGGGTTAAAGATAGTAGTCACTACCAGGGTTTAAGATAGTAGTCCCTACCTGGGTTAAAGATAGTAGTCACTACCTGGGTTAAAGATAGTAGTCACTACCTGGGTTAAAGATAGTAGTCACTACCTGGGTTAAAGATAGTAGTCCCTACTTGGGTTAAAGATAGTAGCCACTACCTGGGTTAAAGATAGTAGTCCCTACCTGGGTTAAAGATAGTAGTCACTACCTGGGTGAAATATAGTAGTCCCTACCTGGGTTAAAGATAGTAGTCACTACCTGGGTTAAAGATAGTAGCCACTACCTGGGTTAAAGATAGTAGTCACTACCTGGGTTAAAGATAGTAGTCACTACCTGGGTGAAATATAGTAGTCACTACCTGGGTTAAAGATAGTAGTCCCTACCTGGGTTAAAGATAGTAGTCACTACCTGGGTGAAATATAGTAGTCCCTACCTGGGTTAAAGATAGTAGTCACTACCTGGGTTAAAGATAGTAGTCCCTACCTGGGTTAAAGATAGTAGTCACTACCTGGGTTAAAGATAGTCCCTACCTGGGTTAAAGATAGTAGTCACTACCTGGGTTAAAGATAGTAGTCACTACCTGGGTTAAGGATAGTAGTCACTACCTGGGTTAAAGATAGTCCCTACCTGGGTTAAAGATAGTAGTCACTACCTGGGTTAAAGATAGTAGTCCCTACCTGGGTTAAAGATAGTAGTCCCTACCTGGGTTAAAGATAGTAGTCACTACCTGGGTTAAAGGTAGTAGTCCATACCTGGGTTAAAGATAGTAGTCACTACCTGGGTTAAAGATAATAGTCCCTACCTGGGTTAAAGATAGTCACTACCTGGGTTAAAGATAGAAGTCACTACCTGGGTTAAAGATAGTAGTCCCTACCTGGGTTAAAGATAGTCACTACCTGGGTTAAAGATAGAAGTCACTACCGGGGTTAAAGATAGTAGTCCCTACCTGGGTTAAAGATAGTAGTCCATACCTGGGTTAAAGATAGTAGTCCCTACCTGGGTTAAAGATAGTAGTCACTACCTGGGTTAAAGATAGTAGTCCCTACCTGGGTTAAAGATAGTAGTCCATACCTGGGTTAAAGATAGTAGTCCCTACCTGGGTTAAAGATAGTAGTCCCTACCTGGGTTAAAGATAGTAGTCCCTACCTGGGTTAAAGATAGTAGTCACTACCTGGGTTAAAAATAGTGGTCCCTACCTGGGTTAAAGATAGTAGTCACTACCTGGGTTAAAGATAGTAGTCCCTACCTGGGTTAAAGATAGTAGTCCCTACCTGGGTTAAAGATAGTAGTCACTACCTGGGTTAAAGATAGTAGTCCCTACCTGGGTTAAAGATAGTAGTCCATACCTGGGTTAAAGATAGTAGTCCCTACCTGGGTTAAAGATAGTAGTCCCTACCTGGGTTAAAGATGGTAGTCCCTACCTGGGTTAAAGATAGTAGTCCCTACCTGGGTTAAAGATAGTAGTCACTACCTGGGTTAAAGATAGTAGTCCCTACCTGGGTTAAAGATAGTAGTCCCTACCTGGGTTAAAGATAGTAGTCACTACCTGGGTTAAAGATAGTAGTCACTACCTGTGTTAAAGATAGCAGTCACTACCTGGGTTAAAGATAGTAGTCACTACCTGGGTTAAAGATATTAGTCCCTACTTGGGTTAAAGATAGTAGTCCCTACCTGGGTTAAAGATAGTACTCACTACCTGGGTTAAAGATAGAAGTCCCTACCTGGGTTAAAGATAGTAGTCACTACCTGGGATAAAGATAGTAGTCCCTACCTGGGTTAAAGCTAGTAGTCCCTACTTGGGTTAAAGATAGTAGTCACTACCTGGGTTAAAGATAGTAGTCACTACCTGGGTTAAAGATAGTAGTCCCTACCTGGGTTAAAGATAGTAGTCACTACTTGGGTTAAAGATAGTAGTCACTACCTGGGTTAAAGATAGTAGTCACTACCTGGGTTAAAGATAGTAGTCCCTACCTGGGTTAAAGATAGTAGTCACTACTTGGGTTAAAGATAGTAGTCACTACCTGGGTTAAAGATAGTAGTCCCTACCTGGGTTAAAGATAGTCCCTACCTGGGTTAAAGATAGAAGTCCCTACCTGGGTTAAAGATAGAAGTCCCTACCTGGGTTAAAGATAGTAGTCCCTACCTGGGTTAAAGATAGCAGTCACTACCTGGGTTAAAGATAGTAGTCACTACCTGGGTTAAAGATATTAGTCCCTACTTGGGTTAAAGATAGTAGTCCCTACCTGGGTTAAAGATAGTACTCACTACCTGGGTTAAAGATAGAAGTCCCTACCTGGGTTAAAGATAGTAGTCACTACCTGGGATAAAGATAGTAGTCCCTACCTGGGTTAAAGCTAGTAGTCCCTACTTGGGTTAAAGATAGTAGTCACTACCTGGGTTAAAGATAGTAGTCACTACCTGGGTTAAAGATAGTAGTCCCTACCTGGGTTAAAGATAGTAGTCACTACTTGGGTTAAAGATAGTAGTCACTACCTGGGTTAAAGATAGTAGTCCCTACCTGGGTTAAAGATAGTAGTCCCTACCTGGGTTAAAGATAGTCCCTACCTGGGTTAAAGATAGAAGTCCCTACCTGGGTTAAAGATAGAAGTCCCTACCTGGGTTAAAGATAGTAGTCCCTACCTGGGTTAAAGATAGTAGTCACTACCTGGGTTAAAGGTAGTAGTCACTACTTGGGTTAAAGATAGTAGTCCCTACCTGGGTTAAAGATAGAAGTCCCTACCTGGGTTAAAGATAGAAGTCCCTACCTGGGTTAAAGATAGTAGTCACTACCTGGGTTAAAGGTAGTAGTCACTACTTGGGTTAAAGATAGTAGTCCCTACCTGGGTTAAAGATAGTCCCTACCTGGGTTAAAGATAGAAGTCCCTACCTGGGTTAAAGATAGAAGTCCCTACCTGGGTTAAAGATAGTAGTCCCTACCTGGGTTAAAGATAGTAGTCCCTACCTGGGTTAAAGATAGTAGTCGATACCTGGGTTAAAGGTAGTAGTCCCTACCTGGGTTAAAGATAGTAGTCACTACCTGGGTTAAAGATAGTAGTCCCTACCTGGGTTAAAGATAGTAGTCGATACCTGGGTTAAAGGTAGTAGTCCCTACCTGGGTTAAAGATAGTAGTCCCTACCTGGGTTAAAGATAGTAGTCCCTACCTGGGTTAAAGATAGTAGTCACTACCTGGGTTAAAGGTAGTAGTCACTACTTGGGTTAAAGATAGTAGTCCCTACCTGGGTTAAAGATAGAAGTCCCTACCTGGGTTAAAGATAGAAGTCCCTACCTGGGTTAAAGATAGTAGTCACTACCTGGGTTAAAGGTAGTAGTCACTACTTGGGTTAAAGATAGTAGTCCCTACCTGGGTTAAAGATAGTCCCTACCTGGGTTAAAGATAGAAGTCCCTACCTGGGTTAAAGATAGAAGTCCCTACCTGGGTTAAAGATAGTAGTCCCTACCTGGGTTAAAGATAGTAGTCACTACCTGGGTTAAAGATAGAAGTCCCTACCTTGGTTAAAGATAGTAGTCCCTACCTGGGTTAAAGATAGTAGTCGATACCTGGGTTAAAGGTAGTAGTCACTACCTGGGTTAAAGATAGTAGTCCCTACCTGGTTTAAAGATAGTAGTCACTACCTGGGTTAAAGGTAGTAGTCCCTACCTGGGTTAAAGATAGTAGTCGATACCTGGGTTAAAGATAGTAGTCGATACCTGGGTTAAAGATAGTAGTCCCTACCTGGGTTAAAGATAGTAGTCCCTACCTGGGTTAAAGATAGTAGTCACTACCTGGGTTAAAGGTAGTAGTCCCTACCTGGGTTAAAGATAGTAGTCCCTATCTGGGTTAAAGATAGTAGTCCCTACCTGGGTTAAAGATAGAAGTCCCTACCTGGGTTAAAGATAGTAGTCACTACCTGGGTTAAAGGTAGTAGTCCCTACCTGGGTTAAAGATAGTAGTCCCTACCTGGGTTAAAGATAGTAGTCCCTACCTGGGTTAAAGATAGTAGTCGATACCTGGGTTAAAGGTAGTAGTCCCTACCTGGGTTAAAGATAGTAGTCCCTACTTGGGTTAAAGATAGTAGTCACTACTTGGGTTAAAGATAGTAGTCACTACCTGGGTTAAAGGTAGTAGTCCCTACCTGGGTTAAAGATAGTAGTCCCTACCTGGGTTAAAGATAGTAGTCCCTACCTGGGTTAAAGATAGTAGTCGATACCTGGGTTAAAGGTAGTAGTCCCTACCTGGGTTAAAGATAGTAGTCCCTACCTGGGTTAAAGATAGTAGTCCCTACTTGGGTTAAAGATAGTAGTCCCTACCTGGGTTAAAGATAGTAGTCCCTACCTGGGTTAAAGATAGTAGTCACTACCTGGGTTAAAGGTAGTAGTCACTACCTGGGTTAAAGATAGTAGTCCCTACCTGGGTTAAAGATAGTAGTCACTACCTGGGTTAAAGATAGTAGTCCCTACCTGGGTTAAAGATAGTAGTCACTACCTGGGTTAAAGGTAGTAGTCCCTACCTGGGTTAAAGATAGTAGTCCCTACCTGGGTTAAAGATAGTAGTCACTACCAGGGTTAAAGATAGTAGTCCCTACCTGGGTTAAAGATAGTAGTCCCTACCTGGGTTAAAGATAGTAGTCCCTACCTGGGTTAAAGATAGTAGTCGATACCTGGGTTAAAGGTAGTAGTCCCTACCTGGGTTAAAGATAGTAGTCACTACCTGGGTTAAAGATAGTAGACCCTACCTGGGTTAAAGGTAGTAGTCACTACCTGGGTTAAAGGTAGTAGTCCCTACCTTGGTTAAAGATAGTAGTACCTACCTGGGTTAAAGATAGTAGTCCCTACCTGGGTTAAAGATAGTAGTCCCTACCTGGGTTAAAGATAGTAGTCGATACCTGGGTTAAAGGTAGTAGTCCCTACCTGGGTTAAAGATAGTAGTCACTACCTGGGTTAAAGATAGTAGTCCCTACCTGGGTTAAAGATAGTAGTCACTACCTGGGTTAAAGGTAGTAGTCCCTACCTTGGTTAAAGATAGTAGTACCTACCTGGGTTAAAGATAGTAGTCCCTACCTGGGTTAAAGATAGTAGTCCCTACCTGGGTTAAAGATAGTCACTACCTGGGTTAAAGATAGTATTACCTACCTGGGTTAAAGATAGTAGTCACTACTTGGGTTAAAGATAGTCACTACCTGGGTTAAAGGTAGTAGTCCCTACCTTGGTTAAAGATAGTAGTCCCTACCTGGGTTAAAGATAGTAGTACCTACCTGGGTTAAAGATAGTAGTACCTACCTGGGTTAAAGATAGTAGTCCCTACCTGGGTTAAAGATAGTAGTCACTACCTGGGTTAAAGATAGTAGTCCCTACCTTGGTTAAAGATAGTAGTACCTACCTGGGTTAAAGATAGTAGTCCCTACCTGGGTTAAAGATAGTAGTCCCTACCTGGGTTAAAGATAGTCACTACCTGGGTTAAAGATAGTAGTCCCTACCTGGGTTAAAGATGGTAGTCACTACTTGGGTTAAAGATAGTCCCTACCTGGGTTAAAGATAGTAGTCACTACCTGGGTTAAAGATAGTAGCCACTACCTGGGTTAAAGATAGTAGTCACTACCCTGGGTTAAAGGTAGTAGTCCCTACCTGGGTGAAATATAGTAGTCCCTACCTGGGTTAAAGATAGTAGTCACTACCTGGGTTAAAGATAGTAGTCACTACCTGGGTGAAATATAGTAGTCACTACCTGGGTTAAAGATAGTAGTCCCTACCTGGGTTAAAGATAGTAGTCACTACCTGGGTGAAATATAGTAGTCCCTACCTGGGTTAAAGATAGTAGTCACTACCTGGGTTAAAGATAGTAGTCCCTACCTGGGTTAAAGATAGTAGTCACTACCTGGGTTAAAGATAGTCCCTACCTGGGTTAAAGATAGTAGTCACTACCTGGGTTAAAGATAGTAGTCACTACCTGGGTTAAGGATAGTAGTCACTACCTGGGTTAAAGATAGTCCCTACCTGGGTTAAAGATAGTAGTCACTACCTGGGTTAAAGATAGTAGTCCCTACCTGGGTTAAAGATAGTAGTCCCTACCTGGGTTAAAGATAGTAGTCACTACCTGGGTTAAAGGTAGTAGTCCATACCTGGGTTAAAGATAGTAGTCACTACCTGGGTTAAAGATAATAGTCCCTACCTGGGTTAAAGATAGTCACTACCTGGGTTAAAGATAGAAGTCACTACCTGGGTTAAAGATAGTAGTCCCTACCTGGGTTAAAGATAGTCACTACCTGGGTTAAAGATAGAAGTCACTACCGGGGTTAAAGATAGTAGTCCCTACCTGGGTTAAAGATAGAAGTCACTACCTGGGTTAAAGATAGTAGTCCCTACCTGGGTTAAAGGTAGTAGTCACTACTTGGGTTAAAGGTAGTAGTCACTACCTGGGTTAAAGATAGTAGTCCCTACCTGGGTTAAAGATAGTCACTACCTGGGTTAAAGATAGTAGTCCCTACCTGGGTTAAAGATAGTAGTCACTACCTGGGTTAAAGATAGTAGTCCCTACCTGGGTTAAAGATAGTAGTCCCTACCTGGGTTAAAGATAGTAGTCACTACCTGGGTTAAAGATAGTAGTCCCTACCTGGGTTAAAGATAGTAGTCCATACCTGGGTTAAAGATAGTAGTCCCTACCTGGGTTAAAGATAGTAGTCCCTACCTGGGTTAAAGATAGTAGTCCCTACCTGGGTTAAAGATAGTAGTCACTACCTGGGTTAAAGATAGTGGTCCCTACCTGGGTTAAAGATAGTAGTCACTACCTGGGTTAAAGATAGTAGTCCCTACCTGGGTTAAAGATAGTAGTCCCTACCTGGGTTAAAGATAGTAGTCACTACCTGGGTTAAAGATAGTAGTCCCTACCTGGGTTAAAGATAGTAGTCCATACCTGGGTTAAAGATAGTAGTCCCTACCTGGGTTAAAGATAGTAGTCCCTACCTGGGTTAAAGATGGTAGTCCCTACCTGGGTTAAAGATAGTAGTCCCTACCTGGGTTAAAGATAGTAGTCACTACCTGGGTTAAAGATAGTAGTCCCTACCTGGGTTAAAGATAGTAGTCCCTACCTGGGTTAAAGATAGTAGTCACTACCTGGGTTAAAGATAGTAGTCACTACCTGTGTTAAAGATAGCAGTCACTACCTGGGTTAAAGATAGTAGTCACTACCTGGGTTAAAGATATTAGTCCCTACTTGGGTTAAAGATAGTAGTCCCTACCTGGGTTAAAGATAGTACTCACTACCTGGGTTAAAGATAGAAGTCCCTACCTGGGTTAAAGATAGTAGTCACTACCTGGGATAAAGATAGTAGTCCCTACCTGGGTTAAAGCTAGTAGTCCCTACTTGGGTTAAAGATAGTAGTCACTACCTGGGTTAAAGATAGTAGTCACTACCTGGGTTAAAGATAGTAGTCCCTACCTGGGTTAAAGATAGTAGTCACTACTTGGGTTAAAGATAGTAGTCACTACCTGGGTTAAAGATAGTAGTCACTACCTGGGTTAAAGATAGTAGTCCCTACCTGGGTTAAAGATAGTAGTCACTACTTGGGTTAAAGATAGTAGTCACTACCTGGGTTAAAGATAGTAGTCCCTACCTGGGTTAAAGATAGTCCCTACCTGGGTTAAAGATAGAAGTCCCTACCTGGGTTAAAGATAGAAGTCCCTACCTGGGTTAAAGATAGTAGTCCCTACCTGGGTTAAAGATAGCAGTCACTACCTGGGTTAAAGATAGTAGTCACTACCTGGGTTAAAGATATTAGTCCCTACTTGGGTTAAAGATAGTAGTCCCTACCTGGGTTAAAGATAGTACTCACTACCTGGGTTAAAGATAGATGTCCCTACCTGGGTTAAAGATAGTAGTCACTACCTGGGATAAAGATAGTAGTCCCTACCTGGGTTAAAGCTAGTAGTCCCTACTTGGGTTAAAGATAGTAGTCACTACCTGGGTTAAAGATAGTAGTCACTACCTGGGTTAAAGATAGTAGTCCCTACCTGGGTTAAAGATAGTAGTCACTACTTGGGTTAAAGATAGTAGTCACTACCTGGGTTAAAGATAGTAGTCCCTACCTGGGTTAAAGATAGTAGTCCCTACCTGGGTTAAAGATAGTCCCTACCTGGGTTAAAGATAGAAGTCCCTACCTGGGTTAAAGATAGAAGTCCCTACCTGGGTTAAAGATAGTAGTCCCTACCTGGGTTAAAGATAGTAGTCACTACCTGGGTTAAAGGTAGTAGTCACTACTTGGGTTAAAGATAGTAGTCCCTACCTGGGTTAAAGATAGAAGTCCCTACCTGGGTTAAAGATAGAAGTCCCTACCTGGGTTAAAGATAGTAGTCACTACCTGGGTTAAAGGTAGTAGTCACTACTTGGGTTAAAGATAGTAGTCCCTACCTGGGTTAAAGATAGTCCCTACCTGGGTTAAAGATAGAAGTCCCTACCTGGGTTAAAGATAGAAGTCCCTACCTGGGTTAAAGATAGTAGTCCCTACCTGGGTTAAAGATAGTAGTCCCTACCTGGGTTAAAGATAGTAGTCGATACCTGGGTTAAAGGTAGTAGTCCCTACCTGGGTTAAAGATAGTAGTCACTACCTGGGTTAAAGATAGTAGACCCTACCTGGGTTAAAGGTAGTAGTCACTACCTGGGTTAAAGGTAGTAGTCCCTACCTTGGTTAAAGATAGTAGTACCTACCTGGGTTAAAGATAGTAGTCCCTACCTGGGTTAAAGATAGTAGTCCCTACCTGGGTTAAAGATAGTAGTCGATACCTGGGTTAAAGGTAGTAGTCCCTACCTGGGTTAAAGATAGTAGTCCCTACCTGGGTTAAAGATAGTAGTCCCTACCTGGGTTAAAGATAGTAGTCACTACCTGGGTTAAAGGTAGTAGTCACTACTTGGGTTAAAGATAGTAGTCCCTACCTGGGTTAAAGATAGAAGTCCCTACCTGGGTTAAAGATAGAAGTCCCTACCTGGGTTAAAGATAGTAGTCACTACCTGGGTTAAAGGTAGTAGTCACTACTTGGGTTAAAGATAGTAGTCCCTACCTGGGTTAAAGATAGTCCCTACCTGGGTTAAAGATAGAAGTCCCTACCTGGGTTAAAGATAGAAGTCCCTACCTGGGTTAAAGATAGTAGTCCCTACCTGGGTTAAAGATAGTAGTCACTACCTGGGTTAAAGATAGAAGTCCCTACCTTGGTTAAAGATAGTAGTCCCTACCTGGGTTAAAGATAGTAGTCGATACCTGGGTTAAAGGTAGTAGTCCCTACCTGGGTTAAAGATAGTAGTCCCTACCTGGTTTAAAGATAGTAGTCACTACCTGGGTTAAAGGTAGTAGTCCCTACCTGGGTTAAAGATAGTAGTCGATACCTGGGTTAAAGATAGTAGTCGATACCTGGGTTAAAGATAGTAGTCCCTACCTGGGTTAAAGATAGTAGTCCCTACCTGGGTTAAAGATAGAAGTCCCTACCTGGGTTAAAGATAGTAGTCACTACCTGGGTTAAAGGTAGTAGTCCCTACCTGGGTTAAAGATAGTAGTCCCTACCTGGGTTAAAGATAGTAGTCACTACCTGGGTTAAAGATAGAAGTCCCTACCTGGGTTAAAGATAGTAGTCACTACCTGGGTTAAAGGTAGTAGTCCCTACCTGGGTTAAAGATAGTAGTCCCTACCTGGGTTAAAGATAGTAGTCCCTACCTGGGTTAAAGATAGTAGTCGATACCTGGGTTAAAGGTAGTAGTCCCTACCTGGGTTAAAGATAGTAGTCCCTACTTGGGTTAAAGATAGTAGTCACTACTTGGGTTAAAGATAGTAGTCACTACCTGGGTTAAAGGTAGTAGTCCCTACCTGGGTTAAAAATAGTAGTCCCTACCTGGGTTAAAGATAGTAGTCCCTACCTGGGTTAAAGATAGTAGTCGATACCTGGGTTAAAGGTAGTAGTCCCTACCTGGGTTAAAGATAGTAGTCCCTACCTGGGTTAAAGATAGTAGTCCCTACTTGGGTTAAAGATAGTAGTCCCTACCTGGGTTAAAGATAGTAGTCCCTACCTGGGTTAAAGATAGTAGTCACTACCTGGGTTAAAGGTAGTAGTCACTACCTGGGTTAAAGATAGTAGTCCCTACCTGGGTTAAAGATAGTAGTCACTACCTGGGTTAAAGATAGTAGTCCCTACCTGGGTTAAAGATAGTAGTCACTACCTGGGTTAAAGGTAGTAGTCCCTACCTGGGTTAAAGATAGTAGTCCCTACCTGGGTTAAAGATAGTAGTCACTACCAGGGTTAAAGATAGTAGTCCCTACCTGGGTTAAAGATAGTAGTCCCTACCTGGGTTAAAGATAGTAGTCCCTACCTGGGTTAAAGATAGTAGTCGATACCTGGGTTAAAGGTAGTAGTCCCTACCTGGGTTAAAGATAGTAGTCACTACCTGGGTTAAAGATAGTAGACCCTACCTGGGTTAAAGGTAGTAGTCACTACCTGGGTTAAAGGTAGTAGTCCCTACCTTGGTTAAAGATAGTAGTACCTACCTGGGTTAAAGATAGTAGTCCCTACCTGGGTTAAAGATAGTAGTCCCTACCTGGGTTAAAGATAGTAGTCGATACCTGGGTTAAAGGTAGTAGTCCCTACCTGGGTTAAAGATAGTAGTCACTACCTGGGTTAAAGATAGTAGTCCCTACCTGGGTTAAAGATAGTAGTCACTACCTGGGTTAAAGGTAGTAGTCCCTACCTTGGTTAAAGATAGTAGTACCTACCTGGGTTAAAGATAGTAGTCCCTACCTGGGTTAAAGATAGTAGTCCCTACCTGGGTTAAAGATAGTCACTACCTGGGTTAAAGATAGTAGTACCTACCTGGGTTAAAGATAGTAGTCACTACTTGGGTTAAAGATAGTCACTACCTGGGTTAAAGGTAGTAGTCCCTACCTTGGTTAAAGATAGTAGTCCCTACCTGGGTTAAAGATAGTAGTACCTACCTGGGTTAAAGATAGTAGTACCTACCTGGGTTAAAGATAGTAGTCCCTACCTGGGTTAAAGATAGTAGTCACTACCTGGGTTAAAGATAGTAGTCCCTACCTTGGTTAAAGATAGTAGTACCTACCTGGGTTAAAGATAGTAGTCCCTACCTGGGTTAAAGATAGTAGTCCCTACCTGGGTTAAAGATAGTCACTACCTGGGTTAAAGATAGTAGTCCCTACCTGGGTTAAAGATGGTAGTCACTACTTGGGTTAAAGATAGTCCCTACCTGGGTTAAAGGTAGTAGTCCCTACTTGGGTTAAAGGTAGTAGTCCCTACCTGGGTTAAAGATAGTAGTCCCTACCTTGGTTAAAGATAGTAGTCCCTACCTGGGTTAAAGATAGTAGTCCCTACCTGGGTTAAAGATAGTCACTACCTGGGTTAAAGATAGTAGTCCCTACCTGGGTTAAAGATAGTAGTCACTACTTGGGTTAAAGATAGTAGTCCCTACCTGGGTTAAAGATAGTCACTACCTGGGTTAAAGATAGTAGTCCCTACCTGGGTTAAAGATAGTAGTCCCTACCTGGGTTAAAGATAGTAGTCACTACCTGGGTTAAAGATAGTAGTCACTACTTGGGTTAAAGATAGTAGTCCCTACCTGGGTTAAAGATAGTAGTCACTACCTGGGTTAAAGATAGTAGTCACTACCTGGGTTAAAGATAGTAGTCACTACCTGGGTTAAAGATAGTAGTCGATACCTGGGTTAAAGATAGTAGTCCCTACCTGGGTTAAAGATAGTAGTCCCTACCTGGGTTAAAGATAGTAGTCACTACCTGGGTTAAAGATAGTAGTCCATACCTGGGTTAAAGATAGTAGTCACTACCTGTGTTAAAGATAGTAGTCCCTACCTGGGTTAAAGATAGTAGTCACTACCTGGGTTAAAGATAGTAGTCACTACCTGGGTTAAAGATAGTAGTCCCTACCTGGGTTAAAGATAGTAGTCCCTACCTGGGTTAAAGATAGTAGTCACTACCTGGGTTAAAGATAGAAGTCACTACCTGGGTTAAAGATAGTAGTCCCTACCTGGGTTAAAGATAGTAGTCACTACCTGTGTTAAAGATAGAAGTCACTACCTGGGTTAAAGATAGTAGTCACTACCTGGGTTAAAGATAGTAGTCACTACCTGGGTTAAAGATAGAAGTCACTACCTGGGTTAAAGATAGTAGTCCCTACCTGGGTTAAAGATAGTAGTCACTACCTGGGTTAAAGATAGTAGTCCCTACCTGGTTTAAAGATAGTAGTCACTACCTGGGTTAAAGATAGAAGTCCCTACCTGGGTTAAAGATAGCAGTCACTACCTGGGTTAACGATAGAATTCCCTACCTGGGTTAAAGATAGTAGTCACTACCTGGGTTAAAGATAGTAGTCACTACCTGTGTTAAAGATAGAAGTCACTACCTGGGTTAAAGTTAGTAGTCACTACCTGGGTTAAAGATAGTAGTCACTACCTGGGTTAAAGATAGTAGTCCCTACCTGGGTTAAAGATAGTAGTCACTACCTGGGTTAAAGATAGAAGTCCCTACCTGGGTTAAAGATAGCAGTCACTACCTGGGTTAAAGATAGAAGTCCCTACCTGGGTTAAAGTTAGTAGTCACTACCTGGGTTAAAGATAGAAGTCCCTACCTGGGTTAAAGATAGTAGTCACTACCTGGGTTAAAGATAGTAGTCACTACCAGGGTTAAAGATAGTAGTCACTACCTGGGTTAAAGATAGTAGTCACTACCTGGGTTAAAGATAGTAGTCCCTACCTGGGTTAAAGATAGTAGTCCCTACCTGGGTTAAAGATAGTAGTCACTACCTGGGTTAAAGATAGTAGTCACTACCTGGGTTAAAGATAGTAGTCACTACCTGGGTTAAAGATAGAAGTCCCTACCTGTGTTAAAGATAGTAGTCACTACCTGGGTTAAAGATAGTAGTCCCTACCTGGGTTAAAGATAGTAGTCCCTACCTGGGTTAAAGATAGTAGTCACTACCTGGGTTAAAGATAGTAGTCCCTACCTGGGTTAAAGATAGTAGTCCCTACCTGGGTTAAAGGTAGTAGTCACTACCTGGGTTAAAGATAGTAGTCCCTACCTGGGTTAAAGATAGTAGTCCCTACCTGGGTTAAAGATAGAAGTCCCTACCTGGGTTAAAGGTAGTAGTCACTACCAGGGTTAAAGATAGTAGTCCCTACCTTGGTTAAAGATAGTAGTCCCTACCTGGGTTAAAGATAGTAGTCACTACCTGGGTTAAAGATAGTAGTCCCTACCTGGGTTAAAGATAGTAGTCCCTACTTGGGTTAAAGATAGTAGTCACTACTTTGATTAAAGATAGTAGTCACTACCTGGGTTAAAGGTAGTAGTCCCTACCTGGGTTAAAGATAGTAGTCCCTACCTTGGTTAAAGATAGTAGTCAGTACCTGGGTTAAAGATAGTAGTCCCTACCTGGGTTAAAGATAGTCACTACCTGGGTTAAAGATAGTAGTCCCTACCTGGGTTAAAGATAGTAGTCCCTACTTGGGTTAAAGATAGTAGTCACTACTTGGGTTAAAGATAGTAGTCCCTACCTGGGTTAAAGATAGAAGTCCCTACCTGGGTTAAAGATAGTAGTCCCTACCTGGGTTAAAGATAGTAGTCACTACCTGGGTTAAAGATAGAAGTCCCTACCTTGGTTAAAGATAGTAGTCACTACCTGGGTTAAAGATAGTAGCCACTACCTGGGTCAAAGATAGTAGTCCCTACCTGGGTGAAATATAGTAGTCCCTACCTGGGTTAAAGATAGTAGTCACTACCTGGGTTAAAGATAGTAGTCACTACCTGGGTTAAAGATAGTAGTCCCTACTTGGGTTAAAGATAGTAGTCACTACCTGGGTTAAAGATAGTAGTCCCTTCTTGGGTTAAAGATAGTAGTCACTACCTGGGTTAAAGATAGTAGTCACTACCTGGGTTAAAGATAGTAGTCCCTACCTGGGTTAAAGATAGTAGTCCCTACCTGGGTTAAAGATAGTAGTCCCTACCTGGGTTAAAGATAGTAGTCCCTACCTTGGTTAAAGATAGTAGTCACTACCTGGGTTAAAGATAGTAGTCCCTACCTGGGTTAAAGGTAGTAGTCACTACCTGGGTTAAAGATAGTAGTCCCTACCTGGGTTAAAGATAGTAGTCACTACCTGGGTTAAAGATAGTAGTCACTACCAGGGTTAAAGATAGTAGCCCCTACCTGGGTTAAAGATAGTAGTCCCTACCTGGGTTAAAGATAGTAGTCCCTACCTGGGTTAAAGATAGTAGTCCCTACCTTGGTTAAAGATAGTAGTCACTACCTGGGTTAAAGATAGTAGTCACTACCAGGGTTAAAGATAGTAGTCCCTACCTGGGTTAAAGATAGTAGTCCCTACCTTGGTTAAAGATAGTAGTCACTACCTGGGTTAAAGATAGTAGTCACTACCTGGGTTAAAGGTAGAAGTCACTACCTGGGTTAAAGATAGTCCCTACCTGGGTTAAAGATAGTAGTCACTACCTGGGTTAAAGATAGTAGTCACTACCTGGGTTAAAGGTAGTAGTCACTACCTGGGTTAAAGATAGTAGTCACTACCTGGGTTAAAGATAGTAGTCCCTACCTGGGTTAAAGATAGTAGTCCCTACCTTGGTTAAAGATAGTAGTCCCTACCTGGGTTAAAGATAGTAGTCACTACCTGGGTTAAAGATAGTAGTCCCTACCTGGGTTAAAGATAGTAGTCACTACCTGGGTTAAAGATAGTAGTCACTACCTGGGTTAAAGATAGTAGTCCCTACTTGGGTTAAAGATAGTAGTCCCTACCTGGGTTAAAGATAGTATTCCCTACCTGGGTTAAAGATAGTAGTCCCTACCTGGGTTAAAGATAGTAGTCCCTACTTGGGTTAAAGATAGTAGTCCCTACCTGGGTTAAAGATAGTAGTCACTACCTGGGTTAAAGATAGTAGTCACTACCTGGGTTAAAGATAGTAGTCCCTACCTGGGTTAAAGGTAGTAGTCACTACCTGGGTTAAAGATAGTAGTCACTACCTGGGTTAAAGATAGTAGTCCCTACCTGGGTTAAAGGTAGTAGTCACTACCTGGGTTAAAGATAGTAGTCACTACCTGGGTTAAAGATAGTAGTCACTACCTGGGTTAAAGATAGTAGTCCCTACCTGGGTTAAAGGTAGTAGTCACTACCTGGGTTAAAGATAGTAGTCACTACCTGGGTTAAAGATAGTAGTCCCTACCTGGGTTGAAGATAGTAGTCCCTACCTGGGTTAAAGATAGTAGTCCCTACCTGGGTTAAAGATAGTAGTCCCTACCTGGGTTAAAGATGGTAGTCACTACTTGGGTTAAAGATAGTAGTCCCTACCTGGGTTAAAGATAGTAGTCCCTACCTGGGTTAAAGGTAGTAGTCCCTACTTGGGTTAAAGGTAGTAGTCCCTACCTGGGTTAAAGATAGTCACTACCTGGGTTAAAGATAGTAGTCCCTACCTGGGTTAAAGATGGTAGTCACTACTTGGGTTAAAGATAGTCCCTACCTGGGTTAAAGGTAGTAGTCCCTACTTGGGTTAAAGGTAGTAGTCCCTACCTGGGTTAAAGATAGTAGTCCCTACCTTGGTTAAAGATAGTAGTCCCTACCTGGGTTAAAGATAGTAGTCCCTACCTGGGTTAAAGATAGTCACTACCTGGGTTAAAGATAGTAGTCCCTACCTGGGTTAAAGATAGTAGTCACTACTTGGGTTAAAGATAGTAGTCCCTATCTGGGTTAAAGATAGTCACTACCTGGGTTAAAGATAGTAGTCACTACCTGGGTTGAAGATAGTAGTCCCTACCTGGGTTAAAGATAGTAGTCCCTACCTGGGTTAAAGATAGTAGTCCCTACCTGGGTTAAAGATAGTCACTACCTGGGTTAAAGATAGTAGTCCCTACCTGGGTTAAAGATGGTAGTCACTACTTGGGTTAAAGATAGTCCCTACCTGGGTTAAAGGTAGTAGTCCCTACTTGGGTTAAAGGTAGTAGTCCCTACCTGGGTTAAAGATAGTAGTCCCTACCTTGGTTAAAGATAGTAGTCCCTACCTGGGTTAAAGATAGTAGTCCCTACCTGGGTTAAAGATAGTCACTACCTGGGTTAAAGATAGTAGTCCCTACCTGGGTTAAAGATAGTAGTCACTACTTGGGTTAAAGATAGTAGTCCCTACCTGGGTTAAAGATAGTCACTACCTGGGTTAAAGATAGTAGTCCCTACCTGGGTTAAAGATAGTAGTCCCTACCTGGGTTAAAGATAGTAGTCACTACCTGGGTTAAAGATAGTAGTCACTACTTGGGTTAAAGATAGTAGTCCCTACCTGGGTTAAAGATAGTAGTCACTACCTGGGTTAAAGATAGTAGTCACTACCTGGGTTAAAGATAGTAGTCACTACCTGGGTTAAAGATAGTAGTCGATACCTGGGTTAAAGATAGTAGTCCCTACCTGGGTTAAAGATAGTAGTCCCTACCTGGGTTAAAGATAGTAGTCACTACCTGGGTTAAAGATAGTAGTCACTACCTGGGTTAAAGATAGTAGTCCCTACCTGGGTTAAAGATAGTAGTCCCTACCTGGGTTAAAGATAGTAGTCACTACCTGGGTTAAAGATAGAAGTCACTACCTGGGTTAAAGATAGTAGTCCCTACCTGGGTTAAAGATAGTAGTCACTACCTGTGTTAAAGATAGAAGTCACTACCTGGGTTAAAGATAGTAGTCACTACCTGGGTTAAAGATAGTAGTCACTACCTGGGTTAAAGATAGAAGTCACTACCTGGGTTAAAGATAGTAGTCCCTACCTGGGTTAAAGATAGTAGTCACTACCTGGGTTAAAGATAGTAGTCCCTACCTGGGTTAAAGATAGTAGTCACTACCTGGGTTAAAGATAGAAGTCCCTACCTGGGTTAAAGATAGCAGTCACTACCTGGGTTAACGATAGAATTCCCTACCTGGGTTAAAGATAGTAGTCACTACCTGGGTTAAAGATAGTAGTCACTACCTGTGTTAAAGATAGAAGTCACTACCTGGGTTAAAGTTAGTAGTCACTACCTGGGTTAAAGATAGTAGTCACTACCTGGGTTAAAGATAGTAGTCCCTACCTGGGTTAAAGATAGTAGTCACTACCTGGGTTAAAGATAGAAGTCCCTACCTGGGTTAAAGATAGCAGTCACTACCTGGGTTAAAGATAGAAGTCCCTACCTGGGTTAAAGTTAGTAGTCACTACCTGGGTTAAAGATAGAAGTCCCTACCTGGGTTAAAGATAGTAGTCACTACCTGGGTTAAAGATAGTAGTCACTACCAGGGTTAAAGATAGTAGTCACTACCTGGGTTAAAGATAGTAGTCACTACCTGGGTTAAAGATAGTAGTCCCTACCTGGGTTAAAGATAGTAGTCCCTACCTGGGTTAAAGATAGTAGTCACTACCTGGGTTAAAGATAGTAGTCACTACCTGGGTTAAAGATAGTAGTCACTACCTGGGTTAAAGTTAGAAGTCCCTACCTGTGTTAAAGATAGTAGTCACTACCTGGGTTAAAGATAGTAGTCCCTACCTGGGTTAAAGATAGTAGTCCCTACCTGGGTTAAAGATAGTAGTCACTACCTGGGTTAAAGATAGTAGTCCCTACCTGGGTTAAAGATAGTAGTCCCTACCTGGGTTAAAGGTAGTAGTCACTACCTGGGTTAAAGATAGTAGTCCCTACTTGGGTTAAAGATAGTAGTCACTACTTTGATTAAAGATAGTAGTCACTACCTGGGTTAAAGGTAGTAGTCCCTACATGGGTTAAAGATAGTAGTCCCTACCTTGGTTAAAGATAGTAGTCAGTACCTGGGTTAAAGATAGTAGTCCCTACCTGGGTTAAAGATAGTCACTACCTGGGTTAAAGATAGTAGTCCCTACCTGGGTTAAAGATAGTAGTCCCTACTTGGGTTAAAGATAGTAGTCACTACTTGGGTTAAAGATAGTAGTCCCTACCTGGGTTAAAGATAGAAGTCCCTACCTGGGTTAAAGATAGTAGTCCCTACCTGGGTTAAAGATAGTAGTCACTACCTGGGTTAAAGATAGAAGTCCCTACCTTGGTTAAAGATAGTAGTCACTACCTGGGTTAAAGATAGTAGCCACTACCTGGGTTAAAGATAGTAGTCCCTACCTGGGTGAAATATAGTAGTCCCTACCTGGGTTAAAGATAGTAGTCACTACCTGGGTTAAAGATAGTAGTCACTACCTGGGTTAAAGATAGTAGTCCCTACTTGGGTTAAAGATAGTAGTCACTACCTGGGTTAAAGATAGTAGTCCCTACTTGGGTTAAAGATAGTAGTCACTACCTGGGTTAAAGATAGTAGTCACTACCTGGGTTAAAGATAGTAGTCCCTACCTGGGTTAAAGATAGTAGTCCCTACCTGGGTTAAAGATAGTAGTCCCTACCTGGGTTAAAGATAGTAGTCCCTACCTTGGTTAAAGATAGTAGTCACTACCTGGGTTAAAGATAGTAGTCCCTACCTGGGTTAAAGATAGTAGTCACTACCTGGGTTAAAGATAGTAGTCCCTACTTGGGTTAAAGATAGTAGTCACTACCTGGGTTAAAGATAGTAGTCCCTACCTGGGTTAAAGATAGTAGTCCCTACCTGGGTTAAAGATAGTAGTCACTACCTGGGTGAAAGATAGTCACTACCTGGGTTAAAGGTAGTAGTCACTACCTGGGTTGAAGATAGTAGTCCCTACCTGGGTTAAAGATAGTAGTCACTACCTGGGTTAAAGATAGTAGTCACTACCAGGGTTAAAGATAGTAGTCCCTACCTGGGTTAAAGATAGTAGTCCCTACCTGGGTTAAAGATAGTAGTCCCTACCTTGGTTAAAGATAGTAGTCACTACCTGGGTTAAAGATAGTAGTCACTACCTGGGTTAAAGATAGTAGTCCCTACCTGGGTTAAAGATAGTAGTCCCTACCTGGGTGAAAGATAGTCACTACCTGGGTTAAAGGTAGTAGTCACTACCTGGGTTGAAGATAGTAGTCCCTACCTGGGTTAAAGATAGTAGTCACTACCTGGGTTAAAGATAGTAGTCACTACCTGGGTGAAAGATAGTCACTACCTGGGTTAAAGGTAGTAGTCACTACCTGGGTTGAAGATAGTAGTCCCTACCTGGGTTAAAGATAGTAGTCACTACCTGGGTTAAAGATAGAAGTCCCTACCTGGGTTAAATATAGTAGTCCCTACCTGGGTTAAAGATAGAAGTCCCTACCTGGGTTAAAGATAGTAGTCCCTACCTGGGTTAAAGATAGAAGTCCCTACCTGGGTTAAAGGTAGTAGTCACTACCAGGGTTAAAGATAGTAGTCACTACCTGGGTTAAAGATAGTAGTCCCTACCTTGGTTAAAGGTAGTAGTCACTACCTGGGTTAAAGATAGTAGTCACTACCTGGGTTAAAGATAGTAGTCCCTACCTGGGTTAAAGGTAGTAGTCACTACCTGGGTTAAAGATAGTAGTCCCTACCTGGGTTAAAGGTAGTAGTCACTACCTGGGTTAAAGATAGTAGTCCCTACCTGGGTTAAAGGTAGTAGTCCCTACCTGGGTTAAAGATAGTAGTCACTACCTGGGTTAAAGATAGTAGTCACTACCTGGGTTAAAGATAGTAGTCCCTAACTGGGTTAAAGATAGTAGTCACTACTTGGGTTAAAGATAGTAGTCCCTACCTGGGTTAAAGATAGTAGTCCCTACCTGGGTTAAAGATAGTAGTCACTACCTGGGTTAAAGATAGTAGTCCCTACCTGGGTTAAAGATAGTAGTCCCTACCTGGGTTAAAGATAGTCACTACCTGGGTTAAAGATAGTAGTCACTACCTGGGTTAAAGATAGTAGTCCCTACCTGGGTTAAAGATATTCACTACCTGGGTTAAAGATAGTAGTCACTACCTGGGTTAAAGATAGTAGTCCCTACCTGGGTTAAAGATAGTAGTCCCTACCTGGGTTAAAGATAGTAGTCCCTACCTGGGTTAAAGATAGTAGTCCCTACCTGGGTTAAAGATAGTAGTCCCTACCTGGGTTAAAGATAGTCACTACCTGGGTTAAAGATAGTAGTCCCTACCTGGGTTAAAGATAGTAGTCACTACCTGGGTTAAAGATAGTAGTCCCTACCTGGGTTAAAGATAGTAGTCACTACCTGGGTTAAAGGTAGTAGTCACTACCTGGGTTAAAGGTAGTAGTCACTACCTGGGTTAAAGATAGTAGTCCCTACCTGGGGTAAAGATAGTCACTACCTGGGTTAAAGATAGAAGTCACTACCTGGGTTAAAGATAGTAGTCCCTACCTGGGTTAAAGATGGTCCCTACCTGGGTTAAAGATAGTAGTCACTACCTGGGTTAAAGATAGTAGTCACTACCTGGGTTAAAGATAGTAGTCGATACCTGGGTTAAAGATAGTAGTCCCTACCTGGGTTAAAGATAGTAGTCACTACCTGGGTTAAAGATAGTAGTCACTACCAGGGTTAAAGATAGTAGTCCCTACCTGGGTTAAAGATAGTAGTCACTACTTGGGTTAAAGATAGTAGTCCCTACCTGGGTTAAAGATAGTAGTCACTACCTGGGTTAAAGATAGTAGTCCCTACCTGGGTTAAAGATAGTAGTCACTACCTGGGTTAAAGATAGTAGCCACTACCTGGGTTAAAGATAGTAGTCCCTACCTGGGTTAAAGATAGTAGTCCCTACTTGGGTTAAAGATAGTAATCACTACCTGGATTAAAGATAGTAGCCACTACCTGGGTTAAAGATAGTAGTCCCTACCTGGGTTAAAGATAGTAGTCACTACCTGGGTTAAAGATAGAAGTCCCTACCTGGGTTAAAGATAGCAGTCACTACCTGGGTTAACGATAGAATTCCCTACCTGGGTTAAAGATAGTAGTCACTACCTGGGTTAAAGATAGTAGTCACTACCTGTGTTAAAGATAGAAGTCACTACCTGGGTTAAAGTTAGTAGTCACTACCTGGGTTAAAGATAGTAGTCACTACCTGGGTTAAAGATAGTAGTCCCTACCTGGGTTAAAGATAGTAGTCACTACCTGGGTTAAAGATAGAAGTCCCTACCTGGGTTAAAGATAGCAGTCACTACCTGGGTTAAAGATAGAAGTCCCTACCTGGGTTAAAGATAGTAGTCACTACCTGGGTTAAAGATAGAAGTCCCTACCTGGGTTAAAGATAGTAGTCACTACCTGGGTTAAAGATAGTAGTCACTACCAGGGTTAAAGATAGTAGTCACTACCTGGGTTAAAGATAGTAGTCACTACCTGGGTTAAAGATAGTAGTCCCTACCTGGGTTAAAGATAGTAGTCCCTACCTGGGTTAAAGATAGTAGTCACTACCTGGGTTAAAGATAGTAGTCACTACCTGGGTTAAAGATAGTAGTCACTACCTGGGTTAAAGATAGAAGTCCCTACCTGTGTTAAAGATAGTAGTCACTACCTGGGTTAAAGATAGTAGTCCCTACCTGGGTTAAAGATAGTAGTCCCTACCTGGGTTAAAGATAGTAGTCACTACCTGGGTTAAAGATAGTAGTCCCTACCTGGGTTAAAGATAGTAGTCCCTACCTGGGTTAAAGGTAGTAGTCACTACCTGGGTTAAAGATAGTAGTCCCTACCTGGGTTAAAGATAGTAGTCCCTACCTGGGTTAAAGATAGAAGTCCCTACCTGGGTTAAAGGTAGTAGTCACTACCAGGGTTAAAGATAGTAGTCCCTGCCTTGGTTAAAGATAGTAGTCCCTACCTGGGTTAAAGATAGTAGTCACTACCTGGGTTAAAGATAGTAGTCCCTACCTGGGTTAAAGATAGTAGTCCCTACTTGGGTTAAAGATAGTAGTCACTACTTTGATTAAAGATAGTAGTCACTACCTGGGTTAAAGGTAGTAGTCCCTACCTGGGTTAAAGATAGTAGTCCCTACCTTGGTTAAAGATAGTAGTCAGTACCTGGGTTAAAGATAGTAGTCCCTACCTGGGTTAAAGATAGTCACTACCTGGGTTAAAGATAGTAGTCCCTACCTGGGTTAAAGATAGTAGTCCCTACTTGGGTTAAAGATAGTAGTCACTACTTGGGTTAAAGATAGTAGTCCCTACCTGGGTTAAAGATAGAAGTCCCTACCTGGGTTAAAGATAGTAGTCCCTACCTGGGTTAAAGATAGTAGTCACTACCTGGGTTAAAGATAGAAGTCCCTACCTTGGTTAAAGATAGTAGTCACTACCTGGGTTAAAGATAGTAGCCACTACCTGGGTTAAAGATAGTAGTCCCTACCTGGGTGAAATATAGTAGTCCCTACCTGGGTTAAAGATAGTAGTCACTACCTGGGTTAAAGATAGTAGTCACTACCTGGGTTAAAGATAGTAGTCCCTACTTGGGTTAAAGATAGTAGTCACTACCTGGGTTAAAGATAGTAGTCCCTACTTGGGTTAAAGATAGTAGTCACTACCTGGGTTAAAGATAGTAGTCACTACCTGGGTTAAAGATAGTAGTCCCTACCTGGGTTAAAGATAGTAGTCCCTACCTGGGTTAAAGATAGTAGTCCCTACCTGGGTTAAAGATAGTAGTCCCTACCTTGGTTAAAGATAGTAGTCACTACCTGGGTTAAAGATAGTAGTCCCTACCTGGGTTAAAGATAGTAGTCACTACCTGGGTTAAAGATAGTAGTCCCTACTTGGGTTAAAGATAGTAGTCACTACCTGGGTTAAAGATAGTAGTCCCTACTTGGGTTAAAGATAGTAGTCACTACCTGGGTTAAAGATAGTAGTCCCTACCTGGGTTAAAGATAGTAGTCCCTACCTGGGTTAAAGATAGTAGTCACTACCTGGGTGAAAGATAGTCACTACCTGGGTTAAAGGTAGTAGTCACTACCTGGGTTGAAGATAGTAGTCCCTACCTGGGTTAAAGATAGTAGTCACTACCTGGGTTAAAGATAGTAGTCACTACCAGGGTTAAAGATAGTAGTCCCTACCTGGGTTAAAGATAGTAGTCCCTACCTGGGTTAAAGATAGTAGTCCCTACCTTGGTTAAAGATAGTAGTCACTACCTGGGTTAAAGATAGTAGTCACTACCTGGGTTAAAGATAGTAGTCCCTACCTGGGTTAAAGATAGTAGTCCCTACCTGGGTGAAAGATAGTCACTACCTGGGTTAAAGGTAGTAGTCACTACCTGGGTTGAAGATAGTAGTCCCTACCTGGGTTAAAGATAGTAGTCCCTACCTGGGTTAAAAATAGTAGTCACTACCTGGGTTAAAGATAGTAGTCACTACCTGGGTGAAAGATAGTCACTACCTGGGTTAAAGGTAGTAGTCACTACCTGGGTTGAAGATAGTAGTCCCTACCTGGGTTAAAGATACTAGTCACTACCTGGGTTAAAGATAGAAGTCCCTACCTGGGTTAAATATAGTAGTCCCTACCTGGGTTAAAGATAGAAGTCCCTACCTGGGTTAAAGATAGTAGTCCCTACCTGGGTTAAAGATAGAAGTCCCTACCTGGGTTAAAGGTAGTAGTCACTACCAGGGTTAAAGATAGTAGTCACTACCTGGGTTAAAGATAGTAGTCCCTACCTGGGTTAAAGATAGTAGTCACTACCTGGGTTAAAGATAGTAGTCACTACCTGGGTTAAAGATAGTAGTCCCTACCTGGGTTAAAGATAGTAGTCACTACTTGGGTTAAAGATAGTAGTCCCTACCTGGGTTAAAGATAGTAGTCCCTACCTGGGTTAAAGATAGTAGTCACTACCTGGGTTAAAGATAGTAGTCCCTACCTGGGTTAAAGATAGTAGTCCCTACCTGGGTTAAAGATAGTCACTACCTGGGTTAAAGATAGTAGTCACTACCTGGGTTAAAGATAGTAGTCCCTACCTGGGTTAAAGATATTCACTACCTGGGTTAAAGATAGTAGTCACTACCTGGGTTAAAGATAGTAGTCCCTACCTGGGTTAAAGATAGTAGTCCCTACCTGGGTTAAAGATAGTAGTCCCTACCTGGGTTAAAGATAGTAGTCCCTACCTGGGTTAAAGATAGTAGTCCCTATCTGGGTTAAAGATAGTCACTACCTGGGTTAAAGATAGTAGTCCCTACCTGGGTTAAAGATAGTAGTCACTACCTGGGTTAAAGATAGTAGTCCCTACCTGGGTTAAAGATAGTAGTCACTACCTGGGTTAAAGGTAGTAGTCACTACCTGGGTTAAAGGTAGTAGTCACTACCTGGGTTAAAGATAGTAGTCCCTACCTGGGGTAAAGATAGTCACTACCTGGGTTAAAGATAGAAGTCACTACCTGGGTTAAAGATAGTAGTCCCTACCTGGGTTAAAGATAGTCACTACCTGGGTTAAAGATAGTAGTCACTACCTGGGTTAAAGATAGTAGTCACTACCTGGGTTAAAGATAGTAGTCGATACCTGGGTTAAAGATAGTAGTCCCTACCTGGGTTAAAGATAGTCCCTACCTGGGTTAAAGATAGTAGTCACTACCTGGGTTAAAGATAGTAGTCACTACCAGGGTTAAAGATAGTAGTCCCTACCTGGGTTAAAGATAGTAGTCACTACCTGGGTTAAAGATAGTAGTCCCTACCTGGGTTAAAGATAGTAGTCACTACCTGGGTTAAAGATAGTAGTCCCTACCTGGGTTAAAGATAGTAGTCACTACCTGGGTTAAAGATAGTAGCCACTACCTGGGTTAAAGATAGTAGTCACTACCTGGGTTAAAGATAGTAGCCACTACCTGGGTTAAAGATAGTAGTCCCTACCTGGGTTAAAGATAGTAGTCCCTACTTGGGTTAAAGATAGTAGTCACTACCTGGGTTAAAGATAGTAGCCACTACCTGGGTTAAAGATAGTAGTCCCTACCTGGGTTAAAGATAGTAGTCACTACCTGGGTTAAAGATAGTAGTCCCTACCTGGGTTAAAGATAGTAGTCTCTACCAGGGTTAAAGATAGTAGTCACTACCTGGGTTAAAGATAGTAGTCACTACTTGGGTTAAAGATAGTAGTCCCTACCTGGGTTAAAGATAGTAGTCACTACCTGGGTTAAAGATAGTAGTCACTACCAGGGTTAAAGATAGTAGTCCCTACCTGGGTTAAAGATAGTAGTCACTACCTGGGTTAAAGATAGTAGTCCCTACCTGGGTTAAAGATAGTAGTCACTACCTGGGTTAAAGATAGTAGTCCCTACCTGGGTTAAAGATAGTAGTCACTACCTGGGTTAAAGATAGTAGCCACTACCTGGGTTAAAGATAGTAGTCACTACCTGGGTTAAAGATAGTAGCCACTACCTGGGTTAAAGATAGTAGTCCCTACCTGGGTTAAAGATAGTAGTCCCTACTTGGGTTAAAGATAGTAGTCACTACCTGGGTTAAAGATAGTAGCCACTACCTGGGTTAAAGATAGTAGTCCCTACCTGGGTTAAAGATAGTAGTCACTACCTGGGTTAAAGATAGTAGTCCCTACCTGGGTTAAAGATAGTAGTCCCTACCAGGGTTAAAGATAGTAGTCACTACCTGGGTTAAAGATAGTAGTCACTACTTGGGTTAAAGATAGTAGTCCCTACCTGGGTTAAAGATAGTAGTCACTACCTGGGTTAAAGATAGTAGTCACTACCAGGGTTAAAGATAGTAGTCCCTACCTGGGTTAAAGATAGTAGTCACTACCTGGGTTAAAGATAGTAGTCCCTACCTGGGTTAAAGATAGTAGTCACTACCTGGGTTAAAGATAGTAGTCCCTACCTGGGTTAAAGATAGTAGTCACTACCTGGGTTAAAGATAGTAGCCACTACCTGGGTTAAAGATAGTAGTCACTACCTGGGTTAAAGATAGTAGCCACTACCTGGGTTAAAGATAGTAGTCCCTACCTGGGTTAAAGATAGTAGTCCCTACTTGGGTTAAAGATAGTAGTCACTACCTGGGTTAAAGATAGTAGCCACTACCTGGGTTAAAGATAGTAGTCCCTACCTGGGTTAAAGATAGTAGTCACTACCTGGGTTAAAGATAGTAGTCCCTACCTGGGTTAAAGATAGTAGTCCCTACCAGGGTTAAAGATAGTAGTCACTACCTGGGTTAAAGATAGTAGTCACTACTTGGGTTAAAGATAGTAGTCCCTACCTGGGTTAAAGATAGTAGTCACTACCTGGGTTAAAGATAGTAGTCCCTACCTGGGTTAAACATAGTAGTCACTACCTGGGTTAAAGATAGTAGTCACTACTTGGGTTAAAGATAGTAGTCCCTACCTGGGTTAAAGATAGTAGTCACTACCTGGGTTAAAGATAGTAGTCCCTACCTGGGTTAAAGATAGTAGTCACTACCTGGGTTAAAGATAGTAGCCACTACCTGGGTTAAAGATAGTAGTCCCTACCTGGGTTAAAGATAGTAGTCCCTACTTGGGTTAAAGATAGTAGTCACTACCTGGGTTAAAGATAGTAGCCACTACCTGGGTTAAAGATAGTAGTCCCTACCTGGGTTAAAGATAGTAGTCCCTACCTGGGTTAAAGATAGTAGTCCCTACCTGGGTTAAAGATAGTAGTCCCTACTTGGGTTAAAGATAGTTGTCCCTACCTGGGTTAAAGATAGTAGTCCCTACCTGGGTTAAAGATAGTAGTCCCTACTTGGGTTAAAGATAGTAGTCACTACCTGGGTTAAAGATAGTAGCCACTACCTGGGTTAAAGGTAGTAGTCCCTACTTGGGTTAAAGATAGTTGTCCCTACCGGGGTTAAAGATAGTAGTCCCTACCTGGGTTAAAGATAGTAGTCCCTACTTGGGTTAAAGATAGTAGTCCCTACCTGGGTTAAAGATAGTATTCCCTACCTGGGTTAAAGATAGTAGTCCCTACCTGGGTTAAAGATAGTAGTCCCTACTTGGGTTAAAGATAGTAGTCACTACCTGGGTTAAAGATAGTATTCCCTACCTGGGTTAAAGATAGTAGTCCCTACCTGGGTTAAAGATAGTAGTCCCTACCTGGGTTAAAGATAGTAGTCACTACTTGGGTTAAAGGTAGTAGTCACTACTTGGGTTAAAGATAGTAGTCACTACTTGGGTTAAAGATAGTAGTCACTACCAGGGTTAAAGATAGTAGTCACTACCTGGGTTAAAGATAGTAGTCCCTACCTGGGTTAAAGGTAGTAGTCACTACCTGGGTTAAAGATAGTAGTCCCTACCTGGGTTAAAGATAGTAGTCCCTACCTGGGTTAAAGATAGTAGTCCCTACCTGGGTTAAAGATAGTAGTCCCTACCTTGGTTAAAGATAGTAGTCACTACCTGGGTTAAAGATAGTAGTCCCTACCTGGGTTAAAGATAGTAGTCACTACCTGGGTTAAAGATAGTAGTCCCTACTTGGGTTAAAGATAGTAGTCACTACCTGGGTTAAAGATAGTAGTCCCTACTTGGGTTAAAGATAGTAGTCACTACCTGGGTTAAAGATAGTAGTCCCTACCTGGGTTAAAGATAGTAGTCCCTACCTGGGTTAAAGATAGTAGTCACTACCTGGGTGAAAGATAGTCACTACCTGGGTTAAAGGTAGTAGTCACTACCTGGGTTGAAGATAGTAGTCCCTACCTGGGTTAAAGATAGTAGTCACTACCTGGGTTAAAGATAGTAGTCACTACCAGGGTTAAAGATAGTAGTCCCTACCTGGGTTAAAGATAGTAGTCCCTACCTGGGTTAAAGATAGTAGTCCCTACCTTGGTTAAAGATAGTAGTCACTACCTGGGTTAAAGATAGTAGTCACTACCTGGGTTAAAGATAGTAGTCCCTACCTGGGTTAAAGATAGTAGTCCCTACCTGGGTGAAAGATAGTCACTACCTGGGTTAAAGGTAGTAGTCACTACCTGGGTTGAAGATAGTAGTCCCTACCTGGGTTAAAGATAGTAGTCCCTACCTGGGTTAAAGATAGTAGTCACTACCTGGGTTAAAGATAGTAGTCACTACCTGGGTGAAAGATAGTCACTACCTGGGTTAAAGGTAGTAGTCACTACCTGGGTTGAAGATAGTAGTCCCTACCTGGGTTAAAGATACTAGTCACTACCTGGGTTAAAGATAGAAGTCCCTACCTGGGTTAAATATAGTAGTCCCTACCTGGGTTAAAGATAGAAGTCCCTACCTGGGTTAAAGATAGTAGTCCCTACCTGGGTTAAAGATAGAAGTCCCTACCTGGGTTAAAGGTAGTAGTCACTACCAGGGTTAAAGATAGTAGTCACTACCTGGGTTAAAGATAGTAGTCCCTACCTGGGTTAAAGATAGTAGTCACTACCTGGGTTAAAGATAGTAGTCACTACCTGGGTTAAAGATAGTAGTCCCTACCTGGGTTAAAGATAGTAGTCACTACTTGGGTTAAAGATAGTAGTCCCTACCTGGGTTAAAGATAGTAGTCCCTACCTGGGTTAAAGATAGTAGTCACTACCTGGGTTAAAGATAGTAGTCCCTACCTGGGTTAAAGATAGTAGTCCCTACCTGGGTTAAAGATAGTCACTACCTGGGTTAAAGATAGTAGTCACTACCTGGGTTAAAGATAGTAGTCCCTACCTGGGTTAAAGATATTCACTACCTGGGTTAAAGATAGTAGTCACTACCTGGGTTAAAGATAGTAGTCCCTACCTGGGTTAAAGATAGTAGTCCCTACCTGGGTTAAAGATAGTAGTCCCTACCTGGGTTAAAGATAGTAGTCCCTACCTGGGTTAAAGATAGTAGTCCCTATCTGGGTTAAAGATAGTCACTACCTGGGTTAAAGATAGTAGTCCCTACCTGGGTTAAAGATAGTAGTCACTACCTGGGTTAAAGATAGTAGTCCCTACCTGGGTTAAAGATAGTAGTCACTACCTGGGTTAAAGGTAGTAGTCACTACCTGGGTTAAAGGTAGTAGTCACTACCTGGGTTAAAGATAGTAGTCCCTACCTGGGGTAAAGATAGTCACTACCTGGGTTAAAGATAGAAGTCACTACCTGGGTTAAAGATAGTAGTCCCTACCTGGGTTAAAGATAGTCACTACCTGGGTTAAAGATAGTAGTCACTACCTGGGTTAAAGATAGTAGTCACTACCTGGGTTAAAGATAGTAGTCGATACCTGGGTTAAAGATAGTAGTCCCTACCTGGGTTAAAGATAGTCCCTACCTGGGTTAAAGATAGTAGTCACTACCTGGGTTAAAGATAGTAGTCACTACCAGGGTTAAAGATAGTAGTCCCTACCTGGGTTAAAGATAGTAGTCACTACCTGGGTTAAAGATAGTAGTCCCTACCTGGGTTAAAGATAGTAGTCACTACCTGGGTTAAAGATAGTAGTCCCTACCTGGGTTAAAGATAGTAGTCACTACCTGGGTTAAAGATAGTAGCCACTACCTGGGTTAAAGATAGTAGTCACTACCTGGGTTAAAGATAGTAGCCACTACCTGGGTTAAAGATAGTAGTCCCTACCTGGGTTAAAGATAGTAGTCCCTACTTGGGTTAAAGATAGTAGTCACTACCTGGGTTAAAGATAGTAGCCACTACCTGGGTTAAAGATAGTAGTCCCTACCTGGGTTAAAGATAGTAGTCACTACCTGGGTTAAAGATAGTAGTCCCTACCTGGGTTAAAGATAGTAGTCTCTACCAGGGTTAAAGATAGTAGTCACTACCTGGGTTAAAGATAGTAGTCACTACTTGGGTTAAAGATAGTAGTCCCTACCTGGGTTAAAGATAGTAGTCACTACCTGGGTTAAAGATAGTAGTCACTACCAGGGTTAAAGATAGTAGTCCCTACCTGGGTTAAAGATAGTAGTCACTACCTGGGTTAAAGATAGTAGTCCCTACCTGGGTTAAAGATAGTAGTCACTACCTGGGTTAAAGATAGTAGTCCCTACCTGGGTTAAAGATAGTAGTCACTACCTGGGTTAAAGATAGTAGCCACTACCTGGGTTAAAGATAGTAGTCACTACCTGGGTTAAAGATAGTAGCCACTACCTGGGTTAAAGATAGTAGTCCCTACCTGGGTTAAAGATAGTAGTCCCTACTTGGGTTAAAGATAGTAGTCACTACCTGGGTTAAAGATAGTAGCCACTACCTGGGTTAAAGATAGTAGTCCCTACCTGGGTTAAAGATAGTAGTCACTACCTGGGTTAAAGATAGTAGTCCCTACCTGGGTTAAAGATAGTAGTCCCTACCAGGGTTAAAGATAGTAGTCACTACCTGGGTTAAAGATAGTAGTCACTACTTGGGTTAAAGATAGTAGTCCCTACCTGGGTTAAAGATAGTAGTCACTACCTGGGTTAAAGATAGTAGTCACTACCAGGGTTAAAGATAGTAGTCCCTACCTGGGTTAAAGATAGTAGTCACTACCTGGGTTAAAGATAGTAGTCCCTACCTGGGTTAAAGATAGTAGTCACTACCTGGGTTAAAGATAGTAGTCCCTACCTGGGTTAAAGATAGTAGTCACTACCTGGGTTAAAGATAGTAGCCACTACCTGGGTTAAAGATAGTAGTCACTACCTGGGTTAAAGATAGTAGCCACTACCTGGGTTAAAGATAGTAGTCCCTACCTGGGTTAAAGATAGTAGTCCCTACTTGGGTTAAAGATAGTAGTCACTACCTGGGTTAAAGATAGTAGCCACTACCTGGGTTAAAGATAGTAGTCCCTACCTGGGTTAAAGATAGTAGTCACTACCTGGGTTAAAGATAGTAGTCCCTACCTGGGTTAAAGATAGTAGTCCCTACCAGGGTTAAAGATAGTAGTCACTACCTGGGTTAAAGATAGTAGTCACTACTTGGGTTAAAGATAGTAGTCCCTACCTGGGTTAAAGATAGTAGTCACTACCTGGGTTAAAGATAGTAGTCCCTACCTGGGTTAAACATAGTAGTCACTACCTGGGTTAAAGATAGTAGTCACTACTTGGGTTAAAGATAGTAGTCCCTACCTGGGTTAAAGATAGTAGTCACTACCTGGGTTAAAGATAGTAGTCCCTACCTGGGTTAAAGATAGTAGTCACTACCTGGGTTAAAGATAGTAGCCACTACCTGGGTTAAAGATAGTAGTCCCTACCTGGGTTAAAGATAGTAGTCCCTACTTGGGTTAAAGATAGTAGTCACTACCTGGGTTAAAGATAGTAGCCACTACCTGGGTTAAAGATAGTAGTCCCTACCTGGGTTAAAGATAGTAGTCCCTACCTGGGTTAAAGATAGTAGTCCCTACCTGGGTTAAAGATAGTAGTCCCTACTTGGGTTAAAGATAGTTGTCCCTACCTGGGTTAAAGATAGTAGTCCCTACCTGGGTTAAAGATAGTAGTCCCTACTTGGGTTAAAGATAGTAGTCACTACCTGGGTTAAAGATAGTAGCCACTACCTGGGTTAAAGGTAGTAGTCCCTACTTGGGTTAAAGATAGTTGTCCCTACCGGGGTTAAAGATAGTAGTCCCTACCTGGGTTAAAGATAGTAGTCCCTACTTGGGTTAAAGATAGTAGTCCCTACCTGGGTTAAAGATAGTATTCCCTACCTGGGTTAAAGATAGTAGTCCCTACCTGGGTTAAAGATAGTAGTCCCTACTTGGGTTAAAGATAGTAGTCACTACCTGGGTTAAAGATAGTATTCCCTACCTGGGTTAAAGATAGTAGTCCCTACCTGGGTTAAAGATAGTAGTCCCTACCTGGGTTAAAGATAGTAGTCACTACTTGGGTTAAAGGTAGTAGTCACTACTTGGGTTAAAGATAGTAGTCACTACTTGGGTTAAAGATAGTAGTCACTACCAGGGTTAAAGATAGTAGTCACTACCTGGGTTAAAGATAGTAGTCCCTACCTGGGTTAAAGGTAGTAGCCACTACTTGGGTTAAAGATAGTAGTCACTACTTGGGTTAAAGATAGTGGTCACTACCAGGGTTAAAGGTAGTAGTCCCTACCTGGGTTAAAGGTAGTAGTCCCTACCTGGGTTAAAGATAGTAGTCCCTACCTGGGTTAAAGATAGTAGTCACTACCTGGGTTAAAGATAGTAGCCACTACCTGGGTTAAAGATAGTAGTCCCTACCTGGGTTAAAGATAGTAGTCCCTACCTGGGTTAAAGATAGTAGTCACTACTTGGGTTAAAGATAGTAGTCACTACCTGGGTTAAAGGTAGTAGCCACTACTTGGGTTAAAGATAGTAGTCCCTTCCTGGGTTAAAGATAGTAGTCCCTACCTGGGTTAAAGATAGTAGTCCCTACCTGGGTTAAAGATAGTAGTCCCTACCTGGGTTAAAGATAGTAGTCCCTACCTGGGTTAAAGATAGTAGTCACTACTTGGGTTAAAGATAGTAGTCACTACCTGGGTTAAAGGTAGTAGCCACTACTTGGGTTAAAGATAGTAGTCCCTTCCTGGGTTAAAGATAGTAGTCCCTACCTGGGTTAAAGATAGTAGTCCCTACCTGGGTTAAAGATAGTAGTCCCTTCCTGGGTTAAAGATAGTAGTCACTACTTGGGTTAAAGATAGTAGTCCCTACCTGGGTTAAAGATAGTAGTCCCTACCTGGGTTAAAGTTAGAAGTCACTACCAGGGTTAAAGATAGTAGTCACTACCAGGGTTAAAGATAGTAGTCCCTACCTGGGTTAAGGATAGTAGTCCCTACCTGGGTTAAAGATAGTAGTCCCTACCTGGGTTAAAGATAGTAGTCCCTACCTGGGTTAAAGATAGTAGTCCCTACCTGGGTTAAAGATAGTAGTCCCTACCTGGGTTAAAGATAGTAGTCACTACCAGGGTTAAAGATAGTAGTCCCTACCTGGGTTAAAGATAGTAGTCCCTACCTGGGTTAAAGATAGTCACTACCTGGGTTAAAGATAGTAGTCCCTACCTGGGTTAAAGATAGTAGTCCCTACCTGGGTTAAAGATAGTAGTCCCTACCTGGGTTAAAGATAGTAGTCCCTACCTGGGTTAAAGATAGTAGTCACTACCAGGGTTAAAGATAGTAGTCCCTACCTGGGTTAAAGATAGTAGTCCCTACCTGGGTTAAAGATAGTCACTACCTGGGTTAAAGATAGTAGTCCCTACCTGGGTTAAAGATAGTAGTCCCTACCTGGGTTAAAGATAGTAGTCACTACCTGGGTTAAAGGTAGTAGTCACTACCTGGGTTAAAGATAGTAGTCCCTACCTGGGGTAAAGATAGTCACTACCTGGGTTAAAGATAGTAGTCACTACCAGGGTTAAAGATAGTAGTCCCTACCTGGGTTAAAGATAGTAGTCCCTACCTGGGTTAAAGATAGTAGTCCCTACCTGGGTTAAAGATAGTAGTCACTACCAGGGTTAAAGATAGTAGTCCCTACCTGGGTTAAAGATAGTAGTCCCTACCTGGGTTAAAGATAGTCACTACCTGGGTTAAAGATAGTAGTCCCTACCTGGGTTAAAGATAGTAGTCCCTACCTGGGTTAAAGATAGTAGTCACTACCTGGGTTAAAGGTAGTAGTCACTACCTGGGTTAAAGATAGTAGTCCCTACCTGGGTTAAAGATAGTAGTCCCTACCTGGGGTAAAGATAGTCACTACCTGGGTTAAAGATAGAAGTCACTACCTGGGTTAAAGATAGTAATCCCTACCTGGGTTAAAGATAGTCCCTACCTGGGTTAAAGATAGTAGTCACTACCTGGGTTAAAGATAGTAGTCACTACCTGGGTTAAAGATAGTAGTCGATACCTGGGTTAAAGATAGTAGTCACTACCTGGGTTAAAGATAGTAGTCCCTACCTGGGTTAAAGATAGTAGTCCCTACCTGGGTTAAAGATAGTAGTCACTACCTGGGTTAAAGATAGTAGTCCCTACCTGGGTTAAAGATAGTAGTCACTACCTGGGTTAAAGATAGTAGTCCCTACCTGGGTTAAAGATAGTAGTCACTACCTGGGTTAAAGATAGTAGCCACTACCTGGGTTAAAGATAGTAGTCACTACCTGGGTTAAAGATAGTAGTCCCTACCTGGGTTAAAGATAGTAGTCACTACCAGGGTTAAAGATAGTAGTCCCTACCTGGGTTAAAGATAGTAGTCCCTACCTGGGTTAAAGATAGTAGTCCCTACCTGGGTTAAAGATAGTAGTCACTACCTGGGTTAAAGATAGTAGTCCCTACCTGGGTTAAAGATAGTAGTCCCTACCTGGGTTAAAGATAGTAGTCGATACCTGGGTTAAAGATAGTAGTCACTACCTGGGTTAAAGATAGTAGTCCCTACCTGGGTTAAAGATAGTAGTCCCTACCTGGGTTAAAGATAGTAGTCCCTACCTGGGTTAAAGATAGTAGTCACTACCTGGGTTAAAGGTAGTAGTCACTACCTGGGTTAAAGATAGTAGTCACTACCTGGGTTAAAGATAGTAGTCACTACCTGGGTTAAAGATAGTAGTCACTACCTGGGTTAAAGATAGAAGTCCCTACCTTGGTTAAAGATAGAAGTCCCTACCTGGGTTAAAGATAGTAGTCCCTACCTGGGTTAAAGATAGAAGTCCCTACCTGGGTTAAAGATAGTAGTCCCTACCTGGGTTAAAGATAGAAGTCCCTACCTGGGTTAAAGGTAGTAGTCACTACCAGGGTTAAAGATAGTAGTCACTACCTGGGTTAAAGATAGTAGTCCCTACCTGGGTTAAAGATAGTAGTCACTACCTGGGTTAAAGATAGTAGTCACTACCTGGGTGAAAGATAGTAGTCACTACCTGGGTTAAAGATAGTAGTCCCTACCTGGGTTAAAGATAGTAGTCACTACTTGGGTTAAAGATAGTAGTCACTACCTGGGTTAAAGATAGTAGTCCCTACCTGGGTTAAAGATAGTCACTACCTGGGTTAAAGATAGTAGTCCCTACCTGGGTTAAAGATAGTAGTCCCTACCTGGGTTAAAGATAGTAGTCACTACCTGGGTTAAAGGTAGTAGTCACTACCTGGGTTAAAGATAGTAGTCCCTACCTGGGGTAAAGATAGTCACTACCTGGGTTAAAGATAGAAGTCACTACCTGGGTTAAAGATAGTAATCCCTACCTGGGTTAAAGATAGTCCCTACCTGGGTTAAAGATAGTAGTCACTACCTGGGTTAAAGATAGTAGTCACTACCTGGGTTAAAGATAGTAGTCGATACCTGGGTTAAAGATAGTAGTCCCTACCTGGGTTAAAGATAGTCCCTACCTGGGTTAAAGATAGTAGTCACTACCTGGGTTAAAGATAGTAGTCACTACCAGGGTTAAAGATAGTAGTCCCTACCTGGGTTAAAGATAGTAGTCACTACCTGGGTTAAAGTTAGTAGTCCCTACCTGGGTTAAAGATAGTAGTCACTACCTGGGTTAAAGATAGTAGTCCCTACCTGGGTTAAAGATAGTAGTCACTACCTGGGTTAAAGATATTAGCCACTACCTGGGTTAAAGATAGTAGTCCCTACCTGGGTTAAAGATAGTAGTCCCTACCAGGGTTAAAGATAGTAGTCACTACCTGGGTTAAAGGTAGTAGTCCCTACCTGGGTTAAAGATAGTAGTCACTACCTGGGTTAAAGATAGTAGTCACTACCTGGGTTAAAGACAGTAGTCCCTACCTGGGTTAAAGATAGTAGTCCCTACCTGGGTTAAAGATAGTAGTCGATACCTGGGTTAAAGATAGTAGTCACTACCTGGGTTAAAGATAGTAGTCCCTACCTGGGTTAAACATAGTAGTCCCTACCTGGGTTAAAGATAGTAGTCCCTACCTGGGTTAAAGATAGTAGTCACTACCTGGGTTAAAGGTAGTAGTCACTACCTGGGTTAAAGATAGTAGTCACTACCTGGGTTAAAGATAGTAGTCACTACCTGGGTTAAAGATAGTAGTCACTACCTGGGTTAAAGATAGAAGTCCCTACCTTGGTTAAAGATAGAAGTCCCTACCTGGGTTAAAGATAGTAGTCCCTACCTGGGTTAAAGATAGAAGTCCCTACCTGGGTTAAAGATAGTAGTCCCTACCTGGGTTAAAGATAGAAGTCCCTACCTGGGTTAAAGGTAGTTGTCACTACCAGGGTTAAAGATAGTAGTCACTACCTGGGTTAAAGATAGTAGTCCCTACCTGGGTTAAAGATAGTAGTCACTACCTGGGTTAAAGATAGTAGTCACTACCTGGGTTAAAGATAGTAGTCACTACCTGGGTTAAAGATAGTAGTCCCTACCTGGGTTAAAGATAGTAGTCACTACTTGGGTTAAAGATAGTAGTCACTACCTGGGTTAAAGATAGTAGTCCCTACCTGGGTTAAAGATAGTCACTACCTGGGTTAAAGATAGTAGTCCCTACCTGGGTTAAAGATAGTAGTCCCTACCTGGGTTAAAGATAGTAGTCACTACCTGGGTTAAAGGTAGTAGTCACTACCTGGGTTAAAGATAGTAGTCCCTACCTGGGGTAAAGATAGTCACTACCTGGGTTAAAGATAGAAGTCACTACCTGGGTTAAAGATAGTAATCCCTACCTGGGTTAAAGATAGTCCCTACCTGGGTTAAAGATAGTAGTCACTACCTGGGTTAAAGATAGTAGTCACTACCTGGGTTAAAGATAGTAGTCGATACCTGGGTTAAAGATAGTAGTCCCTACCTGGGTTAAAGATAGTCCCTACCTGGGTTAAAGATAGTAGTCACTACCTGGGTTAAAGATAGTAGTCACTACCAGGGTTAAAGATAGTAGTCCCTACCTGGGTTAAAGATAGTAGTCACTACCTGGGTTAAAGATAGTAGTCCCTACCTGGGTTAAAGATAGTAGTCACTACCTGGGTTAAAGATAGTAGTCCCTACCTGGGTTAAAGATAGTAGTCACTACCTGGGTTAAAGATAGTAGCCACTACCTGGGTTAAAGATAGTAGTCACTACCTGGGTTAAAGATAGTAGTCCCTACCTGGGTTAAAGATAGTAGTCACTACTTGGGTTAAAGATAGTAGTCCCTACCTGGGTTAAAGATAGTAGTCACTACCTGGGTTAAAGATAGTAGTCACTACTTGGGTTAAAGATAGTAGTCCCTACCTGGGTTAAAGGTAGTAGTCACTATCTGGGTTAAAGATAGTAGTCCCTACCTGGGTTAAAGATAGTAGTCCCTACCTGGGTTAAAGATAGTAGTCCCTACCTGGGTTAAAGATAGTAGTCCCTACCTGGGTTAAAGATAGTAGTCACTACTTGGGTTAAAGATAGTAGTCCCTACCTGGGTTAAAGATAGTAGTCCCTACTTGGGTTAAAGATAGTAGTCACTACCTGGGTTAAAGATAGTAGTCACTACTTGGGTTAAAGATAGTAGTCACTACTTGGGTTAAAGATAGTAGTCCCTACCTGGGTTAAAGATAGTAGTCACTACTTGGGTTAAAGATAGTAGGCCCTACCTGGGTTAAAGATAGTAGTCACTACCTGGGTTAAAGATAGTAGTCACTACTTGGGTTAAAGATAGTAGTCCCTACCTGGGTTAAAGGTAGTAGTCACTATCTGGGTTAAAGATAGTAGTCCCTACCTGGGTTAAAGATAGTAGTCCCTACCTGGGTTAAAGATAGTAGTCCCTACCTGGGTTAAAGATAGTAGTCCCTACCTGGGTTAAAGATAGTAGTCACTACTTGGGTTAAAGATAGTAGTCCCTACCTGGGTTAAAGATAGTAGTCCCTACTTGGGTTAAAGATAGTAGTCCCTACCTGGGTTAAAGATAGTAGTCACTACTTGGGTTAAAGATAGTAGTCCCTACCTGGGTTAAAGATAGTAGTCACTACCTGGGTTAAAGATAGTAGTCCCTACCTGGGTTAAAGATAGTAGTCCCTACCTGGGTTAAAGATAGTAGTCCCTACCTGGGTTAAAGATAGTAGTCGCTACCTGGGTTAAAGATAGTAGTCCCTACCTGGGTTAAATATAGTAGTCACTACTTGGGTTAAAGATAGTAGTCCCTACCTGGGTTAAAGATAGTAGTCACTACCTGGGTTAAAGATAGTAGTCCCTACCTGGGTTAAAGATAGTAGTCCCTACCTGGGTTAAAGATAGTAGTCCCTACCTGGGTTAAAGATAGTAGTCCCTACCTGGGTTAAAGGTAGTAGTCACTATCTGGGTTAAAGATAGTAGTCCCTACCTGGGTTAAAGATAGTAGTCCCTACCTGGGTTAAAGATAGTAGTCACTACTTGGGTTAAAGATAGTAGTCCCTACCTGGGTTAAAGATAGTAGTCCCTACCTGGGTTAAAGATAGTAGTCCCTACCTGGGTTAAAGATAGTAGTCCCTACCTGGGTTAAAGATAGTAGTCCCTACCTGGGTTAAAGATAGTAGTCCCTACCTGGGTTAAAGATAGTAGTCACTACTTGGGTTAAAGATAGTAGTCCCTACCTGGGTTAAAGATAGTAGTCCCTACCTGGGTTAAAGATAGTAGTCCCTACCTGGGTTAAAGATAGTAGTCCCTACCTGGGTTAAAGATAGTAGTCCCTACCTGGGTTAAAGGTAGTAGTCACTATCTGGGTTAAAGATAGTAGTCCCTACCTGGGTTAAAGATAGTAGTCCCTACCTGGGTTAAAGGTAGTAGTCACTACTTGGGTTAAAGATAGTAGTCCCTACCTGGGTTAAAGATAGTAGTCCCTACCTGGGTTAAAGATAGTAGTCCCTACCTGGGTTAAAGATAGTAGTCCCTACCTGGGTTAAAGATAGTAGTCCCTATCTGGGTTAAAGATAGTAGTCCCTACCTGGGTTAAAGATAGTAGTCACTACTTGGGTTAAAGATAGTAGTCCCTACCTGGGTTAAAGATAGTAGTCCCTACCTGGGTTAAAGATAGTAGTCCCTACCTGGGTTAAAGATAGTAGTCCCTACCTGGGTTAAAGATAGTAGTCCCTACCTGGGTTAAAGATAGTAGTCCCTACCTGGGTTAAAGGTAGTAGTCACTATCTGGGTTAAAGATAGTAGTCCCTACCTGGGTTAAAGATAGTAGTCCCTACCTGGGTTAAAGATAGTAGTCCCTACCTGGGTTAAAGATAGTAGTCCCTACCTGGGTTAAAGATAGTAGTCACTACTTGGGTTAAAGATAGTAGTCCCTACCTGGGTTAAAGATAGTAGTCACTACTTGGGTTAAAGGTAGTAGTCCCTACCTGGGTTAAAGATAGTAGTCACTACCTGGGTTAAAGACAGTAGTCCCTACCTGGGTTAAAGATAGTAGTCCCTACCTGGGTTAAAGATAGTAGTCGATACCTGGGTTAAAGATAGTAGTCACTACCTGGGTTAAAGATAGTAGTCCCTACCTGGGTTAAACATAGTAGTCCCTACCTGGGTTAAAGATAGTAGTCCCTACCTGGGTTAAAGATAGTAGTCACTACCTGGGTTAAAGGTAGTAGTCACTACCTGGGTTAAAGATAGTAGTCACTACCTGGGTTAAAGATAGTAGTCACTACCTGGGTTAAAGATAGTAGTCACTACCTGGGTTAAAGATAGAAGTCCCTACCTTGGTTAAAGATAGAAGTCCCTACCTGGGTTAAAGATAGTAGTCCCTACCTGGGTTAAAGATAGAAGTCCCTACCTGGGTTAAAGATAGTAGTCCCTACCTGGGTTAAAGATAGAAGTCCCTACCTGGGTTAAAGGTAGTTGTCACTACCAGGGTTAAAGATAGTAGTCACTACCTGGGTTAAAGATAGTAGTCCCTACCTGGGTTAAAGATAGTAGTCACTACCTGGGTTAAAGATAGTAGTCACTACCTGGGTTAAAGATAGTAGTCACTACCTGGGTTAAAGATAGTAGTCCCTACCTGGGTTAAAGATAGTAGTCACTACTTGGGTTAAAGATAGTAGTCACTACCTGGGTTAAAGATAGTAGTCCCTACCTGGGTTAAAGATAGTCACTACCTGGGTTAAAGATAGTAGTCCCTACCTGGGTTAAAGATAGTAGTCCCTACCTGGGTTAAAGATAGTAGTCACTACCTGGGTTAAAGGTAGTAGTCACTACCTGGGTTAAAGATAGTAGTCCCTACCTGGGGTAAAGATAGTCACTACCTGGGTTAAAGATAGAAGTCACTACCTGGGTTAAAGATAGTAATCCCTACCTGGGTTAAAGATAGTCCCTACCTGGGTTAAAGATAGTAGTCACTACCTGGGTTAAAGATAGTAGTCACTACCTGGGTTAAAGATAGTAGTCGATACCTGGGTTAAAGATAGTAGTCCCTACCTGGGTTAAAGATAGTCCCTACCTGGGTTAAAGATAGTAGTCACTACCTGGGTTAAAGATAGTAGTCACTACCAGGGTTAAAGATAGTAGTCCCTACCTGGGTTAAAGATAGTAGTCACTACCTGGGTTAAAGATAGTAGTCCCTACCTGGGTTAAAGATAGTAGTCACTACCTGGGTTAAAGATAGTAGTCCCTACCTGGGTTAAAGATAGTAGTCACTACCTGGGTTAAAGATAGTAGCCACTACCTGGGTTAAAGATAGTAGTCACTACCTGGGTTAAAGATAGTAGTCCCTACCTGGGTTAAAGATAGTAGTCACTACTTGGGTTAAAGATAGTAGTCCCTACCTGGGTTAAAGATAGTAGTCACTACCTGGGTTAAAGATAGTAGTCACTACTTGGGTTAAAGATAGTAGTCCCTACCTGGGTTAAAGGTAGTAGTCACTATCTGGGTTAAAGATAGTAGTCCCTACCTGGGTTAAAGATAGTAGTCCCTACCTGGGTTAAAGATAGTAGTCCCTACCTGGGTTAAAGATAGTAGTCCCTACCTGGGTTAAAGATAGTAGTCACTACTTGGGTTAAAGATAGTAGTCCCTACCTGGGTTAAAGATAGTAGTCCCTACTTGGGTTAAAGATAGTAGTCACTACCTGGGTTAAAGATAGTAGTCACTACTTGGGTTAAAGATAGTAGTCACTACTTGGGTTAAAGATAGTAGTCCCTACCTGGGTTAAAGATAGTAGTCCCTACCTGGGTTAAAGATAGTAGTCCCTACTTGGGTTAAAGATAGTAGTCCCTACCTGGGTTAAAGATAGTAGTCACTACTTGGGTTAAAGATAGTAGTCCCTACCTGGGTTAAAGATAGTAGTCACTACCTGGGTTAAAGATAGTAGTCACTACTTGGGTTAAAGATAGTAGTCCCTACCTGGGTTAAAGGTAGTAGTCACTATCTGGGTTAAAGATAGTAGTCCCTACCTGGGTTAAAGATAGTAGTCCCTACCTGGGTTAAAGATAGTAGTCCCTACCTGGGTTAAAGATAGTAGTCCCTACCTGGGTTAAAGATAGTAGTCACTACTTGGGTTAAAGATAGTAGTCCCTACCTGGGTTAAAGATAGTAGTCCCTACTTGGGTTAAAGATAGTAGTCCCTACCTGGGTTAAAGATAGTAGTCACTACTTGGGTTAAAGATAGTAGTCCCTACCTGGGTTAAAGATAGTAGTCACTACCTGGGTTAAAGATAGTAGTCCCTACCTGGGTTAAAGATAGTAGTCCCTACCTGGGTTAAAGATAGTAGTCCCTACCTGGGTTAAAGATAGTAGTCGCTACCTGGGTTAAAGATAGTAGTCCCTACCTGGGTTAAATATAGTAGTCACTACTTGGGTTAAAGATAGTAGTCCCTACCTGGGTTAAAGATAGTAGTCACTACCTGGGTTAAAGATAGTAGTCCCTACCTGGGTTAAAGATAGTAGTCCCTACCTGGGTTAAAGATAGTAGTCCCTACCTGGGTTAAAGATAGTAGTCCCTACCTGGGTTAAAGGTAGTAGTCACTATCTGGGTTAAAGATAGTAGTCCCTACCTGGGTTAAAGATAGTAGTCCCTACCTGGGTTAAAGATAGTAGTCACTACTTGGGTTAAAGATAGTAGTCCCTACCTGGGTTAAAGATAGTAGTCCCTACCTGGGTTAAAGATAGTAGTCCCTACCTGGGTTAAAGATAGTAGTCCCTACCTGGGTTAAAGATAGTAGTCCCTACCTGGGTTAAAGATAGTAGTCCCTACCTGGGTTAAAGATAGTAGTCACTACTTGGGTTAAAGATAGTAGTCCCTACCTGGGTTAAAGATAGTAGTCCCTACCTGGGTTAAAGATAGTAGTCCCTACCTGGGTTAAAGATAGTAGTCCCTACCTGGGTTAAAGATAGTAGTCCCTACCTGGGTTAAAGGTAGTAGTCACTATCTGGGTTAAAGATAGTAGTCCCTACCTGGGTTAAAGATAGTAGTCCCTACCTGGGTTAAAGGTAGTAGTCACTACTTGGGTTAAAGATAGTAGTCCCTACCTGGGTTAAAGATAGTAGTCCCTACCTGGGTTAAAGATAGTAGTCCCTACCTGGGTTAAAGATAGTAGTCCCTATCTGGGTTAAAGATAGTAGTCCCTATCTGGGTTAAAGATAGTAGTCCCTACCTGGGTTAAAGATAGTAGTCACTACTTGGGTTAAAGATAGTAGTCCCTACCTGGGTTAAAGATAGTAGTCCCTACCTGGGTTAAAGATAGTAGTCCCTACCTGGGTTAAAGATAGTAGTCCCTACCTGGGTTAAAGATAGTAGTCCCTACCTGGGTTAAAGATAGTAGTCCCTACCTGGGTTAAAGGTAGTAGTCACTATCTGGGTTAAAGATAGTAGTCCCTACCTGGGTTAAAGATAGTAGTCCCTACCTGGGTTAAAGATAGTAGTCCCTACCTGGGTTAAAGATAGTAGTCCCTACCTGGGTTAAAGATAGTAGTCACTACTTGGGTTAAAGATAGTAGTCCCTACCTGGGTTAAAGATAGTAGTCACTACTTGGGTTAAAGGTAGTAGTCCCTACCTGGGTTAAAGATAGTAGTCACTACCTGGGTTAAAGATAGTAGTCCCTACCTGGGTTAAAGATAGTAGTCCCTACTTGGGTTAAAGATAGTAGTCCCTACCTGGGTTAAAGATAGTAGTCACTACCTGGGTTAAAGATAGTAGTCCCTACCTGGGTTAAAGATAGTAGTCCCTACCTGGGTTAAAGATAGTAGTCCCTACTTGGGTTAAAGATAGTAGTCCCTACCTGGGTTAAAGATAGTAGTCACTACTTGGGTTAAAGATAGTAGCCACTACCTGGGTTAAAGGTAGTAGCCACTACTTGGGTTAAAGATAGTAGTCACTACCTGGGTTAAAGATATTAGTCCCTACCTGGGTTAAAGATAGTAGTCACTACTTGGGTTAAAGATAGTAGCCACTACCTGGGTTAAAGGTAGTAGCCACTACTTGGGTTAAAGATAGTAGTCACTACCTGGGTTAAAGATATTAGTCCCTACCTGGGTTAAAGATAGTAGTCCCTACCTGGGTTAAAGATAGTAGTCACTACCTGGGTTAAAGATAGTAGTCCCTTCCTGGGTTAAAGATAGTAGTCCCTACCTGGGTTAAAGATAATAGTCACTACTTGGGTTAAAGATAGTAGTCCCTACCTGGGTTAAAGATAGTAGTCCCTACCTGGGTTAAAGATAGTAGTCCCTACCTGGGTTAAAGTTAGAAGTCACTACCAGGGTTAAAGATAGTAGTCACTACCAGGGTTAAAGATAGTAGTCACTACCAGGGTTAAAGATAGTAGTCCCTACCTGGGTTAAAGATAGTAGTCCCTACCTGGGTTAAAGATAGTAGTCCCTACCTGGGTTAAAGATAGTAGTCACTACCAGGGTTAAAGATAGTAGTCCCTACCTGGGTTAAAGATGGTAGTCCCTACCTGGGTTAAAGATAGTAATCCCTACCTGGGTTAAAGATAGTAGTCACTACCTGGGTTAAAGATAGTAGTCCCTACCTGGGTTAAAGATAGTAGTCCCTACCTGGGTTAAAGATAGTAGTCCCTACCTGGGTTAAAGATAGTAGTCACTACCTGGGTTAAAGATAGTAGTCACTACTTGGGTTAAAGATAGTAGTCACTACCTGGGTTAAAGATAGTAGTCGATACCTGGGTTAAAGATAGTAGTCCCTACCTGGGTTAAAGATAGTAGTCCCTACCTGGGTTAAAGATAGTAGTCACTACCTGGGTTAAAGATAGTAGTCCCTACCTGGGTTAAAGATAGTAGTCCCTACCTGGGTTAAAGATAGTAGTCGATACCTGGGTTAAAGATAGTAGTCACTACCTGGGTTAAAGATAGTAGTCCCTACCTGGGTTAAAGATAGTAGACCCTACCTGGGTTAAAGATAGTAGTCCCTACCTGGGTTAAAGATAGTAGTCACTACCTGGGTTAAAGGTAGTAGTCACTACCTGGGTTAAAGATAGTAGTCACTATCTGGGTTAAAGATAGTAGTCACTACCTGGGTTAAAGATAGAAATCCCTACCTTGGTTAAAGATAGTAGTCCCTACCTGGGTTAAAGATAGTAGTCCCTACCTGGGTTAAAGATAGTAGTCACTACCTGGGTTAAAGGTAGTAGTCACTACCTGGGTTAAAGATAGTAGTCACTACCTGGGTTAAAGATAGTAGTCACTACCTGGGTTAAAGATAGAAATCCCTACCTTGGTTAAAGATAGTAGTCCCTACCTGGGTTAAAGATAGTAGTCCCTACCTGGGTTAAAGATAGTAGTCCCTACCTGGGTTAAAGATAGTAGTCCCTACCTGGGTTAAAGATAGTAGTCGATACCTGGGTTAAAGATAGTAGTCCCTACCTGGGTTAAAGATAGTAGTCCCTACCTGGGTTAAAGATAGTAGTCACTACCTGGGTTAAAGATAGTAGTCCCTACCTGGGTTAAAGATAGTAGTCCCTACCTGGGTTAAAGATAGTAGTCGATACCTGGGTTAAAGATAGTAGTCACTACCTGGGTTAAAGATAGTAGTCCCTACCTGGGTTAAAGATAGTAGTCCCTACCTGGGTTAAAGATAGTAGTCCCTACCTGGGTTAAAGATAGTAGTCACTACCTGGGTTAAAGGTAGTAGTCACTACCTGGGTTAAAGATAGTAGTCACTATCTGGGTTAAAGATAGTAGTCACTACCTGGGTTAAAGATAGAAATCCCTACCTTGGTTAAAGATAGTAGTCCCTACCTGGGTTAAAGATAGTAGTCCCTACCTGGGTTAAAGATAGTAGTCACTACCTGGGTTAAAGGTAGTAGTCACTACCTGGGTTAAAGATAGTAGTCACTACCTGGGTTAAAGATAGTAGTCACTACCTGGGTTAAAGATAGTAGTCACTACTTGGGTTAAAGATAGTAGTCACTACCTGGGTTAAAGATAGTAGTCGATACCTGGGTTAAAGATAGTAGTCCCTACCTGGGTTAAAGATAGTAGTCCCTACCTGGGTTAAAGGTAGTAGTCACTACCTGGGTTAAAGATAGTAGTCCCTACCTGGGTTAAAGATAGTAGTCCCTACCTGGGTTAAAGATAGTAGTCGATACCTGGGTTAAAGATAGTAGTCACTACCTGGATTAAAGATAGTAGTCCCTACCTGGGTTAAAGATAGTAGACCCTACCTGGGTTAAAGATAGTAGTCCCTACATGGGTTAAAGATAGTAGTCACTACCTGGGTTAAAGGTAGTAGTCACTACCTGGGTTAACGATAGTAGTCACTATCTGGGTTAAAGATAGTAGTCACTACCTGGGTTAAAGATAGAAATCCCTACCTTGGTTAAAGATAGTAGTCCCTACCTGGGTTAAAGATAGTAGTCCCTACCTGGGTTAAAGATAGTAGTCACTAACTGGGTTAAAGGTAGTAGTCACTACCTGGGTTAAAGATAGTAGTCACTACCTGGGTTAAAGATAGTAGTCACTACCTGGGTTAAAGATAGAAATCCCTACCTTGGTTAAAGATAGTAGTCCCTACCTGGGTTAAAGATAGTAGTCCCTACCTGGGTTAAAGATAGTAGTCCCTACCTGGGTTAAAGATAGTAGTCCCTACCTGGGTTAAAGATAGTAGTCGATACCTGGGTTAAAGATAGTAGTCCCTACCTGGGTTAAAGATAGTAGTCCCTACCTGGGTTAAAGATAGTAGTCACTACCTGGGTTAAAGATAGTAGTCCCTACCTGGGTTAAAGATAGTAGTCCCTACCTGGGTTAAAGATAGTAGTCGATACCTGGGTTAAAGATAGTAGTCACTACCTGGGTTAAAGATAGTAGTCCCTACCTGGGTTAAAGATAGTAGTCCCTACCTGGGTTAAAGATAGTAGTCCCTACCTGGGTTAAAGATAGTAGTCACTACCTGGGTTAAAGGTAGTAGTCACTACCTGGGTTAAAGATAGTAGTCACTATCTGGGTTAAAGATAGTAGTCACTACGTGGGTTAAAGATAGAAATCCCTACCTTGGTTAAAGATAGTAGTCCCTACCTGGGTTAAAGATAGTAGTCCCTACCTGGGTTAAAGATAGTAGTCACTACCTGGGTTAAAGGTAGTAGTCACTACCTGGGTTAAAGATAGTAGTCACTACCTGGGTTAAAGATAGTAGTCACTACCTGGGTTAAAGATAGAAATCCCTACCTTGGTTAAAGATAGTAGTCCCTACCTGGGTTAAAGATAGTAGTCCCTACCTGGGTTAAAGATAGTAGTCCCTACCTGGGTTAAAGATAGTAGTCCCTACCTGGGTTAAAGATAGTAGTCACTACCTGGGTTAAAGATAGTAGTCACTATCTGGGTTAAAGATAGTAGTCACTACCTGGGTTAAAGATAGTAGTCCCTACCTGGGTTAAAGATAGTAGTCCCTACCTGGGTTAAAGATAGTAGTCCCTACCTGGGTTAAAGATAGTAGTCCCTACCTGGGTTAAAGATAGTAGTCGATACCTGGGTTAAAGATAGTAGTCCCTACCTGGGTTAAAGATAGTAGTCACTACCTGGGTTAAAAATAGTAGTCACTACCTGGGTTAAAGATAGTAGTCACTACCTGGGTTAAAGATAGTAGTCACTACCTGGGTTAAAGATAGTAGTCCCTACCTGGGTTAAAGATAGTAGTCACTACCTGGGTTAAATATAGTAGTCACTACCTGGGTTAAAGATAGTAGTCCCTACCTGGGTTAAAGATAGTCACTACCTGGGCTAAAGATAGTAGTCCCTACATGGGTTAAAGATAGTAGACACTACCTGGGTTAAAGATAGTAGTCACTACTTGGGTTAAAGATAGTAGTCACTACCTGGGTTAAAGATAGTAGTCCCTACCTGGTTTAAAGATAGTAGTCACTACCTGGGTTAAAGATAGTAGTCCCTACCTGGGTTAAAGATAGTAGTCCCTACCTGGGTTAAAGATAGTAGTCCCTACCTGGGTTAAAGATAGTAGTCCCTACCTGGGTTAAAGATAGTAGTCGATACCTGGGTTAAAGATAGTAGTCCCTACCTGGGTTAAAGGTAGTAGTCACTACCTGGGTTAAAGATAGTAGTCACTACCTGGGTTAAAGATAGAAGTCCCTACCTGGGTTAAAGATAGTAGTCCCTACCTGGGTTAAAGATAGTAGTCCCTACCTGGGTTAAAGATAGTAGTCCCTACCTGGGTTAAAGGTAGTAGTCACTACCTGGGTTAAAGATAGTAGTCACTACCTGGGTTAAAGATAGAAGTCCCTACCTGGGTTAAAGATAGTAGTCCCTACCTGGGTTAAAGATAGTAGTCCCTACCTGGGTTAAAGATAGTAGTCCCTACCTGGGTTAAAGATAGAAGTCCCTACCTGGGTTAAAGATAGTAGTCCCTACCTGGGTTAAAGATAGTAGTCCCTACTTGGGTTAAAGATAGTAGTCACTACCTGGGTTAAAGATAGTAGTCACTACCAGGGTTAAAGATAGTAGTCCCTACCTGGGTTAAAGATAGTAGTCCCTACCTGGGTTAAAGATAGTAGTCCCTACCTGGGTTAAAGATAGTAGTCCCTACCTGGGTTAAAGATAGTAGTCGATACCTGGGTTAAAGATAGTAGTCACTACCTGGGTTAAAGATAGTAGTCACTACCAGGGTTAAAGATAGTAGTCCCTACCTGGGTTAAAGATAGTAGTCACTACCTTGGTTAAAGATAGTAGTCACTACCTGGGTTAAAGATAGTAGTCCCTACCTGGGTTAAAGATAGTAGTCCCTACCTGGGTTAAAGATAGTAGTCACTACTTGGGTTAAAGATAGTAGTCACTACCTGGGTTAAAGATAGTAGTCGATACCTGGGTTAAAGATAGTAGTCCCTACCTGGGTTAAAGATAGTAGTCCCTACCTGGGTTAAAGATAGTAGTCCCTACCTGGGTTAAAGATAGTAGTCCCTACCTGGGTTAAAGATAGTAGTCGATACCTGGGTTAAAGATAGTAGTCCCTACCTGGGTTAAAGATAGTCACTACCTGGGTTAAAGATAGTAGTCACTACCTGGGTTAAAGATAGTAGTCACTACCTTGGTTAAAGATAGTAGTCACTACTTGGGTTAAAGATAGTAGTCACTACCAGGGTTAAAGATAGTAGTCCCTACCTGGGTTAAAGATAGTAGTCACTACCTGGGTTAAAGATAGTAGTCACTACCTGGGTTAAAGATAGTAGTCCCTACCTGGGTTAAAGATAGTAGTCCCTACCTGGGTTAAAGGTAGTAGTCACTACCAGGGTTAAAGATAGTAGTCCCTACGTGGGTTAAAGATAGTAGTCACTACCTGGGTTAAAGATAGTAGTCCCTACCTGGGTTAAAGATAGTAGTCCCTACCTGGGTTAAAGGTAGTAGTCACTACCAGGGTTAAAGATAGTAGTCACTACCTGGGTTAAAGATAGTAGTCACTACCTGGGTTAAAGGTAGTAGTCACTACCTGGGTTAAAGATAGTAGTCACTACCAGGGTTAAAGATAGTAGTCCCTACCTGGGTTAAAGATAGTAGTCCCTACCTGGGTTAAAGGTAGTAGTCACTACCAGGGTTAAAGGTAGTAGTCACTACCAGGGTTAAAGATAGTAGTCACTACCTGGGTTAAAGATAGTAGTCACTGCCAGGGTTAAAGATAGTAGTCCCTACCTGGGTTAAAGGTAGTAGTCACTACCAGGGTTAAAGATAGTAGTCCCTACCTGGGTTAAAGATAGTAGTCCCTACCTGGGTTAAAGATAGTAGTCCCTACCTGGGTTAAAGATAGTAGTCCCTACCTTGGTTAATGGTAGTAGTCACTACCAGGGTTAAAGATAGTAGTCCCTACCTGGTTTAAAGATAGTAGTCACTACCTGGGTTAAAGATAGTAGTCCCTACCTGGGTTAAAGATAGTAGTCCCTACCTGGGTTAAAGATAGTAGTCCCTACCTGGGTTAAAGATAGTAGTCCCTACCTGGGTTAAAGATAGTAGTCGATACCTGGGTTAAAGATAGTAGTCCCTACCTGGGTTAAAGGTAGTAGTCACTACCTGGGTTAAAGATAGTAGTCACTACCTGGGTTAAAGATAGAAGTCCCTACCTGGGTTAAAGATAGTAGTCCCTACCTGGGTTAAAGATAGTAGTCCCTACCTGGGTTAAAGATAGTAGTCCCTACCTGGGTTAAAGATAGAAGTCCCTACCTGGGTTAAAGATAGTAGTCCCTACCTGGGTTAAAGATAGTAGTCCCTACTTGGGTTAAAGATAGTAGTCACTACCTGGGTTAAAGATAGTAGTCACTACCAGGGTTAAAGATAGTAGTCCCTACCTGGGTTAAAGATAGTAGTCCCTACCTGGGTTAAAGATAGTAGTCCCTACCTGGGTTAAAGATAGTAGTCCCTACCTGGGTTAAAGATAGTAGTCGATACCTGGGTTAAAGATAGTAGTCACTACCTGGGTTAAAGATAGTAGTCACTACCAGGGTTAAAGATAGTAGTCCCTACCTGGGTTAAAGATAGTAGTCACTACCTGGGTTAAAGGTAGTAGTCCCTACCTGGGTTAAAGATAGTAGTCCCTACCAGGGTTAAAGATAGTAGTCCCTACCTGGGTTAAAGATAGTAGTCCCTACCTGGGTTAAAGATAGTAGTCACTACCTGGGTTAAAGGTAGTAGTCCCTACCTGGGTTAAAGATAGTAGTCCCTACCAGGGTTAAAGATAGTAGTCCCTACCTGGGTTAAAGGTAGTAGTCCCTACCTGGGTTAAAGATAGTAGTCACTACCAGGGTTAAAGATAGTAGTCCCTACCTGGGTTAAAGATAGTAGTCGATACCTGGGTTAAAGATAGTAGTCACTACCTGGGTTAAAGATAGTAGTCACTACCTGGGTTAAAGATAGTAGTCCCTACCTGGGTTAAAGATAGTAGTCCCTACCTGGGTTAAAGATAGTAGTCCCTACCTGGGTTAAAGATAGTAGTCACTACCTGGGTTAAAGATAGTAGTCACTACCTGGGTTAAAGATAGTAGTCCCTACCTGGGTTAAAGATAGTAGTCCCTACCTGGGTTAAAGATAGTAGTCGATACCTGGGTTAAAGATAGTAGTCACTACTTGGGTTAAAGATAGTAGTCACTACCTGGGTTAAAGATAGTAGTCCCTACCTGGGTTAAAGATAGTAGTCCCTACCTGGGTTAAAGATAGTAGTCCCTACCTGGGTTAAAGATAGTAGTCCCTACCTGGGTTAAAGATAGTAGTCCCTACCTGGGTTAAAGATAGTAGTCGATACCAGGGTTAAAGATAGTAGTCCCTACCTGGGTTAAAGATAGTAGTCGATACCTGGGTTAAAGATAGTAGTCACTACCAGGGTTAAAGATAGTAGTCCCTACCTGGTTTAAAGATAGTAGTCGATACCTGGGTTAAAGATAGTAGTCCCTACCTGGGTTAAAGATAGTAGTCACTACCAGGGTTAAAGATAGTAGTCCCTACCTTGGTTAATGGTAGTAGTCACTACCAGGGTTAAAGATAGTAGTCCCTACCTGGTTTAAAGATAGTAGTCACTACCTGGGTTAAAGATAGTAGTCCCTACCTGGGTTAAAGATAGTAGTCCCTACCTGGGTTAAAGATAGTAGTCCCTACCTGGGTTAAAGATAGTAGTCCCTACCTGGGTTAAAGATAGTAGTCGATACCTGGGTTAAAGATAGTAGTCCCTACCTGGGTTAAAGGTAGTAGTCACTACCTGGGTTAAAGATAGTAGTCACTACCTGGGTTAAAGATAGAAGTCCCTACCTGGGTTAAAGATAGTAGTCCCTACCTGGGTTAAAGATAGTAGTCCCTACCTGGGTTAAAGATAGTAGTCCCTACCTGGGTTAAAGATAGAAGTCCCTACCTGGGTTAAAGATAGTAGTCCCTACCTGGGTTAAAGATAGTAGTCCCTACTTGGGTTAAAGATAGTAGTCACTACCTGGGTTAAAGATAGTAGTCACTACCAGGGTTAAAGATAGTAGTCCCTACCTGGGTTAAAGATAGTAGTCCCTACCTGGGTTAAAGATAGTAGTCCCTACCTGGGTTAAAGATAGTAGTCCCTACCTGGGTTAAAGATAGTAGTCGATACCTGGGTTAAAGATAGTAGTCACTACCTGGGTTAAAGATAGTAGTCACTACCAGGGTTAAAGATAGTAGTCCCTACCTGGGTTAAAGATAGTAGTCACTACCTGGGTTAAAGGTAGTAGTCCCTACCTGGGTTAAAGATAGTAGTCCCTACCAGGGTTAAAGATAGTAGTCCCTACCTGGGTTAAAGATAGTAGTCCCTACCTGGGTTAAAGATAGTAGTCACTACCTGGGTTAAAGGTAGTAGTCCCTACCTGGGTTAAAGATAGTAGTCCCTACCAGGGTTAAAGATAGTAGTCCCTACCTGGGTTAAAGGTAGTAGTCCCTACCTGGGTTAAAGATAGTAGTCACTACCAGGGTTAAAGATAGTAGTCCCTACCTGGGTTAAAGATAGTAGTCGATACCTGGGTTAAAGATAGTAGTCACTACCTGGGTTAAAGATAGTAGTCACTACCTGGGTTAAAGATAGTAGTCCCTACCTGGGTTAAAGATAGTAGTCCCTACCTGGGTTAAAGATAGTAGTCCCTACCTGGGTTAAAGATAGTAGTCACTACCTGGGTTAAAGATAGTAGTCACTACCTGGGTTAAAGATAGTAGTCCCTACCTGGGTTAAAGATAGTAGTCCCTACCTGGGTTAAAGATAGTAGTCGATACCTGGGTTAAAGATAGTAGTCACTACTTGGGTTAAAGATAGTAGTCACTACCTGGGTTAAAGATAGTAGTCCCTACCTGGGTTAAAGATAGTAGTCCCTACCTGGGTTAAAGATAGTAGTCCCTACCTGGGTTAAAGATAGTAGTCCCTACCTGGGTTAAAGATAGTAGTCGATACCAGGTTTAAAGATAGTAGTCCCTACCTGGGTTAAAGATAGTAGTCGATACCTGGGTTAAAGATAGTAGTCACTACCAGGGTTAAAGATAGTAGTCCCTACCTGGGTTAAAGATAGTAGTCGATACCTGGGTTAAAGATAGTAGTCCCTACCTGGGTTAAAGATAGTAGTCACTACCAGGGTTAAAGATAGTAGTCCCTACCTGGGTTAAAGATAGTAGTCGATACCTGGGTTAAAGATAGTAGTCGATACCTGGGTTAAAGATAGTAGTCCCTACCTGGGTTAAAGATAGTAGTCCCTACCTGGGTTAAAGATAGTAGTCCCTACCTGGGTTAAAGATAGTAGTCCCTACCTGGGTTAAAGATAGAAGTCACTACCCTGTTTTAAAGATAGTAGTCCCTACCTGGGTTAAAGATAGTAGTCCCTACCTTGGTTAAAGATAGTAGTCACTACCCTGTTTTAAAGATAGTAGTCACTACCCTGGGTTAAAGATAGTAGTCACTACCTGGGTTAAAGATAGTAGTCACTACCTGGGTTAAAGATAGTAGTCACTACCTGGGTTAAAGATAGTAGTCACTACCCTGTTTTAAAGATAGTAGTCGATACCTGGGTTAAAGATAGTAGTCCCTACCTGGGTTAAAGATAGTAGTCACTACCCTGTTTTAAAGATAGTAGTCACTACCCTGGGTTAAAGATAGTAGTCCCTACCTGGGTTAAAGATAGTAGTCACTACCTGGGTTAAAGATAGTAGTCACTACCTGGGTTAAAGATAGTAGTCACTACCTGGGTTAAAGATAGTAGTCGATACCTGGGTTAAAGATAGTAGTCCCTACCTGGGTTAAAGATAGTAGTCACTACCTGGGTTAAAGATAGTAGTCACTACCTGGGTTAAAGATAGTAGTCCCTACCTGGGTTAAAGATAGTAGTCCCTACCTGGGTTAAAGATAGTAGTCACTACCAGGGTTAAAGATAGTAGTCCCTACCTGGGTTAAAGATAGTAGTCGATACCTGGGTTAAAGATAGTAGTCCCTACCTGGGTTAAAGATAGTAGTCCCTACCTGGGTTAAAGATAGTAGTCCCTACCTGGGTTAAAGATAGTAGTCGATACCTGGGTTAAAGATAGTAGTCCCTACCTGGGTTAAAGATAGTAGTCCCTACCTGGGTTAATGATAGTAGTCACTACCTGGGTTAAAGATAGTAGTCACTACCCTGTTTTAAAGATAGTAGTCACTACCCTGGGTTAAAGATAGTAGTCACTACCTGGGTTAAAGATAGTAGTCACTACCTGGGTTAAATATAGTAGTCCCTACCTGGGTTAAAGATAGTAGTCCCTACCTGGGTTAAAGATAGTAGTCACTACCTGGGTTAAAGATAGTAGTCACTACCTGGGTTAAAGATAGTAGTTACTACCTGGGTTAAAGATAGTAGTCACTACGTGGGTTAAAGATAGTAGTCCCTACCTGGGTTAAAGATAGTAGTCCCTACCTGGGTTAAAGATAGTAGTCCGTACCTGGGTTAAAGATAGTAGTCACTACCTGGGTTAAAGATAGTAGTCACTACCTGGGTTAAAGATAGTAGTCACTACCAGGGTTAAAGATAGTAGTCCCTACCTGGGTTAAAGATAGTCACTACCTGGGTTAAAGATAGTAGTCACTACCTGGGTTAAAGATAGTAGTCACTACCAGGGTTAAAGATAGTAGTCACTACCTGGGTTAAAGATAGTAGTCACTACTTGGGTTAAAGATAGTAGTCCCTACCTGGGTTAAAGATAGTCACTACCTGGGTTAAAGATAGTAGTCACTACCTGGGTTAAAGATAGTCACTACCTGGGTTAAAGATAGTAGTCACTACCAGGGTTAAAGATAGTAGTCCCTACCTGGGTTAAAGATAGTAGTCCCTACCTGGGTTAAAGATAGTAGTCACTACCTGGGTTAAAGATAGTAGTCACTACCCTGGGTTAAAGATAGTAGTCACTACCTGGGTTAAAGATAGTCCCTACCTGGGTTAAAGATAGTAGTCCCTACCTGGGTTAAAGATAGTAGTCCCTACCTGGGTTAAAGATAGTCACTACCTGGGTTAAAAATAGTAGTCACTACCTGGGTTAAAGATAGTAGTCCCTACCTGGGTTAAAGATAGTAGTCACTACCTGGGTTAAAGATAGTAGTCACTACCTGGGTTAAAGATAGAAGTCACTACCCTGGGTTAAAGATAGTAGTCACTACCTGGGTTAAAGATAGTAGTCACTACCTGGGTTAAAGATAGTAGTCCCTACCTGGGTTAAAGATAGTAGTCACTACCTGGGTGAAATATAGTAGTCACTACCTGGGTTAAAGATAGTAGTCCCTACCTGGGTTAAAGATAGTAGTCCCTACCTGGGTTAAAGATAGTAGTCACTACCCTGGGTTAAAGATAGTAGTCACTACCTGGGTTAAAGACAGTCACTACCTGGGTTAAAGATAGTAGTCACTACCTGGGTTAAAGATAGTAGTCCCTACTTGGGTTAAAGATAGTAGTCACTACCTGGTTTAAAGATAGTCCCTACCTGGGTTAAAGATAGAAGTCCCTACCTGGGTTAAAGATAGTAGTCCCTACCTGGGTTAAAGATAGTAGTCCCTACCTGGGTTAAAGATAGTAGTCACTACCTGGGTTAAAGATAGTAGTCACTACCTGGGTTAAAGATAGTAGTCCCTACCTGGGTTAAAGATAGTAGTCACTACCTGGGTTAAAGGTAGTAGTCCCTACCTGGGTTAAAGATAGTAGTCCCTACTTGGGTTAAAGATAGTAGTCCCTACCTGGGTTAAAGATAGTAGTCCCTACCTGGGTTAAAGATAATAGTCCCTACCTGGGTTAAAGATAGAAGTCCCTACCTGGGTTAAAGGTAGTAGTCCCTACCTGGGTTAAAGATAGTAGTCCCTACTTGGGTTAAAGATAGTAGTCCCTACCTGGGTTAAAGATAGTAGTCCCTACCTGGGTTAAAGATAGTAGTCATTACCTGGGTTAAAGATAGTAGTCCCTACCTGGGTTAAAGATAGTAGTCACTACCTGGGTTAAAGATAGTAGTCACTACCTGGGTTAAAGATAGTAGTCCCTACCTGGGTTAAAGATAATAGTCCCTACCTGGGTTAAAGATAGTAGTCACTACCTGGGTTAAAGATAGTAGTCACTAGCTGGGTTAAAGATAGTCCCTACCTGGGTTAAAGATAGAAGTCCCTACCTGGGTTAAAGATAGTAGTCCCTACCTGGGTTAAAGATAGTAGTCCCTACCTGGATTAAAGATAGTAGTCCCTACCTGGGTTAAAGATAGTAGTCCCTACCTGGGTTAAAGGTAGTAGTCCCTACCTGGGTTAAAGATAGTAGTCCCTACTTGGGTTAAAGATAGTAGTCACTACCTGGGTTAAAGATAGTAGTCCCTACTTGGGTTAAAGATAGTAGTCCCTACCTGGGTTAAAGATAGTAGTCACTACCTGGGTTAAAGATAGTAGTCACTACCTGGGTTAAAGATAGTAGTCCCTACCTGGGTTAAAGATAGTAGTCCCTACCTGGGTTAAAGATAGTAGTCACTACCTGGCTTAAAGATAGAAGTCACTACCTGTGTGAAATATAGTAGTCACTACCTGGGTTAAAGATAGTAGCCACTACCTGGGTTAAAGATAGTAGTCACTACCCTGGGTTAAAGATAGTAGTCACTACCTGGGTTAAAGATAGTAGTCACTACCTTGGTTAAAGATAGTAGTCCCTACCTGGGTGAAATATAGTAGTCACTACCTGGGTTAAAGATAGTAGTCCCTACCTGGGTTAAAGATAGTAGTCCCTACCTGGGTTAAAGATAGAAGTCCCTACCTGGGTTAAAGGTAGTAGTCCCTACCTGGGTTAAAGATAGTAGTCACTACCTGGGTTAAAGATAGTAGTCCCTACCTGGGTGAAATATAGTAGTCACTACCTGGGTTAAAGATAGTAGCCACTACCTGGGTTAAAGGTAGTAGTCACTATCTGGGTTAAAGATAGTAGTCCCTACCTGGGTTAAAGATAGTAGTCACTACCTGGGTTAAAGATAGTAGTCACTACCTGGGTTAAAGGTAGTAGTCACTACCTGGGTTAAAGATAGTAGTCGATACCTGGGTTAAAGATAGTAGTCACTACCTGGGTTAAAGATAGTAGTCACTACTTGGGTTAAAGATAGTAGTCCCTACCTGGGTTAAAGATAGTAGTCACTACCTGGGTTAAAGATAGTAGTCACTACCTGGGTTAAAGATAGTAGTCACTACCAGGGTTAAAGATAGTAGTCCCTACCTGGGTTAAAGATAGTCACTACCTGGGTTAAAGATAGTAGTCACTACCTGGGTTAAAGATAGTAGTCACTACCAGGGTTAAAGATAGTAGTCACTACCTGGGTTAAAGATAGTAGTCACTACTTGGGTTAAAGATAGTAGTCCCTACCTGGGTTAAAGATAGTCACTACCTGGGTTAAAGATAGTAGTCACTACCTGGGTTAAAGATAGTCACTACCTGGGTTAAAGATAGTAGTCACTACCAGGGTTAAAGATAGTAGTCCCTACCTGGGTTAAAGATAGTAGTCCCTATCTGGGTTAAAGATAGTAGTCACTACCTGGGTTAAAGATAGTAGTCACTACCCTGGGTTAAAGATAGTAGTCACTACCTGGGTTAAAGATAGTCCCTACCTGGGTTAAAGATAGTAGTCCCTACCTGGGTTAAAGATAGTAGTCCCTACCTGGGTTAAAGATAGTCACTACCTGGGTTAAAAATAGTAGTCACTACCTGGGTTAAAGATAGTAGTCCCTACCTGGGTTAAAGATAGTAGTCACTACCTGGGTTAAAGATAGTAGTCACTACCTGGGTTAAAGATAGAAGTCACTACCCTGGGTTAAAGATAGTAGTCACTACCTGGGTTAAAGATAGTAGTCACTACCTGGGTTAAAGATAGTAGTCCCTACCTGGGTTAAAGATAGTAGTCACTACCTGGGTGAAATATAGTAGTCACTACCTGGGTTAAAGATAGTAGTCCCTACCTGGGTTAAAGATAGTAGTCCCTACCTGGGTTAAAGATAGTAGTCACTACCCTGGGTTAAAGATAGTAGTCACTACCTGGGTTAAAGACAGTCACTACCTGGGTTAAAGATAGTAGTCACTACCTGGGTTAAAGATAGTAGTCCCTACTTGGGTTAAAGATAGTAGTCACTACCTGGGTTAAAGATAGTCCCTACCTGGGTTAAAGATAGAAGTCCCTACCTGGGTTAAAGATAGTAGTCCCTACCTGGGTTAAAGATAGTAGTCCCTACCTGGGTTAAAGATAGTAGTCACTACCTGGGTTAAAGATAGTAGTCACTACCTGGGTTAAAGATAGTAGTCCCTACCTGGGTTAAAGATAGTAGTCACTACCTGGGTTAAAGGTAGTAGTCCCTACCTGGGTTAAAGATAGTAGTCCCTACTTGGGTTAAAGATAGTAGTCCCTACCTGGGTTAAAGATAGTAGTCCCTACCTGGGTTAAAGATAATAGTCACTACCAGGGTTAAAGATAGTAGTCACTACCTGGGTTAAAGATAGTAGTCACTACCTGGGTTAAAGATAGTAGTCCCTACCTGGGTTAAAGATAGTAGTCCCTACCTGGGTTAAAGATAGTAGTCCTTACCTGGGTTAAAGATAGTAGTCCCTACCTGGGTTAAAGATAGTAGTCCCTACCTGGGTTAAAGATAGTAGTCCCTACCTGGGTTAAAGATAGTAGTCATTACCTGGGTTAAAGATAGTAGTCCCTACCTGGGTTAAAGATAGTAGTCACTACCTGGGTTAAAGATAGTAGTCACTACCTGGGTTAAAGATAGTAGTCCCTACCTGGGTTAAAGATAATAGTCCCTACCTGGGTTAAAGATAGCAGTCACTACCTGGGTTAAAGATAGTAGTCACTACCTGGGTTAAAGATAGTCCCTACCTGGGTTAAAGATAGAAGTCCCTACCTGGGTTAAAGATAGTAGTCCCTACCTGGGTTAAAGATAGTAGTCCCTACCTGGATTAAAGATAGTAGTCCATACCTGGGTTAAAGATAGTAGTCCCTACCTGGGTTAAAGGTAGTAGTCCCTACCTGGGTTAAAGATAGTAGTCCCTACTTGGGTTAAAGATAGTAGTCACTACCTGGGTTAAAGATAGTAGTCCCTACTTGGGTTAAAGATAGTAGTCCCTACCTGGGTTAAAGATAGTAGTTACTACCTGGGTTAAAGATAGAAGTCACTACCTGGGTGAAATATAGTAGTCACTACCTGGGTTAAAGATAGTAGCCACTACCTGGGTTAAAGATAGTAGTCACTACCCTGGGTTAAAGATAGTAGTCACTACCTGGGTTAAAGATAGTAGTCACTACCTTGGTTAAAGATAGTAGTCCCTACCTGGGTGAAATATAGTAGTCACTACCTGGGTTAAAGGTAGTAGTCCCTACCTGGGTTAAAGATAGTAGTCACTACCTGGGTTAAAGATAGTAGTCACTACCTGGGTTAAAGATAGTAGTCCCTACCTGGGTTAAAGATAGTAGCCACTACCTGGGTTAAAGATAGTAGTCCCTACCTGGGTGAAATATAGTAGTCACTACCTGGGTTAAAGATAGTAGCCACTACCTGGGTTAAAGGTAGTAGTCACTATCTGGGTTAAAGATAGTAGTCACTACCTGGGTTAAAGATAGTAGTCACTACCTGGTTAAAGATAGTAGTCACTACCTGGGTTAAAGATAGTAGTCACTACCTGGGTTAAAGATAGTAGTCACTACCTGGGTTAAAGATAGTAGTCACTACCTGGGTTAAAGATAGTAGTCCCTACCTGGGTTAAAGGTAGTAGTCCCTACCTGGGTTAAAGATAGTAGTCCCTACCTGGGTTAAAGATAGTAGTCCCTACCTGGGTTAAAGTTAGAAGTCACTACCAGGGTTAAAGATATTAGTCACTACCAGGGTTAAAGATAGTAGTCACTACCAGGGTTAAAGATAGTAGTCCCTACCTGGGTTAAAGATAGTAGTCCCTACCTGGGTTAAAGATAGTAGTCCCTACCTGGGTTAAAGATAGTAGTCACTACCAGGGTTAAAGATAGTAGTCCCTACCTGGGTTAAAGATGGTAGTCCCTACCTGGGTTAAAGATAGTAGTCCCTACCTGGGTTAAAGATAGTAGTCACTACCTGGGTTAAAGATAGTAGTCCCTACCTGGGTTAAAGATAGTAGTCCCTACCTGGGTTAAAGATAGTAGTCCCTACCTGGGTTAAAGATAGTAGTCACTACCTGGGTTAAAGATAGTAGTCACTACTTGGGTTAAAGATAGTAGTCACTACCTGGGTTAAAGATAGTAGTCGATACCTGGGTTAAAGATAGTAGTCCCTACCTGGGTTAAAGATAGTAGTCCCTACCTGGGTTAAAGATAGTAGTAACTACCTGGGTTAAAGATAGTAGTCCCTACCTGGGTTAAAGATAGTAGTCCCTACCTGGGTTAAAGATAGTAGTCGATACCTGGGTTAAAGATAGTAGTCACTACCTGGGTTAAAGATAGTAGTCCCTACCTGGGTTAAAGATAGTAGACCCTACCTGGGTTAAAGATAGTAGTCCCTACCTGGGTTAAAGATAGTAGTCACTACCTGGGTTAAAGGTAGTAGTCACTACCTGGGTTAAAGATAGTAGTCACTATCTGGGTTAAAGATAGTAGTCACTACCTGGGTTAAAGATAGAAATCCCTACCTTGGTTAAAGATAGTAGTCCCTACCTGGGTTAAAGATAGTAGTCCCTACCTGGGTTAAAGATAGTAGTCACTACCTGGGTTAAAGGTAGTAGTCACTACCTGGGTTAAAGATAGTAGTCACTACCTGGGTTAAAGATAGTAGTCACTACCTGGGTTAAAGATAGAAATCCCTACCTTGGTTAAAGATAGTAGTCCCTACCTGGGTTAAAGATAGTAGTCCCTACCTGGGTTAAAGATAGTAGTCCCTACCTGGGTTAAAGATAGTAGTCCCTACCTGGGTTAAAGATAGTAGTCGATACCTGGGTTAAAGATAGTAGTCCCTACCTGGGTTAAAGATAGTAGTCCCTACCTGGGTTAAAGATAGTAGTCACTACCTGGGTTAAAGATAGTAGTCCCTACCTGGGTTAAAGATAGTAGTCCCTACCTGGGTTAAAGATAGTAGTCGATACCTGGGTTAAAGATAGTAGTCACTACCTGGGTTAAAGATAGTAGTCCCTACCTGGGTTAAAGATAGTAGTCCCTACCTGGGTTAAAGATAGTAGTCCCTACCTGGGTTAAATATAGTAGTCACTACCTGGGTTAAAGGTAGTAGTCACTACCTGGGTTAAAGATAGTAGTCACTATCTGGGTTAAAGATAGTAGTCACTACCTGGGTTAAAGATAGAAATCCCTACCTTGGTTAAAGATAGTAGTCCCTACCTGGGTTAAAGATAGTAGTCCCTACCTGGGTTAAAGATAGTAGTCACTACCTGGGTTAAAGGTAGTAGTCACTACCTGGGTTAAAGATAGTAGTCACTACCTGGGTTAAAGATAGTAGTCACTACCTGGGTTAAAGATAGTAGTCACTACTTGGGTTAAAGATAGTAGTCACTACCTGGGTTAAAGATAGTAGTCGATACCTGGGTTAAAGATAGTAGTCCCTACCTGGGTTAAAGATAGTAGTCCCTACCTGGGTTAAAGATAGTAGTCACTACCTGGGTTAAAGATAGTAGTCACTACCTGGGTTAAAGATAGTAGTCCCTACCTGGGTTAAAGATAGTAGTCACTACCTGGGTTAAAGGTAGTAGTCCCTACCTGGGTTAAAGATAGTAGTCCCTACTTGGGTTAAAGATAGTAGTCCCTACCTGGGTTAAAGATAGTAGTCCCTACCTGGGTTAAAGATAATAGTCACTACCAGGGTTAAAGATAGTAGTCACTACCTGGGTTAAAGATAGTAGTCACTACCTGGGTTAAAGATAGTAGTCCCTACCTGGGTTAAAGATAATAGTCACTACCAGGGTTAAAGATAGTAGTCCCTACCTGGGTTAAAGATAATAGTCACTACCAGGGTTAAAGATAGTAGTCACTACCTGGGTTAAAGATAGAAGTCCCTACCTGGGTTAAAGGTAGTAGTCCCTACCTGGGTTAAAGATAGTAGTCCCTACTTGGGTTAAAGATAGTAGTCCCTACCTGGGTTAAAGGTAGTAGTCCCTACCTGGGTTAAAGATAGTAGTCCCTACCTGGGTTAAAGATAGTAGTCCCTACCTGGGTTAAAGATAGTAGTCCCTACCTGGGTTAAAGATAGTAGTCCCTACCTGGGTTAAAGATAGTAGTCCCTACCTGGGTTAAAGATAGTAGTCCCTACCTGGGTTAAAGATAGTAGTCATTACCTGGGTTAAAGATAGTAGTCCCTACCTGGGTTAAAGATAGTAGTCACTACCTGGGTTAAAGATAGTAGTCACTACCTGGGTTAAAGATAGTAGTCCCTACCTGGGTTAAAGATAATAGTCCCTACCTGGGTTAAAGATAGTAGTCACTACCTGGGTTAAAGATAGTAGTCACTACCTGGGTTAAAGATAGTCCCTACCTGGGTTAAAGATAGAAGTCCCTACCTGGGTTAAAGATAGTAGTCCCTACCTGGGTTAAAGATAGTAGTCCCTACCTGGATTAAAGATAGTAGTCCCTACCTGGGTTAAAGATAGTAGTCCCTACCTGGGTTAAAGGTAGTAGTCCCTACCTGGGTTAAAGATAGTAGTCCCTACTTGGGTTAAAGATAGTAGTCACTACCTGGGTTAAAGATAGTAGTCCCTACTTGGGTTAAAGATAGTAGTCCCTACCTGGGTTAAAGATAGTAGTCACTACCTGGGTTAAAGATAGAAGTCACTACCTGGGTGAAATATAGTAGTCACTACCTGGGTTAAAGATAGTAGCCACTACCTGGGTTAAAGATAGTAGTCACTACCCTGGGTTAAAGATAGTAGTCACTACCTGGGTTAAAGATAGTAGTCACTACCTTGGTTAAAGATAGTAGTCCCTACCTGGGTGAAATATAGTAGTCACTACCTGGGTTAAAGGTAGTAGTCCCTACCTGGGTTAAAGATAGTAGTCACTACCTGGGTTAAAGATAGTAGTCACTACCTGGGTTAAAGATAGTAGTCCCTACCTGGGTTAAAGATAGTAGTCCCTACCTGGGTTAAAGATAGTAGTCGATACCTGGGTTAAAGATAGTAGTCACTACCTGGGTTAAACATAGTAGTCGATACCTGGGTTAAAGATAGTAGTCCCTACCTGGGTTAAAGATAGTAGTCCCTACCTGGGTTAAAGATAGTAGTCCCTACCTGGGTTAAAGGTAGTAGTCCCTACCTGGGTTAAAGGTAGTAGTCCCTACCTGGGTTAAAGATAGTAGTCGATACCTGGGTTAAAGGTAGTAGTCACTACCTGGGTTAAAGGTAGTAGTCACTACCTGGGTTAAAGGTATTAGTCCCTACCTGGGTTAAAGATAGTAGTCACTACCTGGGTTAAAGATAGTAGTCCCTACCTGGGTTAAAGATAGTAGTCACTACCTGGGTTAAAGATAGTAGTCACTACTTGGGTTAAAGATAGTAGCCACTACCTGGGTTAAAGGTAGTAGCCACTACTTGGGTTAAAGATAGTAGTCCCTACCTGGGTTAAAGATAGTAGTCCCTACCTGGGTTAAAGGTAGTAGTCACTACCTGGGTTAAAGATATTAGTCCCTACCTGGGTTAAAGATAGTAGTCCCTACCTGGGTTAAAGATAGTAGTCACTACCTGGGTTAAAGATAGTAGTCCCTTGCTGGGTTAAAGATAGTAGTCCCTACCTGGGTTAAAGATAATAGTCACTACTTGGGTTAAAGATAGTAGTCCCTACCTGGGTTAAAGATAGTAGTCCCTACCTGGGTTAAAGATAGTAGTCCCTACCTGGGTTAAAGTTAGAAGTCACTACCAGGGTTAAAGATAGTAGTCACTACCAGGGTTAAAGATAGTAGTCACTACCAGGGTTAAAGATAGTAGTCCCTACCTGGGTTAAAGATAGTAGTCCCTACCTGGGTTAAAGATAGTAGTCCCTACCTGGGTTAAAGGTAGTAGTCCCTACCTGGGTTAAAGGTAGTAGTCCCTACCTGGGTTAAAGATAGTAGTCGATACCTGGGTTAAAGGTAGTAGTCACTACCTGGGTTAAAGGTAGTAGTCACTACCTGGGTTAAAGGTATTAGTCCCTACCTGGGTTAAAGATAGTAGTCACTACCTGGGTTAAAGATAGTAGTCCCTACCTGGGTTAAAGATAGTAGTCACTACCTGGGTTAAAGATAGTAGTCACTACTTGGGTTAAAGATAGTAGCCACTACCTGGGTTAAAGGTAGTAGCCACTACTTGGGTTAAAGATAGTAGTCCCTACCTGGGTTAAATATAGTAGTCACTACCTGGGTTAAAGATATTAGTCCCTACCTGGGTTAAAGATAGTAGTCCCTACCTGGGTTAAAGATAGTAGTCACTACCTGGGTTAAAGATAGTAGTCCCTTCCTGGGTTAAATATAGTAGTCCCTACCTGGGTTAAAGATAATAGTCACTACTTGGGTTAAAGATAGTAGTCCCTACCTGGGTTAAAGATAGTAGTCCCTACCTGGGTTAAAGATAGTAGTCCCTACCTGGGTTAAAGTTAGAAGTCACTACCAGGGTTAAAGATAGTAGTCACTACCAGGGTTAAAGATAGTAGTCACTACCAGGGTTAAAGATAGTAGTCCCTACCTGGGTTAAAGATAGTAGTCCCTACCTGGGTTAAAGATAGTAGTCCCTACCTGGGTTAAAGATAGTAGTCACTACCAGGGTTAAAGATAGTAGTCCCTACCTGGGTTAAAGATGGTAGTCCCTACCTGGGTTAAAGATAGTAGTCCCTACCTGGGTTAAAGATAGTAGTCACTACCTGGGTTAAAGATAGTAGTCCCTACCTGGGTTAAAGATAGTAGTCCCTACCTGGGTTAAAGATAGTAGTCCCTACCTGGGTTAAAGATAGTAGTCACTACCTGGGTTAAAGATAGTAGTCACTACTTGGGTTAAAGATAGTAGTCACTACCTGGGTTAAAGATAGTAGTCGATACCTGGGTTAAAGATAGTAGTCCCTACCTGGGTTAAAGATAGTAGTCCCTACCTGGGTTAAAGATAGTAGTAACTACCTGGGTTAAAGATAGTAGTCCCTACCTGGGTTAAAGATAGTAGTCCCTACCTGGGTTAAAGATAGTAGTCGATACCTGGGTTAAAGATAGTAGTCACTACCTGGGTTAAAGATAGTAGTCCCTACCTGGGTTAAAGATAGTAGACCCTACCTGGGTTAAAGATAGTAGTCCCTACCTGGGTTAAAGATAGTAGTCACTACCTGGGTTAAAGGTAGTAGTCACTACCTGGGTTAAAGATAGTAGTCACTATCTGGGTTAAAGATAGTAGTCACTACCTGGGTTAAAGATAGAAATCCCTACCTTGGTTAAAGATAGTAGTCCCTACCTGGGTTAAAGATAGTAGTCCCTACCTGGGTTAAAGATAGTAGTCACTACCTGGGTTAAAGGTAGTAGTCACTACCTGGGTTAAAGATAGTAGTCACTACCTGGGTTAAAGATAGTAGTCACTACCTGGGTTAAAGATAGAAATCCCTACCTTGGTTAAAGATAGTAGTCCCTACCTGGGTTAAAGATAGTAGTCCCTACCTGGGTTAAAGATAGTAGTCCCTACCTGGGTTAAAGATAGTAGTCCCTACCTGGGTTAAAGATAGTAGTCGATACCTGGGTTAAAGATAGTAGTCCCTACCTGGGTTAAAGATAGTAGTCCCTACCTGGGTTAAAGATAGTAGTCACTACCTGGGTTAAAGATAGTAGTCCCTACCTGGGTTAAAGATAGTAGTCCCTACCTGGGTTAAAGATAGTAGTCGATACCTGGGTTAAAGATAGTAGTCACTACCTGGGTTAAAGATAGTAGTCCCTACCTGGGTTAAAGATAGTAGTCCCTACCTGGGTTAAAGATAGTAGTCCCTACCTGGGTTAAAGATAGTAGTCACTACCTGGGTTAAAGGTAGTAGTCACTACCTGGGTTAAAGATAGTAGTCACTATCTGGGTTAAATATAGTAGTCACTACCTGGGTTAAAGATAGAAATCCCTACCTTGGTTAAAGATAGTAGTCCCTACCTGGGTTAAAGATAGTAGTCCCTACCTGGGTTAAAGATAGTAGTCACTACCTGGGTTAAAGGTAGTAGTCACTACCTGGGTTAAAGATAGTAGTCACTACCTGGGTTAAAGATAGTAGTCACTACCTGGGTTAAAGATAGTAGTCACTACTTGGGTTAAAGATAGTAGTCACTACCTGGGTTAAAGATAGTAGTCGATACCTGGGTTAAAGATAGTAGTCCCTACCTGGGTTAAAGGTAGTAGTCACTACCTGGGTTAAAGATAGTAGTCACTACCTGGGTTAAAGATAGTAGTCACTACCTGGGTTAAAGATAGTAGTCACTACTTGGGTTAAAGATAGTAGTCACTACCTGGGTTAAAGATAGTAGTCGATACCTGGGTTAAAGATAGTAGTCCCTACCTGGGTTAAAGATAGTAGTCCCTACCTGGGTTAAAGATAGTAGTCACTACCTGGGTTAAAGATAGTAGTCACTACCTGGGTTAAAGATAGTAGTCCCTACCTGGGTTAAAGATAGTAGTCACTACCTGGGTTAAAGGTAGTAGTCCCTACCTGGGTTAAAGATAGTAGTCCCTACTTGGGTTAAAGATAGTAGTCCCTACCTGGGTTAAAGATAGTAGTCCCTACCTGGGTTAAAGATAATAGTCACTACCAGGGTTAAAGATAGTAGTCACTACCTGGGTTAAACATAGTAGTCACTACCTGGGTTAAAGATAGTAGTCCCTACCTGGGTTAAAGATAATAGTCACTACCAGGGTTAAAGATAGTAGTCCCTACCTGGGTTAAAGATAATAGTCACTACCAGGGTTAAAGATAGTAGTCACTACCTGGGTTAAAGATAGAAGTCCCTACCTGGGTTAAAGGTAGTAGTCCCTACCTGGGTTAAAGATAGTAGTCCCTACTTGGGTTAAAGATAGTAGTCCCTACCTGGGTTAAAGGTAGTAGTCCCTACCTGGGTTAAAGATAGTAGTCCCTACCTGGGTTAAAGATAGTAGTCCCTACCTGGGTTAAAGATAGTAGTCCCTACCTGGGTTAAAGATAGTAGTCCCTACCTGGGTTAAAGATAGTAGTCCCTACCTGGGTTAAAGATAGTAGTCCCTACCTGGGTTAAAGATAGTAGTCCCTACCTGGGTTAAAGATAGTAGTCATTACCTGGGTTAAAGATAGTAGTCCCTACCTGGGTTAAAGATAGTAGTCACTACCTGGGTTAAAGATAGTAGTCACTACCTGGGTTAAAGATAGTAGTCCCTACCTGGGTTAAAGATAATAGTCCCTACCTGGGTTAAAGATAGTAGTCACTACCTGGGTTAAAGATAGTAGTCACTACCTGGGTTAAAGATAGTCCCTACCTGGGTTAAAGATAGAAGTCCCTACCTGGGTTAAAGATAGTAGTCCCTACCTGGGTTAAAGATAGTAGTCCCTACCTGGATTAAAGATAGTAGTCCCTACCTGGGTTAAAGATAGTAGTCCCTACCTGGGTTAAAGGTAGTAGTCCCTACCTGGGTTAAAGATAGTAGTCCCTACTTGGGTTAAAGATAGTAGTCACTACCTGGGTTAAAGATAGTAGTCCCTACTTGGGTTAAAGATAGTAGTCCCTACCTGGGTTAAAGATAGTAGTCACTACCTGGGTTAAAGATAGAAGTCACTACCTGGGTGAAATATAGTAGTCACTACCTGGGTTAAAGATAGTAGCCACTACCTGGGTTAAAGATAGTAGTCACTACCCTGGGTTAAAGATAGTAGTCACTACCTGGGTTAAAGATAGTAGTCACTACCTTGGTTAAAGATAGTAGTCCCTACCTGGGTGAAATATAGTAGTCACTACCTGGGTTAAAGGTAGTAGTCCCTACCTGGGTTAAAGATAGTAGTCACTACCTGGGTTAAAGATAGTAGTCACTACCTGGGTTAAAGATAGTAGTCCCTACCTGGGTTAAAGATAGTAGCCACTACCTGGGTTAAAGATAGTAGTCCCTACCTGGGTGAAATATAGTAGTCACTACCTGGGTTAAAGATAGTAGCCACTACCTGGGTTAAAGGTAGTAGTCACTATCTGGGTTAAAGATAGTAGTCACTACCTGGGTTAAAGATAGTAGTCACTACCTGGGTTAAAGATAGTAGTCACTACCTGGGTTAAAGATAGTAGTCACTACCTGGGTTAAAGATAGTAGTCACTACCTGGGTTAAAGATAGTAGTCACTACCTGGGTTAAAGATAGTAGTCCCTACCTGGGTTAAAGGTAGTAGTCCCTACCTGGGTTAAAGATAGTAGTCCCTACCTGGGTTAAAGATAGTAGTCCCTACCTGGGTTAAAGATAGTAGTCACTACCTGGGTTAAAGATAGTAGTCCCTACCTGGGTTAAAGATAGTAGTCACTACCTGGGTTAAAGATAGTAGTCACTACCTGGGTTAAAGATAGTAGTCCCTACCTGGGTTAAAGATAGTAGTCACTACCTGGGTTAAAGATAGTAGTCACTACCTGGGTTAAAGATAGTAGTCCCTACCTGGGTTAAAGATAGTAGTCACTACCTGGGTTAAAGATAGTAGTCACTACCTGGGTTAAAGATAGTAGTCCCTACCTGGGTTAAAGATAGTAGTCACTACCTGGGTTAAAGATAGTAGTCACTACCTGGGTTAAAGATAGTAGTCACTACCTGGGTTAAAGATAGTAGTCACTACCTGGGTTAAAGATAGTAGTCACTACCTGGGTTAAAGATAGAAGTCACTACCTGGGTGAAATATAGTAGTCACTACCTGGGTTAAAGATAGTAGCCACTACCTGGGTTAAAGATAGTAGTCACTACCCTGGGTTAAAGATAGTAGTCACTACCTGGGTTAAAGATAGTAGTCACTACCTTGGTTAAAGATAGTAGTCCCTACCTGGGTGAAATATAGTAGTCACTACCTGGGTTAAAGGTAGTAGTCCCTACCTGGGTTAAAGATAGTAGTCACTACCTGGGTTAAAGATAGTAGCCACTACCTGGGTTAAAGATAGTAGTCCCTACCTGGGTTAAAGATAGTAGCCACTACCTGGGTTAAAGATAGTAGTCCCTACCTGGGTGAAATATAGTAGTCACTACCTGGGTTAAAGATAGTAGCCACTACCTGGGTTAAAGGTAGTAGTCAATATCTGGGTTAAAGATAGTAGTCACTACCTGGGTTAAAGATAGTAGTCACTACCTGGGTTAAAGATAGTAGTCACTACCTGGGTTAAAGATAGTAGTCACTACCTGGGTTAAAGATAGTAGTCACTACCTGGGTTAAAGATAGTAGTCCCTACCTGGGTTAAAGGTAGTAGTCCCTACCTGGGTTAAAGATAGTAGTCCCTACCTGGGTTAAAGATAGTAGTCCCTACCTGGGTTAAAGATAGTAGTCACTACCTGGGTTAAAGATAGTAGTCCCTACCTGGGTTAAAGATAGTAGTCACTACCTGGGTTAAAGATAGTAGTCACTACCTGGGTTAAAGATAGTAGTCCCTACCTGGGTTAAAGATAGTAGTCACTACCTGGGTTAAAGATAGTAGTCACTACCTGGGTTAAAGATAGTAGTCCCTACCTGGGTTAAAGATAGTAGTCACTACCTGGGTTAAAGATAGTAGTCACTACCTGGGTTAAAGATAGTAGTCCCTACCTGGGTTAAAGATAGTAGTCACTACCTGGGTTAAAGATAGTAGTCACTACCTGGGTTAAAGTTAGTAGTCACTACCTGGGTTAAAGATAGTAGTCACTACCTGGGTTAAAGATAGTAGTCCCTACCTGGGTTAAAGGTAGTAGTCACTACCTGGGTTAAAGATAGTAGTCCCTACCTGGGTTAAAGGTAGTAGTCCCTACCTGGGTTAAAGATAGTAGTCCCTACCTGGGTTAAAGGTAGTAGTCCCTACCTGGGTTAAAGATAGTAGTCCCTACCTGGGTTAAAGATAGTAGTCCCTACCTGGGTTAAAGGTAGTAATCCCTACCTGGGTTAAAGATAGTAGTCCCTACCTGGGTTAAAGATAGTAGTCCCTACCTGGGTTAAAGATAGTAGTCCCTACCTGGGTTAAAGATAGTAGTCCCTACCTGGGTTAAAGATAGTAGTCGATACCTGGGTTAAAGATAGTAGTCACTACTTGGGTTAAAGATAGTAGTCGATACCTGGGTTAAAGATAGTAGTCACTACCTGGGTTAAAGGTAGTAGTCCTTACCTGGGTTAAAGATAGTAGTCCCTACCTGGGTTAAAGATAGTAGTCGATACCTGGGTTAAAGATAGTAGTCACTACCTGGGTTAAAGATAGTAGTCGATACCTGGGTTAAAGATAGTAGTCCCTACCTGGGTTAAAGATAGTAGTCCCTACCTGGGTTAAAGATAGTAGTCCCTACCTGGGTTAAAGGTAGTAGTCCCTACCTGGGTTAAAGGTAGTAGTCCCTACCTGGGTTAAAGATAGTAGTCGATACCTGGGTTAAAGGTAGTAGTCACTACCTGGGTTAAAGGTAGTAGTCACTACCTGGGTTAAAGGTATTAGTCCCTACCTGGGTTAAAGATAGTAGTCACTACCTGGGTTAAAGATAGTAGTCCCTACCTGGGTTAAAGATAGTAGTCACTACCTGGGTTAAAGATAGTAGTCACTACTTGGGTTAAAGATAGTAGCCACTACCTGGGTTAAAGGTAGTAGCCACTACTTGGGTTAAAGATAGTAGTCCCTACCTGGGTTAAATATAGTAGTCACTACCTGGGTTAAAGATATTAGTCCCTACCTGGATTAAAGATAGTAGTCCCTACCTGGGTTAAAGATAGTAGTCACTACCTGGGTTAAAGATAGTAGTCCCTTCCTGGGTTAAAGATAGTAGTCCCTACCTGGGTTAAAGATAATAGTCACTACTTGGGTTAAAGATAGTAGTCCCTACCTGGGTTAAAGATAGTAGTCCCTACCTGGGTTAAAGATAGTAGTCCCTACCTGGGTTAAAGTTAGAAGTCACTACCAGGGTTAAAGATAGTAGTCACTACCAGGGTTAAAGATAGTAGTCACTACCAGGGTTAAAGATAGTAGTCCCTACCTGGGTTAAAGATAGTAGTCCCTACCTGGGTTAAAGATAGTAGTCCCTACCTGGGTTAAAGATAGTAGTCACTACCAGGGTTAAAGATAGTAGTCCCTACCTGGGTTAAAGATGGTAGTCCCTACCTGGGTTAAAGATAGTAGTCCCTACCTGGGTTAAAGATAGTAGTCACTACCTGGGTTAAAGATAGTAGTCCCTGCCTGGGTTAAAGATAGTAGTCCCTACCTGGGTTAAAGATAGTAGTCCCTACCTGGGTTAAAGATAGTAGTCACTACCTGGGTTAAAGATAGTAGTCACTACTTGGGTTAAAGATAGTAGTCACTACCTGGGTTAAAGATAGTAGTCGATACCTGGGTTAAAGATAGTAGTCCCTACCTGGGTTAAAGATAGTAGTCCCTACCTGGGTTAAAGATAGTAGTAACTACCTGGGTTAAAGATAGTAGTCCCTACCTGGGTTAAAGATAGTAGTCCCTACCTGGGTTAAAGATAGTAGTCGATACCTGGGTTAAAGATAGTAGTCACTACCTGGGTTAAAGATAGTAGTCCCTACCTGGGTTAAAGATAGTAGACCCTACCTGGGTTAAAGATAGTAGTCCCTACCTGGGTTAAAGATAGTAGTCACTACCTGGGTTAAAGGTAGTAGTCACTACCTGGGTTAAAGATAGTAGTCACTATCTGGGTTAAAGATAGTAGTCACTACCTGGGTTAAAGATAGAAATCCCTACCTTGGTTAAAGATAGTAGTCCCTACCTGGGTTAAAGATAGTAGTCCCTACCTGGGTTAAAGATAGTAGTCACTACCTGGGTTAAAGGTAGTAGTCACTACCTGGGTTAAAGATAGTAGTCACTACCTGGGTTAAAGATAGTAGTCACTACCTGGGTTAAAGATAGAAATCCCTACCTTGGTTAAAGATAGTAGTCCCTACCTGGGTTAAAGATAGTAGTCCCTACCTGGGTTAAAGATAGTAGTCCCTACCTGGGTTAAAGATAGTAGTCCCTACCTGGGTTAAAGATAGTAGTCGATACCTGGGTTAAAGATAGTAGTCCCTACCTGGGTTAAAGATAGTAGTCCCTACCTGGGTTAAAGATAGTAGTCACTACCTGGGTTAAAGATAGTAGTCCCTACCTGGGTTAAAGATAGTAGTCCCTACCTGGGTTAAAGATAGTAGTCGATACCTGGGTTAAAGATAGTAGTCACTACCTGGGTTAAAGATAGTAGTCCCTACCTGGGTTAAAGATAGTAGTCCCTACCTGGGTTAAAGATAGTAGTCCCTACCTGGGTTAAAGATAGTAGTCACTACCTGGGTTAAAGGTAGTAGTCACTACCTGGGTTAAAGATAGTAGTCACTATCTGGGTTAAAGATAGTAGTCACTACCTGGGTTAAAGATAGAAATCCCTACCTTGGTTAAAGATAGTAGTCCCTACCTGGGTTAAAGATAGTAGTCCCTACCTGGGTTAAAGATAGTAGTCACTACCTGGGTTAAAGGTAGTAGTCACTACCTGGGTTAAAGATAGTAGTCACTACCTGGGTTAAAGATAGTAGTCACTACCTGGGTTAAAGATAGTAGTCACTACTTGGGTTAAAGATAGTAGTCACTACCTGGGTTAAAGATAGTAGTCGATACCTGGGTTAAAGATAGTAGTCCCTACCTGGGTTAAAGATAGTAGTCCCTACCTGGGTTAAAGGTAGTAGTCACTACCTGGGTTAAAGATAGTAGTCCCTACCTGGGTTAAAGATAGTAGTCCCTACCTGGGTTAAAGATAGTAGTCGATACCTGGGTTAAAGATAGTAGTCACTACCTGGGTTAAAGATAGTAGTCACTACCTGGGTTAAAGGTAGTAGTCACTACCTGGGTTAACGATAGTAGTCACTATCTGGGTTAAAGATAGTAGTCACTACCTGGGTTAAAGATAGAAATCCCTACCTTGGTTAAAGATAGTAGTCCCTACCTGGGTTAAAGATAGTAGTCCCTACCTGGGTTAAAGATAGTAGTCACTAACTGGGTTAAAGGTAGTAGTCACTACCTGGGTTAAAGATAGTAGTCACTACCTGGGTTAAAGATAGTAGTCACTACCTGGGTTAAAGATAGAAATCCCTACCTTGGTTAAAGATAGTAGTCCCTACCTGGGTTAAAGATAGTAGTCCCTACCTGGGTTAAAGATAGTAGTCCCTACCTGGGTTAAAGATAGTAGTCCCTACCTGGGTTAAAGATAGTAGTCGATACCTGGGTTAAAGATAGTAGTCCCTACCTGGGTTAAAGATAGTAGTCCCTACCTGGGTTAAAGATAGTAGTCACTACCTGGGTTAAAGATAGTAGTCCCTACCTGGGTTAAAGATAGTAGTCCCTACCTGGGTTAAAGATAGTAGTCGATACCTGGGTTAAAGATAGTAGTCACTACCTGGGTTAAAGATAGTAGTCCCTACCTGGGTTAAAGATAGTAGTCCCTACCTGGGTTAAAGATAGTAGTCCCTACCTGGGTTAAAGATAGTAGTCACTACCTGGGTTAAAGGTAGTAGTCACTACCTGGGTTAAAGATAGTAGTCACTATCTGGGTTAAAGATAGTAGTCACTACGTGGGTTAAAGATAGAAATCCCTACCTTGGTTAAAGATAGTAGTCCCTACCTGGGTTAAAGATAGTAGTCCCTACCTGGGTTAAAGATAGTAGTCACTACCTGGGTTAAAGGTAGTAGTCACTACCTGGGTTAAAGATAGTAGTCACTACCTGGGTTAAAGATAGTAGTCACTACCTGGGTTAAAGATAGAAATCCCTACCTTGGTTAAAGATAGTAGTCCCTACCTGGGTTAAAGATAGTAGTCCCTACCTGGGTTAAAGATAGTAGTCCCTACCTGGGTTAAAGATAGTAGTCCCTACCTGGGTTAAAGATAGTAGTCACTACCTGGGTTAAAGATAGTAGTCACTATCTGGGTTAAAGATAGTAGTCACTACCTGGGTGAAAGATAGTAGTCCCTACCTGGGTTAAAGATAGTAGTCCCTACCTGGGTTAAAGATAGTAGTCCCTACCTGGGTTAAAGATAGTAGTCCCTACCTGGTTTAAAGATAGTAGTCGATACCTGGGTTAAAGATAGTAGTCCCTACCTGGGTTAAAGATAGTAGTCACTACCTGGGTTAAAAATAGTAGTCACTACCTGGGTTAAAGATAGTAGTCCCTACCTGGGTTAAAGATAGTAGTCACTACCTGGGTTAAAGATAGTAGTCCCTACCTGGGTTAAAGATAGTAGTCACTACCTGGGTTAAAGATAGTAGTCACTACCTGGGTTAAAGATAGTAGTCCCTACCTGGGTTAAAGATAGTCACTACCTGGGCTAAAGATAGTAGTCCCTACATGGGTTAAAGATAGTAGACACTACCTGGGTTAAAGATAGTAGTCACTACTTGGGTTAAAGATAGTAGTCACTACCTGGGTTAAAGATAGTAGTCACTACCTGGGTTAAAGATAGTAGTCACTACCTGGGTTAAAGATAGTAGTCCCTACCTGGGTTAAAGATAGTAGTCACTACCTGGGTTAAAGATAGTAGTCACTACCTGGGTTAAAGATAGTAGTCGATACCTGGGTTAAAGATAGTAGTCACGACCTGGGTTAAAGATAGTAGTCACTACCTGGGTTAAAGATAGTAGTCACTACTTGGGTTAAAGATAGTAGTCACTACTTGGGTTAAAGATAGTAGTCCCTACCTGGGTTAAAGATAGTAGTCACTACCTGGGTTAAAGATAGTAGTCCCTACCTGGGTTAAAGATAGTAGTCACTACCTTGGTTAAAGATAGTAGTCACTACCTGGGTTAAAGATAGTAGTCCCTACCTGGGTTAAAGATAGTAGTCCCTACCTGGGTTAAAGATAGTAGTCACTACTTGGGTTAAAGATAGTAGTCACTACCTGGGTTAAAGATAGTAGTCGATACCTGGGTTAAAGATAGTAGTCCCTACCTGGGTTAAAGATAGTAGTCCCTACCTGGGTTAAAGATAGTAGTCCCTACCTGGGTTAAAGATAGTAGTCCCTACCTGGGTTAAAGATAGTAGTCGATACCTGGGTTAAAGATAGTAGTCCCTACCTGGGTTAAAGATAGTCACTACCTGGGTTAAAGATAGTAGTCACTACCTGGGTTAAAGATAGTAGTCACTACCTTGGTTAAAGATAGTAGTCACTACTTGGGTTAAAGATAGTAGTCACTATCAGGGTTAAAGATAGTAGTCCCTACCTGGGTTAAAGATAGTAGTCACTACCTGGGTTAAAGATAGTAGTCACTACCTGGGTTAAAGATAGTAGTCCCTACCTGGGTTAAAGATAGTAGTCCCTACCTGGGTTAAAGGTAGTAGTCACTACCAGGGTTAAAGATAGTAGTCCCTACGTGGGTTAAAGATAGTAGTCACTACCTGGGTTAAAGATAGTAGTCCCTACCTGGGTTAAAGATAGTAGTCCCTACCTGGGTTAAAGGTAGTAGTCACTACCAGGGTTAAAGATAGTAGTCACTACCTGGGTTAAAGATAGTAGTCACTACCTGGGTTAAAGGTAGTAGTCACTACCTGGGTTAAAGATAGTAGTCACTACCAGGGTTAAAGATAGTAGTCCCTACCTGGGTTAAAGATAGTAGTCCCTACCTGGGTTAAAGGTAGTAGTCACTACCAGGGTTAAAGGTAGTAGTCACTACCAGGGTTAAAGATAGTAGTCACTACCTGGGTTAAAGATAGTAGTCACTGCCAGGGTTAAAGATAGTAGTCCCTACCTGGGTTAAAGGTAGTAGTCACTACCAGGGTTAAAGATAGTAGTCCCTACCTGGGTTAAAGATAGTAGTCCCTACCTGGGTTAAAGATAGTAGTCCCTACCTGGGTTAAAGATAGTAGTCCCTACCTTGGTTAATGGTAGTAGTCACTACCAGGGTTAAAGATAGTAGTCCCTACCTGGTTTAAAGATAGTAGTCACTACCTGGGTTAAAGATAGTAGTCCCTACCTGGGTTAAAGATAGTAGTCCCTACCTGGGTTAAAGATAGTAGTCCCTACCTGGGTTAAAGATAGTAGTCCCTACCTGGGTTAAAGATAGTAGTCGATACCTGGGTTAAAGATAGTAGTCCCTACCTGGGTTAAAGGTAGTAGTCACTACCTGGGTTAAAGATAGTAGTCACTACCTGGGTTAAAGATAGAAGTCCCTACCTGGGTTAAAGATAGTAGTCCCTACCTGGGTTAAAGATAGTAGTCCCTACCTGGGTTAAAGATAGTAGTCCCTACCTGGGTTAAAGATAGAAGTCCCTACCTGGGTTAAAGATAGTAGTCCCTACCTGGGTTAAAGATAGTAGTCCCTACTTGGGTTAAAGATAGTAGTCACTACCTGGGTTAAAGATAGTAGTCACTACCAGGGTTAAAGATAGTAGTCCCTACCTGGGTTAAAGATAGTAGTCCCTACCTGGGTTAAAGATAGTAGTCCCTACCTGGGTTAAAGATAGTAGTCCCTACCTGGGTTAAAGATAGTAGTCGATACCTGGGTTAAAGATAGTAGTCACTACCTGGGTTAAAGATAGTAGTCACTACCAGGGTTAAAGATAGTAGTCCCTACCTGGGTTAAAGATAGTAGTCACTACCTGGGTTAAAGGTAGTAGTCCCTACCTGGGTTAAAGATAGTAGTCCCTACCAGGGTTAAAGATAGTAGTCCCTACCTGGGTTAAAGATAGTAGTCCCTACCTGGGTTAAAGATAGTAGTCACTACCTGGGTTAAAGGTAGTAGTCCCTACCTGGGTTAAAGATAGTAGTCCCTACCAGGGTTAAAGATAGTAGTCCCTACCTGGGTTAAAGGTAGTAGTCCCTACCTGGGTTAAAGATAGTAGTCACTACCAGGGTTAAAGATAGTAGTCCCTACCTGGGTTAAAGATAGTAGTCGATACCTGGGTTAAAGATAGTAGTCACTACCTGGGTTAAAGATAGTAGTCACTACCTGGGTTAAAGATAGTAGTCCCTACCTGGGTTAAAGATAGTAGTCCCTACCTGGGTTAAAGATAGTAGTCCCTACCTGGGTTAAAGATAGTAGTCACTACCTGGGTTAAAGATAGTAGTCACTACCTGGGTTAAAGATAGTAGTCCCTACCTGGGTTAAAGATAGTAGTCCCTACCTGGGTTAAAGATAGTAGTCGATACCTGGGTTAAAGATAGTAGTCACTACTTGGGTTAAAGATAGTAGTCACTACCTGGGTTAAAGATAGTAGTCCCTACCTGGGTTAAAGATAGTAGTCCCTACCTGGGTTAAAGATAGTAGTCCCTACCTGGGTTAAAGATAGTAGTCCCTACCTGGGTTAAAGATAGTAGTCCCTACCTGGGTTAAAGATAGTAGTCGATACCAGGGTTAAAGATAGTAGTCCCTACCTGGGTTAAAGATAGTAGTCGATACCTGGGTTAAAGATAGTAGTCACTACCAGGGTTAAAGATAGTAGTCCCTACCTGGGTTAAAGATAGTAGTCGATACCTGGGTTAAAGATAGTAGTCCCTACCTGGGTTAAAGATAGTAGTCACTACCAGGGTTAAAGATAGTAGTCCCTACCTGGGTTAAAGATAGTAGTCGATACCTGGGTTAAAGATAGTAGTCCCTACCTGGGTTAAAGATAGTAGTCCCTACCTGGGTTAAAGATAGTAGTCACTACCAGGGTTAAAGATAGTAGTCCCTACCTGGGTTAAAGATAGTAGTCCCTACCTGGGTTAAAGATAGTAGTCCCTACCTGGGTTAAAGATAGTAGTCCCTACCTGGGTTAAAGATAGAAGTCACTACCCTGTTTTAAAGATAGTAGTCCCTACCTGGGTTAAAGATAGTAGTCCCTACCTTGGTTAAAGATAGTAGTCACTACCCTGTTTTAAAGATAGTAGTCACTACCCTGGGTTAAAGATAGTAGTCACTACCTGGGTTAAAGATAGTAGTCACTACCTGGGTTAAAGATAGTAGTCACTACCTGGGTTAAAGATAGTAGTCACTACCCTGTTTTAAAGATAGTAGTCGATACCTGGGTTAAAGATAGTAGTCCCTACCTGGGTTAAAGATAGTAGTCACTACCCTGTTTTAAAGATAGTAGTCACTACCCTGGGTTAAAGATAGTAGTCCCTACCTGGGTTAAAGATAGTAGTCACTACCTGGGTTAAAGATAGTAGTCACTACCTGGGTTAAAGATAGTAGTCACTACCTGGGTTAAAGATAGTAGTCGATACCTGGGTTAAAGATAGTAGTCCCTACCTGGGTTAAAGATAGTAGTCACTACCTGGGTTAAAGATAGTAGTCACTACCTGGGTTAAAGATAGTAGTCCCTACCTGGGTTAAAGATAGTAGTCCCTACCTGGGTTAAAGATAGTAGTCCCTACCTGGGTTAAAGATAGTAGTCACTACCAGGGTTAAAGATAGTAGTCCCTACCTGGGTTAAAGATAGTAGTCGATACCTGGGTTAAAGATAGTAGTCCCTACCTGGGTTAAAGATAGTAGTCCCTACCTGGGTTAAAGATAGTAGTCCCTACCTGGGTTAAAGATAGTAGTCGATACCTGGGTTAAAGATAGTAGTCCCTACCTGGGTTAAAGATAGTAGTCCCTACCTGGGTTAAAGATAGTAGTCACTACCTGGGTTAAAGATAGTAGTCACTACCCTGTTTTAAAGATAGTAGTCACTACCCTGGGTTAAAGATAGTAGTCACTACCTGGGTTAAAGATAGTAGTCACTACCTGGGTTAAAGATAGTAGTCCCTACCTGGGTTAAAGATAGTAGTCCCTACCTGGGTTAAAGATAGTAGTCACTACCTGGGTTAAAGATAGTAGTCACTACCTGGGTTAAAGATAGTAGTTACTACCTGGGTTAAAGATAGTAGTCACTACGTGGGTTAAAGATAGTAGTCCCTACCTGGGTTAAAGATAGTAGTCCCTACCTGGGTTAAAGATAGTAGTCCGTACCTGGGTTAAAGATAGTAGTCACTACCTGGGTTAAAGATAGTAGTCACTACCTGGGTTAAAGATAGTAGTCACTACCAGGGTTAAAGATAGTAGTCCCTACCTGGGTTAAAGATAGTCACTACCTGGGTTAAAGATAGTAGTCACTACCTGGGTTAAAGATAGTAGTCACTACCAGGGTTAAAGATAGTAGTCACTACCTGGGTTAAAGATAGTAGTCACTACTTGGGTTAAAGATAGTAGTCCCTACCTGGGTTAAAGATAGTCACTACCTGGGTTAAAGATAGTAGTCACTACCTGGGTTAAAGATAGTCACTACCTGGGTTAAAGATAGTAGTCACTACCAGGGTTAAAGATAGTAGTCCCTACCTGGGTTAAAGATAGTAGTCCCTACCTGGGTTAAAGATAGTAGTCACTACCTGGGTTAAAGATAGTAGTCACTACCCTGGGTTAAAGATAGTAGTCACTACCTGGGTTAAAGATAGTCCCTACCTGGGTTAAAGATAGTAGTCCCTACCTGGGTTAAAGATAGTAGTCCCTACCTGGGTTAAAGATAGTCACTACCTGGGTTAAAAATAGTAGTCACTACCTGGGTTAAAGATAGTAGTCCCTACCTGGGTTAAAGATAGTAGTCACTACCTGGGTTAAAGATAGTAGTCACTACCTGGGTTAAAGATAGAAGTCACTACCCTGGGTTAAAGATAGTAGTCACTACCTGGGTTAAAGATAGTAGTCACTACCTGGGTTAAAGATAGTAGTCCCTACCTGGGTTAAAGATAGTAGTCACTACCTGGGTGAAATATAGTAGTCACTACCTGGGTTAAAGATAGTAGTCCCTACCTGGGTTAAAGATAGTAGTCCCTACCTGGGTTAAAGATAGTAGTCACTACCCTGGGTTAAAGATAGTAGTCACTACCTGGGTTAAAGACAGTCACTACCTGGGTTAAAGATAGTAGTCACTACCTGGGTTAAAGATAGTAGTCCCTACTTGGGTTAAAGATAGTAGTCACTACCTGGGTTAAAGATAGTCCCTACCTGGGTTAAAGATAGAAGTCCCTACCTGGGTTAAAGATAGTAGTCCCTACCTGGGTTAAAGATAGTAGTCCCTACCTGGGTTAAAGATAGTAGTCACTACCTGGGTTAAAGATAGTAGTCACTACCTGGGTTAAAGATAGTAGTCCCTACCTGGGTTAAAGATAGTAGTCACTACCTGGGTTAAAGGTAGTAGTCCCTACCTGGGTTAAAGATAGTAGTCCCTACTTGGGTTAAAGATAGTAGTCCCTACCTGGGTTAAAGATAGTAGTCCCTACCTGGGTTAAAGATAATAGTCCCTACCTGGGTTAAAGATAGAAGTCCCTACCTGGGTTAAAGGTAGTAGTCCCTACCTGGGTTAAAGATAGTAGTCCCTACTTGGGTTAAAGATAGTAGTCCCTACCTGGGTTAAAGATAGTAGTCCCTACCTGGGTTAAAGATAGTAGTCATTACCTGGGTTAAAGATAGTAGTCCCTACCTGGGTTAAAGATAGTAGTCACTACCTGGGTTAAAGATAGTAGTCACTACCTGGGTTAAAGATAGTAGTCCCTACCTGGGTTAAAGATAATAGTCCCTACCTGGGTTAAAGATAGTAGTCACTACCTGGGTTAAAGATAGTAGTCACTAGCTGGGTTAAAGATAGTCCCTACCTGGGTTAAAGATAGAAGTCCCTACCTGGGTTAAAGATAGTAGTCCCTACCTGGGTTAAAGATAGTAGTCCCTACCTGGATTAAAGATAGTAGTCCCTACCTGGGTTAAAGATAGTAGTCCCTACCTGGGTTAAAGGTAGTAGTCCCTACCTGGGTTAAAGATAGTAGTCCCTACTTGGGTTAAAGATAGTAGTCACTACCTGGGTTAAAGATAGTAGTCCCTACTTGGGTTAAAGATAGTAGTCCCTACCTGGGTTAAAGATAGTAGTCACTACCTGGGTTAAAGATAGTAGTCCCTACCTGGGTTAAAGATAGTAGTCCCTACCTGGGTTAAAGATAGTAGTCCCTACCTGGGTTAAAGATAGTAGTCACTACCTGGGTTAAAGATAGAAGTCACTACCTGGGTGAAATATAGTAGTCACTACCTGGGTTAAAGATAGTAGCCACTACCTGGGTTAAAGATAGTAGTCACTACCCTGGGTTAAAGATAGTAGTCACTACCTGGGTTAAAGATAGTAGTCACTACCTTGGTTAAAGATAGTAGTCCCTACCTGGGTGAAATATAGTAGTCACTACCTGGGTTAAAGATAGTAGTCCCTACCTGGGTTAAAGATAGTAGTCCCTACCTGGGTTAAAGATAGAAGTCCCTACCTGGGTTAAAGGTAGTAGTCCCTACCTGGGTTAAAGATAGTAGTCACTACCTGGGTTAAAGATAGTAGTCCCTACCTCGGTGAAATATAGTAGTCACTACCTGGGTTAAAGATAGTAGCCACTACCTGGGTTAAAGGTAGTAGTCACTATCTGGGTTAAAGATAGTAGTCCCTACCTGGGTTGAAGATAGTAGTCACTACCTGGGTTAAAGATAGTAGTCACTACCTGGGTTAAAGGTAGTAGTCACTACCTGGGTTAAAGATAGTAGTCGATACCTGGGTTAAAGATAGTAGTCACTACCTGGGTTAAAGATAGTAGTCACTACTTGGGTTAAAGATAGTAGTCCCTACCTGGGTTAAAGATAGTAGTCACTACCTGGGTTAAAGATAGTAGTCACTACCTGGGTTAAAGATAGTAGTCACTACCAGGGTTAAAGATAGTAGTCCCTACCTGGGTTAAAGATAGTCACTACCTGGGTTAAAGATAGTAGTCACTACCTGGGTTAAAGATAGTAGTCACTACCAGGGTTAAAGATAGTAGTCACTACCTGGGTTAAAGATAGTAGTCACTACTTGGGTTAAAGATAGTAGTCCCTACCTGGGTTAAAGATAGTCACTACCTGGGTTAAAGATAGTAGTCACTACCTGGGTTAAAGATAGTCACTACCTGGGTTAAAGATAGTAGTCACTACCAGGGTTAAAGATAGTAGTCCCTACCTTGGTTAATGGTAGTAGTCACTACCAGGGTTAAAGATAGTAGTCCCTACCTGGTTTAAAGATAGTAGTCACTACCTGGGTTAAAGATAGTAGTCCCTACCTGGGTTAAAGATAGTAGTCCCTACCTGGGTTAAAGATAGTAGTCCCTACCTGGGTTAAAGATAGTAGTCCCTACCTGGGTTAAAGATAGTAGTCGATACCTGGGTTAAAGATAGTAGTCCCTACCTGGGTTAAAGGTAGTAGTCACTACCTGGGTTAAAGATAGTAGTCACTACCTGGGTTAAAGATAGAAGTCCCTACCTGGGTTAAAGATAGTAGTCCCTACCTGGGTTAAAGATAGTAGTCCCTACCTGGGTTAAAGATAGTAGTCCCTACCTGGGTTAAAGATAGAAGTCCCTACCTGGGTTAAAGATAGTAGTCCCTACCTGGGTTAAAGATAGTAGTCCCTACTTGGGTTAAAGATAGTAGTCACTACCTGGGTTAAAGATAGTAGTCACTACCAGGGTTAAAGATAGTAGTCCCTACCTGGGTTAAAGATAGTAGTCCCTACCTGGGTTAAAGATAGTAGTCCCTACCTGGGTTAAAGATAGTAGTCCCTACCTGGGTTAAAGATAGTAGTCGATACCTGGGTTAAAGATAGTAGTCACTACCTGGGTTAAAGATAGTAGTCACTACCAGGGTTAAAGATAGTAGTCCCTACCTGGGTTAAAGATAGTAGTCACTACCTGGGTTAAAGGTAGTAGTCCCTACCTGGGTTAAAGATAGTAGTCCCTACCAGGGTTAAAGATAGTAGTCCCTACCTGGGTTAAAGATAGTAGTCCCTACCTGGGTTAAAGATAGTAGTCACTACCTGGGTTAAAGGTAGTAGTCCCTACCTGGGTTAAAGATAGTAGTCCCTACCAGGGTTAAAGATAGTAGTCCCTACCTGGGTTAAAGGTAGTAGTCCCTACCTGGGTTAAAGATAGTAGTCACTACCAGGGTTAAAGATAGTAGTCCCTACCTGGGTTAAAGATAGTAGTCGATACCTGGGTTAAAGATAGTAGTCACTACCTGGGTTAAAGATAGTAGTCACTACCTGGGTTAAAGATAGTAGTCCCTACCTGGGTTAAAGATAGTAGTCCCTACCTGGGTTAAAGATAGTAGTCCCTACCTGGGTTAAAGATAGTAGTCACTACCTGGGTTAAAGATAGTAGTCACTACCTGGGTTAAAGATAGTAGTCCCTACCTGGGTTAAATATAGTAGTCCCTACCTTGGTTAAAGATAGTAGTCGATACCTGGGTTAAAGATAGTAGTCACTACTTGGGTTAAAGATAGTAGTCACTACCTGGGTTAAAGATAGTAGTCCCTACCTGGGTTAAAGATAGTAGTCCCTACCTGGGTTAAAGATAGTAGTCCCTACCTGGGTTAAAGATAGTAGTCCCTACCTGGGTTAAAGATAGTAGTCCCTACCTGGGTTAAAGATAGTAGTCGATACCAGGGTTAAAGATAGTAGTCCCTACCTGGGTTAAAGATAGTAGTCGATACCTGGGTTAAAGATAGTAGTCACTACCAGGGTTAAAGATAGTAGTCCCTACCTGGGTTAAAGATAGTAGTCGATACCTGGGTTAAAGATAGTAGTCCCTACCTGGGTTAAAGATAGTAGTCACTACCAGGGTTAAAGATAGTAGTCCCTACCTGGGTTAAAGATAGTAGTCGATACCTGGGTTAAAGATAGTAGTCCCTACCTGGGTTAAAGATAGTAGTCCCTACCTGGGTTAAAGATAGTAGTCACTACCAGGGTTAAAGATAGTAGTCCCTACCTGGGTTAAAGATAGTAGTCCCTACCTGGGTTAAAGATAGTAGTCCCTACCTGGGTTAAAGATAGTAGTCCCTACCTGGGTTAAAGATAGAAGTCACTACCCTGTTTTAAAGATAGTAGTCCCTACCTGGGTTAAAGATAGTAGTCCCTACCTTGGTTAAAGATAGTAGTCACTACCCTGTTTTAAAGATAGTAGTCACTACCCTGGGTTAAAGATAGTAGTCACTACCTGGGTTAAAGATAGTAGTCACTACCTGGGTTAAAGATAGTAGTCACTACCTGGGTTAAAGATAGTAGTCACTACCCTGTTTTAAAGATAGTAGTCGATACCTGGGTTAAAGATAGTAGTCCCTACCTGGGTTAAAGATAGTAGTCACTACCCTGTTTTAAAGATAGTAGTCACTACCCTGGGTTAAAGATAGTAGTCCCTACCTGGGTTAAAGATAGTAGTCACTACCTGGGTTAAAGATAGTAGTCACTACCTGGGTTAAAGATAGTAGTCACTAACTGGGTTAAAGATAGTAGTCGATACCTGGGTTAAAGATAGTAGTCCCTACCTGGGTTAAAGATAGTAGTCACTACCTGGGTTAAAGATAGTAGTCACTACCTGGGTTAAAGATAGTAGTCCCTACCTGGGTTAAAGATAGTAGTCCCTACCTGGGTTAAAGATAGTAGTCCCTACCTGGGTTAAAGATAGTAGTCACTACCAGGGTTAAAGATAGTAGTCCCTACCTGGGTTAAAGATAGTAGTCGATACCTGGGTTAAAGATAGTAGTCCCTACCTGGGTTAAAGATAGTAGTCCCTACCTGGGTTAAAGATAGTAGTCCCTACCTGGGTTAAAGATAGTAGTCGATACCTGGGTTAAAGATAGTAGTCCCTACCTGGGTTAAAGATAGTAGTCCCTACCTGGGTTAAAGATAGTAGTCACTACCTGGGTTAAAGATAGTAGTCACTACCCTGTTTTAAAGATAGTAGTTACTACCTGGGTTAAAGATAGTAGTCACTACGTGGGTTAAAGATAGTAGTCCCTACCTGGGTTAAAGATAGTAGTCCCTACCTGGGTTAAAGATAGTAGTCCGTACCTGGGTTAAAGATAGTAGTCACTACCTGGGTTAAAGATAGTAGTCACTACCTGGGTTAAAGATAGTAGTCACTACCAGGGTTAAAGATAGTAGTCCCTACCTGGGTTAAAGATAGTCACTACCTGGGTTAAAGATAGTAGTCACTACCTGGGTTAAAGATAGTAGTCACTACCAGGGTTAAAGATAGTAGTCACTACCTGGGTTAAAGATAGTAGTCACTACTTGGGTTAAAGATAGTAGTCCCTACCTGGGTTAAAGATAGTCACTACCTGGGTTAAAGATAGTAGTCACTACCTGGGTTAAAGATAGTCACTACCTGGGTTAAAGATAGTAGTCACTACCAGGGTTAAAGATAGTAGTCCCTACCTGGGTTAAAGATAGTAGTCCCTACCTGGGTTAAAGATAGTAGTCACTACCTGGGTTAAAGATAGTAGTCACTACCCTGGGTTAAAGATAGTAGTCACTACCTGGGTTAAAGATAGTCCCTACCTGGGTTAAAGATAGTAGTCCCTACCTGGGTTAAAGATAGTAGTCCCTACCTGGGTTAAAGATAGTCACTACCTGGGTTAAAAATAGTAGTCACTACCTGGGTTAAAGATAGTAGTCCCTACCTGGGTTAAAGATAGTAGTCACTACCTGGGTTAAAGATAGTAGTCACTACCTGGGTTAAAGATAGAAGTCACTACCCTGGGTTAAAGATAGTAGTCACTACCTGGGTTAAAGATAGTAGTCACTACCTGGGTTAAAGATAGTAGTCCCTACCTGGGTTAAAGATAGTAGTCACTACCTGGGTGAAATATAGTAGTCACTACCTGGGTTAAAGATAGTAGTCCCTACCTGGGTTAAAGATAGTAGTCCCTACCTGGGTTAAAGATAGTAGTCACTACCCTGGGTTAAAGATAGTAGTCACTACCTGGGTTAAAGACAGTCACTACCTGGGTTAAAGATAGTAGTCACTACCTGGGTTAAAGATAGTAGTCCCTACTTGGGTTAAGATAGTAGTCACTACCTGGGTTAAAGATAGTCCCTACCTGGGTTAAAGATAGAAGTCCCTACCTGGGTTAAAGATAGTAGTCCCTACCTGGGTTAAAGATAGTAGTCCCTACCTGGGTTAAAGATAGTAGTCACTACCTGGGTTAAAGATAGTAGTCACTACCTGGGTTAAAGATAGTAGTCCCTACCTGGGTTAAAGATAGTAGTCACTACCTGGGTTAAAGGTAGTAGTCCCTACCTGGGTTAAAGATAGTAGTCCCTACTTGGGTTAAAGATAGTAGTCCCTACCTGGGTTAAAGATAGTAGTCCCTACCTGGGTTAAAGATAATAGTCCCTACCTGGGTTAAAGATAGAAGTCCCTACCTGGGTTAAAGGTAGTAGTCCCTACCTGGGTTAAAGATAGTAGTCCCTACTTGGGTTAAAGATAGTAGTCCCTACCTGGGTTAAAGATAGTAGTCCCTTCCTGGGTTAAAGATAGTAGTCATTACCTGGGTTAAAGATAGTAGTCCCTACCTGGGTTAAAGATAGTAGTCACTACCTGGGTTAAAGATAGTAGTCCCTACCTGGGTTAAAGATAGTAGTCCCTACCTGGGTTAAAGATAATAGTCCCTACCTGGGTTAAAGATAGTAGTCACTACCTGGGTTAAAGATAGTAGTCACTAGCTGGGTTAAAGATAGTCCCTACCTGGGTTAAAGATAGAAGTCCCTACCTGGGTTAAAGATAGTAGTCCCTACCTGGGTTAAAGATAGTAGTCCCTACCTGGATTAAAGATAGTAGTCCCTACCTGGGTTAAAGATAGTAGTCCCTACCTGGGTTAAAGGTAGTAGTCCCTACCTGGGTTAAAGATAGTAGTCCCTACTTGGGTTAAAGATAGTAGTCACTACCTGGGTTAAAGATAGTAGTCCCTACTTGGGTTAAAGATAGTAGTCCCTACCTGGGTTAAAGATAGTAGTCACTACCTGGGTTAAAGATAGTAGTCCCTACCTGGGTTAAAGATAGTAGTCCCTACCTGGGTTAAAGATAGTAGTCCCTACCTGGGTTAAAGATAGTAGTCACTACCTGGGTTAAAGATAGAAGTCACTACCTGGGTGAAATATAGTAGTCACTACCTGGGTTAAAGATAGTAGCCACTACCTGGGTTAAAGATAGTAGTCACTACCCTGGGTTAAAGATAGTAGTCACTACCTGGGTTAAAGATAGTAGTCACTACCTTGGTTAAAGATAGTAGTCCCTACCTGGGTGAAATATAGTAGTCACTACCTGGGTTAAAGATAGTAGTCCCTACCTGGGTTAAAGATAGTAGTCCCTACCTGGGTTAAAGATAGAAGTCCCTACCTGGGTTAAAGGTAGTAGTCCCTACCTGGGTTAAAGATAGTAGTCACTACCTGGGTTAAAGATAGTAGTCCCTACCTGGGTGAAATATAGTAGTCACTACCTGGGTTAAAGATAGTAGCCACTACCTGGGTTAAAGGTAGTAGTCACTATCTGGGTTAAAGATAGTAGTCCCTACCTGGGTTAAAGATAGTAGTCACTACCTGGGTTAAAGATAGTAGTCACTACCTGGGTTAAAGGTAGTAGTCACTACCTGGGTTAAAGATAGTAGTCGATACCTGGGTTAAAGATAGTAGTCACTACCTGGGTTAAAGATAGTAGTCACTACTTGGGTTAAAGATAGTAGTCCCTACCTGGGTTAAAGATAGTAGTCACTACCTGGGTTAAAGATAGTAGTCACTACCTGGGTTAAAGATAGTAGTCACTACCAGGGTTAAAGATAGTAGTCCCTACCTGGGTTAAAGATAGTCACTACCTGGGTTAAAGATAGTAGTCACTACCTGGGTTAAAGATAGTAGTCACTACCAGGGTTAAAGATAGTAGTCACTACCTGGGTTAAAGATAGTAGTCACTACTTGGGTTAAAGATAGTAGTCCCTACCTGGGTTAAAGATAGTCACTACCTGGGTTAAAGATAGTAGTCACTACCTGGGTTAAAGATAGTCACTACCTGGGTTAAAGATAGTAGTCACTACCAGGGTTAAAGATAGTAGTCCCTACCTGGGTTAAAGATAGTAGTCCCTACCTGGGTTAAAGATAGTAGTCACTACCTGGGTTAAAGATAGTAGTCACTACCCTGGGTTAAAGATAGTAGTCACTACCTGGGTTAAAGATAGTCCCTACCTGGGTTAAAGATAGTAGTCCCTACCTGGGTTAAAGATAGTAGTCCCTACCTGGGTTAAAGATAGTCACTACCTGGGTTAAAAATAGTAGTCACTACCTGGGTTAAAGATAGTAGTCCCTACCTGGGTTAAAGATAGTAGTCACTACCTGGGTTAAAGATAGTAGTCACTACCTGGGTTAAAGATAGAAGTCACTACCCTGGGTTAAAGATAGTAGTCACTACCTGGGTTAAAGATAGTAGTCACTACCTGGGTTAAAGATAGTAGTCCCTACCTGGGTTAAAGATAGTAGTCACTACCTGGGTGAAATATAGTAGTCACTACCTGGGTTAAAGATAGTAGTCCCTACCTGGGTTAAAGATAGTAGTCCCTACCTGGGTTAAAGATAGTAGTCACTACCCTGGGTTAAAGATAGTAGTCACTACCTGGGTTAAAGACAGTCACTACCTGGGTTAAAGATAGTAGTCACTACCTGGGTTAAAGATAGTAGTCCCTACTTGGGTTAAAGATAGTAGTCACTACCTGGGTTAAAGATAGTCCCTACCTGGGTCAAAGATAGAAGTCCCTACCTGGGTTAAAGATAGTAGTCCCTACCTGGGTTAAAGATAGTAGTCCCTACCTGGGTTAAATATAGTAGTCACTACCTGGGTTAAAGATAGTAGTCACTACCTGGGTTAAAGATAGTAGTCCCTACCTGGGTTAAAGATAGTAGTCACTACCTGGGTTAAAGGTAGTAGTCCCTACCTGGGTTAAAGATAGTAGTCCCTACTTGGGTTAAAGATAGTAGTCCCTACCTGGGTTAAAGATAGTAGTCCCTACCTGGGTTAAAGATAATAGTCACTACCAGGGTTAAAGATAGTAGTCACTACCTGGGTTAAAGATAGTAGTCACTACCTGGGTTAAAGATAGTAGTCCCTACCTGGGTTAAAGATAATAGTCACTACCAGGGTTAAAGATAGTAGTCCCTACCTGGGTTAAAGATAATAGTCACTACCAGGGTTAAAGATAGTAGTCACTACCTGGGTTAAAGATAGAAGTCCCTACCTGGGTTAAAGGTAGTAGTCCCTACCTGGGTTAAAGATAGTAGTCCCTACTTGGGTTAAAGATAGTAGTCCCTACCTGGGTTAAAGATAGTAGTCCCTACCTGGGTTAAAGATAGTAGTCCCTACCTGGGTTAAAGATAGTAGTCATTACCTGGGTTAAAGATAGTAGTCCCTACCTGGGTTAAAGATAGTAGTCACTACCTGGGTTAAAGATAGTAGTCACTACCTGGGTTAAAGATAGTAGTCCCTACCTGGGTTAAAGATAATAGTCCCTACCTGGGTTAAAGATAGTAGTCACTACCTGGGTTAAAGATAGTAGTCACTACCTGGGTTAAAGATAGTCCCTACCTGGGTTAAAGATAGAAGTCCCTACCTGGGTTAAAGATAGTAGTCCCTACCTGGGTTAAAGATAGTAGTCCCTACCTGGATTAAAGATAGTAGTCCCTACCTGGGTTAAAGATAGTAGTCCCTACCTGGGTTAAAGGTAGTAGTCCCTACCTGGGTTAAAGATAGTAGTCCCTACTTGGGTTAAAGATAGTAGTCACTACCTGGGTTAAAGATAGTAGTCCCTACTTGGGTTAAAGATAGTAGTCCCTACCTGGGTTAAAGATAGTAGTCACTACCTGGGTTAAAGATAGAAGTCACTACCTGGGTGAAATATAGTAGTCACTACCTGGGTTAAAGATAGTAGCCACTACCTGGGTTAAAGATAGTAGTCACTACCTGGGTTAAAGATAGAAGTCACTACCTGGGTTAAAGATAGTAGTCACTACCTTGGTTAAAGATAGTAGTCCCTACCTGGGTGAAATATAGTAGTCACTACCTGGGTTAAAGGTAGTAGTCCCTACCTGGGTTAAAGATAGTAGTCACTACCTGGGTTAAAGATAGTAGTCACTACCTGGGTTAAAGATAGTAGTCCCTACCTGGGTTAAAGATAGTAGCCACTACCTGGGTTAAAGATAGTAGTCCCTACCTGGGTGAAATATAGTAGTCACTACCTGGGTTAAAGATAGTAGCCACTACCTGGGTTAAAGATAGTAGTCACTACCTGGGTTAAAGATAGTAGTCACTACCTGGGTTAAAGATAGTAGTCCCTACCTGGGTTAAAGATAGTAGTCACTACCTGGGTTAAAGATAGTAGTCCCTACCTGGGTTAAAGATAGTAGTCACTACCTGGGTTAAAGATAGTAGCCACTACCTGGGTTAAAGGTAGTAGTCACTACTTGGGTTAAAGATAGTAGTCACTACCTGGGTTAAAGATAGTAGTCACTACCTGGGTTAAAGATAGTAGTCACTACCTGGGTTAAAGATAGTAGTCACTACCTGGGTTAAAGATAGTAGTCACTACCTGGGTTAAAGATAGTAGTCCCTACCTGGGTTAAAGGTAGTAGTCCCTACCTGGGTTAAAGATAGTAGTCCCTACCTGGGTTAAAGATAGTAGTCCCTACCTGGGTTAAAGATAGTAGTCACTACCTGGGTTTAAGATAGTAGTCCCTACCTGGGTTAAAGATAGTAGTCACTACCTGGGTTAAAGATAGTAGTCACTACCTGGGTTAAAGATAGTAGTCCCTACCTGGGTTAAAGATAGTAGTCACTACCTGGGTTAAAGATAGTAGTCCCTACCTGGGTTAAAGATAGTAGTCACTACCTGGGTTAAAGATAGTAGCCACTACCTGGGTTAAAGGTAGTAGTCACTACTTGGGTTAAAGATAGTAGTCACTACCTGGGTTAAAGATAGTAGTCACTACCTGGGTTAAAGATAGTAGTCACTACCTGGGTTAAAGATAGTAGTCACTACCTGGGTTAAAGATAGTAGTCACTACCTGGGTTAAAGATAGTAGTCCCTACCTGGGTTAAAGGTAGTAGTCCCTACCTGGGTTAAAGATAGTAGTCCCTACCTGGGTTAAAGATAGTAGTCCCTACCTGGGTTAAAGATAGTAGTCACTACCTGGGTTAAAGATAGTAGTCCCTACCTGGGTTAAAGATAGTAGTCACTACCTGGGTTAAAGATAGTAGTCACTACCTGGGTTAAAGATAGTAGTCCCTACCTGGGTTAAAGATAGTAGTCACTACCTGGGTTAAAGATAGTAGTCACTACCTGGGTTAAAGATAGTAGTCCCTACCTGGGTTAAAGATAGTAGTCACTACCTGGGTTAAAGATAGTAGTCACTACCTGGGTTAAAGATAGTAGTCCCTACCTGGGTTAAAGATAGTAGTCACTACCTGGGTTAAAGATAGTAGTCACTACCTGGGTTAAAGATAGTAGTCACTACCTGGGTTAAAGATAGTAGTCCCTACCTGGGTTAAAGGTAGTAGTCCCTACCTGGGTTAAAGATAGTAGTCACTACCTGGGTTAAAGATAGTAGCCACTACCTGGGTTAAAGATAGTAGTCCCTACCTGGGTTAAAGATAGTAGTCACTACCTGGGTTAAAGATAGTAGTCCCTACCTGGGTTAAAGATAGTAGTCACTACCTGGGTTAAAGATAGTAGTCCCTACCTGGGTTAAAGGTAGTAGTCCCTACCTGGGTTAAAGATAGTAGTCCCTACCTGGGTTAAAGATAGTAGTCCCTACCTGGGTTAAAGATAGTAGTCCCTACCTGGGTTAAAGATATTAGTCGATACCTGGGTTAAAGATAGTAGTCACTACTTGGGTTAAAGATAGTAGTCGATACCTGGGTTAAAGATAGTAGTCACTACCTGGGTTAAAGGTAGTAGTCCTTACCTGGGTTAAAGATAGTAGTCCCTACCTGGGTTAAAGATAGTAGTCGATACCTGGGTTAAAGATAGTAGTCCCTACCTGGGTTAAAGATAGTGGTCCCTACCTGGGTTAAAGATAGTCACTACCTGGGTTAAAGATAGTAGTCCCTACCTGGGTTAAAGATAGTAGTCACTACTTGGGTTAAAGATAGTAGTCCCTACTTGGGTTAAAGATAGTAGTCACTACCTGGGTTAAAGATAGTAGTCACTACTTGGGTTAAAGATAGTAGTCCCTACCTGGGTTAAAGATAGTAGTCCCTACCTGGGTTAAAGATAGTGGTCCCTACCTGGGTTAAAGATAGTAGTCCCTACCTGGGTTAAAGATAGTAGTCACTACCTGGGTTAAAGATAGTAGTCACTACTTGGGTTAAAGATAGTAGTCCCTACCTGGGTTAAAGATAGTAGTCCCTACCTGGGTTAAAGATAGTAGTCGATACCTGGGTTAAAGATAGTAGTCACTACTTGGGTTAAAGATAGTAGTCCCTACCTGGGTTAAAGATAGTAGTCCCTACCTGGGTTAAAGATAGTAGTCACTACCTGGGTTAAAGATAGTAGTCCCTACCTGGGTTAAAGATAGTAGTCCCTACCTGGGTTAAAGATAGTAGTCGATACCTGGGTTAAAGATAGTAGTCCCTACCTGGGTTAATGATAGTAGTCGATACCTGGGTTAAAGATAGTAGTCCCTACCTGGGTTAAAGGTAGTAGTCCCTACCTGGGTTAAAGAGAGTAGTCCCTACCTGGGTTAAAGGTAGTAGTCCCTACCTGGGTTAAAGATAGTAGTCACTACCTGGGTTAAAGATAGTAGTCCCTACCTGGGTTAAAGATAGTAGTCCCTACCTGGGTTAAAGATAGTAGTCCCTACCTGGGTTAAAGATAGTAGTCACAACCTGGGTTAAAGATAGTAGTCACTACCTGGGTTAAAGATAGTAGTCCCTACCTGGGTTAAAGGTAGTAGTCACTACCTGGGTTAAAGATAGTAGTCCCTACCTGGGTTAAAGGTAGTAGTCACTACCTGGGTTAAAGGTAGTAGTCACTACCAGGGTTAAAGGTAGTAGTCCCTACCTGGGTTAAAGATAGTAGTCGATACCTGGGTTAAAGGTAGTAGTCACTACCAGGGTTAAAGGTAGTAGTCCCTACCTGGGTTAAAGATAGTAGTCACTACCTTGGTTAAAGATAGTAGTCACTACCTGGGTTAAAGATAGTAGTCCCTACCTGGGTTAAAGGTAGTAGTCACTACCTGGGTTAAAGATAGTAGTCACTACCAGGGTTAAAGATAGTAGTCACTACCAGGGTTAAAGATAGTAGTCACTACCTGGGTTAAAGATAGTAGTCCCTACCTGGGTTAAAGATAGTAGTCACTACCAGGGTTAAAGATAGTAGTCACTACCAGGGTTAAAGATAGTAGTCCCTACCTGGGTTAAAGATAGTAGTCCCTACCTGGGTTAAAGATAGTAGTCCCTACCTGGGTTAAAGATAGTAGTCACTACCTGGGTTAAAGATAGTAGTCCCTACCTGGGTTAAAGATAGTAGTCACTACCTGGGTTAAAGATAGTAGTCCCTACCTGGGTTAAAGATAGTAGTCACTACCAGGGTTAAAGATAGTAGTCACTACCAGGGTTAAAGATAGTAGTCCCTACCTGGGTTAAAGATAGTAGTCCCTACCTGGGTTAAAGATAGTAGTCCCTACCTGGGTTAAAGATAGTAGTCACTACCTGGGTTAAAGATAGTAGTCCCTACCTGGGTTAAAGATAGTAGTCACTACCTGGGTTAAAGATAGTAGTCCCTACCTGGGTTAAAGATAGTAGTCCCTACCTGGGTTAAAGATAGTAGTCACTACCTGGGTTAAAGATAGTAGTCCCTACCTGGGTTAAAGATAGTAGTCACTACCTGGTTTAAAGATAGTAGTCCCTACCTGGGTTAAAGATAGTAGTCACTACCTGGGTTAAAGATAGTAGTCCCTACCTGGGTTAAAGATAGTAGTCACTACCTGGGTTAAAGATAGTAGTCCCTACCTGGGTTAAAGATAGTAGTCACTACCTGGGTTAAAGATAGTAGTCCCTACCTGGGTTAAAGATAGTAGTCACTACCAGGGTTAAAGATAGTAGTCACTACCAGGGTTAAAGATAGTAGTCCCTACCTGGGTTAAAGATAGTAGTCCCTACCTGGGTTAAAGATAGTAGTCCCTACCTGGGTTAAAGATAGTAGTCACTACCTGGGTTAAAGATAGTAGTCCCTACCTGGGTTAAAGATAGTAGTCCCTACCTGGGTTAAAGATAGAAGTCACTACTTGGGTTAAAGATAGTAGTCCCTACTTGGGTTAAAGATAGTAGTCACTACCTGGGTTAAAGATAGTAGTCACTACTTGGGTTAAAGATAGTAGTCCCTACCTGGGTTAAAGATAGTGGTCCCTACCTGGGTTAAAGATAGTAGTCCCTACTTGGGTTAAAGATAGTAGTCCCTACCTGGGTTAAAGATAGTAGTCACTACTTGGGTTAAAGATAGTAGTCCCTACTTGGGTTAAAGATAGTAGTCACTACCTGGGTTAAAGATAGTAGTCACTACTTGGGTTAAAGATAGTAGTCCCTACCTGGGTTAAAGATAGTAGTCACTACCTGGGTTAAAGATAGTAGTCCCTACTTGGGTTAAAGATAGTAGTCCCTACCTGGGTTAAAGATAGTAGTCACTACTTGGGTTAAAGATAGTAGTCCCTACTTGGGTTAAAGATAGTAGTCACTACCTGGGTTAAAGATAGTAGTCACTACTTGGGTTAAAGATAGTAGTCCCTACCTGGGTTAAAGATAGTAGTCCCTACCTGGGTTAAAGATAGAAGTCACTACTTGGGTTAAAGATAGTAGTCCCTACTTGGGTTAAAGATAGTAGTCACTACCTGGGTTAAAGATAGTAGTCACTACTTGGGTTAAAGATAGTAGTCCCTACCTGGGTTAAAGATAGTAGTCCCTACCTGGGTTAAAGATAGTAGTCCCTACTTGGGTTAAAGATAGTAGTCCCTACCTGGGTTAAAGATAGTAGTCACTACTTGGGTTAAAGATAGTAGTCCCTACTTGGGTTAAAGATAGTAGTCACTACCTGGGTTAAAGATAGTAGTCACTACTTGGGTTAAAGATAGTAGTCCCTACCTGGGTTAAAGATAGTAGTCACTACCTGGGTTAAAGATAGTAGTCCCTACTTGGGTTAAAGATAGTAGTCCCTACCTGGGTTAAAGATAGTAGTCACTACTTGGGTTAAAGATAGTAGTCCCTACTTGGGTTAAAGATAGTAGTCACTACCTGGGTTAAAGATAGTAGTCACTACTTGGGTTAAAGATAGTAGTCCCTACCTGGGTTAAAGATAGTAGTCACTACTTGGGTTAAAGATAGTAGTCACTACCTGGGTTAAAGATAGTAGTCCCTACCTGGGTTAAAGATAGTAGTCACTACCTGGGTTAAAGATAGTAGTCCCTACCTGGGTTAAAGATAGTAGTCCCTACCTGGGTTAAAGATAGTAGTCCCTACCTGGGTTAAAGATAGTAGTCCCTACCTGGGTTAAAGATAGTAGTCGATACCTGGGTTAAAGATAGTAGTCACTACCTGGGTTAAAGATAGTAGTCCCTACCTGGGTTAAAGATAGTAGTCGATACCTGGGTTAAAGATAGTAGTCCCTACCTGGGTTAAAGATAGTAGTCACTACTTGGGTTAAAGATAGTAGTCCCTACTTGGGTTAAAGATAGTAGTCACTACCTGGGTTAAAGATAGTAGTCACTACTTGGGTTAAAGATAGTAGTCCCTACCTGGGTTAAAGATAGTAGTCACTACTTGGGTTAAAGATAGTAGTCACTACCTGGGTTAAAGATAGTAGTCCCTACCTGGGTTAAAGATAGTAGTCACTACCTGGGTTAAAGATAGTAGTCCCTACCTGGGTTAAAGATAGTAGTCCCTACCTGGGTTAAAGATAGTAGTCCCTACCTGGGTTAAAGATAGTAGTCCCTACCTGGGTTAAAGATAGTAGTCGATACCTGGGTTAAAGATAGTAGTCACTACCAGGGTTAAAGATAGTAGTCACTACCAGGGTTAAAGATAGTAGTCACTACCTGGGTTAAAGATAGTAGTCCCTACCTGGGTTAAAGATAGTAGTCACTACCAGGGTTAAAGATAGTAGTCACTACCAGGGTTAAAGATAGTAGTCCCTACCTGGGTTAAAGATAGTAGTCCCTACCTGGGTTAAAGATAGTAGTCCCTACCTGGGTTAAAGATAGTAGTCACTACCTGGGTTAAAGATAGTAGTCCCTACCTGGGTTAAAGATAGTAGTCACTACCTGGGTTAAAGATAGTAGTCCCTACCTGGGTTAAAGATAGTAGTCACTACCAGGGTTAAAGATAGTAGTCACTACCAGGGTTAAAGATAGTAGTCCCTACCTGGGTTAAAGATAGTAGTCCCTACCTGGGTTAAAGATAGTAGTCCCTACCTGGGTTAAAGATAGTAGTCACTACCTGGGTTAAAGATAGTAGTCCCTACCTGGGTTAAAGATAGTAGTCACTACCTGGGTTAAAGATAGTAGTCCCTACCTGGGTTAAAGATAGTAGTCCCTACCTGGGTTAAAGATAGTAGTCACTACCTGGGTTAAAGATAGTAGTCCCTACCTGGGTTAAAGATAGTAGTCACTACCTGGGTTAAAGATAGTAGTCCCTACCTGGGTTAAAGATAGTAGTCACTACCTGGGTTAAAGATAGTAGTCCCTACCTGGGTTAAAGATAGTAGTCACTACCTGGGTTAAAGATAGTAGTCCCTACCTGGGTTAAAGATAGTAGTCACTACCTGGGTTAAAGATAGTAGTCCCTACCTGGGTTAAAGATAGTAGTCACTACCAGGGTTAAAGATAGTAGTCACTACCAGGGTTAAAGATAGTAGTCCCTACCTGGGTTAAAGATAGTAGTCCCTACCTGGGTTAAAGATAGTAGTCCCTACCTGGGTTAAAGATAGTAGTCACTACCTGGGTTAAAGATAGTAGTCCCTACCTGGGTTAAAGATAGTAGTCCCTACCTGGGTTAAAGATAGAAGTCACTACTTGGGTTAAAGATAGTAGTCCCTACTTGGGTTAAAGATAGTAGTCACTACCTGGGTTAAAGATAGTAGTCACTACTTGGGTTAAAGATAGTAGTCCCTACCTGGGTTAAAGATAGTGGTCCCTACCTGGGTTAAAGATAGTAGTCCCTACTTGGGTTAAAGATAGTAGTCCCTACCTGGGTTAAAGATAGTAGTCACTACTTGGGTTAAAGATAGTAGTCCCTACTTGGGTTAAAGATAGTAGTCACTACCTGGGTTAAAGATAGTAGTCACTACTTGGGTTAAAGATAGTAGTCCCTACCTGGGTTAAAGATAGTAGTCACTACCTGGGTTAAAGATAGTAGTCCCTACTTGGGTTAAAGATAGTAGTCCCTACCTGGGTTAAAGATAGTAGTCACTACTTGGGTTAAAGATAGTAGTCCCTACTTGGGTTAAAGATAGTAGTCACTACCTGGGTTAAAGATAGTAGTCACTACTTGGGTTAAAGATAGTAGTCCCTACCTGGGTTAAAGATAGTAGTCCCTACCTGGGTTAAAGATAGAAGTCACTACTTGGGTTAAAGATAGTAGTCCCTACTTGGGTTAAAGATAGTAGTCACTACCTGGGTTAAAGATAGTAGTCACTACTTGGGTTAAAGATAGTAGTCCCTACCTGGGTTAAAGATAGTAGTCCCTACCTGGGTTAAAGATAGTAGTCCCTACTTGGGTTAAAGATAGTAGTCCCTACCTGGGTTAAAGATAGTAGTCACTACTTGGGTTAAAGATAGTAGTCCCTACTTGGGTTAAAGATAGTAGTCACTACCTGGGTTAAAGATAGTAGTCCCTACCTGGGTTAAAGATAGTAGTCACTACCTGGGTTAAAGATAGTAGTCCCTACTTGGGTTAAAGATAGTAGTCCCTACCTGGGTTAAAGATAGTAGTCACTACTTGGGTTAAAGATAGTAGTCCCTACTTGGGTTAAAGATAGTAGTCACTACCTGGGTTAAAGATAGTAGTCACTACTTGGGTTAAAGATAGTAGTCCCTACCTGGGTTAAAGATAGTAGTCACTACTTGGGTTAAAGATAGTAGTCACTACCTGGGTTAAAGATAGTAGTCCCTACCTGGGTTAAAGATAGTAGTCACTACCTGGGTTAAAGATAGTAGTCCCTACCTGGGTTAAAGATAGTAGTCCCTACCTGGGTTAAAGATAGTAGTCCCTACCTGGGTTAAAGATAGTAGTCCCTACCTGGGTTAAAGATAGTAGTCGATACCTGGGTTAAAGATAGTAGTCACTACCTGGGTTAAAGATAGTAGTCCCTACCTGGGTTAAAGATAGTAGTCGATACCTGGGTTAAAGATAGTAGTCCCTACCTGGGTTAAAGATAGTAGTCACTACTTGGGTTAAAGATAGTAGTCCCTACTTGGGTTAAAGATAGTAGTCACTACCTGGGTTAAAGATAGTAGTCACTACTTGGGTTAAAGATAGTAGTCCCTACCTGGGTTAAAGATAGTAGTCACTACTTGGGTTAAAGATAGTAGTCACTACCTGGGTTAAAGATAGTAGTCCCTACCTGGGTTAAAGATAGTAGTCACTACCTGGGTTAAAGATAGTAGTCCCTACCTGGGTTAAAGATAGTAGTCCCTACCTGGGTTAAAGATAGTAGTCCCTACCTGGGTTAAAGATAGTAGTCCCTACCTGGGTTAAAGATAGTAGTCGATACCTGGGTTAAAGATAGTAGTCACTACCTGGGTTAAAGATAGTAGTCCCTACCTGGGTTAAAGATAGTAGTCGATACCTGGGTTAAAGATAGTAGTCCCTACCTGGGTTAAAGATAGTAGTCGATACCTGGGTTAAAGATAGTAGTCACTACCTGGGTTAAAGATAGTAGTCCCTACCTGGGTTAAAGATAGTAGTCGATACCTGGGTTAAAGATAGTAGTCCCTACCTGGGTTAAAGATAGTAGTCGATACCTGGGTTAAAGATAGTAGTCCCTACCTGGGTTAAAGGTAGTAGTCCCTACCTGGGTTAAAGAGAGTAGTCCCTACCTGGGTTAAAGGTAGTAGTCCCTACCTGGGTTAAAGATAGTAGTCACTACCTGGGTTAAAGATAGTAGTCCCTACCTGGGTTAAAGATAGTAGTCCCTACCTGGGTTAAAGATAGTAGTCCCTACCTGGGTTAAAGATAGTAGTCACTACCTGGGTTAAAGATAGTAGTCACTACCTGGGTTAAAGATAGTAGTCCCTACCTGGGTTAAAGGTAGTAGTCACTACCTGGGTTAAAGATAGTAGTCCCTACCTGGGTTGAAGGTAGTAGTCACTACCTGGGTTAAAGGTAGTAGTCACTACCAGGGTTAAAGGTAGTAGTCCCTACCTGGGTTAAAGATAGTAGTCGATACCTGGGTTAAAGGTAGTAGTCACTACCAGGGTTAAAGATAGTAGTCCCTACCTGGGTTAAAGATAGTAGTCCCTACCTGGGTTAAAGGTAGTAGTCCCTACCTGGGTTAAAGAGAGTAGTCCCTACCTGGGTTAAAGGTAGTAGTCCCTACCTGGGTTAAAGAGAGTAGTCCCTACCTGGGTTAAAGGTAGTAGTCCCTACCTGGGTTAAAGATAGTAGTCACTACCTGGGTTAAAGGTAGTAGTCACTACCAGGGTTAAAGATATTAGTCCCTACCTGGGTTAAAGGTAGTAGTCCCTACCTGGGTTAAAGATAGTAGTCGATACCTGGGTTAAAGATAGTAGTCCCTACCTGGGTTAAAGATAGTAGTCGATACCTGGGTTAAAGATAGTAGTCCCTACCTGGGTTAAAGATAGTAGTCCCTACCTGGGTTAAAGATGGTCACTACCTGGGTTAAAGATAGTAGTCCCTACCTGGGTTAAAGATAGTAGTCACTACTTGGGTTAAAGATAGTAGTCCCTACTTGGGTTAAAGATAGTAGTCACTACCTGGGTTAAAGATAGTAGTCACTACTTGGGTTAAAGATAGTAGTCCCTACCTGGGTTAAAGATAGTAGTCCCTACCTGGGTTAAAGATAGTAGTCCCTACCTGGGTTAAAGATAGTAGTCCCTACCTGGGTTAAAGATAGTAGTCACTACCTGGGTTAAAGATAGTAGTCACTACTTGGGTTAAAGATAGTAGTCCCTACCTGGGTTAAAGATAGTAGTCCCTACCTGGGTTAAAGATAGTAGTCGATACCTGGGTTAAAGATAGTAGTCACTACTTGGGTTAAAGATAGTAGTCCCTACCTGGGTTAAAGATAGTAGTCCCTACCTGGGTTAAAGATAGTAGTCACTACTTGGGTTAAAGATAGTAGTCACTACCTGGGTTAAAGATAGTAGTCCCTACCTGGGTTAAAGATAGTAGTCCCTACCTGGGTTAAAGATAGTAGTCGATACCTGGGTTAAAGATAGTAGTCCCTACCTGGGTTAAAGATAGTAGTCGATACCTGGGTTAAAGATAGTAGTCCCTACCTGGGTTAAAGGTAGTAGTCCCTACCTGGGTTAAAGAGAGTAGTCCCTACCTGGGTTAAAGGTAGTAGTCCCTACCTGGGTTAAAGATAGTAGTCACTACCTGGGTTAAAGATAGTAGTCCCTACCTGGGTTAAAGATAGTAGTCCCTACCTGGGTTAAAGATAGTAGTCCCTACCTGGGTTAAAGATAGTAGTCACTACCTGGGTTAAAGATAGTAGTCACTACCTGGGTTAAAGATAGTAGTCCCTACCTGGGTTAAAGGTAGTAGTCACTACCTGGGTTAAAGATAGTAGTCCCTACCTGGGTTAAAGGTAGTAGTCACTACCTGGGTTAAAGGTAGTAGTCACTACCAGGGTTAAAGGTAGTAGTCCCTACCTGGGTTAAAGATAGTAGTCGATACCTGGGTTAAAGGTAGTAGTCACTACCAGGGTTAAAGGTAGTAGTCCCTACCTGGGTTAAAGATAGTAGTCACTACCTTGGTTAAAGATAGTAGTCACTACCTGGGTTAAAGATAGTAGTCCCTACCTGGGTTAAAGGTAGTAGTCACTACCTGGGTTAAAGATAGTAGTCACTACCAGGGTTAAAGATAGTAGTCACTACCAGGGTTAAAGATAGTAGTCACTACCTGGGTTAAAGATAGTAGTCCCTACCTGGGTTAAAGATAGTAGTCACTACCAGGGTTAAAGATAGTAGTCACTACCAGGGTTAAAGATAGTAGTCCCTACCTGGGTTAAAGATAGTAGTCCCTACCTGGGTTAAAGATAGTAGTCCCTACCTGGGTTAAAGATAGTAGTCACTACCTGGGTTAAAGATAGTAGTCCCTACCTGGGTTAAAGATAGTAGTCACTACCTGGGTTAAAGATAGTAGTCCCTACCTGGGTTAAAGATAGTAGTCACTACCAGGGTTAAAGATAGTAGTCACTACCAGGGTTAAAGATAGTAGTCCCTACCTGGGTTAAAGATAGTAGTCCCTACCTGGGTTAAAGATAGTAGTCCCTACCTGGGTTAAAGATAGTAGTCACTACCTGGGTTAAAGATAGTAGTCCCTACCTGGGTTAAAGATAGTAGTCACTACCTGGGTTAAAGATAGTAGTCCCTACCTGGGTTAAAGATAGTAGTCCCTACCTGGGTTAAAGATAGTAGTCACTACCTGGGTTAAAGATAGTAGTCCCTACCTGGGTTAAAGATAGTAGTCACTACCTGGGTTAAAGATAGTAGTCCCTACCTGGGTTAAAGATAGTAGTCACTACCTGGGTTAAAGATAGTAGTCCCTACCTGGGTTAAAGATAGTAGTCACTACCTGGGTTAAAGATAGTAGTCCCTACCTGGGTTAAAGATAGTAGTCACTACCTGGGTTAAAGATAGTAGTCCCTACCTGGGTTAAAGATAGTAGTCACTACCAGGGTTAAAGATAGTAGTCACTACCAGGGTTAAAGATAGTAGTCCCTACCTGGGTTAAAGATAGTAGTCCCTACCTGGGTTAAAGATAGTAGTCCCTACCTGGGTTAAAGATAGTAGTCACTACCTGGGTTAAAGATAGTAGTCCCTACCTGGGTTAAAGATAGTAGTCCCTACCTGGGTTAAAGATAGAAGTCACTACTTGGGTTAAAGATAGTAGTCCCTACTTGGGTTAAAGATAGTAGTCACTACCTGGGTTAAAGATAGTAGTCACTACTTGGGTTAAAGATAGTAGTCCCTACCTGGGTTAAAGATAGTAGTCCCTACCTGGGTTAAAGATAGTAGTCCCTACTTGGGTTAAAGATAGTAGTCCCTACCTGGGTTAAAGATAGTAGTCACTACTTGGGTTAAAGATAGTAGTCCCTACTTGGGTTAAAGATAGTAGTCACTACCTGGGTTAAAGATAGTAGTCACTACTTGGGTTAAAGATAGTAGTCCCTACCTGGGTTAAAGATAGTAGTCACTACCTGGGTTAAAGATAGTAGTCCCTACTTGGGTTAAAGATAGTAGTCCCTACCTGGGTTAAAGATAGAAGTCACTACTTGGGTTAAAGATAGTAGTCCCTACTTGGGTTAAAGATAGTAGTCACTACCTGGGTTAAAGATAGTAGTCACTACTTGGGTTAAAGATAGTAGTCCCTACCTGGGTTAAAGATAGTAGTCCCTACCTGGGTTAAAGATAGTAGTCCCTACTTGGGTTAAAGATAGTAGTCCCTACCTGGGTTAAAGATAGTAGTCACTACTTGGGTTAAAGATAGTAGTCCCTACTTGGGTTAAAGATAGTAGTCACTACCTGGGTTAAAGATAGTAGTCACTACTTGGGTTAAAGATAGTAGTCCCTACCTGGGTTAAAGATAGTAGTCACTACCTGGGTTAAAGATAGTAGTCCCTACTTGGGTTAAAGATAGTAGTCCCTACCTGGGTTAAAGATAGTAGTCACTACTTGGGTTAAAGATAGTAGTCCCTACTTGGGTTAAAGATAGTAGTCACTACCTGGGTTAAAGATAGTAGTCACTACTTGGGTTAAAGATAGTAGTCCCTACCTGGGTTAAAGATAGTAGTCCCTACCTGGGTTAAAGATAGTAGTCGATACCTGGGTTAAAGATAGTAGTCCCTACCTGGGTTAAAGATAGTAGTCGATACCTGGGTTAAAGATAGTAGTCACTACCTGGGTTAAAGATAGTAGTCCCTACCTGGGTTAAAGATAGTAGTCGATACCTGGGTTAAAGATAGTAGTCCCTACCTGGGTTAAAGATAGTAGTCGATACCTGGGTTAAAGATAGTAGTCCCTACCTGGGTTAAATGTAGTAGTCCCTACCTGGGTTAAAGAGAGTAGTCCCTACCTGGGTTAAAGGTAGTAGTCCCTACCTGGGTTAAAGATAGTAGTCACTACCTGGGTTAAAGATAGTAGTCCCTACCTGGGTTAAAGATAGTAGTCCCTACCTGGGTTAAAGATAGTAGTCCCTACCTGGGTTAAAGACAGTAGTCACTACCTGGGTTAAAGATAGTAGTCACTACCTGGGTTAAAGATAGTAGTCCCTACCTGGGTTAAAGGTAGTAGTCACTACCTGGGTTAAAGATAGTAGTCCCTACCTGGGTTAAAGGTAGTAGTCACTACCTGGGTTAAAGGTAGTAGTCACTACCAGGGTTAAAGGTAGTAGTCCCTACCTGGGTTAAAGATAGTAGTCGATACCTGGGTTAAAGGTAGTAGTCACTACCAGGGTTAAAGATAGTAGTCCCTACCTGGGTTAAAGATAGTAGTCCCTACCTGGGTTAAAGGTAGTAGTCCCTACCTGGGTTAAAGAGAGTAGTCCCTACCTGGGTTAAAGGTAGTAGTCCCTACCTGGGTTAAAGATAGTAGTCACTACCTGGGTTAAAGGTAGTAGTCACTACCAGGGTTAAAGATATTAGTCCCTACCTGGGTTAAAGGTAGTAGTCCCTACCTGGGTTAAAGATAGTAGTCGATACCTGGGTTAAAGATAGTAGTCACTACCAGGGTTAAAGATATTAGTCCCTACCTGGGTTAAAGGTAGTAGTCCCTACCTGGGTTAAAGATAGTAGTCGATACCTGGGTTAAAGATAGTCACTACCTGGGTTAAAGATAGTAGTCCCTACCTGGGTTAAAGATAGTCACTACCTGGGTTAAAGGTAGTAGTCACTACCTGGGTTAAAGATAGTAGTCACTACCTGGGTTAAAGGTAGTAGTCACTACCTGGGTTAAAGATAGTCACTACCTGGGTTAAAGGTAGTAGTCACTACCAGGGTTAAAGATATTAGTCCCTACCTGGGTTAAAGATAGAAGTCACTACCTGGGTTAAAGATAGTAGTCCCTACCTGGGTTAAAGGTAGTAGTCCCTACCTGGGTTAAAGAGAGTAGTCCCTACCTGGGTTAAAGGTAGTAGTCCCGACCTGGGTTAAAGATAGTAGTCACTACCTGGGTTAAAGATAGTAGTCCCTACCTGGGTTAAAGATAGAAGTCACTACCTGGGTTAAAGATAGTAGTCCCTACCTGGGTTAAAGGTAGTAGTCCCTACCTGGGTTAAAGATAGTAGTCCCTACCTGGGTTAAAGATAGTAGTCCCTACCTGGGTTAAAGATAGTAGTCACTACCTGGGTTAAAGATAGTAGTCCCTACCTGGGTTAAAGGTAGTAGTCACTACCTGGGTTAAAGATAGTAGACCCTACCTGGGTTAAAGATAGAAGTCACTACCTGGGTTAAAGGTAGTAGTCACTACCTGGGTTAAAGATAGTAGTCCCTACCTGGGTTAAAGATAGTAGTCATTACCTGGGTTAAAGATAGTAGTCACTACCTGGGTTAAAGATAGTAGTCCCTACCTGGGTTAAAGATAGTAGTCCCTACCTGGGTTAAAGATAGAAGTCACTACCTGGGTTAAAGATAGTAGTCCCTACCTGGGTTAAAGATAGAAGTCACTACCTGGGTTAAAGGTAGTAGTCACTACCTGGGTTAAAGATAGTAGTCCCTACCTGGGTTAAAGATAGTAGTCACTACCTGGGTTAAAGATAGTAGTCCCTACCTGGGTTAAAGATAGAAGTCACTACCTGGGTTAAAGATAGTAGTCACTACCTGGGTTAAAGATAGTAGTCCCTACCTGGGTTAAAGATAGTAGTCCCTACCTGGGTTAAAGATAGTAGTCCCTACCTGGGTTAAAGATAGTAGTCCCTACCTGGGTTAAAGACAGTCACTACCTGGGTTAAAGATAGTAGTCACTACCTGGGTTAAAGATAGTAGTCACTACCTGGGTTAAAGATAGTAGTCCCTACCTGGGTTAAAGATAGTAGTCACTACCTGGGTTAAAGATAGTAGTCCATACCTGGGTTAAAGATAGTAGTCACTACCTGGGTTAAAGATAGTAGTCCCTACCTGGGTTAAAGATAGTAGTCCCTACCTGGGTTAAAGATAGTAGTCACTACCTGGGTTAAAGATAGTAGTCACTACCTGGGTTAAAGATAGTAGTCCCTACCTGGGTTAAAGATAGTAGTCACTACCTGGGTTAAAGATAGTAGTCCCTACCTGGTTTAAAGATAGTAGTCCCTACCTGGGTTAAAGATAGTAGTCACTACCTGGCTTAAAGATAGTAGTCCCTACCTGGGTTAAAGATAGTAGTCACTACCTGGGTTAAAGGTAGTAGTCCCTACCTGGGTTAAAGATAGTAGTCCCTACCTGGGTTAAAGATAGTAGTCCCTACCTGGGTTAAAGATAGTAGTCCCTACCTGGGTTAAAGATAGTAGTCACTACCTGGGTTAAAGATAGTAGTCCCTACCTGGGTTAAAGATAGTAGTCACTACCTGGGTTAAAGATAGTAGTCCCTACCTGGGTTAAAGATAGTAGTCCCTACCTGGGTTAAAGATAGTAGTCACTACCTGGGTTAAAGATAGTAGTCCCTACCTGGGTTAAAGATAGTAGTCACTACCTGGGTTAAAGATAGTAGTCCCTACCTGGGTTAAAGATAGTAGTCACTACCTGGGTTAAAGATAGTAGTCCCTACCTGGGTTAAAGATAGTAGTCACTACCTGGGTTAAAGATAGTAGTCACTACCTGGGTTAAAGATAGTAGTCACTACCTGGGTTAAAGATAGTAGTCACTACCTGGGTTAAAGGTAGTAGTCCCTACCTGGGTTAAAGATAGTAGTCCCTACCTGGGTTAAAGATAGTAGTCACTACCTGGGTTAAAGATAGTAGTCCCTACCTGGGTTAAAGATAGTCCATACCTGGGTTAAAGATAGTAGTCCCTACCTGGGTTAAAGATAGTAGTCCCTACCTGGGTTAAAGATAGAAGTCACTACCTGGGTTAAAGATAGTAATCCCTACCTGGGTTAAAGGTAGTAGTCCCTACCTGGGTTAAAGAGAGTAGTCCCTACCTGGGTTAAAGGTAGTAGTCCCTACCTGGGTTAAAGATAGTAGTCACTACCTGGGTTAAAGATAGTAGTCCCTACCTGGGTTAAAGATTGAAGTCACTACCTGGGTTAAAGATAGTAGTCCCTACCTGGGTTAAAGGTAGTAGTCCCTACCTGGGTTAAAGATAGTAGTCCCTACCTGGGTTAAAGATAGTAGTCCCTACCTGGGTTAAAGATAGTAGTCACTACCTGGGTTAAAGATAGTAGTCCCTACCTGGGTTAAAGGTAGTAGTCACTACCTGGGTTAAAGATAGTAGACCCTACCTGGGTTAAAGATAGAAGTCACTACCTGGGTTAAAGGTAGTAGTCACTACCTGGGTTAAAGATAGTAGTCCCTACCTGGGTTAAAGATAGTAGTCACTACCTGGGTTAAAGATAGTAGTCCCTACCTGGGTTAAAGATAGTAGTCCCTACCTGGGTTAAAGATAGTAGTCCCTACCTGGGTTAAAGATAGAAGTCACTACCTGGGTTAAAGATAGTAGTCCCTACCTGGGTTAAAGATAGTAGTCCCTACCTGGGTTAAAGATAGTAGTCCCTACCTGGGTTAAAGATAGTAGTCCCTACCTGGGTTAAAGATAGTAGTCCCTACCTGGGTTAAAGATAGTAGTCCCTACCTGGGTTAAAGATAGTAGTCCCTACCTGGGTTAAAGATAGAAGTCACTACCTGGGTTAAAGATAGTAGTCACTACCTGGGTTAAAGATAGTAGTCCCTACCTGGGTTAAAGATAGAAGTCACTAACTGGGTTAAAGATAGTAGTCCCTACCTGGGTTAAAGATAGTAGTCCCTACCTGGGTTAAAGATAGTAGTCCCTACCTGGGTTAAAGATAGTAGTCCCTACCTGGGTTAAAGATAGAAGTCACTACCTGGGTTAAAGATAGTAGTCCCTACCTGGGTTAAAGATAGTAGTCACTACCTGGGTTAAAGATAGTAGTCCCTACCTGGGTTAAAGATAGTAGTCCCTACCTGGGTTAAAGATAGTAGTCCCTACCTGGGTTAAAGATAGTAGTCCCTACCTGGGTTAAAGATAGTAGTCCCTACCTGGGTTAAAGATAGTAGTCACTACCTGGGTTAAAGGTAGTAGTCACTACCTGGGTTAAAGATAGTAGTCCCTACCTGGGTTAAAGATAGTAGTCACTACCTGGGTTAAAGATAGTAGTCCCTACCTGGGTTAAAGATAGAAGTCACTACCTGGGTTAAAGATAGTAGTCACTACCTGGGTTAAAGATAGTAGTCCCTACCTGGGTTAAAGATAGTAGTCCCTACCTGGGTTAAAGATAGTAGTCCCTACCTGGGTTAAAGATAGTAGTCCCTACCTGGGTTAAAGACAGTCACTACCTGGGTTAAAGATAGTAGTCACTACCTGGGTTAAAGATAGTAGTCACTACCTGGCTTAAAGATAGTAGTCACTACCTGGGTTAAAGGTAGTCCCTACCTGGGTTAAAGGTAGTAGTCCCTACCTGGGTTAAAGATAGTAGTCCCTACCTGGGTTAAAGATAGTAGTCACTACCTGGGTTAAAGATAGTAGTCCCTACCTGGGTTAAAGCTAGTAGTCACTACCTGGGTTAAAGATAGTAGTCCCTACCTGGGTTAAAGATAGTAGTCACTACCTGGGTTAAAGATAGTAGTCCCTACCTGGGTTAAAGATAGTAGTCACTACCTGGGTTAAAGATAGTAGTCCCTACCTGGGTTAAAGATAGTAGTCCCTACCTGGGTTAAAGATAGTAGTCACTACCTGGGTTAAAGATAGTAGTCACTACCTGGGTTAAAGATATATTTCTTTTATTTGCCACTAGGGCATCAAAAGTGGGACAAGTACAAAGGGGGGAGTTTACACAAAAAGGCGTCCTCAATAAGGAGGAGGCAATAACAAAATATAAAAATAAAATAAGATATAACAAAAAATAAAATTTTTAACAAAATCCTCAATAGAGAGGAGGCGCCTTGGGGAGTCGCACACACCCCCGAAAAAAGTGTGCAACCCTTCTCCTCAGGAGCACAGAGAAGGGGTGCTCCCTTGGTCTTTCATCTTCCTCACCTATAGTCTGATGTAGAGTGAAGGCCCATTCACACGGGCCATTCTCGCCACTTTCACCCATCTTTCATAGAAACGGCTGGGGTGCAGCACCTCTCTCTCCATCCTGATCCTTCTTCCGAAATGATATCGGAAGAAACGGACCAGTTGTTGGCCAGAGAGAAAGGTGCCCGACCTCAGTCCTTTCAGACGCGTCCAGGGTTAAAGATAGTAGTCCCTACCTGGGTTAAAGATAGTAGTCACTACCTGGGTTAAAGATAGTAGTCCCTACCTGGGTTAAAGATAGTAGTCACTACCTGGCTTAAAGATAGTAGTCCCTACCTGGGTTAAAGATAGTAGTCACTACCTGGGTTAAAGGTAGTAGTCCCTACCTGGGTTAAAGATAGTAGTCCCTACCTGGGTTAAAGATAGTAGTCCCTACCTGGGTTAAAGATAGTAGTCCCTACCTGGGTTAAAGATAGTAGTCACTACCTGGGTTAAAGATAGTAGTCCCTACCTGGGTTAAAGATAGAAGTCCCTACCTGGGTTAAAGATAGTAGTCCCTACCTGGGTTAAAGATAGTAGTCCCTACCTGGGTTAAAGATAGTAGTCACTACCTGGGTTAAAGATAGTAGTCACTACCTGGGTTAAAGATAGTAGTCACTACCTGGGTTAAAGGTAGTAGTCCCTACCTGGGTTAAAGATAGTAGTCCCTACTTGGGTTAAAGATAGTATTCCCTACCTGGGTTAAAGATAGTCCCTACCTGGGTTAAAGATAGTAGTCCCTACCTGGGTTAAAGATAGTAGTCCCTACCTGGGTTAAAGATAGTAGTCACTACCTGGGTTAAAGATAGTAGTCCCTACCTGGGTTAAAGATAGAAGTCCCTACCTGGGTTAAAGATAGTAGTCCCTACCTGGGTTAAAGATAGTAGTCCCTACCTGGGTTAAAGATAGTAGTCACTACCTGGGTTAAAGATAGTAGTCACTACCTGGGTTAAAGATAGTAGTCACTACCTGGGTTAAAGATAGTAGTCCCTACCTGGGTTAAAGATAGAAGTCCCTACCTGGGTTAAAGATAGTAGTCCCTACCTGGGTTAAAGATAGTAGTCCCTACCTGGGTTAAAGATAGTAGTCACTACTTGGGTTAAAGATAGTAGTCCCTACCTGGGTTAAAGATAGTAGTCACTACCTGGGTTAAAGATAGTAGTCCCTACCTGGGTTAAAGATAGTCCCTACCTGGGTTAAAGATAGTAGTCCCTACCTGGGTTAAAGATAGTAGTCCCTACCTGGGTTAAAGATAGTAGTCACTACCTGGGTTAAAGGTAGTAGTCCCTACCTGGGTTAAAGATAGTAGTCCCTACCTGGGTTAAAGATAGTAGTCCCTACCTGGGTTAAAGGTAGTAGTCACTACCTGGGTTAAAGGTAGTAGTCACTACCTGGGTTAAAGATAGTAGTCACTACTTGGGTTAAAGATAGTAGTCACTACCAGGGTTAAAGATAGTAGTCACTACCTGGGTTAAAGATAGTAGTCCCTACTTGGGTTAAAGATAGTAGTCCCTACCTGGCTTAAAGATAGTAGTCACTACCTGGGTTAAAGGTAGTAGTCACTACCTGGGTTAAAGATAGTAGTCACTACTTGGGTTAAAGATAGTAGTCACTACCTGGCTTAAAGATAGTAGTCACTACCTGGGTTAAAGGTAGTAGTCACTACCTGGGTTAAAGATAGTAGTCCCTACCTGGGTTAAAGATAGTAGTCACTACCAGGGTTAAAGATAGTCACTACCTTGGTTAAAGATAGTAGTCACTACCTGGCTTAAAGATAGTAGTCACTACCTGGCTTAAAGATAGTAGTCCCTACCTGGGTTAAAGATAGTAGTCCCTACCTGGGTTAAAGATAGTAGTCCCTACCTGGGTTAAAGATAGTAGTCACTACCTGGCTTAAAGATAGTAGTCCCTACCTGGGTTAAAGATAGTAGTCCCTACCTGGGTTAAAGATAGTAGTCCCTACCTGGGTTAAAGATAGTAGTCCCTACCTGGGTTAAAGATAGTAGTCACTACCTGGGTTAAAGATAGTAGTCGATACCTGGGTTAAAGATAGTAGTCACTACCTGGGTTAAAGATAGTAGTCCCTACCTGGGTTAAAGATAGTAGTCCCTACCTGGGTTAAAGATAGTAGTCCCTACCTGGGTTAAAGATAGTAGTCCCTACCTGGGTTAAAGATAGTAGTCACTACCTGGGTTAAAGATAGTAGTCCCTACCTGGGTTAAAGATAGTAGTCCCTACCTGGGTTAAAGATAGTATTCACTACCTGGGTTAAAGATAGTAGTCCCTACCTGGGTTAAAGATAGTAGTCCCTACCTGGGTTAAAGATAGTAGTCCCTACCTGGGTTAAAGATAGTAGTCCCTACCTGGGTTAAAGATAGTAGTCACTACCTGGGTTAAAGATAGTAGTCGATACCTGGGTTAAAGATAGTAGTCACTACCTGGGTTAAAGATAGTAGTCCCTACCTGGGTTAAAGATAGTAGTCGATACCTGGGTTAAAGATAGTAGTCCCTACCTGGGTTAAAGATAGTAGTCGATACCTGGGTTAAAGATAGTAGCCACTACCTGGGTTAAAGATAGTAGTCCCTACCTGGGTTAAAGATAGTAGTCACTACCTGGGTTAAAGATAGTAGTCCCTACCTGGGTTAAAGATAGTAGTCCCTACCTGGGTTAAAGATAGTAGTCGATACCTGGGTTAAAGATAGTCACTACCTGGGTTAAAGGTAGTAGTCACTACCTGGGTTAAAGATAGTAGTCGATACCTGGGTTAAAGATAGTAGTCCCTACCTGGGTTAAAGATAGTCACTACCTGGGTTAAAGATAGAAGTCACTACCAGGGTTAAAGATATTAGTCACTACCAGGGTTAAAGATAGTAGTCACTACCAGGGTTAAAGATAGTAGTCACTACCTGGGTTAAAGATAGTAGTCCCTACCTGGGTTAAAGATAGTCCCTACCTGGGTTAAAGATAGTAGTCCCTACCTGGGTTAAAGATAGTAGTCCCTACCTGGGTTAAAGATAGAAGTCACTACCTGGGTTAAAGATAGTAGTCCCTACCTGGGTTAAAGGTAGTAGTCCCTACCTGGGTTAAAGAGAGTAGTCCCTACCTGGGTTAAAGGTAGTAGTCCCTACCTGGGTTAAAGATAGTAGTCACTACCTGGGTTAAAGATAGTAGTCCCTACCTGGGTTAAAGATAGAAGTCACTACCTGGGTTAAAGATAGTAGTCCCTACCTGGGTTAAAGGTAGTAGTCCCTACCTGGGTTAAAGATAGTAGTCCCTACCTGGGTTAAAGATAGTAGTCCCTACCTGGGTTAAAGATAGTAGTCACTACCTGGGTTAAAGATAGTAGTCCCTACCTGGGTTAAAGGTAGTAGTCACTACCTGGGTTAAAGATAGTAGACCCTACCTGGGTTAAAGATAGAAGTCACTACCTGGGTTAAAGGTAGTAGTCACTACCTGGGTTAAAGATAGTAGTCCCTACCTGGGTTAAAGATAGTAGTCACTACCTGGGTTAAAGATAGTAGTCACTACCTGGGTTAAAGATAGTAGTCCCTACCTGGGTTAAAGATAGTAGTCCCTACCTGGGTTAAAGATAGAAGTCACTACCTGGGTTAAAGATAGTAGTCCCTACCTGGGTTAAAGATAGAAGTCACTACCTGGGTTAAAGGTAGTAGTCACTACCTGGGTTAAAGATAGTAGTCCCTACCTGGGTTAAAGATAGTAGTCACTACCTGGGTTAAAGATAGTAGTCCCTACCTGGGTTAAAGATAGAAGTCACTACCTGGGTTAAAGATAGTAGTCACTACCTGGGTTAAAGATAGTAGTCCCTACCTGGGTTAAAGATAGTAGTCCCTACCTGGGTTAAAGATAGTAGTCCCTACCTGGGTTAAAGATAGTAGTCCCTACCTGGGTTAAAGACAGTCACTACCTGGGTTAAAGATAGTAGTCACTACCTGGGTTAAAGATAGTAGTCACTACCTGGCTTAAAGATAGTAGTCACTACCTGGGTTAAAGGTAGTCCCTACCTGGGTTAAAGGTAGTAGTCCCTACCTGGGTTAAAGATAGTAGTCCCTACCTGGGTTAAAGATAGTAGTCACTACCTGGGTTAAAGATAGTAGTCCCTACCTGGGTTAAAGCTAGTAGTCACTACCTGGGTTAAAGATAGTAGTCCCTACCTGGGTTAAAGATAGTAGTCACTACCTGGGTTAAAGATAGTAGTCCCTACCTGGGTTAAAGATAGTAGTCACTACCTGGGTTAAAGATAGTAGTCCCTACCTGGGTTAAAGATAGTAGTCCCTACCTGGGTTAAAGATAGTAGTCACTACCTGGGTTAAAGATAGTAGTCACTACCTGGGTTAAAGATAGTAGTCCCTACCTGGGTTAAAGATAGTAGTCACTACCTGGGTTAAAGATAGTAGTCCGTACCTGGGTTAAAGATAGTAGTCACTACCTGGGTTAAAGATAGTAGTCCCTACCTGGGTTAAAGATAGTAGTCACTACCTGGGTTAAAGGTAGTAGTCCCTACCTGGGTTAAAGATAGTAGTCCCTACCTGGGTTAAAGATAGTAGTCCCTACCTGGGTTAAAGATAGTAGTCCCTACCTGGGTTAAAGATAGTCCCTACCTGGGTTAAAGATAGTAGTCCCTACCTGGGTTAAAGATAGTAGTCCCTACCTGGGTTAAAGATAGTAGTCACTACCTGGGTTAAAGATAGTAGACACTACCTGGGTTAAAGATAGTAGTCCCTACCTGGGTTAAAGATAGTAGACACTACCTGGGTTAAAGATAGTAGACACTACCTGGGTTAAAGATAGTAGTCTCTACCTGGGTTAAAGATAGTAGTCACTACCTGGGTTAAAGGTAGTAGTCCCTACCTGGGTTAAAGATAGTAGTCACTACCTGGGTTAAAGATAGTAGTCACTACCTGGGTTAAAGATAGTAGACACTACCTGGGTTAAAGATAGTAGTCCCTACCTGGGTTAAAGATAGTAGTCCCTACCTGGGTTAAAGATAGTAGTCACTACCTGGGTTAAAGATAGTAGTCACTACCTGGGTTAAAGGTAGTAGTCCCTACCTGGGTTAAAGATAGTAGTCCCTACTTGGGTTAAAGATAGTATTCCCTACCTGGGTTAAAGATAGTAGTCACTACCTGGGTTAAAGATAGTAGTCCCTACCTGGGTTAAAGATAGTCCCTACCTGGGTTAAAGATAGTAGTCCCTACCTGGGTTAAAGATAGTAGTCCCTACCTGGGTTAAAGATAGTAGTCACTACCTGGGTTAAAGGTAGTAGTCCCTACCTGGGTTAAAGATAGTAGTCCCTACCTGGGTTAAAGATAGTAGTCCCTACCTGGGTTAAAGGTAGTAGTCACTACCTGGGTTAAAGGTAGTAGTCACTACCTGGGTTAAAGATAGTTGTCCCTACCTGGGTTAAAGATAGTAGTCACTACCTGGGTTAAAGATAGTAGTCACTACCAGGGTTAAAGATAGTAGTCCCTACTTGGGTTAAAGATAGTAGTCACTACCTGGGTTAAAGATAGTAGTCCCTACCTGGGTTAAAGATAGTCACTACCTGGGTTAAAGGTAGTAGTCACTACCTGGGTTAAAGATAGTAGTCACTACCAGGGTTAAAGATAGTAGTCCCTACTTGGGTTAAAGATAGTAGTCCCTACCTGGGTTAAAGATAGTAGTCCCTACCTGGGTTAAAGATAGTCACTACCTGGGTTAAAGGTAGTAGTCACTACCTGGGTTAAAGATAGTAGTCCCTACCTGGGTTAAAGATAGTAGTCACTACTTGGGTTAAAGATAGTAGTCACTATCTGGGTTAAAGATAGTAGTCCCTACCTGGGTTAAAGATAGTAGTCACTACCTGGGTTAAAGATAGTTGTCCCTACCTGGGTTAAAGGTAGTAGTCCCTACCTGGGTTAAAGATAGTAGTCACTACTTGGGTTAAAGATAGTAGTCCCTACCTGGGTTAAAGATAGTAGTCCCTACTTGGGTTAAAGATAGTAGTCCCTACCTGGGTTAAAGATAGTAGTCCCTACCTGGGTTAAAGATAGTAGTCCCTACCTGGGTTAAAGATAGTAGTCCCTACCTGGGTTAAAGGTAGTAGTCCCTACCTGGGTTAAAGATAGTAGTCACTACTTGGGTTAAAGATAGTAGTCCCTACCTGGGTTAAAGATAGTAGTCCCTACCTGGGTTAAAGATAGTAGTCCCTACCTGGGTTAAAGATAGTAGTCCCTACCTGGGTTAAAGGTAGTAGTCACTACCTGGGTTAAAGGTAGTAGTCACTACCTGGGTTAAAGATAGTAGTCCCTACCTGGGTTAAAGATAGTAGTCCCTACTTGGGTTAAAGATAGTAGTCACTACCAGGGTTAAAGATAGTAGTCACTACCTGGGTTAAAGATAGTAGTCACTACCTGGGTTAAAGATAGTAGTCACTACCTGGGTTAAAGGTAGTAGTCACTACCAGGGTTAAAGATAGTAGTCCCTACCTGGGTTAAAGATAGTAGTCACTACCAGGGTTAAAGATAGTAGTCCCTACCTGGGTTAAAGATAGTAGTCCCTACCTGGGTTAAAGGTAGTAGTCACTACCTGGGTTAAAGGTAGTAGTCACTACCTGGGTTAAAGGTAGTAGTCACTACCTGGGTTAAAGATAGTAGTCCCTACCTGGGTTAAAGATAGTAGTCACTACCAGGGTTAAAGATAGTCACTACCTTGGTTAAAGATAGTAGTCACTACCTGGCTTAAAGATAGTAGTCCCTACCTGGGTTAAAGATAGTAGTCCCTACCTGGGTTAAAGATAGTAGTCCCTACCTGGGTTAAAGATAGTAGTCCCTACCTGGGTTAAAGATAGTAGTCACTACCTGGGTTAAAGATAGTAGTCGATACCTGGGTTAAAGATAGTAGTCACTACCTGGGTTAAAGATAGTAGTCCCTACCTGGGTTAAAGATAGTAGTCGATACCTGGGTTAAAGATAGTAGTCCCTACCTGGGTTAAAGATAGTAGTCGATACCTGGGTTAAAGATAGTAGCCACTACCTGGGTTAAAGATAGTAGTCCCTACCTGGGTTAAAGATAGTAGTCACTACCTGGGTTAAAGATAGTAGTCCCTACCTGGGTTAAAGATAGTAGTCCCTACCTGGGTTAAAGATAGTAGTCGATACCTGGGTTAAAGATAGTAGTCCCTACCTGGGTTAAAGATAGTAGTCCCTACCTGGGTTAAAGATAGTAGTCACTACCTGGGTTAAAGATAGTAGTCGATACCTGGGTTAAAGATAGTAGTCCCTACCTGGGTTAAAGATAGTCACTACCTGGGTTAAAGATAGAAGTCACTACCAGGGTTAAAGATATTAGTCACTACCAGGGTTAAAGATAGTAGTCACTACCTGGGTTAAAGATAGTAGTCACTACCTGGGTTAAAGATAGAAGTCCCTACCTGGGTTAAAGGTAGTAGTCACTACCTGGGTTAAAGATAGTAGTCGATACCTGGGTTAAAGATAGTAGTCCCTACCTGGGTTAAAGATAGTCACTATCTGGGTTAAAGATAGTAGTCACTACCTGGGTTAAAGATAGAAGTCCCTACCTGGGTTAAAGGTAGTAGTCACTACCTGGGTTAAAGATAGTAGTCACTACCTGGGTTAAAGGTAGTAGTCCCTACCTGGGTTAAAGATAGTAGTCCCTACCAGGGTTAAAGATATTAGTCACTACCAGGGTTAAAGATAGTAGTCACTACCTGGGTTAAAGGTAGTAGTCCCTACCTGGGTTAAAGATAGTAGTCACTACCTGGGTTAAAGATAGTAGTCCCTACCTGGGTTAAAGATAGTAGTCCCTACCTGGGTTAAAGATAGTAGTCCCTACCTGGGTTAAAGGTAGTAGTCACTACCTGGGTTAAAGATAGTAGTCACTACCTGGGTTAAAGATAGTAGTCCCTACCTGGGTTAAAGGTAGTAGTCCCTACCTGGGTTAAAGATAGTAGTCCCTACCTGGGTTAAAGATAGTAGTCCCTACCTGGGTTAAAGATAGTAGTCCCTACCTGGGTTAAAGATAGTAGTCCCTACCTGGGTTAAAGATAGTAGTCCCTACCTGGGTTAAAGATAGTAGTCACTACCTGGGTTAAAGATAGTAGTCCCTACCTGGGTTAAAGGTAGTAGTCCCTACCTGGGTTAAAGATAGTAGTCCCTACCTGGGTTAAAGATAGTAGTCACTACCTGGGTTAAAGATAGTAGTCCCTACCTGGGTTAAAGGTAGTAGTCACTACCTGGGTTAAAGATAGTAGACCCTACCTGGGTTAAAGATAGAAGTCACTACCTGGGTTAAAGGTAGTAGTCCCTACCTGGGTTAAAGATAGTCACTACCTGGGTTAAAGGTAGTAGTCACTACCAGGGTTAAAGATAGTAGTCACTACCTGGGTTAAAGATAGTAGTCCCTACCTGGGTTAAAGATAGTAGTCCCTACCTGGGTTAAAGATAGAAGTCACTACCTGGGTTAAATATAGTAGTCCCTACCTGGGTTAAAGATAGAAGTCACTACCTGGGTTAAAGGTAGTCCCTACCTGGGTTAAAGGTGGTAGTCCCTACCTGGGTTAAAGATAGTAGTCCCTACCAGGGTTAAAGGTAGTAGTCACTACCTGGGTTAAAGATAGAAGTCCCTACCTGGGTTAAAGATAGTAGTCCCTACCTGGGTTAAAGACAGTAGTCACTACCTGGGTTAAAGATAGTAGTCACTACCTGGCTTAAAGATAGTAGTCACTACCTGGGTTAAAGGTAGTCCCTACCTGGGTTAAAGGTAGTAGTCCCTACCTGGGTTAAAGATAGTAGTCCCTACCTGGGTTAAAGATAGTAGTCACTACCTGGCTTAAAGATAGTAGTCACTACCTGGGTTAAAGGTAGTCCCTACCTGGGTTAAAGGTAGTAGTCCCTACCTGGGTTAAAGATAGTAGTCACTACCTGGGTTAAAGGTAGTAGTCCCTACCTGGGTTAAAGATAGTAGTCACTACCTGGGTTAAAGATAGTAGTCACTACCTGGCTTAAAGATAGTAGTCACTACCTGGGTTAAAGGTAGTCCCTACCTGGGTTAAAGGTAGTAGTCCCTACCTGGGTTAAAGATAGTAGTCCCTACCTGGGTTAAAGATAGTAGTCACTACCTGGGTTAAAGATAGTAGTCCCTACCTGGTTTAAAGATAGTAGTCACTACCTGGGTTAAAGATAGTAGTCCCTACCTGGGTTAAAGATAGTAGTCACTACCTGGCTTAAAGATAGTAGTCCCTACCTGGGTTAAAGATAGTAGTCACTACCTGGGTTAAAGGTAGTAGTCCCTACCTGGGTTAAAGATAGTAGTCCCTACCTGGGTTAAAGATAGTAGTCACTACCTGGGTTAAAGATAGTAGTCCCTACCTGGGTTAAAGATAGTAGTCACTACCTGGGTTAAAGATAGTAGTCCCTACCTGGGTTAAAGATAGTCCCTACCTGGGTTAAAGATAGTAGTCCCTACCTGGGTTAAAGATAGTAGTCCCTACCTGGGTTAAAGATAGAAGTCACTACCTGGGTTAAAGATAGTAGTCCCTACCTGGGTTAAAGGTAGTAGTCCCTACCTGGGTTAAAGAGAGTAGTCCCTACCTGGGTTAAAGGTAGTAGTCCCTACCTGGGTTAAAGATAGTAGTCACTACCTGGGTTAAAGATAGTAGTCCCTACCTGGGTTAAAGATTGAAGTCACTACCTGGGTTAAAGATAGTAGTCCCTACCTGGGTTAAAGGTAGTAGTCCCTACCTGGGTTAAAGATAGTAGTCCCTACCTGGGTTAAAGATAGTAGTCCCTACCTGGGTTAAAGATAGTAGTCACTACCTGGGTTAAAGATAGTAGTCCCTACCTGGGTTAAAGGTAGTAGTCACTACCTGGGTTAAAGATAGTAGACCCTACCTGGGTTAAAGATAGAAGTCACTACCTGGGTTAAAGGTAGTAGTCACTACCTGGGTTAAAGATAGTAGTCCTTACCTGGGTTAAAGATAGTAGTCACTACCTGGGTTAAAGATAGTAGTCACTACCTGGGTTAAAGATAGTAGTCCCTACCTGGGTTAAAGATAGTAGTCCCTACCTGGGTTAAAGATAGAAGTCACTACCTGGGTTAAAGGTAGTAGTCACTACCTGGGTTAAAGATAGTAGTCCCTACCTGGGTTAAAGATAGTAGTCACTACCTGGGTTAAAGATAGTAGTCCCTACCTGGGTTAAAGATAGAAGTCACTACCTGGGTTAAAGATAGTAGTCACTACCTGGGTTAAAGATAGTAGTCCCTACCTGGGTTAAAGATAGTAGTCCCTACCTGGGTTAAAGATAGTAGTCCCTACCTGGGTTAAAGACAGTCACTACCTGGGTTAAAGATAGTAGTCACTACCTGGGTTAAAGATAGTAGTCACTACCTGGGTTAAAGATAGTAGTCCCTACCTGGGTTAAAGATAGAAGTCACTACCTGGGTTAAAGATAGTAGTCACTACCTGGGTTAAAGATAGTAGTCCCTACCTGGGTTAAAGATAGTAGTCCCTACCTGGATTAAAGATAGTAGTCCCTACCTGGGTTAAAGATAGTAGTCACTACCTGGGTTAAAGATAGTAGTCCCTACCTGGGTTAAAGATAGTAGTCCCTACCTGGGTTAAAGATAGTAGTCCCTACCTGGGTTAAAGACAGTCACTACCTGGGTTAAAGATAGTAGTCACTACCTGGGTTAAAGATAGTAGTCACTACCTGGGTTAAAGATAGTAGTCCCTACCTGGGTTAAAGATAGTAGTCCCTACCTGGGTTAAAGATAGTAGTCCCTACCTGGGTTAAAGACAGTCACTACCTGGGTTAAAGATAGTAGTCACTACCTGGGTTAAAGATAGTAGTCACTACCTGGGTTAAAGATAGTAGTCCCTACCTGGGTTAAAGATAGAAGTCACTACCTGGGTTAAAGATAGTAGTCACTACCTGGGTTAAAGATAGTAGTCCCTACCTGGGTTAAAGATAGTAGTCCCTACCTGGGTTAAAGATAGTAGTCCCTACCTGGGTTAAAGATAGTAGTCCCTACCTGGGTTAAAGACAGTCACTACCTGGGTTAAAGATAGTAGTCACTACCTGGGTTAAAGATAGTAGTCACTACCTGGGTTAAAGATAGTAGTCACTACCTGGGTTAAAGATAGTAGTCACTACCTGGCTTAAAGATAGTAGTCACTACCTGGGTTAAAGGTAGTCCCTACCTGGGTTAAAGGTAGTAGTCCCTACCTGGGTTAAAGATAGTAGTCCCTACCTGGATTAAAGATAGTAGTCACTACCTGGGTTAAAGATAGTAGTCCCTACCTGGGTTAAAGCTAGTAGTCACTACCTGGGTTAAAGATAGTAGTCCCTACCTGGGTTAAAGATAGTAGTCACTACCTGGGTTAAAGATAGTAGTCCCTACCTGGGTTAAAGATAGTAGTCACTACCTGGGTTAAAGATAGTAGTCCCTACCTGGGTTAAAGATAGTAGTCCCTACCTGGGTTAAAGATAGTAGTCACTACCTGGGTTAAAGATAGTAGTCACTACCTGGGTTAAAGATAGTAGTCCCTACCTGGGTTAAAGATAGTAGTCACTACCTGGGTTAAAGATAGTAGTCCCTACCTGGGTTAAAGGTAGTAGTCACTACCTGGGTTAAAGATAGTAGTCACTACTTGGGTTAAAGATAGTAGTCACTACCTGGGTTAAAGATAGTAGTCCCTACCTGGGTTAAAGATAGTAGTCACTACCTGGGTTAAAGATAGTAGTCACTACTTGGGTTAAAGATAGTAGTCACTACCTGGGTTAAAGGTAGTAGTCACTACCTGGGTTAAAGATAGTAGTCACTACCTGGGTTAAAGATAGTCACTACCTGGGTTAAAGATAGTAGTCACTACCTGGGTTAAAGATAGTCACTACCTGGGTTAAAGATAGTAGTCCCTACCTGGGTTAAAGATAGTAGCCACTACCTGGGTTAAAGATAGTAGTCACTACCTGGGTTAAAGATAGTAGTCCCTACCTGGGTTAAAGGTAGTAGTCACTACCTGGGTTAAAGATAGTAGTCACTACCTGGGTTAAAGGTAGTAGTCCCTACCTGGGTTAAAGATAGTAGTCCCTACCTGGGTTAAAGATAGTAGTCCCTACCTGGGTTAAAGGTAGTAGTCACTACCTGGGTTAAAGGTAGTAGTCACTACCTGGGTTAAAGATAGTAGTCACTACTTGGGTTAAAGATAGTAGTCACTACCTGGGTTAAAGATAGTAGTCACTACCAGGGTTAAAGGTAGTAGTCACTACCTGGGTTAAAGATAGTAGTCCCTACCTGGGTTAAAGATAGTAGTCCCTACCTGGGTTAAAGATAGTAGTCACTACCAGGGTTAAAGATAGTAGTCACTACCTGGGTTAAAGATAGTAGTCACTACCTGGCTTAAAGATAGTAGCCACTACCTGGGTTAAAGATAGTAGTCACTACTTGGGTTAAAGATAGTAGTCACTACCTGGGTTAAAGATAGTCACTACCTGGGTTAAAGATAGTAGTCACTACCTGGGTTAAAGATAGTAGTCACTACCTGGGTTAAAGATAGTCACTACCTGGGTTAAAGATAGTAGTCACTACCTGGGTTAAAGATAGTAGTCCCTACCTGGGTTAAAGGTAGTAGTCACTACCTGGGTTAAAGATAGTAGTCACTACCTGGGTTAAAGATAGTAGTCCCTACCTGGGTTAAAGGTAGTAGTCACTACCTGGGTTAAAGATAGTAGTCACTACCTGGGTTAAAGATAGAAGTCACTACCTGGCTTAAAGATAGTAGTCACTACCTGGGTTAAAGATAGTAGTCACTACTTGGGTTAAAGATAGTAGTCACTACCTGGGTTAAAGATAGTAGTCACTACCTGGCTTAAAGATAGTAGTCACTACCTGGGTTAAAGATAGTAGTCACTACTTGGGTTAAAGATAGTAGTCACTACTTGGGTTAAAGATAGTAGTCACTACTTGGGTTAAAGATAGTAGTCACTACTTGGGTTAAAGATAGTAGTCACTACCTGGGTTAAAGATAGTAGTCACTACTTGGGTTAAAGATAGTAGTCACTACCTGGCTTAAAGATAGTAGTCGATACCTGGGTTAAAGATAGTAGTCACTACCTGGGTTAAAGATAGTAGTCACTACCTGGCTTAAAGATAGTAGTCACTACCTGGGTTAAAGGTAGTAGTCACTACCTGGGTTAAAGGTAGTAGTCACTACCTGGGTTAAAGATAGTAGTCCCTACCTGGGTTAAAGATAGTAGTCACTACCAGGGTTAAAGATAGTCACTACCTTGGTTAAAGATAGAAGTCCCTACCTGGGTTAAAGATAGTAGTCACTACCTGGGTTAAAGATAGTAGTCACTACCTGGGTTAAAGATAGTAGTCACTACCTGGGTTAAAGATAGTAGTCCCTACCTGGGTTAAAGATAGTAGTCACTACCTGGGTTAAAGATAGTAGTCCCTACCTGGGTTAAAGATAGTAGTCCCTACCTGGGTTAAAGGTAGTAGTCCCTACCTGGGTTAAAGATAGTAGTCCCTACCTGGGTTAAAGATAGTAGTCACTACCTGGGTTAAAGATAGTAGTCCCTACCTGGGTTAAAGATAGTAGTCACTACCTGGGTTAAAGGTAGTAGTCACTACCTGGGTTAAAGGTAGTAGTCACTACCTGGGTTAAAGGTAGTAGTCCCTACCTGGGTTAAAGGTAGTAGTCACTACCTGGGTTAAAGGTAGTAGTCACTACCTGGCTTAAAGATAGTAGTCCCTACCTGGGTTAAAGATAGTAGTCACTACCTGGCTTAAAGATAGTAGTCACTACCTGGGTTAAAGATAGTAGTCCCTACCTGGGTTAAAGATAGTAGTCCCTACCTGGGTTAAAGATAGTAGTCACTACCTGGCTTAAAGATAGTAGTCACTACCTGGGTTAAAGGTAGTCCCTACCTGGGTTAAAGGTAGTAGTCCCTACCTGGGTTAAAGATAGTAGTCCCTACCTGGGTTAAAGGTAGTAGTCACTACCTGGGTTAAAGATAGTAGTCCCTACCTGGGTTAAAGGTAGTAGTCACTACCTGGGTTAAAGGTAGTCCCTACCTGGGTTAAAGGTAGTAGTCCCTACCTGGGTTAAAGATAGTAGTCCCTACCTGGGTTAAAGGTAGTAGTCACTACCTGGGTTAAAGGTAGTCCCTACCTGGGTTAAAGGTAGTAGTCCCTACCTGGGTTAAAGATAGTAGTCCCTACCTGGGTTAAAGATAGTAGTCACTACCTGGGTTAAAGATAGTAGTCCCTACCTGGGTTAAAGATAGTCCCTACCTGGGTTAAAGATAGTAGTCCCTACCTGGGTTAAAGATAGTAGTCCCTACCTGGGTTAAAGATAGTAGTCCCTACCTGGGTTAAAGATAGTAGTCCCTACCTGGGTTAAAGATAGTCCCTACCTGGGTTAAAGATAGTAGTCCCTACCTGGGTTAAAGATAGTAGTCCCTACCTGGGTTAAAGATAGTAGTCCCTACCTGGGTTAAAGATAGTAGTCCCTACCTGGGTTAAAGATAGTCCCTACCTGGGTTAAAGATAGTAGTCCCTACCTGGGTTAAAGATAGTAGTCCCTACCTGGGTTAAAGATAGTAGTCACTACCTGGGTTAAAGATAGTAGTCACTACCTGGGTTAAAGATAGTAGTCCCTACCTGGGTTAAAGATAGTAGTCACTACCTGGGTTAAAGATAGTAGTCCCTACCTGGGTTAAAGATAGTCCCTACCTGGGTTAAAGATAGTAGTCCCTACCTGGGTTAAAGATAGTAGTCCCTACCTGGGTTAAAGATAGTAGTCACTACCTGGGTTAAAGGTAGTAGTCACTACCTGGTTTAAAGATAGTAGTCCCTACCTGGGTTAAAGATAGTAGTCACTACCTGGGTTAAAGATAGTAGTCCCTACCTGGGTTAAAGATAGTCCCTACCTGGGTTAAAGATAGTAGTCCCTACCTGGGTTAAAGATAGTAGTCCCTACCTGGGTTAAAGATAGTAGTCACTACCTGGGTTAAAGGTAGTAGTCACTACCTGGGTTAAAGATAGTAGTCACTACCTGGGTTAAAGATAGTAGTCACTACCTGGGTTAAAGATAGTAGTCACTACCTGGGTTAAAGATAGTAGTCACTACCTGGGTTAAAGATAGTAGTCCCTACCTGGGTTAAAGATAGTAGTCACTACCTGGGTTAAAGATAGTAGTCCCTACCAGGGTTAAAGATAGTAGTCCCTACCTGGGTTAAAGATAGTATTCCCTACCTGGGTTAAAGATAGTAGTCACTACCTGGGTTAAAGATAGTCCCTACCTGGGTTAAAGATAGTAGTCCCTACCTGGGTTAAAGATAGTAGTCCCTACCTGGGTTAAAGATAGTAGTCCCTACCTGGGTTAAAGATAGTAGTCACTACCTGGGTTAAAGATAGTAGTCCCTACCTGGGTTAAAGATAGTAGTCACTACCTGGGTTAAAGATAGTAGTCCCTACCTGGGTTAAAGGTAGTAGTCACTACCTGGGTTAAAGATAGTAGACCCTACCTGGGTTAAAGATAGTCACTACCTGGGTTAAAGATAGTAGTCCCTACCTGGGTTAAAGATAGTAGTCCCTACCTGGGTTAAAGATAGTAGTCACTACCTGGGTTAAAGGTAGTAGTCACTACCTGGGTTAAAGATAGTAGTCCCTACCTGGGTTAAAGATAGTAGTCCCTACCTGGGTTAAAGGTAGTAGTCACTACCTGGGTTAAAGATAGTAGTCCCTACCTGGGTTAAAGATAGTCACTACCTGGGTTAAAGATAGTAGTCACTACCTGGGTTAAAGATAGAAGTCCCTACCTGGGTTAAAGATAGAAGTCACTACCTGGGTTAAAGATAGTAGTCACTACCTGGGTTAAAGGTAGTAGTCACTACCTGGGTTAAAGATAGTAGTCCCTACCTGGGTTAAAGATAGTCACTACCTGGGTTAAAGATAGTAGTCACTACCTGGGTTAAAGATAGTCCCTACCTGGGTTAAAGGTAGTAGTCACTACCTGGGTTAAAGATAGTAGTCACTACCTGGGTTAAAGATAATAGTCCCTACCTGGGTTAAAGGTAGTAGTCACTACCTGGGTTAAAGATAGTAGTCCCTACCTGGGTTAAAGATAGTAGTCACTACCTGGGTTAAAGATAATAGTCCCTACCTGGGTTAAAGATAGTAGTCACTACCTGGCTTAAAGATAGTCACTACCTGGGTTAAAGATAGTAGTCCCTACCTGGGTTAAAGATAGTAGTCACTACCTGGGTTAAAGATAGTAGTCCCTACCTGGGTTAAAGATAGTAGTCCCTACCTGGGTTAAAGATAGTAGTCACTACCTGAGTTAAAGATAATAGTCCCTACCTGGGTTAAAGATAGTCACTACCTGGGTTAAAGATAGTAGTCACTACCTGGGTTAAAGATAGTCACTACCTGGGTTAAAGGTAGTAGTCACTACCTGGGTTAAAGATAGTAGTCCCTACCTGGGTTAAAGATAGTAGTCACTACCTGGGTTAAAGATAGTAGTCACTACCTGGGTTAAAGATAGTAGTCACTACCTGGGTTAAAGATAGTAGTCCCTACTTGGGTTAAAGATAGTCACTACCTGGGTTAAAGGTAGTAGTCACTACCTGGGTTAAAGATAGTAGTCCCTACTTGGGTTAAAGATAGTCACTACCTGGGTTAAATGTAGTAGTCACTACCTGGGTTAAAGATAGTAGTCCCTACTTGGGTTAAAGATAGTCACTACCTGGGTTAAAGATAGTAGTCACTACCTGGGTTAAAGATAGTAGTCCCTACCAGGGTTAAAGATAGAAGTCACTACCTGCGTTAAAGATAATAGTCCCTACCTGGGTTAAAGATAGTCACTACCTGGGTTAAAGATAGAAGTCACTACCTGGGTTAAAGATAGTAGTCCCTACCTGGGTTAAAGATAGTAGTCCCTACTTGGGTTAAAGATAGTCACTACCTGGGTTAAAGGTAGTAGTCACTACCTGGGTTAAAGATAGTAGTCCCTACTTGGGTTAAAGATAGTCACTACCTGGGTTAAATGTAGTAGTCACTACCTGGGTTAAAGATAGTAGTCCCTACTTGGGTTAAAGATAGTCACTACCTGGGTTAAAGATAGTAGTCACTACCTGGGTTAAAGATAGTAGTCCCTACCAGGGTTAAAGATAGAAGTCACTACCTGCGTTAAAGATAATAGTCCCTACCTGGGTTAAAGATAGTCACTACCTGGGTTAAAGATAGAAGTCACTACCTGGGTTAAAGATAGTAGTCCCTACCTGGGTTAAAGATAGAAGTCACTACCTGGGTTAAAGATAGTAGTGACTACCTGGGTTAAAGATAATAGTCCCTACCTGGGTTAAAGATAGTCACTACCTGGGTTAAAGATAGTAGTCACTACCTGGGTTAAAGATAGTAGTCACTACCTGGGTTAAAGATAATAGTCCCTACCTGGGTTAAAGATAGTCCCTACCTGGGTTAAAGGTAGTAGTCACTACCTGGGTTAAAGATAGTAGTCACTACCTGGGTTAAAGATAATAGTCCCTACCTGGGTTAAAGGTAGTAGTCACTACCTGGGTTAAAGATAGTAGTCCCTACCTGGGTTAAAGATAGTAGTCACTACCTGGGTTAAAGATAATAGTCCCTACCTGGGTTAAAGATAGTAGTCACTACCTGGGTTAAAGATAGTCACTACCTGGGTTAAAGATAGAAGTCACTACCTGGGTTAAAGATAGTAGTCCCTGCCAGGGTTAAAGATAGTAGTCCCTACCTGGGTTAAAGATAGTAGTCACTACCTGGGTTAAAGATAGTAGTCCCTACCAGGGTTAAAGATAGTAGTCCCTACCTGGGTTAAAGATAGTCACTACCTGGGTTAAAGATAGTAGTCACTACCTGGGTTAAAGATAGTAGTCCCTACCTGGGTTAAAGATAGTCACTACCTGGGTTAAAGATAGTAGTCCCTACCTGGGTTAAAGATAGTAGTCCCTACCTGGGTTAAAGATAGTAGTCACTACCTGGGTTAAAGGTAGTAGTCACTACCTGGGTTAAAGATAGTAGTCCCTACCTGGGTTAAAGATAGTAGTCCCTACCTGGGTTAAAGGTAGTAGTCACTACCTGGGTTAAAGATAGTAGTCCCTACCTGGGTTAAAGATAGTCACTACCTGGGTTAAAGATAGTAGTCACTACCTGGGTTAAAGATAGAAGTCCCTACCTGGGTTAAAGATAGAAGTCACTACCTGGGTTAAAGATAGTAGTCACTACCTGGGTTAAAGGTAGTAGTCACTACCTGGGTTAAAGATAGTAGTCCCTACCTGGGTTAAAGATAGTCACTACCTGGGTTAAAGATAGTAGTCACTACCTGGGTTAAAGATAGTCCCTACCTGGGTTAAAGGTAGTAGTCACTACCTGGGTTAAAGATAGTAGTCACTACCTGGGTTAAAGATAATAGTCCCTACCTGGGTTAAAGGTAGTAGTCACTACCTGGGTTAAAGATAGTAGTCCCTACCTGGGTTAAAGATAGTAGTCACTACCTGGGTTAAAGATAGTAGTCCCTACCTGGGTTAAAGATAGTCCCTACCTGGGTTAAAGATAGTAGTCACTACTTGGGTTAAAGATAGTAGTCCCTACCTGGGTTAAAGATAGTCACTACCTGGGTTAAAGATAGTAGTCCCTACCTGGGTTAAAGATAGTAGTCCCTACCTGGGTTAAAGATAGTAGTCACTACCTGGGTTAAAGATAGTCACTACCTGGGTTAAAGATAGTAGTCCCTACCTGGGTTAAAGATAGTAGTCCCTACCTGGGTTAAAGATAGTAGTCACTACCTGGGTTAAAGATAATAGTCCCTACCTGGGTTAAAGATAGTCACTACCTGGGTTAAAGATAGTAGTCACTACCTGGGTTAAAGATAGTCACTACCTGGGTTAAAGGTAGTAGTCACTACCTGGGTTAAAGATAGTAGTCCCTACTTGGGTTAAAGATAGTCACTACCTGGGTTAAAGGTAGTAGTCACTACCTGGGTTAAAGATAGTAGTCCCTACTTGGGTTAAAGATAGTCACTACCTGGGTTAAATGTAGTAGTCACTACCTGGGTTAAAGATAGTAGTCCCTACTTGGGTTAAAGATAGTCACTACCTGGGTTAAAGGTAGTAGTCACTACCTGCGTTAAAGATAATAGTCTCTACCTGGGTTAAAGATAGTCACTACCTGGGTTAAAGATAGAAGTCACTACCTGGGTTAAAGATAGTAGTCCCTACCTGGGTTAAAGATAGAAGTCACTACCTGGGTTAAAGATAGTAGTCACTACCTGGGTTAAAGATAATAGTCCCTACCTGGGTTAAAGATAGTCACTACCTGGGTTAAAGATAGTAGTCACTACCTGGGTTAAAGATAGTAGTCACTACCTGGGTTAAAGATAATAGTCCCTACCTGGGTTAAAGATAGTCCCTACCTGGGTTAAAGGTAGTAGTCACTACCTGGGTTAAAGATAGTAGTCACTACCTGGGTTAACGATAATAGTCCCTACCTGGGTTAAAGGTAGTAGTCACTACCTGGGTTAAAGATAGTAGTCCCTACCTGGGTTAAAGATAGTAGTCACTACCTGGGTTAAAGATAATAGTCCCTACCTGGGTTAAAGATAGTAGTCACTACCTGGGTTAAAGATAGTCACTACCTGGGTTAAAGATAGAAGTCACTACCTGGGTTAAAGATAGTAGTCCCTACCAGGGTTAAAGATAGTAGTCCCTACCTGGGTTAAAGATAGTAGTCACTACCTGGGTTAAAGATAGTAGTCCCTACCAGGGTTAAAGATAGTAGTCCCTACCTGGGTTAAAGATAGTCACTACCTGGGTTAAAGATAGTAGTCACTACCTGGGTTAAAGATAGTAGTCCCTACCTGGGTTAAAGATAGTAGTCCCTACCTGGGTTAAAGATAGTCACTACCTGGGTTAAAGATAGTAGTCACTACCTGGGTTAAAGATAGTAGTCCCTACCAGGGTTAAAGATAGTAGTCCCTACCTGGGTTAAAGATAGTCACTACCTGGGTTAAAGATAGTAGTCACTACCTGGGTTAAAGATAGTAGTCCCTACCTGGGTTAAAGATAGTAGTCACTACCTGGGTTAAAGATAATAGTCCCTACCTGGGTTAAAGATAGTAGTCACTACCTGGGTTAAAGATAGTCACTACCTGGGTTAAAGATAGTAGTCCCTACCTGGGTTAAAGATAGTAGTCCCTACCTGGGTTAAAGATAGTAGTCACTACCTGGGTTAAAGATAATAGTCCCTACCTGGGTTAAAGATAGTCACTACCTGGGTTAAAGATAGTAGTCACTACCTGGGTTAAAGATAGTCACTACCTGGGTTAAAGGTAGTAGTCACTACCTGGGTTAAAGATAGTAGTCCCTACTTGGGTTAAAGATAGTCACTACCTGGGTTAAAGGTAGTAGTCACTACCTGGGTTAAAGATAGTAGTCCCTACTTGGGTTAAAGATAGTCCCTACCTGGGTTAAAGATAGTAGTCCCTACCTGGGTTAAAGATAGTAGTCACTACCTGGGTTAAAGATAATAGTCCCTACCTGGGTTAAAGATAGTCACTACCTGGGTTAAAGATAGTAGTCACTACCTGGGTTAAAGATAGTCACTACCTGGGTTAAAGGTAGTAGTCACTACCTGCGTTAAAGATAATAGTCCCTACCTGGGTTAAAGATAGTCACTACCTGGGTTAAAGATAGAAGTCACTACCTGGGTTAAAGATAGTAGTCCCTACCTGGGTTAAAGATAGAAGTCACTACCTGGGTTAAAGATAGTAGTCACTACCTGGGTTAAAGATAATAGTCCCTACCTGGGTTAAAGATAGTCACTACCTGGGTTAAAGATAGTAGTCACTACCTGGGTTAAAGATAGTAGTCACTACCTGGGTTAAAGATAATAGTCCCTACCTGGGTTAAAGATAGTCCCTACCTGGGTTAAAGGTAGTAGTCACTACCTGGGTTAAAGATAGTAGTCACTACCTGGGTTAAAGATAATAGTCCCTACCTGGGTTAAAGGTAGTAGTCACTACCTGGGTTAAAGATAGTAGTCCCTACCTGGGTTAAAGATAGTAGTCACTACCTGGGTTAAAGATAATAGTCCCTACCTGGGTTAAAGATAGTAGTCACTACCTGGGTTAAAGATAGTCACTACCTGGGTTAAAGATAGAAGTCACTACCTGGGTTAAAGATAGTAGTCCCTACCAGGGTTAAAGATAGTAGTCCCTACCTGGGTTAAAGATAGTAGTCACTACCTGGGTTAAAGATAGTAGTCCCTACCAGGGTTAAAGATAGTAGTCCCTACCTGGGTTAAAGATAGTCACTACCTGGGTTAAAGATAGTAGTCACTACCTGGGTTAAAGATAATAGTCCCTACCTGGGTTAAAGGTAGTAGTCACTACCTGGGTTAAAGATAGTAGTCCCTACCTGGGTTAAAGATAGTAGTCACTACCTGGGTTAAAGATAGTAGTCCCTACCTGGGTTAAAGATAGTCCCTACCTGGGTTAAAGATAGTAGTCACTACTTGGGTTAAAGATAGTAGTCCCTACCTGGGTTAAAGATAGTCACTACCTGGGTTAAAGATAGTAGTCCCTACCTGGGTTAAAGATAGTAGTCCCTACCTGGGTTAAAGATAGTAGTCACTACCTGGGTTAAAGATAGTCACTACCTGGGTTAAAGATAGTAGTCCCTACCTGGGTTAAAGATAGTAGTCCCTACCTGGGTTAAAGATAGTAGTCACTACCTGGGTTAAAGATAATAGTCCCTACCTGGGTTAAAGATAGTCACTACCTGGGTTAAAGATAGTAGTCACTACCTGGGTTAAAGATAGTCACTACCTGGGTTAAAGGTAGTAGTCACTACCTGGGTTAAAGATAGTAGTTCCTACTTGGGTTAAAGATAGTCACTACCTGGGTTAAAGGTAGTAGTCACTACCTGGGTTAAAGATAGTAGTCCCTACTTGGGTTAAAGATAGTCACTACCTGGGTTAAATGTAGTAGTCACTACCTGGGTTAAAGATAGTAGTCCCTACTTGGGTTAAAGATAGTCACTACCTGGGTTAAAGGTAGTAGTCACTACCTGCGTTAAAGATAATAGTCTCTACCTGGGTTAAAGATAGTCACTAACTGGGTTAAAGATAGAAGTCACTACCTGGGTTAAAGATAGTAGTCCCTACCTGGGTTAAAGATAGAAGTCACTACCTGGGTTAAAGATAGTAGTCACTACCTGGGTTAAAGATAATAGTCCCTACCTGGGTTAAAGATAGTCACTACCTGGGTTAAAGATAGTAGTCACTACCTGGGTTAAAGATAGTAGTCACTACCTGGGTTAAAGATAATAGTCCCTACCTGGGTTAAAGATAGTCCCTACCTGGGTTAAAGGTAGTAGTCACTACCTGGGTTAAAGATAGTAGTCACTACCTGGGTTAACGATAATAGTCCCTACCTGGGTTAAAGGTAGTAGTCACTACCTGGGTTAAAGATAGTAGTCCCTACCTGGGTTAAAGATAGTAGTCACTACCTGGGTTAAAGATAATAGTCCCTACCTGGGTTAAAGATAGTAGTCACTACCTGGGTTAAAGATAGTCACTACCTGGGTTAAAGATAGAAGTCACTACCTGGGTTAAAGATAGTAGTCCCTACCAGGGTTAAAGATAGTAGTCCCTACCTGGGTTAAAGATAGTAGTCACTACCTGGGTTAAAGATAGTAGTCCCTACCAGGGTTAAAGATAGTAGTCCCTACCTGGGTTAAAGATAGTCACTACCTGGGTTAAAGATAGTAGTCACTACCTGGGTTAAAGATAGTAGTCCCTACCTGGGTTAAAGATAGTAGTCCCTACCTGGGTTAAAGATAGTCACTACCTGGGTTAAAGATAGTAGTCACTACCTGGGTTAAAGATAGTAGTCCCTACCAGGGTTAAAGATAGTAGTCCCTACCTGGGTTAAAGATAGTCACTACCTGGGTTAAAGATAGTAGTCACTACCTGGGTTAAAGATAGTAGTCCCTACCTGGGTTAAAGATAGTAGTCACTACCTGGGTTAAAGATAATAGTCCCTACCTGGGTTAAAGATAGTAGTCACTACCTGGGTTAAAGATAGTCACTACCTGGGTTAAAGATAGTAGTCCCTACCTGGGTTAAAGATAGTAGTCCCTACCTGGGTTAAAGATAGTAGTCACTACCTGGGTTAAAGATAATAGTCCCTACCTGGGTTAAAGATAGTCACTACCTGGGTTAAAGATAGTAGTCACTACCTGGGTTAAAGATAGTCACTACCTGGGTTAAAGGTAGTAGTCACTACCTGGGTTAAAGATAGTAGTCCCTACTTGGGTTAAAGATAGTCACTACCTGGGTTAAAGGTAGTAGTCACTACCTGGGTTAAAGATAGTAGTCCCTACTTGGGTTAAAGATAGTCCCTACCTGGGTTAAAGATAGTAGTCCCTACCTGGGTTAAAGATAGTAGTCACTACCTGGGTTAAAGATAATAGTCCCTACCTGGGTTAAAGATAGTCACTACCTGGGTTAAAGATAGTAGTCACTACCTGGGTTAAAGATAGTCACTACCTGGGTTAAAGGTAGTAGTCACTACCTGCGTTAAAGATAATAGTCCCTACCTGGGTTAAAGATAGTCACTACCTGGGTTAAAGATAGAAGTCACTACCTGGGTTAAAGATAGTAGTCCCTACCTGGGTTAAAGATAGAAGTCACTACCTGGGTTAAAGATAGTAGTCACTACCTGGGTTAAAGATAATAGTCCCTACCTGGGTTAAAGATAGTCACTACCTGGGTTAAAGATAGTAGTCACTACCTGGGTTAAAGATAGTAGTCACTACCTGGGTTAAAGATAATAGTCCCTACCTGGGTTAAAGATAGTCCCTACCTGGGTTAAAGGTAGTAGTCACTACCTGGGTTAAAGATAGTAGTCACTACCTGGGTTAAAGATAATAGTCCCTACCTGGGTTAAAGGTAGTAGTCACTACCTGGGTTAAAGATAGTAGTCCCTACCTGGGTTAAAGATAGTAGTCACTACCTGGGTTAAAGATAATAGTCCCTACCTGGGTTAAAGATAGTAGTCACTACCTGGGTTAAAGATAGTCACTACCTGGGTTAAAGATAGAAGTCACTACCTGGGTTAAAGATAGTAGTCCCTACCAGGGTTAAAGATAGTAGTCCCTACCTGGGTTAAAGATAGTAGTCACTACCTGGGTTAAAGATAGTAGTCCCTACCAGGGTTAAAGATAGTAGTCCCTACCTGGGTTAAAGATAGTCACTACCTGGGTTAAAGATAGTAGTCACTACCTGGGTTAAAGATAGTAGTCCCTACCTGGGTTAAAGATAGTAGTCCCTACCTGGGTTAAAGATAGTAGTCACTACCTGGGTTAAAGATAGTAGTCCCTACCTGGGTTAAAGATAGTAGTCCCTACCTGGGTTAAAGATAGTAGTCACTACCTGGGTTAAAGATAGTAGTCCCTACCAGGGTTAAAGATAGTAGTCCCTACCTGGGTTAAAGATAGTCACTACCTGGGTTAAAGATAGTAGTCACTACCTGGGTTAAAGATAGTAGTCCCTACCTGGGTTAAAGATAGTAGTCCCTACCAGGGTTAAAGATAGTAGTCCCTACCTGGGTTAAAGATAGTCACTACCTGGGTTAAAGATAGTCACTACCTGGGTTAAAGATAGTAGTCCCTACCTGGGTTAAAGATAGTAGTCCCTACCTGGGTTAAAGATAGTAGTCCCTACCTGGGTTAAAGATAGTCACTATCTGGTTTAAAGATAGTAGTCACTACCTGGGTTAAACAGTAATTTTATTTGACCACCATTATGTAAAATATAAATAAAAGGGCAGCATGTTTGAGGTCCTGCCGAGACTTAAACACGGATCGCTGGATTCAGAGGTGACATTAATTTACCATTTTAAATAGGTGATAGTCTTATTTCTGTAACAGGCGCTTTAATAAGGGTTTCTATTTTTGGCACAAGGCCAACAATTTCATGGGGAGGCCAAAGTCGATTAAATCAACCCCAGAGCGTTACTGGTACTTTATATTCTCGTCCACGTAAGAATGGAAGGCAAAGCTAACCTCGGTGGGATTTGAACTCAGAACGTAAAGGGACCAAAGTAAATGCCACAAAGTATTGTTGATTGTTCCATTCTTGATTCCTCGATGAAAGGTAACGCTATCCTCGGCGAGATTTCAGCTCAGACAGTAAAGGAATGTAACTATATACCGCAAACCATGTTGTTTTTCAAAGCATGGTGTAATTGAGTCTATAAGTAATGTATCTACAATTGGCAGTATCGGTAGAGGGTCGGACGCCATGCTTCGACGCATAGAGTTACAGCCCTTTATGGTCTGAGTTCAAATCCCGCCGAGGTTAACTTTGCCTTTGATCCTTATGGGGTGGATAAAATAAAGTACCAGTAATTGCACTTGGATAGGGGGGGTGTAAAAGTCGATTACATAGACCCCAGTATATTATTGGTACTTTATCGAACCCGTAACGATGAAAGGTAAAGCTAACCACGGTGGCTTTTGTGTGATATTACAGAGAAAATAACAGAAGTGAAACAACAGAACTACATTATCATTATTTTATATCATGGGGAGATAACTGATTGTTTTATATCTTCCGGTAGATATCATTATGCAGATGGGATCAAACATACATTTCATTTGTCAGCATATGTACGATTTATTTTACTTTATTTTGGCGGTGTGGTGGGATCAGTATAGGTTTTTTTACGGCGTGTATTTGAATAAAAAAGTAGTTTTATTCGACCACTATTATGTAAAATATAAAGAAATAAAAGTGCCACATTTTTCAGGTTCTACCGAGACTTGAACTCGGATCGCTGGATTCAGAGTCCAGAGTGCTAACCATTACACCATAGAACCATCTTGCTGGCCTGACTTTAATTTACCCTTTTAAATAGTTGATAGTCTCATTTCTGTAACAGGCGTTTTAATTAGGGTTTCTATTTTTGGCACAAGTCCAACAATTTCATGGGGGAGAGAAACGTCGACTAGATTGACCCCAGTACTTTACTGGGACATAGAGATGTTTTTCTTTTGAGTTGTGTCTCTTTTCTTTTATTTTTACGGTGTATATTTGAAAAAAAAAAGTAGTTTTATTCGACCACTATTATGTAAAATATAAATAAAAGCGAAGCATTTTTTAGGTTCGACCGAGACTTGAAGTCGGATCGCTGGATTCAGAGTCCAGAGTGCTAACCATTACACCATGGAACCATCTTGCTGGTGCTACTAAAATTGACCGCCTTAAATAGGCGATAGTCAAATTTCTGTAACTGGTGCTTTCATACTAGTTTCTATTTTCGGCACAAGGCCAGCAATTTTCGTGGGGAGGGAAAAGCCGATTAAATCGATTCCAGTGCATAACTGGTACTTTATTTTATCGACCCTGTAAGGATGAAAGGCAAAGTTGACCTCGGCGGGATTTGAACTCAGACCGTAAAGGGCCGTAACTCTATGCTGCAAAGCATGGCGTCCGACCCTCTACTGATACTGCCAATCCATAATAATGGTTTCTGATTGTAGGCTCAAGGCCAAACATTTTGGGGTAGGGAAAAGTCGATTAAATCGACACCAGTGTGTTACTGGTACTTTATTTTATCGACCACGTAATGGATGAAAAGCAAAGCTAACCTTGGCGGGATTTGAACTCAGAACTTAAAGGGACGTAACTATATGCCGTAAAGCATGTTGTCCGACGTTCTACTGATTCTGCCAGTCCACCATCCTTAATGATTTCTATAATAATTGTTTCTACATTTGGCACAAGGCCAGCAAATACCCAGTGCATTACTGGTACTTTATTTTATCGATCCCGTAAGGATGAAAGGCAAAGTTAACCTCGGCGGGATTTGAACTCAGAATGGCAAGGGTCGCAACTCTATGCTGCAAGGCATGGCGTCCGACTCTCTACCGATACTGCCAATCCACCATAATCACAGTAAAGAATCTGTGGAAGCTTCTTCTTTAATTGAAATGTTGCCATTCAGATAACTGAATGCCATGTAATTTCCTTAGTCTTGTCATCTGTCTTTGGACAAATGACACACTACACTTCCTTCCATTCCTAATTTGTAACATTAAACAGAATGACATGGTGCTCTGGCGAAGGAACCTCTACAAAGTAGTTTAACATGCAAGAAATAGCTGCTACATCTCATAAAATTCCGTAACTTACACACGTAAAAAAGAACGTATCAATTAGATGCTATAATACTAAATTCACTGTTTGAGTGTTTCAAAGACGATGTGGAATGGTTACGACTGGGACGGCTTTAATTTGGTCTGAGGAAAAACAACAGAAAGACAAAGAGGAATTTTAGGGTCAGCTGTTAAAACGTTCATAGGCTGACTATAACGGAGTGATGCTAGAGCTGTGAAATCTTATTATCATTCCATGAGAATATCTTGGTCAGTCTAAGAACTTTTCAGCCGACCTTCACTCGATCTGGCCCTGATTTAGTTAAATCTAAAATAATCTCATGAATTCAGTCTATTAGATAAATCCCTATAAATAAATCCCTTTAGATTAATTCCTTTAAGATCATGCTGACAATCATCAGTTCGCCTGGAATGTTGATTCACTCGGGTTTCTTGTATCTAAGTACCTCATAGTATCGTTCGAGTGGACTTTAATAAAACTACTTCCTAAAAAAATGTAACCAACAATATAATTAACTCCCTTTTTTTCTAGAAAAAAAGGGAGTTTTTTGTTTTGTGTTGTTCCGAATTACTAATTTACATAATTAGAACTATTTATACAATAAACCACGCCAGTGTTGTACTGTCATCGTTTATTACTGCAATTATTTATACCAGAGCCGAGGTTGGTAGATCAACAGTAATCGGTAGAGCGTTGGACAACATGCTTTGTGGCATGTAGTTAGAGCTCTTTACATTCTGAGTTCAAATCCCGCCGAGGTTAGCTTTGCCTTTCATCTTACACGGTTAATAAAATAAAGTAGCAGTAACGCACTGGGGTCGATTTAATCGACACCCCACCACCACCCCACCCACTCCAAAACATTGTTGGCCTTGTGCTTAAATAAGAAACCATTATTTATACCAGAACCTTCTGAAATCTTCACATTAGCGACGAACTTTTAAAAAAATAAATGCTTACGTGACAGATTAATTAGTTTTTACTAGCCACACGAAATAGACGAAATTAATAAACTCAGATATTGGTATGTTGAAGAGATTTGGCAGAAGTACAGCTGTCTTTCAGTGCCTGAAGCCTGTGTGGTCCGACGTCTCTATCAGGCAAAACACAAAGCTCCACCTGTCTATGTTAATGGTCGTGTCAGCAGTGACTTATGTTTGCGAGCCATGAAAGGAAACCCAGTAGAATCTACAGAACTGAAGATATCCTCCATAGACGTGGCCTTAGGACTTTATCTAGAATTTCTTGACGTACATAACACATGTAGAGTTGATGGAAAGAACCGAACTGAGTATCCGATAGAAAGGAGCGTATAAGGGCAGACCTGTCAAAACTTGGTTGAGATCTGTGGAGGAAAACCTGGCAAAAATAGGCATGACCTGGGTACTGGTCTGTGGTGGGGTTTGTGACCATGCAAGATGAAAATCTATCGTCTCCCATTGATTTCATAGGGGTCAAAATGAAAGAGAGAGAAAAAGAAATAAAACTTTGATATTAAATCATGCGTATAGTAAAGATTATTTCAATAGGAGACCGAAAAATAGTCGTGATATCTGGTTCTGGAGATCTTAATTTTACACTATAATGTGCCTCACTCTTAAGATGGTTCCGATCACAGGTACGTTTGAGAAGGGCTGTAATCGATTATATCCATCTCACTACTTTTAAGTTAAAGTCTGTTCTAACCCGAAACCTCATCAGGCTGGTGAGAATTCACGGTTTTCTTGGAGTTAAGCGATTGAAAGTACAACATACCCTTGGACAAAACGCCGGTCAATTGAACGATTAGCTCTCCAGTACTCATTCTCAGCTGAGTATACTGGAACAACATGAAACTGGAACAACATGAAATAAAGTATTTTACTCAAGAAAACAATGCAGGAATCGAACCGAGATCATTAAGATCCTAAGACCAACATACTAAACATTAAGCCATTTTACTGATACCTATTATATCTAATCTAGAAAGGAGGAAGATAAAGTTGACTTCACCAAGATTTGAACTTAGAATGCAGAGGGACATAAGGAAATACCACAAGGTATGTTATCAACAATAGTACTAATTCCACCGATCTACAATCTTAAGACCTCAATTCCTCTTTAGTGTCTTTGAAAATGGTAGAATGGATTGCATTATTTCACGTTGAGGTTGTATGTAGCTTTATGGTGATCAGAATGTTCCAGATTTCACTCAAAAAAGAGAATGTAAAAAAAATCAATATCTTATCCTACATTTATTGATGTTAGATTAATGGGAACTGGAGATTTTTCGCAGAAAACATTTAAATAAAACAGAAATTATAAATATACATACATTATATATATATATATATACATACATATATATATTATATATGTGTGAGTGCGTGTGTGTGTGTGTATGTACGTTTATATATATATATATATATATATATATATATATACATTATATATATATATATACATATATATGTATGTATATATATATACATATGTATATATATATAAGTATATATATTATATATGTATAATATACATTATATATATTATATACATTATATATATACATATATATATGTATATATATATATATATATATATATATATATATATATATATATATATATATATATATATATATATATGTATATATATATATATATATATATATATATATATATATATATATATATATATATATATATATATATATAATATAACATAATATATATAATCTTAATATGAACAGAAAAAGGTGATGAAAGAATAGTGGTCAAATGTTACATGTTGAGTTCAGAAAAGAAGAGGTTTTGGCTGTGCATAAGATAAAATAATTGTATTCATATAATAGCAACAGTTGGCACGGTCACAACCTTTTATTTCAAGTAGGAGAAAGTGTAGAGAATAACACTCGCGGTCTTCAATTTAGAGAATTGTTTCGACTGGATGTTTATATAGTTTTTTATCGTCTTTTCTAAAGAACAAACTATAATAGTTGAAATGAAGAAGATAAGATGTATGAAATAAATGAAACTAACTCTGAAGTATATATCTCTCTATCTCTCTCTATTTATATCAGGTAAGTGGAAAACTTAATGTCTGGCAGAACATATATATGTGTGTGTGTGTGTGTGTGTGTGTGTGTGTGTGTGTGTGTGTGTGTGTGTGTGTGTGTGTGTGTGTGTGTGTGTGTGTGTGTGTACTTTTGAGAGAGAGAGAGAGAGAGAGGTGAGAGAAGGAGGGAGGGAGATAAAAAGACAGTATCAGTATAGGAGAGGGAGAAATAGAAAAATATATTTTTTTTTTATTCCTATTCCAAGTGATATTATTGGCATAAATAAAGGGAATCAACCGGGAATGGAAATCCGTTCCTGAATTGGTTTCATGTCACCTGTGGTTTGTATCTTCTTATCCGCCATGTTCTATTGGATGTAGCTTAATACTGAAATAGAACGTGTAAAATATCATGGGCATTGCTTTCATTGTTCTTGTGTTTTTCATTAATTCTGTTTCATTGGAATAAATCTAACCCGTGTAAAGGTTATATCAAGAGATGTTTTACCTCCTCGGGAACTTTTACAACGTCTCCACCTGTCCATTTATGAGAAATTGGGTTAATGTTAAATAGCCGCACAAACCTGTAATTATCCAAGCTTTGTGAGTACGGTTACACCCCTGACATGGCCAAAACCAAGAGGGGTTCCTCCAGCAGGAATGAGAAGGGCTCTGGATTGGATTGAATTGGTTTTAATTGGGTTGGAATTTTATGGAGATTTGGCTGCTATTTCTAGAAGGTCCACCGACCAGGTAGAGGCTTCTTCGTAAAATTAAATGCTGCAATATATATGTAAGGAAAAAACTGCATTTTTTAAATATAAACCGTCTTATGCTGCTTGTGTCATCAAGGTGGTGAATGATCCCCGCTGATATCCCTAGCAAGAACTTATCACTGTGACCCATCTGGGACATTTATTAACAGGTCCCTGGTGAACTTCCTCAAAAACATCCTGTCCATGTGATCAATTTGGGACATTAATCAGCAGGTACCAGGAGAGCCCCATGACAACAATTTGCCAGTGTGATCAGTTAGGGACATTTTTCAGCCTGGCGCCTGGTGACCTGCCTGACAAGCACTCATCACTGTGACCATTCAAGGACATTCCTTAGCAAGTACCTGGTTTCTACCCTAACAAGCACTCATCACTGTGACTAGTCAAGGACATTCCTCATCCTCAGTAAGTACCTGGTGACCTCCTTGACAAGCACTCATCCCTGTGACCAGTCAAGGACATTCCTCAGCAAGCACCTGGTGACCTTCTTGACAAGCACTCTTTACTGTGACTAGTCAAGGACATTTCTCAGCAATTTCTCTATATATTGACTCACCAATTGTTTTACATCATCAGCTCACTGCCAACGATGTCTCCTTCAATGAAGCTCGGGATAATATTTATCAGAGCAATTTGCTGAAGATTGTCGAATGGCAGATTACGAATGTGACTAAACTTAGATTAGTTTTCACTTGAGCTCAGTTTTAGCAAATTAGAAGAATTGTTTACTTCGTCTTCGTCTAAGATATCATCAACATCATCATCATCACAGTTGAACATTCCTCACAAAGTTTCTCCATAATTCCCGATTTTCTATTTCTCCTGGTAACTGCCCCCTACTGAGGTTTGTATCGTCTAAGATATCATCAACATCATCATTGCCAACACAGTTGAACATTCCTCACAAAGTCTCTCCATAATTCACTACTTTCCTTTGCTCCAGGCAACTGTTCCCTACTGAGGTTTGTATCGTCTGAGAGTTGATTGGTGAAGGTTCGAGCAAACCTTCCTCTATTGTGTCTCCCTTGACTTGTGGGTGATATTTGGTAAAGACTGCGTGGAAGCCCATTGTACTAAATATATGATGTGTGTGTGTGCGCGTACGTGTGTATGTGTGTGTGTGTGTGTGTGTGTGTGTGTGTGTGTGTGTGTGTGTGTGTGTGTGTGTGTGTGTGTGTGTGTGTGTGTGTGTGTGTGTGTGTGTGTGTGTGTGTGTGTGTGTGTGTGTGTGTGTGTGTGTGTGTTTAGGGTTACTGTTTATATCCGATCATTTGGAGATTCTATAAAAAAAAAGATCAATAAATTCAGTAAGGACTTCAAAAAATATTTAATGAGGCAACATTCACTTAATTTCCTTTATTGCAGTCCCACCGCGTAGTCACAGTCTCACTCCAGAATTCAGTATAATAGTTCCTGATTTAGGCAGAAAGCCATCGATTTGGAGGAAGGGGCAAGTTGATTAAATCGACCCCAGTGTGTTACTGGTATTTATTTCATCGACCGCGAAAGGGTGAAAGATAAAGTTGACCTCGGTGGGATTTGAACTCAAAATGTAAAGGGACGTAACTTTATGTTGCAAAGCATGTCCGACGCTCTACCGATAGTGCCAAGAATTCAGTAAAATAATATGTTTCTATAAAGGTATTTTGCACTATATCTATCTACTAATTGCCCTTCACAATGTATTGTAAAATAGGATCGAACCCTGCGCCATGTTACCGCCAGGTAAACTTCTTAACCACTTCCCTATTAACATATTTTCTTGTCACTTCCTAGATTTAACAATACCAGGTTGTTACTAACACGATTTAACACATTTTCTTTATAAAAGTGAGGCGATAGAAAATATTAATTTCAGATACAAACTGTAAAAAATGACAAGAGAGGCGCCTCAATTTGTTGTCGGCTGCAACTTTAATATCACCTTCTGCTTCACTTACTAGTTTTATTTTTCACTAGTTTTATATTATTTACATAGTTTTTATTTCTTGCAGTTTTTTATCAAATTTATTGTTATTTTTTTCTGTGAATAGATCAACTAGAACAAATATTGAATGAGAAAAAGAATATATAAAACGCAATGAAGCAAAAAACAGTTAGCAGACGACCAAATATCTGGCTAACATTTCATGTAATAAGTCACACTATCAAATATATTCCAGGAAATTTACTTTTAATCGGACGCCTTCAAGTAATATAAACCCCGACAGTAAAATATCGCGACTTAATCATCAGTAACTGGTTTGGTTTGTTAATTGGTTGGTTGGCTGGTTTGTTGGTTGGTTGGTTGGTTGGTTGGCTGGTTGGCTGGTTGGCTGGTTGGTTGCTTGGTTGGTTGCTTGGCTGGTTGTCTGGTTGGTTGGTTGGTTGGTTGGTTGGTTGGTTGGTTGGTTGGTTGGTTGGATGGTTGGTTGGTTGATTGGCTGGTTGGCTGGTTGGCTGGTTGGTTGGTTGGTTGGCTGGTTGGCTGGTTGGCTGGTTGGTTGGTTGGTTGGTTGCTTGGCTGGTTGGCTGGTTGGTTGGTTGACTGGTTGGCTGGTTGGTTGGTTAGTTGTTTGTATGGATGGTTGGTTGGATGGTTGAATAGTTGGTAGGTTGGCTGGTTGTTTGGATGGTTGGATGGTTGGTTGGTAGGCTGGTTGTATGGTAGTTTGGATGGTTGGATAGTTGGATTGTTGGTTGGTACGTTGGTTGTATGGATGGTTGGTTGGCTGGTTGGTTTGTTGGATGGGTGGTTGGGTGGATGGTTGGCTGGTTGGTTGGTTGGATGGGTGGTTGGTTGGTTGGATGGGTGGATGGGTCGTTGGTTGGCTGGTTGGTTGGATGGGTGGTTGGTATGTTGGTTTGTTGGATGGGTGGCTGGGTGGTTGGTTGCCTGGTTGGTTGGTTGGATGGGTGGTTGGTTGGCTGGTTGGTTGGTTGGTTGGATGGGTTTTTGGATGGTTGGTTGGATGGGTGGTTGGTTGGATTGTTCGTTGGATGGGTGGTTGGTTGGTTGGTTGGTTGATTGGTTGGATGGTTGGATGGGTGGTTGGTTGGTTGGTTGGCTGGTTGGTTGGTTGGATGGGTGGTTGGTTGGATACGTGGTTGGTTGGTTGGTTGGATGGGTGGTTGGTTGGTTGGTTGGTTGGTTGGTTGGATGGTTGGTCGGTTGGTTGGTTGGTTGGATGGGTGGATGGTTGGATGGGTGGTTGGTTGGTTGGATGGATGGTTGGTTGGTTGGTTGGATGGGTGGTTGGTTGGTTGGTTGGATGGTTGGATGGGTGGTTGGTTGGTTGGCTGGTTGGTTGGATGGATGGGTGGTTGGTTGGTTGGATGGTTGGATGGATAGATGGGTGGTTGGTTGGTTGGTTGGCTGGTTGGTTGGTTGGATGGGTCGTTGGTTGGATGGGTGGTTGGATGGGTGGTTGGTTGGATGGGTGGTTGGTTGGTTGGTTGGATGGGTGGTTGGGTGGTTGGTTGGTTGGTTGGCTGATTGGTAAGTTGGATGGGTGGTTGGTTGATTGGTTGGTTGGTTGGCTGGTTAGTTGGTTGGTTGCTTGCTTGGCTGGTTGGCTGGGTGGTTGGTTGACTGGTTGGCTGGTTGGTTGGTTAGTTGTTTGTATGGATGGTTGGTTGCATGGTTGAATAGTTGGTAGGTTGGCTGGTTGTTTGGATGGTTGGATGGTTGGTTGGTAGGCTGGTTGTATGGTAGGTTGGATGGTTGGATAGTTGGATGGTTGGTTGATACGTTGGTTGTATGGATGGTTGGTTGGCTGGTTGGTTTGTTGGATGGGTGGTTGGGTGGATGGTTGGCTGGTTGGTTGGTTGGATGGGTGGTTAGTTGGTTGGTTGGCTGGTTGGTTGGTTGGATGGGTTGATGGGTCGTTGGTTGGCTGGTTGGTTGGATGGGTGGTTGGTGTGTTGGTTGGTTGGATGGGAGGCTCGGTGGCTGGTTGGCTGGTTGGTTGGATGGGTGGTTGGTTGGTTGGTTGGTTGGATGGGTTGTTGGGTGGTTGGTTGGATGGGTGGTTAGTTGGTTGGTTGGTTGGTTGGATGGTTGGATGGGTGGTTGGTTGGCTGGTTGGTTGGTTGGATGGGTGGTTGGTTGGATACGTGGTTGGTTGGTTAGTTAGTTGGATGGGTAGTTGGTTGGTTGGTTGGCTGGTTGGATGGTTGGTCGGTTGGTTGGTTGGTTGGATGGGTGGTTGGTTGATTGGTTGGTTGGATGGGTGGTTGGTTGGTTGGATGGTTCGTTGGTTGGTTGGATGGGTGGTTGGTTGGTTGGTTGGTTGGTTGGTTGGATGGTTGGATGGGTGGTTGGTTGGTTGGTTGGCTGGTTGGTTGGTTGGTTGGTTGGTTGGTTGGTTGGTTGGTTGGTTGGTTGGTTGGATTGATCGATGGGTGGTTGGTTGGTTGGTTGGTTGGCTGGTTGGTTGGATGGATGGGTCGTCGGTTGGATGGGTGGTTGGTTGGCTGGTTGGTTGGTTGGATGGGTGGTCGGTTGGATGGGTGGTTGGGTGGTTGTTTGGTTGGTTGGATGGGTGGTTGGTTGGATATGTGGTTGGTTGGTTGGTTGGGTGGGTGGTTGGGGGTTGGTTGTTTGGTTGGGTGGTTGGTTGGTTGGATGGGTGGTTGGTTGGATGGGTGGTTGGTTGATTGGTTGGTTGGTTGGATGGTTGGTTGGTTGGTTGGTTGGATGGGTGGTTGGTTGGTTGGTTGGATGACTGGATGGGTGGTTGGTTTGTTGGATGTGTGGTTGGTTGGTTGGATGGGTGGATGGTTGATTGGGTGGTTGGTTGTTTGGTTGGATGGTTGGATGGTTGGATGGGTGGTTGGTTGGTTGGATGGGTGGTTGTTTGGATGGGTGGTTGGGTGGTTGTTTGGTTGGTTGGATGGGTGGTTGGTTGGATATGTGGTTGGTTGGTTGGTTGGGTGGGTGGTTGGTTGGTTGGATGGGTGGTTGGTTGGATGGGTGGTTGGTTGATTGGTTGGTTGGTTGGATGGTTGGTTGGTTGGTTGGTTGGTTGGATGGGTGGTTGGTTGGTTGGTTGGATGACTGGATGGGTGGTTGGTTTGTTGGATGTGTGGTTGGTTGGATGGGTGGTTGGTTGGTTGGTTGGCTGGTTGTTTGGTTGGATGGGTGTTTGGTTGGATGGGTGGTTGGTTGGTTGGTTGGTTGGTTGGATGGGTGGTTGGTTGGTTGGTTGGTTGGTTGTTTGGTTGGATGGTGGGTCGGTTGGTTGGTTGGTTGGTTGGTTGGTTGGTTGGATGGGTGGTTGGTTGATTGGTTGGTTGGTTGGATGGTTGGATGGGTGGTTGGTTGGTTGGATGGGTGGTTGTTTGTATGGATTATTGGTTTGTTGGTTGGATGGGTGGTTGGTTGGTTGGCTGGTTGGTTGGTTGGATGGGTGGTTGGTTGGTTGGTTAGTTGGTTGGTTGGTTGGTTGGTTGGTTGGTTGGTTGGATGCCTGGATGGGTGGTTGATTGGTTGGATGGCTGGTTGGTTGGTTGGTTGGCTGGTTGGTTGGTTGGTTGGATGGGTGGTTGGTTGGTTGGTTGGTTGGATGGTTTGTTGGTTGGTTGGTTGGATGGTTGGTTGGTTGGTTGGATGGGTGGTTGGTTGGTTGGTTGGTTGGTTGGTTGGTTGGTTGGTTGGTTGGATGGGTGGTTAGTTGGTTGGTTGGTTGGTTGGTTGGATGGGTGGTTGGATGGGTGGTTGGTTGGATGGGTGGTTGGTTGGTTGGTTGGATGGGTGGTTGGGTGGTTGGTTGGTTGGCTGATTGGTAAGTTGGATGGGTGGTTGGTTGATTGGTTGGTTGGTTGGCTGGTTCGTTGGTTGGTTGCTTGCTTGGCTGCTTGGATGGGTGGTTGGTTGACTGGTTGGCTGGTTGGTTGGTTAGTTGTTTGTATGGATGGTTGGTTGCATGGTTGAATAGTTGGTAGGTTGGCTGGTTGTTTGGATGGTTGGATGGTTGGTTGGTAGGCTGGTTGTATGGTAGGTTGGATGGTTGGATAGTTGGATGGTTGGTTGATACGTTGGTTGTATGGATGGTTGGTTGGCTGGTTGGTTTGTTGGATGGGTGGTTGGGTGGATGGTTGGCTGGTTGGTTGGTTGGATGGGTGGTTAGTTGGTTGGTTGGCTGGTTGGTTGGTTGGATGGGTTGATGGGTCGTTGGTTGGCTGGTTGGTTGGATGGGTGGTTGGTATGTTGGTTGGTTGGATGGGAGGCTCGGTGGCTGGTTGGCTGGTTGGTTGGATGGGTGGTTGGTATGTTGGTTGGTTGGATGGGAGGCTCAGTGGCTGGTTGGCTGGTTGGTTGGTTGGATGGGTGGTTGGTTGGTTGGTTGGTTGGTTGGATGGGTTGTTGGGTGGTTGGTTGGATGGGTGGTTAGTTGGTTGGTTGGTTGGTTGGATGGTTGGATGGGTGGTTGGTTGGCTGGTTGGTTGGTTGGATGGGTGGTTGGTTGGATACGTGGTTGGTTGGTTAGTTGGTTGGATGGGTAGTTGGTTGGTTGGTTGGTTGGATGGTTGGTCGGTTGGTTGGTTGGTTGGATGGGTGGTTGGTTGATTGGTTGGTTGGATGGGTGGTTGGTTGGTTGGATGGTTCGTTGGTTGGTTGGATGGGTGGTTGGTTGGTTGGTTGGTTGGTTGGTTGGTTGGTTGGTTGGATGGTTGGATGGGTGGTTGGTTGGTTGGTTGGCTGGTTGGTTGGTTGGTTGGTTGGTTGGTTGGTTGGTTGGATTGATCGATGGGTGGTTGGTTGGTTGGCTGGTTGGTTGGATGGATGGGTCGTTGGTTGGATGGGTGGTTGGTTGGCTGGTTGGTTGGTTGGATGGGTGGTTGGTTGGATGGGTGGTTGGGTGGTTGTTTGGTTGGTTGGATGGGTGGTTGGTTGGTTGGTTGGTTGGATGGGTGGTTGTTTGGATGGGTGGTTGGGTGGTTGTTTGGTTGGTTGGATGGGTGGTTGGTTGGATATGTGGTTGGTTGGTTGGTTGGGTGGGTGGTTGGGGGTTGGTTGTTTGGTTGGGTGGTTGGATGGTTGGTTGGTTGGATGGGTGGTTGGTTGGTTGGTTGGATGACTGGATGGGTGGTTGGTTTGTTGGATGTGTGGTTGGTTGGTTGGATGGGTGGATGGTTGATTGGGTGGTTGGTTGTTTGGTTGGATGGTTGGTCGGTTGGTTGGTTGGTTGGTTGGTTGGATGGGTGGTTGGTTGATTGGTTGGTTGGTTGGATGGTTGGATGGGTGGTTGGTTGGTTGGATGGGTGGTTGTTTGGATGGGTGGTTGGGTGGTTGTTTGGTTGGTTGGATGGGTGGTTGGTTGGATATGTGGTTGGTTGGTTGGGTGGGTGGTTAGGGGTTGGTTGTTTGGTTGGGTGGTTGGTTGGTTGGATGGTTGGTTGGTTGGTTGGTTGGTTGGTTGGTTGGTTGGTTGGTTGGTTGGTTGGTTGGTTGGTTGGTTGGTTGGTTGGTTGGATGGGTGGTTGGTTGGTTGGTTGGATGACTGGATGGGTGGTTGGTTGTTGGATGTGTGGTTGGTTGGTTGGATGGGTGGTTGGTTGGTTGGTTGGCTGGTTGTTTGGTTGGATGGGTGTTTGGTTGGATGGGTGGTTGGTTGGTTGGTTGGTTGGTTGGATGGGTGGTTTGTTGGTTGGTTGGTTGTTTGGTTGGATGGTTGGTCGGTTGGTTGGTTGGTTGGTTGGTTGGTTGGTTGGTTGGATGGTTGGTTGGTTGGATGGTTGGTTGGATGGTTGGATGGATGGTTGGTTGGTTGGATGGGTGGATGGTTGATTGGGTGGTTGGTTCGTTGGATGGGTGCTTGTTTGGTTGGTTGGTTGATTGTTGGTTGGTTGGTTGGTTGGTTGGTTGGTTGGATGGGTGGTTGGTTGGTTGGTTTATTGGATGGTTGAATTGGTGGTTGGTTGGTTGGTTGGATGAGTGATTGTTTGATTGGTTGGTTGGTTGGTTGGTT